>CM057463.1:33022500-34266000 GCA_030035585.1 Dugong dugon
TGGAGAATGTTCCATTTGCATTGGAAAAGAAGGTGTACTTTGCAGTGGTTGGATGGAGTGTTCTATATATGTCTATGAGGTCAAGTTGGCTGATTGTGCCCTTTAGGTCTTCTGTATCTTTGCTGAATTTCTTCTTAGTTGTTCTGTCCTTTACTGAGAGTGGTATGTTGAAATCTCCTACTATTATTGTGGAACTGTCAATTTCTCTTTTCAGTGTTGTTAGAGTTTGTTTAATGTATTTTGGATCCCTGTCATTGGGTGCATAGATGTTTATTATGGGTATGTCTTCATGATGGATCTTCCCCTTAATCATCATATAGTGTCCTTCTTTGTCTTTTATGGCAGATTTTGTTTTAAAGTCTATTTTATCTGAGATTAATATTGCCACTCCTGCTCTTTTTGGTAGTTGTTAGCTTGATATATTTTTTCCAACCTTTTACTTTTCGTAAATTCACGTCTTTGTTTCCCTGGTGTGTCTCTTATAGACAGTATATTGATGGATCCTGTTTTCTTATCCATTCGGTCACTCTCCGTCTCTTTATGGCTGCACTGAGTCCATTTTTACATTCAGTGTAATTATTGATAGGTGTGAATTTGTTGCTGTCATTTTGTAGTGCTTTTTTTTTGTGGTTCTGAAGTTTTCTTTGTTCTTCTTACTCTCTTGTGCTGAGTTACTTTTGTTTGTGGATTTTCTTTTCATTTCTTTTGTTTTTGTAGGTTTTGCTTTTGCTGAGACTTTATGTTTTTCCTCTTTATTTTTATGAGTATGTTTGTTAACTTTCTTTGTGGTTGCCATGAATTTTACCCTTATCTTTCTAAGTTTGAGGCAGTCTACCATTTACTTGGAATCACCTTGCCTTCCTGTCCATTAGAAGGTTCTATACGTATGCCATTAATTCCCTCTTTTATTGTTTTGATGTTGTTGTCATTTACTGATTTACTGCTCTGATTCCCTGTTGTATTTCTTTTGGTTTTGGATAGTCCTTGAGAGTTCATTTCCTAGATTGGTATCTGGCTGGTACGATCCTGTGTCCTAGATTCTGACTGTGAGCTGAAGTTGTTTGTTCTCAGATCAAAGAAATCCCTTTAATAATTCGTGTAAGTTTGGTTTGACTTTTACATATTCCCTTAATTTCTGTTTATGTGGAAATGACCTAATTTCACCATCATATTTGAATGAGAGTTTTGTGGGATATATTATTCTTGGCTGGCAATTTTTGTCTTTTAAGATTTTATATATGTCTTCCCATTGCCTTCTTGCCTGCATGGTTTCTGCTGAATAGTCTGAGCTTAGTCTTGTTGTTTCTCCTCTGTATGTGACTTCTTGTTTTTCATGAGCTGCTCTCAGGATTCTTTGTTTCTTTGGTTTTGGCGAGTGTGATTATGATATGCCTTGGTGATTTTCTTTTGGGGTCTCTCCCATATGGGGTTCGTTGAGCTTCTTGGTATTCATGATTTTGGGGAAGTTTTCTGTCAGCAGTTCTTCAATGATCCTCTCTGTGTTTTCTGTTTTCTCTCCCTGTTCTGGAACTCTAATCACTCGAAAATTTTTGCTTTTGATTGTATCCCACATAGCTCTCAGGGTCTCTTCATTTTTCCTTGTTCTTTTTTCAGAGTTTTCCTGAAACAGAGTAGTATCCAAGTGTTTGTCTCCAATTCCACTGATCTTGTCTTCCACCATTTCAAATCTGCTTCTCAGCCCTTCTATGACATCGTCCATTTCTGAAGTCTTGTTGTTTATCTTTTGGATTTCTAATTGTTGTCATTGTATAATTTCTAGTTGTGAATTTATTTTGGAATTTTGTTCCTGCATTATTTTCCTGAATTCTTCCAATTTTTTGTCTGTATTTTCCATGAATTTGTCTATTTTTTCCTCATTTTTGTCTGCTTTTTGCTTCAGCTCTTGGAGAATTCTGAGTATTAGACATTTCAATTCCCTATCAGGTAGTTCTAGTGCCTTTTCTTCCACTGGAAAGTCATGTGGTGTTTTATTTTGGATGTGTACTAGAACCATCCTGTCCAGTTTTTGAAAATGTTTTGATATTTTCTGCTGTCTTCAGGGCATTCAGTAATTATTTTTCTTGTTTATTGATTGTAGACTTGTTTGTTTCGTCCCTTTTGTTTTTTAATTTGGCTATGTCTGAGTATGCGTGTTGTGTGTTCTTTGTTGTTTGCTCGTCTGTGGGTACAATACTTTTAGCCTCCTTCTCCAACTGGCACAGTCAGTCACTCAGATATGGTAGGGCAGGGGAAGTCTAGCTGAAGAGGAGTTACTGGGATGGGTTGTTTGTGACACTTACTACAGCCACCAGGGCGGGTCGGTAATCAGTGCACGGCAGGTTCCAGTAGGCCGTGCCTGTGCTGCTTGGTGATATGATGTTAAGCCCAAAGTGCAGATAGGTAGGATGTAGTGAGAAGATCATTAATTGTGGAACTAAGTTGGATATGGCGAGAGGAGAGAGGAACAGGAGCCAAAAGCATACAAACAAACGAAAACAAATGCTAAGGGCGCTTGCCATTGGAGTGGAGAGATGAGAGACTATGAAATGGAGAAAAACAAAAAGGGGAAGAGGAAGGGGAAAAAAAGAAAATAAAAGAATGAATAAATAAAAAATTGGAAAGGTTAAAGAACAGCAAAGTTCCCAGGGATCCCACCGGTGCGGGTATGAGTTCTGGGGAAGTTGTTCTCATGTGTTGCAGTACAGCCTGGCTAGAAGGTGTAGAGGTATACAATGCCAGGTATTCAGGGAACAGAAAGGGAAGGAAGATATAGGGAGACGAGAAACTGAATAATGAAGAAAGACAAAAAGGGAAAAAGAGGGAAAAGAAAACAAAGCCAATTAAAAAAAAAAAGAAGAAGAAAAGCCCCCCAAAAAACAGAAAAAAAAAAAAATACACCAATGAAAAAAGAAATACCCTTAGGGATCCTTCTACTCGTCTGTGCAAACCAAGGGGGTAGTTTCCAAGCCACGCAGTACCGCCTGGCCATAACGGGCTCCCAGCTCAAGAAAAGGAAAAGAAAACAAACAAACAACTCAAAACAAACAAATGAACAAAAGCCCTGGGATCCCACCATCGCGGCAGCCCAGACCAGGAAGCAGTTCCACAACTTGAACAGAGCTCCGCAGCCTCTCAGGAAGAAGCAAAGATAGCGCACGGAGCCAGGTATTTTAGCGAAAGGAGGGGGAGGTGGTGAGAGGTAAGGAAGAAATCAAAAGAATCAGAAAAAAAGCAACAGTAGCAGCCAACAAATGGCACTCAGAGAGCCGGCCCATTCAAGTGGGTGGAATCCAAGCAGCCGGTGGTTCTGGATAAGAGATTGTTGCTGCGGGAAGCAGAGGAGGCTGAGTGGGGGTGAAGAAGGGTGGGGGTTGGGAAAGCATATATTGCAAATTACTGGTTGTTTTTTCTCCTGCTGGAAGCTCCGTGAAGCTGCTTTCTCGTACCCCCTGTTTGCTGGTCTCGGCTAGGAGTCCAAGATGGTGGATCTGCATTGCATTAGCTGATAGGGGACCTCTGCATGAATCTCTCCTTGCTCTCCATTCTCTGGAAGTTTTCTCACTTCATTTGGTGCTTGGCTGAATTCTTTATCTCTTCATTTGATGTTTTAGGGTTTCAGGATTTTTGTTTTCTTGGTTTGGCTTAGTTTTTCGGATCTTTGCTGTGGAGGGACGGTGTGGTGCTTCTGCCTAGAGCGCCATTTTACTGGAAGTCTGCATCAAATATATCCTTGAGATGGCCTCTAAATTCAGGCAGAATGTATTCAAAGTTGTTCTTTGGCTCGTCTGGACCTGTTTTAATTTTCTTCAGCTTCAACTTGAACTTGCATATGAGCAATTGATGGTCTGTTCCACAGTTGGTCCCTGTCTTTGTCCTGAGTTGATGATATTGAGCTTCTCCATAGTATCTTTCCACAGATGTAATTGATTTTATTGCATTTTATTCCATTTGGTGGGTTCCATATGTATAGCTGTCATTTATGTTGTTGAAAAAAGGTGTCTTAGGCTGGATTCTCTAGAGAAGCAAAACCAGTAAAGTGTATAAATATATATATATGTCAAGGAAACATCTCACGTGATTGTAGAGGCTAGAACGTCCCAAGTCCATGGATCAGGGTAGAGGCGTCTCCCAAGTCACACAGCTGCAGAATCTGGCAAGCCCAAGATCGGCAGGTCGGAGAGCAGGGCTCCTGCTCACAGGCTGTGCAGATCAGTGAATTCCAGGTTCAGCAGATAAGCTGACAGCTCAAGTCCCAAGAACCAGAGATGAAATGACAGGAAGCAGCTGCAGGATCCAGAGAGAGCAAAAAACCAGAACGTCTGCTTATATACAGATGCTGGCCACACCTCCAAGGAGACTCACTTTCATCTGATTGGCTACTCACAGTATATTCAATCATGGGAGTCATTACATTAAAATACTGAGAATCATGGCCCAGCCAAGCTGACACACAGTCTTAACCACCACAAAAGGTATTTGCAATGAGGTAGTCATTGGTCTTGCAAAATTCTACTGTGTGATCTCTAGTGTCTTTCTATATCACCAAGGCCATATTTTCCAAATACTGATCCTTCTTCGTTTCCAACTTTTTCATTCCAATCACCAGTAATTATCAATACATCTTGATTGCATGTTTGATTAATTTCAGACTGTAGATATTGGCAAAAATCTTCAGTTACTTCATCTTTAGCATTAATAGTTGGTTTGTAAATTTGAAATAAATAGTCATATTAAGTGGTCTTCCTTGTAGGCATATGGATATTATCCTATCACTGACAGCATTGTACTTCAGGATAGATCTTAAAATTTTTTTTTTTTTTGAGGATGAGTGTGACACCATTTATCTTCACATGTCATTTCCTGCATAGTAGACCACATGATTGTCTGATTCAAAATGGCCAATATCAGTCCATTTCAGCTCAATAATGCCTAGGATACTGATTTTTATTTGTTCCCTTTCATTTTTGATGACTTCCAATTTTCCTAGATTCATACTTCATACATTCCACACTCCTATTATTAATGGATATTCACTGCTGTTTCTTCTCATTTTGAATTTTGTCACATCAGAAGATGAAGGTCCTGAAAGCTTTGCTCCAACCACATTTTTAAAGTCAACTTTACTTTGAGGAGGTAGCTCTTCCCCAATTGTATTTTGAGTGTCGTCTTACCTGAGCGATCATATTCAGACGCTATATCAGACAATGTTCTGCTGCTATTCATAAGATTTTCACTGGCCAATTTTTTCAGCAGTAGAGTTCCAGGTCCTTCTTAGTTGTCTGTCTCAGGCTAGAAATTCCACTAAAACTTGTCCACCATGGGTGGCCCAGTTTGTGCTTGAAATACCAAACCTAGATATAGTCAAGCATGAGAATCATGATAGTAGCTTGGTAGGTTCCTGTACATGCTAGCACAGTACTGATAATGTTTGCAATAGTTCCCTTCTTGGTTAAGGATAAGCCCATTTCCCTAATGGTCTGTGGAGGATTTGATGAAGTAAAAGTCTGAAAAATACATCTGAATGACATTCAGGTTAAAAAGCATTTCTTTAAGCTGCAAGTGGTCACTAACATTAATGAAATATAACATGCCACACCTGCTCATTTAATCTTAGCAAATATTATGATAAATCCTTAGTAAATTCCACTAGCATTTAAGCAAACAAGAAGAGTATTTGTTTCTTAAATCATACGATGGGACTTAACCTTGAAATATCTCATTAGTTTTGAAAATATTCTTCCAAAGATTTAATTTCTTAGTTTCTCTAATTCAAATCAAGCCAATTTAATACAAATTATTTTTTCGCAATGAATTGAACCTAGTTTTAATAAATGCATACAAAAATAGTCAAACAACATATGTGAAAGGAATAACAAAAAGTGTTCTCTTTTACAGGAAAGGGCTGTATTTTTGTTGTTTATTTATAGTGCTTCAGAAAGGAAATGAATTGGCTTATCTACTGGAGCTCACTTATGGGGAATTGCTCATTTGTAAAGCAGGATAATCTCAGAACCCTTGAGTGTAGCTGTTTTATTATAGTCACAGAAGGCCAACCTAAATATAAACCCAGCTTCAATATTTCCCTGTAATGCTTATGCCACATCATGTTTACAAACACCAAAGTTACTTGTTTCCATTTTCTTCTTGATTATATTCATTTCAATTGACTTTATTTGCATAACTGTTCTATTCACAATAGTGAGGTAGGTGCTTTGAGGGATAAAAAGTTGCCCTCAAATTTTCAATCCGTTTGAAGAAATGGTGACAAGACAAATATACTGTAACTGGAAAATGTAGGTACTTGCTAGTTAGGTTACATTGGGAAAATAAAAGAAACACTTTAATCCTTGATTTCTCAAATGAGGATAATGATACTACCTAAGTCACATGTTGGTATGGGAATTAAATAGGACAATATATGAAAAGAACTTCATATAACACTTGAAACATAGTAGGCTTTTTATAAGTGTTATTAGCATATCATTAATGTCGATGCCATAAGTAATGTGTAAGCAATTTGCCATGAAGATCAAAGTAGAAAGAGATCACATCTAATTTGGCTTATCTCTAGCAAATGGATTTAGGTTGTACTTGAGAGAATAAGAATAATTTTTAAAGACAGATATTTGAATTTGGGTAAAAGGCTTTTAAGAAGAAAGTCTGGTCCAAACCAAAGGATGGGAGGGACATACAGGATTGTTTGAGGATCGGTATAGTCCAGTTTTTTTGAATCATAGCACATTTGTAGGTACATAGATAGAGGCAAGCCAAGAAAGGTAACTTGAGTTTCCCATTGTGGAGTACTTTAACTGATTGAGGTTTGTAGGATTGTTTGTTTTAAAGGAAAGGAGCAGGGAAATAATATAAATATAGATATGCTCCTCAAATACTAAAGTATTGAATAAATAGAGCAAACTGCTGGAATTTGGAAGATATTTCAGAAAGCCATTGTGATAGTTCAGATAAGAGATAATGAGAGCAGTTCTACTGGCAATGGAATGGAGGAAATTGCTTTTATAGGCATAGAAAAATCCATAAACTAATTAGTTGTGAATTTCTAAGGAAAAGTCAAAGATTTTTGCTTCTTAAATGTTGCTTATAAAAAGTACCATTTTCTAAAATAGACATATTGTAAGATGTTGTTGGTTTATAATAGGAGAAGACATTAAGCTTAGATTTGGCCATATCCAGTGTCTTAAAGATAGATACCCAGAATTTCCTCCCAACCCCCAAGTTTCCTTCTTACTGAGCTCACTGTTCTAGCTCCTAGAATCCCCACTGAGAAAATAGGGCCTTTTAAATCTTGCCCCTTCACCATAGATGAAGTAAACACCTGATACAGGCCTGATCAATGCAAATCTCACTCCTAGACATTTGAAGTTAGAATAAAGAATTTCTAGTGAGTTATGGCACTAGATCTGGTGTGTATGGAGAACTGGAACTGCAGAGAACCAGAAAAAAATCAGAGACAGGGAGAGAGCGAAAGTAATAATGAAGCACATAAACAGAAAGAAAGGGAGTTTGAAAATCATAGAGCGGTCAAGAAACAGAGAAAATAATCTTGGTTTCTGAACTCTGGTTTTTAGGCCCTGATGTGGTGAGAACATTCATTTCTTCCTATCCTCTGTGAGTTATCCCTGTATTCTTCCATAAATTTCACCTTTTCCCTAGGTTTGTGAAGATGATTTTGCTTCTTTATAACTAAACACTTCCCTACAATTCCTACAATGAGCAATAGTGTTGTGGTAGTATAATGTGATACAGCAATTTCAAAGTGGCCATAAATAGCTCCATAGATGGTGCAACTTACACTATCTCTGTTATTTCCATAGATTATAGTATGAAGAGTACCCTCTGGAGATGTGCCCTGGGGTTGCCATCATAAATGACCTTATTCTTCCACCAGAACTTAAATAGCTTTCTTTTTGTTTCTGTGAATAAGAAATTCAAAAACAAAAAGGATCAGATCATTATTCAAAAAATATTAGTAGGTGAAGGTATGGCCCTTGGCCCTGGATGCACAGCCATGAATAGTATAGATATTTATAATAGTCTTTATTTCAAATTACTTTTCGTGGATTTTTTAAAAAATAAATGACCCTTGGAATAATGAGAACGGGTCAAGAGTTGTATGGAAATAATTTTTAACATTTGTAATGAAATAGAAAAACATAGGATCCGTATCAGTCATTGAACTAAAGATTCCAAAGAAACTGAGGTTATTATTCTTATTCTGGAACTCAGTGGTGATGGTGGGGGAGTGTACTTGACCAGTCAAGGAGAAGAGGACAGAGGGGCAGCATATTTGAAATTCACTTATTTATAATTATGCCTGCAGCCAGTCTTTGTTAGCAATACCTTTCTTCTCCATCATGTAGGAATTCATATTTCAAAACATCTTATGCCAAAACCTGGGACTTAATTTTTTATTTTTTACACAATCTTCAGAACAGATCATGAATTATCATAAATCTAAAAAGATAACCAGAATATACAAACCTCTGCATTCCACAGAAGAATGTATCTAGGGAAATAGAGAAGAGATGGGTACAAGTGTAATCTCTTTTTATTCAATTTCACAGTAAACTCAACTTTCCACACTGTGTTTAATCCATCAAAATAGCAGCCTACTGCTATAACATAAAGAAGACATAAAAAAAATCTTTTAAATGATGTAAACTATCTGCAAAGAATAAGTGGGAAGGAAAGAATGGAGAGCATAGGAAAAGAATGCAAAATATGGCAAAAAATAATATTATGTAATCCTAATGATGCCTGTATCTGTTGTGGTAGCTGCTACCACAGGGAGAAAAGTCAAAATCTCTGGGAAAAAGTCAACTCTTTGGTTCCCTTCCTCTGCTCCTAAAGGATTCTAGCTCCTGACATGCTTTTGTAGGAATGGAAAACTGGATTTATGTGGTTTTTGTGCAGAGAAGAGCATGATCAGGAGGGAAAAGAGTACATGTTAGTGCAGAAAAATAGTAAAAAAAAAAAAAAAAAAAGTACATTATTATAATGGAGAAGTTTGCCAATTTACATTCTTTAGAAAGTCTGTTTCCTTTTACAGCCATTCTTATGGTGCTCCAATGTTCACTTTAAGAGGACATACTAGGTTAGGACAACGTACACATTCTTTGGACCAGTCACCTATTATACAAGGTACATGGTAAGCAAGGATACCATGGACATACTATGTACAACCTCTTCAGTCATTACCCTCTGAAATCACTCATAATCATTCCTAAAAACTTTCTTTCCCTAAAATCGGTGAAGAAGAATATTTTTAAACTATTTTAAAATTCTGGTATATATGCTGATAAACTCATTGCCGTTGAGTTGATTCTGAATCATAGCGACCCTACAGTACAGAGTAGAACTGCCCCATAGGGTTTCCAAGGAGCGCCTGGTGGATTTGAGCTGCCTGTCTTTTAGTTAGCAGCCGAGCTCTTAACCACTGTGCTACCAGGGCTCATTTGCTAATAATGTTGTAATTAATCTGGGAGATAAATAGCTACTTTCAAAAATAAAAGAGAAACGTGGTTTGCTTCACAGTCATTAAGACTGCATAGTTAAAACAAACAAACAAACCAACAAAAAACCCGTTGCTGTTGAGTGGATTCTGACTCATAGTGACCCTGTAAGGCTGAAATAATTCATTAAGAGAACAACCCTCACTACCACATCTCACCCCGTATATCTCTGTCTGTTTCATTCCTAAGCCCTGAGCTCTTTGAAGAAGGAGCATTTAATTTTATACACTGCTTGTACTTTACATAACGCCTGGCACAGGGCTCATGCTCCCTATTTTATTTTTTCAATTTGGGATTGGATTGAATTAAATTTCTCAGCAGCTTTTCTTTCTTCTCAGCAGCTTTTATTGATTTAGTTACTACCTCAGAATCCAGGCTTCTAGATACATTTTTTTCCACAATATGCTAAACGTCTGTATCAGATACTTGCTACTCAAATATTTGTTTTTCCCTTTAGCCCAGTACTAGTCACCCTTTGCGGTGTTACAAACCACCCTAAATTTAGTGACTTAAACATTGTATTTTTTTATGATTCTGTGTGTTGACTGGTTGTTTTTTCTTGTCTATACTAGCTCAGTTGGAGCCTGTGTTTGGAAGGCTGGGAGTCTAAGATGAGCCTCTTACTACAACTTGTCCCTTATCCTTTAGCCAGCTAGCCAAATTTCTTCACATGATGATTGTAGGTTTCCGAAAGCAATAAGAGAGGATAAGCCCCAATGTGCAAGCGTTTTTTAAGTCTCTTAGTTGGCTAAATGTGGAACGACCAAGTGTATATTCATTAGAGTATGGATGCAAGACTCTATTAACCAGGTGGTTGCAATTATTTCAACAATTTCATACTTGAACATGCTCATACTTAAGCATAGTGAACTTCGACAGGTTCCTACTTGGCACCTTGGAAACAAGGCATCTGATTCAAACACAATTTTTGTGTTCTAGGCTTAATTTTTATTATAGTTAATAATGCTTCATTGAGAAATTAGAGTCTGTCTTCAAATTCCCATACCATTTTATACTTTTGACTTTCTGCTCTAGTCCCTCTTTCCCAGTTCTTTACCCCACAGTATCTACATTATGATATTTCATATTAATAGCTAAATGTATAGGAACTTGGGAACTTATGAATACACCTGCTATAATGCTGTTTATCTTTTAAAGTCACATAGAGTACTTGCTGTTCTCATCCCCCTAAAATGATCTTCCCAACATTTTTTTCCAGAGCTCTTTATTCTTGTCATCCAGATCTCAATTCAAATACCACCATTTCAGAGTGGTCCAAATCTAAAGTAGGTCATTATCAGTCACTCTTACGGCATTTTTATGTTTTATGTTTGTCAAAGCAATATGTTATTTATTTACTACTATTTATTCATTCATTATATTTTCTTACTTCAAATGGTACACAAAAGTACGATCAAACCAGTTGATAAAATGTTAAAATACTTCCCTACCATTTAGTAAATAGCCATTGCTCTGAAATCCTCAATGCTAACAAGCCAGCCAAACAGCTAGTCTTCTCTGTGGCACCCACTGGACCTCTCCATCATCCAGAAATAAAAGGGTTAATTCTGACTCAGGAGGGTCAAATGTCTACTCTGAATGATTGGAGACTGTGTTATGCAACTGTTAGATATTTGTAATCATTACTACAAAGCAACCAGTTGCCGTCCAGTCAATTCTGACTTATAGTGACACCATGTGTGTCAGAGTAGAACTATGCTCCATAAGGTTTCCAATGGCTGATTCCCAGATCTGTCTTTTAATGTACCTCTGGATGAACTTGAACCTCTAACCTTTCAGCCTGCACCACCCAGGGGCTCCTACTTATGGTATTTCCTTCTCTGCCTCAACCAATGAATGGTATGTTTCTTTGATTTGCTATCACAGGCAAAAAGAGTTAGTGCTTTAGAAGAACTCTATGAACCAGATCTTCCAGGCGTGGCCCTTGACAAAGTGAAAGAATAGATGAAGGTGGTTATGCATTCCATTCTCAAGGTAATATTCTGGTTTAGAAGAATATTTTCCTACTTCAGAATCCAGTTTTTGTATGCCAGAAGTGGAATATTACCTCATCTTTCTCTGTGTCTTTATTCTGTAACAACTTCTACTCTCTGCATTGGTAAATGAATATTTCCGAATACTTAAATAAGGTCAAATGCTTAGTTAAGAGACAGAGAGAAAGAAAAGGGGAGAGAATAACACACTAGATTTTCTCCCAAAATATTGCTATATTAAAAATGTTAAAAAATTGAGATCTGGCTATTAATATGGCATTAAAGAAATCATTAGATGCAGTTATAACTAAATTGAGAATAAGACACCTCAATTATCACCATGAAAATTCTTTACGTGCACAAGATATAGGATATGTATGCTACTATTGTATTATGTTTGATTGAAAATTATGATTAATATTTCATCAATAAAATAGATTTATGGTATTTGATGTCATACTAAATGGAAAGAGTGTCCACATCACTGGATACCTGTAAGCATCAAATGAGATACCACATGTAAAAATGCTTTATAGTGTGTCTGTACAGTGTTCTTCTTCTTTTTATTATTGTAATTATACCCAGTGTAATACTTATGACATCATGGAAGAGAACTGTCTTATTCATTGTGTTTTCTCTAGTGGTTGGTGCATTCCAGTTATATAATAAGTAGTTGTTTTTGAATTAAACAGATAAAGACAAAGATAACTTTAATCTTCATTTGTAAATTTGTCTCCTCTAGACAATCTAAACTTCCCCAAATACTCCATCCAGTTAATTTTTCTTTTAAAATAGTTAAAAGAACAGGCATTCATCTGGATAATGTTTTTTGTGAGTAGAAAAAATTATGGACTTAATGTAACAGGCATTAACTAAATGTATTTCCTTAAAAATAAACATTGGTGTTAATTGCAAGCTTAAATATTCACAAAGGATGTTTTCAAGATGAGAGCAACTCTCTTCCCAAGGCATTATGGGAAAGTTTCTGATCATGGTACTTGTTAATGGCCCAGGTAGGTAATCCTCCAGCAGGCTAGATCAAGGATTTCATTTTGATCTTTGAAATCTTTGACTCTCATCTTCCTGGTATGAACTCAGATTCCCTGAAATATTTATGTAATTAGGTAGTTTTCTTCACCACATTTTAACAGGAGGATCCAAAGTGCTAAATTCTTCCAGATGCATTATCAGACTACATGTATATAATGAGTAGGAGCCCTGGTGGCTCAGTATTTAAGAGCAGTGGTTGCTAACCAAAAGGTCAGCAGTCCTAGCCTACCAGCCACTCCTTGGAAACCCTATGGGGCAGTTCTCCTCTGTCCTGTAGGGGAGCTATCAGTCAGAATTGACTGGATGGAAATGAACTTGGTCTGGTTTTGTATACAATAAAGGAAAGTTAGACAGTACAAATCTATTAAAAAAATTACTACACATTTTTAGCTTCTACACATTATTAAGGGTTTTCAAAAAAAGCCTGATTTTGATCTCTACTTTTTTAAACTAGAGAGGTGACTATATTGCTCTTTAATAAGTCTATACTTTAATTCTATTACATTTACCTCTGAAATTCAAGGATATTACCAGACCTAGCAATAGACAAATGTCTTTGTTCATGTGAACTCCTTAGCAATTATGATGATATTATATCTGATTTTTGTAACAATTTCTATAGCAGAAAATAGACGTGGAGAAATGAAGCTCATGAAAGGCTAGTTTGATGTTTCAAATGAGATAAGTGAAAAGATTAAACTTTTAGGGCTTAACCTAAGAGGAAAAGTGTAAATGCACACCTGAATGGGTCTCTGAATTGCAATAGGTTGGAATTATTTCCCCTGGGATCTTTGAGAGGAGAGTGAAATAAAACGAAGACCCCTAAACTATCTCTGCTGCACAGTTTTGGATTTGTCAAAAAGATTGTTGTGTTGTTATGTGCCTTTGAGTGAATTTAAACTCATAGTGAACCCATGTGACAAAGTAGAAGTGCCCTATGGGCTGTAATCTTTATGGGAGCAGATTGCCAGGTCTTTCTCCTTCGAAGTCACTGGGTGGTCTTGAACCGCCAACGTTTTAGCTAGCAGCTAAGTGTTTAATAGATGTGCCACCAGGGCTTCTGCCCTGAAAAGTAAAGGATGGTATTTTTCAACAGTTGTTGTTGTTGTAGGTGCTGTCGAGTTGGTTCCAACTCACAGAGACCCTATGTACAACAGAGCGAAATGCTGCCTGGTTGTGTGCCATCATCACAATCGTTGCTATGTTTGAGCCCATTGTTGCAGTTAAGGTGTCAGTCCATCTCCTTGAGGGTCTTCCTCTGTCTCACTGACCCTATCATTCTCCAGGGACTGGTGCCTCCTGATAACATGTCCAAAGTATGTGAGACAAAGTCTCGCCATCCTTGCTTCTAAAGAGCATTCTGGCTGAACTTCTTCCAAGACAGATTTGTTCATTCTTTGGTTTGCTTCAATTCTGTGCATTGGCTTATCATTTTCCTATGATACATTGTAACAACACAGAATATCCTGTCGACCTCCACTCAAAAATTGTTGTATATTAAGACAGCAGGAAAACAAACCACTTTGCATTTAGAAGATCTGTTTGGCATTGCTGTCTTCTTGTGTTCTTTATCAATTTTCCCTTTTGTCCTTGTGTACTTTCAGCTTCTCTCTACAAACTAACAGCTGTGGTCACACACTTGGCAGCTGGCAGAATAACACCCAGATGCCAAGTTCTTGAACAGATTTTCAAGGAGCAGACTTGAGCTTTATGACGGCTGCCCTCACATAGAGCTGGTTCCTTGGCAAGTTCTTTGATTCATTTGATTTTTGGCAGAGCGTCTCCCCTGCTGACTATGAAGTCTCTGAGTCTGTCAAATGTATTAGTTGGCCTGAATGTTTATTTGACTTCCCCCTCCTATCATGCCTAAAGATTAAAGTTTTGCAAGATCTATGTTTAATGTCATATGGAGCTAAATAAAAAGTCGTTCTGCATGGCTGAGTTGTATTGCTATGAAGGATGAGAGTAAGCCTTAGTCCTAGGGCCAAACCCTCATTAATTCTAGTCTCTTTCTAATGAGAGTTTATAACATAATGCTGTGACCATTTCTTGGCAGAGACTATTTTCCCCACCTCATGGGATGGCAGGTTACCAACACTCTCAAAACAAACCTTTGGCCCAGACACAAGGCACACACACCCTCTCTCTCAATGGTGAAAATCTGGTCAATTATTCCCCTTTAACTACTCTGCTTTATGGGTAGGATTGCTGAAAAGATTATGGAAAAATCTGCTTTAGGTACTCAGTGGAACTGGCCTTGCCTTACTCGTAAACCTGAGTTCTGATGTGACTAAAAGATTCAACAACATCTCATCTGATTCATCCCCTGTCATTTTGCAAGCATTTGAAAGATAACACAGGTGGACAATACATTTTTTTTTTTTAATTGAAGGAGAATTTTATTTCACCACACTCTTCCTTCCAGTTTCTTAAATAGACAAATAATTCACTTTTATTCATAAGGCACACTTAAATGGAAATATGCCATGCTGTTAATTCTGATTTCTGGAGCGCTCTCACTGGTTCTGTGGGATGCAAAAACTTGAGCAGTCACATAATTATGGTATGGCTCTAGGAATGTGGAAGAACTCAACATGATTCCTAGAATTTTTTTAAGTCTGGGTATCAGACATTAGTTATAGCCCTTTTATCAGATATACTTCTAGATCGAATAACTTCATCAGTAAAGTTGGAGTTATTGGCAACTTTTTAATGTATCCCAAGGAGTCTTTATTTTTTAATTTTTCATTAAATTATTTTTGAAGTGGGTTCTTAAAAGTAGAATCTCACAAACAAGGAGAAAACTTACTAAGTATCTGCTGTTGATAATCTTTCTTCTAAATGGAAAAAAAATTTTGGTGTATATGAAATCTTTTTAAAAAAATATTTTATTGTGTTTTAGGTAAAGTTTACACAGCGAATTAGGTTCCCATTCAACAATTCATACACAAATTGTTCTATGACATTTGTTATAATCCCCGAAATGTGTCAGCACTCTCACCATTTCCAACCCGTCTACCCTGTTTCTATTCATCCGGTTTCCCTGCCCCCCTTGCCTTCTCATCTTTGCTTTTGGGTAAATGTTGACTATTTGGTCTCCTGTAGTTGATTGTTTACAGGAGCGCATTCCTCACGGGTGTTATTGTTAATTTTATAGGCCAATCTATTAGTTGGCTGAAAGGTGACCTCAGGGAGTTTCTTCAGTTCCAGGTTAAAAGGATATCTTAGGGTGATAGTCTTGGGGGTTCCTCTAGTCTCTATCAATCCAGTAAGTCTCGTCTGGGTACCACTTTTCTTACAGTTATGTAGCAGGAAGTTTACACAGATGGATTGAGCAAGATTTTTACTTCCTTAAGAAATTCTCCTTTAAAAAACTTAATCAACACTCATCTACATGCTGGTGGAGCCCTTGTGGTGCAGTGGTTAAGCACTTGGCTGCTAACCAAAAGGTCAGCAGTTCGAACCCAGCAGCCATTCCATGAGAGAAAGATGTGGCAGTCTGCTCCATAAAGATTACAGCCTGGGAAACCCTATGGGGCAGTTCTGCTCTGTTCTATAAGGTTGCTATGAGTCGGAACTGACTCAAGGACAATGGGTTTTGTTTTTTTTTGTTTTAACTTCATGGTATGAAATTATTTCACCAAGACCAAAAGAAGTCGAGCATATACATTTGATACAATAGCTAGTAAATAATGGATCTGGTTCTCAGGCAAAGTGGATACTGACTTATTTCCTGCTTTTGAGAAAATAGATTGGAACAGAGCACTGTGCTCCCATTTCCTGCAAGATATGTGTATATAAACTGTATACATAATACTCAACACCTCTTATTAGAATATATCTAGTTTTATGGAATATTCGGCTAATTGTTTTAACCTTTCCTTTTAGTTTTCCTATCCCATGGTCTATCATAAAAAAAGACACACAATTTTGTCCCAAATTAATATCTGTTCCTGAAATATTATTAAGTGCTTATTAAGTATAATACATTTTGAGGAATATAAAGATATTGAAGGCATTTTCTTGGCCATTAGAGAGATTTTAGTTTATCTTACTCTATAGGTTATCTATACTTTGTTTATAATTCTGTCAATATGGACTACATTGGGTTTTATGCACTAGATCAAAGTTACCTAATTTGAAGTTCTACAGGATATTTTTCAGTACAACCCAAAGTAAAAATATGTCTGAGGCTTATAAAGGCCCCCTTTATGCTCTGCTAATGAGCAGAGTCTCCATTGGACAATGCTTAGCACAATATGTTTTTGTTTCATTCTGATAACTAAGGACGGCCTATGTACCATCAATGCACAAGCAGGAGTTATCCAAGTGGCTGAAGAAGAAAATGAGCAGCACTGGAAATCACACAGACTGAAGAGATTTTCTGGATTGAATGGGAAGAGGCCACAACAAGCAAACACAATGCAGATACACTACACTGAAAGATAGTTTGGTTTGGTTTTGTGCTCATTGGGTCAAATAAAGTCTGGGTCACAGGTTCACCAGTATTCTTTAACTTGTCTTGGGGCATATAACAAAGTGTGTGGAGACCCTTTGGGTACAGTTAGGAAATTGATATCTACATTAAATAAAAGTCTCTTCATATTTTAACAGTATGATTTTTAATTCAACAGTAAATATCCAGACAAAACCAGAAAACCAAACCCATTGCTGTTGAGTCGGTTATGACTCAAATGGACCCTATAGGACAGAGTAGAACTGCCCCATAGGGTTTCCAAGGAGAAGGTGGCAGATTTGAACTGCTGGTGTTTTGGTTAGCAGCCATAGCTCTTAACCACTGCGTCACGAGGGCTCCAATATCCAAATAGTGGGTATGCAATTGGCTAAATACATGGGGTCTCCATGAGTTGGAATTGACTCCATGGCAACTTTTTTTTTTGGTTTTAATATTCTAATGCATTGGGTACAAATATATGTGTGTGTATAGATATACACTCCTAAAGTAAACGGCTCCCAAGTGTCTGCTAGTTTGTCTTACTGTGGGGCTTGCATGTTGCTGTGATGCTGGAAGCTATGCCACCAGTATTCAAATACCAGCAGGATCACCCATGGCAGACAGGTTTCAGCTGAGCTTCCAGACAAGCACAGACTAGGACAAAGGACCTGGTGGTCTATTTCTGAAAAGAATTAGCTAGTGAAAACCTTATGAATAGCAGCGGAACATTGACTGATATAGTGCTGGAAGATGAGCCCTTCAGATTGGAAGGCACTCAAAAGACGATTGGGGAAGAGCTGCCTCCTCAGATTAGAGTCAACCTTAACGATGTAGATGGAGTCGAGCTTTCGGGACCTTCATTTGCTGATGTGGCACAACTCAAAATGAGAAGAAACAGCTGCAAGCATCCATTAATAATCGGAATATGGAATGTAAAAAGTATGAATCTAGGAAAATTGTTAATCATCACAAATGAAATGGAATGTATGAACATCGATACCCTAGGCATTAGTGAGCTGAAATGGACTGGTATTTTGAATCAGACAAACATATGGTCTACTATGCTGGGAATGACAACTTGAAGAGGAATGGGGTTGCATTCATTGTCAAGAGGAACATTTCAAGATCTATCCTGAAGTACAACACCGTCAGTGGTAGGATAATATCCATATGCCGACAAGGAAGACCAGTGAATACTTCTATTAGTCAAATTTAGACCAATAAGTTCAAAGAAAATAAATTGAAGATTTTTACCAACCTCTGCAGTCTGAAATTGATAAAACATGCAATCAGGACACAGTGATAATTACTAGTGATTAGAATGCGAAAATTGGAAACAAAAAAGGATTGGTAGTTGGAAAATATTGCCTTGGTGATAGAAATGACACAGGAGGTCACATGATAGAATTTTGTAAGACCAATGACTTCTTCATTGCAAATACCTTTTTTCAACAATGTAACTGGTGACGATACACATGGACCTCGCTGGATGGAATATACAGGAATCAAATCAACTCCAACTGTGGAAAGAGACCATGGAAAAGCTCAATATTATCAGTCAGAACAAGGCCAGGGCTGACTGTGCAACAGACAATCAGTTGCTTGTATTCAAGTTCAAGTTGAAGCTGAAGAAAATTAGAAAAAGTCTACCAGAGCCAAAGTAGGACCTTCAGTATACCCCACCTGAATTTAGAGACCATCTCAAGAATAGAGTCGATGTGTTGAACACTAATGACCAAAGATCAGACCAGTTGTGGGATGACATCAAGGATATCATACACAAAGAAAGCAAGAGATCATTAGAAAGATAGGAAAGAAAGAAAAGATCAAAATGGATGTCAGAAGAGACTCTGAAACTTGCTGTTGAACGTAGAGTAGCTAAAACAAAGGAAAGAAAGGATAAAGTAAAAGAGCTGAACAGAAGATTTCAAAGGACAGCTTGAGAAGACAAAGTAAGGTATTATAATGACATGTGCAAAGACCTGGAGTTAGACAAACCCAAAGGGAAGAACACCCTTGGCATTTCTCAAGCAGAAAGAACTTAAGAAAAAATTCAAGACTTAAGTTGCAATATTGATGGATTCTACAGGGAAAATATTAAACAACACAGAAAGCATCAAAAGATGGAAGGAATACACAGAGTCACTGAACCAAAAAGAATTGGTCAATGTTCAACCATGTCAGGAGGTAGCATATGATCAAAAACCGATAGTACTGAAGGAATAGTTCCAAGCTGCACTGAAGGCATTGGTGAAAAACAAAGCTCCATGAATTGACAGAATACCAACTGAGATATTTCAACAAACAGATGCAGCACTGGAAGTGCTCACTCTTCTATGCCAAGAGTCTGGCCAACCAACTCGAAGAGATCCATATTTATGCCTATTGCAAAGAAAGGTGATCCAGCAGAATGCGGAAATTATTGAACAATATCATTAATATCACATGCAAGTAAAATTTTGCTGAAGATCATTCAAAAGCGGCTGCAGCAATACATCGACAAGGAACTGACAGAAATTCAAGCCAGATTCAGAAGAGAATGTGGAACTAGGATATCATTGCTGATTTCGGATGGATCCTGGCTGAAAGCAGAGGATACCAGAAAGATGCTTACCTGTGTTTTATTGACATGCAAAGGCATTTGACTGCCTGGATCATAACAAGTTATGGATAACATTGGGAAGAACGGGAATTCCAGAATACTTGTGCTTTGAGGAACATGTACATAGATCAAGAGGCAGTCATTTGAACGGAACAAGGAGATGCTGCGTGGTTTAAAGTTAAGAAAGGTGTGCATCAGGGTTGTATCCTTTCACCATGCTTATTCAATCTGTATGCTGAGCACATAATCCAAAAAGCTGGACTATAAGAAGAATGGGGCATCAAGATTGAAGGAAGACTCATTAACAAACTGTGTTACGCAGATGACACAACCTTGCTTGCTGAAAGGGAAGAGAACTTCAGGCACTTGCTAATGAAGATCAAAGACCACAGCCTTCAGAATGGATTACACCTCAACATAAAGAAAACAAAAATCCTCACAACTAGACAAATATGCCACATCATGATAAATAGAGAAAAGATCGAAGTTGTCAAAGATTTCATTTTACTTGGATCTACAATCAACATTCATGGAAGCAGGAGTCAAGAAATCAAACTATGCCTTGCATTGGGCAAATCTGCTTCAAAATACCTCTTTAAAGTGTTAAAAAGAAAAGCTCTCACCTTGAAGACTAAGGTGCACCTGACTCAAGTCATGGTGTTTTCAACTCCCTCATATGCATGGGAAAGCTAGACAATGAATAAGGACAATGAATTATGGTGTTGGCAAAGAATATTGGATATACCATGGACTGCCAAAAGAACAAACAAATCTGTCTTGGAAGAAGTACAGCCAGAATGCTCCTTAGAAGCGTGGATGGTGAGACTTCATCCCGCATACTTTGGACAAGTTATCAGGAGGGATCAGTCCCTGGAGAAAGACATCATGCTTGGTAAACTAGAGGGTCATTTAAAAAGAGGAAGACCTTCAAGAAAATGGATTGACACAGTGGCTGCAACAGTGGGCTCAAGCATAACAATGATCGTGAGGATGGAGCAGGACTGGGCATTGTTTCATTATGTTGTACATAGGGTCGCTATGAGTTAGAAGCGACTCAACGCTAACAACAGCAACAACAACAAAGTAAAAGGCATTACTTTTGATTTATTAAATAATTTTTTCTTAAAATCTATGAGTATCTAAAGAAGAGGTTAGCTCAAGTCTTCACAAAGCATATTTTTCAAGAACAGTGTTTTTTCGTCTCTTTATAAGATACTATTTTATTTAATAGTCTATTATTTAATACAAATGTAAAATATTATCATCTCTTGTTGATACTTAGAAATGAGGTATTACTAACCTACATTACCAGACTGATTGGAATAAATTAGCCATTAATTGTGGTTCAGTGGAAGAATTCTTACCTTCCATGCAGGAGACCTGGATTCAATTCCTAGCTAATGCACCTCATGCCCAGACAACACACATCAGACAGTGTAGGCTTGGTGTTGCTAGGATGCTGAACAAGGTTCAGTGGAGATTCCAGACTAAGATGGACTAGGAGGAAAGGCCTGGTGATCTACTTCTGAAAATCAGTGAATGAAAACCTTGTGGATCACAATGGTCTGATCTGCATGAACTTGGAGATGATGCAAGACTGGACAGCATTTATTTTCAGTGTGTATGGGGTCTCCATGAGTCGGGGATTGACTTGATGGCAGCTAATAACAACAAAAACAACACTAATTTTATTATTCAATGTAGTTCCTATCCTCACAACACAATATTGTCATGTGTAAGATATAACTTAAAATTATAACTGTAATTTATCATAACAGTGCCTAAAATGTATGCATGCACCTAATTTGAATATAAGGAATTTTGTTGCTGTTGTTGTTTGTGTCATCAACTCAGTTCCTACTCGTGGTGATCCTGTGTACAACCAAAATGAAATGAATGAAGGTTGCCTGATCCAGCATCATCTTCCCTGTCATTGGTATGGTCCAGTCTATTGTTCTGGCCACTGTGTATTTGAATGATTTCTAACCTAGGGTGCTCATCTTCCAGTATTATATTGGACAACATTCTGTTGTGATCCGTAACATTTTCATTGGCTAATTTTTGGAAGCAGATCATGAGTTCTTTCTTCCTAGCCTGTTGTAGTCTGGAAAATCCACTGAAACCTGTCCACTATGGGCGACCCTGATGGTATTTGAAATACTGGCAGCATAGTTTCTAGCAATATAAAAACATGATAGCCACCACAGTAGGACAAACAGACAGACAGGTGGTGAAATAAGGGATTTAGAGTCCATTTATTCAATAAAATGTATGACATTATGAGATGTGAACAAATTGCTTCAGAGAAAATACTATTCTTTTTGGGTGGATAGTAGGAGAAATGTATTTCTTAAATAACTCATCAGTAGAAAATGGGAAAGAAATGTAATAAAGATAGAATCTGAGCTGTTTTTGGAAAAATTAACATACTTGAAATAGTAATTTCTTCCCATTATTTTATACATTTGATAAAATCTTTAAAGTCTTTTCATCTCAAGAGATCTAAAACTGCTGTATTGAAGTTGGCTACAATTTGATGAGATAATGAGATAAAGTTTATTTTTCTAATGTTCCAAATTTAAAAGAGACAGATGGATTGATAGACTGATAACTCCTTGTGTGCAGTATAAAGCATGCATCACTGCAGTTTTCTGAGTAACTAGGAAATGGTAGAGCAGATCTACACAATAATTAGTCCATTTGAATCCAAAATGGAGTCTGTATCTTCCAAGCAAACATACCTGAGCCAAGTAATACCACTACTATGATTTCTAGACCATTAAATAGCCCTCATGAACAGCACTGATTGCTGAAGGTTGGTGAATCAGAATCATCATAGATTTGTGCCAGAACTTTCATAGAAAAATGACTTGAAAGCCTTTAGAGTAAAGCCAAGCTAAGAAGGAAAACACCAAAATATCATTATGATAGTTTATCATGAGACCTTTGATAGAGAACTTTGCACTTTCCAGATGACTTAATCTATGCCACATTGACATAAAGAAATGTGGATTTGTATTTTCTTCTGGGTGCAGTGGCTTCTTTCTTGGTTAAAACAGCAGAAGAAGAGGATGCGCGGTATCTGAATCTCCTGCCCAGCCTTAGCAGTTATTGCTTCAAATTCAGCAGCCAAGTCACTTAACAGCCAGACAAAGTGATTCCTCCATTCACACCTCATAGCCATAAGAAGCAGCAATCTTTGGGGAAATCTTCCATACACTGCTTTGCTTTTCTATGCCCATCCATCAAGCAAATCAATAGATTTCTGCCATGGTATACTGCCACCTTAGTGAATCCCTGAAAGACATCCCCCACTATCCATTTGAATATCAGCAAACAAAACAACAAATTAGGTCCAATTTGTCCAATTTTGTAGAGGATTTTCAAGTAGTGTCTAATATACCTGTATATTAGAATATGGGGAAGGGATTTAGTTCTGCAAAGCTTTAGAATAAATAATTTAGTACCTAGGATATCCTCTAAGGATTCACAAACTACCCTAAAACACTTTAACTGAGAATGCACAACCACACACTCTGGAGTGTTGTAATTTAGTTAGGAGAAAAGGATAAAATTACAAGTACTGAGCCAGAGATTGTGCTTAATCGGAGATTTACCACCTCTGTGTAGTAACCCATGGGGATGTCTCATAAGGAAGAGTGTGTATCATAAAAGGAATGTATATATATATATATATATGGAGTAAATTATATATATGTATATATAGATAAACATATATAATTTATTGAAGGAATAATAAATTATATGTATATATGTATAATTTATTCCTACACACATGCATATATATAAACACACACACACACAGATGTTTTAACTTAAAATCTCTAATTTGGTTAATTAAAAAAAAGAAATCCATAGTTTATGTTATATGTTGCTGTATCATACTTACAGAATAATTTGACATATTATCTAAACTAACAATCTAATTTGAAAACAAAAATAAAAAGTTAAGTTTAAAAGAATCACTTTATATGTCTTGAACCAGGATTTTAGTGATATATCTAATAAAGTTATCCATTCAATATTAAAATTAAAACAGCATTTATACAAGTTTCAGTAAATATTTTTAGATCAATCTGGTTATGAATATAAAATCGTCACTAAAATGCAAAGATTATTTCTCGGTGCAAAAATAGTGTTACGACAGAGGGAGAAGGGTACTTATAAAAGTATAGAAGAAGAAGTTTATAAATTTCTATAATTTAAATATTTTACAATGATTCCTGAAATGATCAATATATTTGCACTTGCACAATAAAACAGAAACCAATTATATTAAAGGATATTTTTAATTAAAAATCTCTAATTTTGTTTGATAGAGTAATGCTGTCTTTACTGAATTTAGTTAAAAGCTGTCTTTAGACATAAAGGATCTTTATTTTCATTCTATCAACTGCATCAAAGAAGCTACTCTGTCATATTATGATATAAAGAAAATTGTAGTGTATTTAAGGGTAAAAAAGATGACAGAGAGTAAAAAGGAATATTTTTCGCATAACAATGGAAACTTAGCTTGTACTTTATTACCTTTGTAACAATATCTCCAGGCAGTAACCTTTAATATTACAAAATGTTTGAGCACCTCCTGAGGCTAACTGTAAACAATTTTCACAAGGAGTGATATCTTTCAATTACATAAGAAAAGAGGAGGCACAAATCTGGAATCATAGAAGTGCTGAAACAAGGAATCAATTTTATCTTATATAAAGAAATTTTGTATGCTGAGCTTTTTGTCAACAATTACTTACGTCTAGCTGGAAGTAGCTATACGTAATGGGAAATAATTTGATGACTACAATGGGAAGAAATATGTTTCTCATCCATAGCAACAGAAGAAACAGTGGGAGATTTCTAAACAGGACAAAATACTTTGCTAAGATTTAGTTTTGAATGAATTTTCATCAAATTAAATGTATAAGAAGATAAATACTAGCAACCTATTCCTTAGTAGAGATTAGGGCTAGAAAGACTATGTTGTAGAGAACCAAAGACTTTCCCAAAATACCCTCTAATGAAACACCTCCCTTTTTGACCCTCTTTATAAACAAAAATATCAACTCCCACAACGTATTTTTAAAAATAAATAATGGAAAACATAACACCTTACCTTATAAATACATCAGATTGTACTTCATTTCCTTACCTTTCTAATAGGAAAGACTAGACAGAAAAGAAGTGAAAGAAAAAAAAGCATGAGGGTGAGGGAGAGAAAGGAGTGCGACATTAAATAAATATACAAAAATGTATAAACCCATTGCCATTGAGTCGATTCTGAGTCATACAACAATATATAGAGGATGAGATACAGATAAATATTATTTATAACTAGACAGCTTTAGAATACTAGTTCTGCTTAACTACAATTTGACAGTTTATTGGTCAATTTACCACTATTTACAACTTTCTAACTACTTGAAATATTAAATCATGTAAATATTAAATCATTTATTATTTTCTCAGAAAATAATAAACTATTGCTTGAAGAAACCAGTTATACTACCTTAAGAAATTGTTAAAATAAATCAGAAGGTTGAATTCTTCACCAGGTCTTATATGTGTTTACAGTAATAAAAAACTTAGGATGAAAAATAAATACTAAAATTAGTCTTAAATATCAACAGTTTTTTTCTGGTGGGTGGGAGCTTATCTATTTAAAATGTTCTAGTTCCTTTTGGTAAGCGACAGACTATAGAATTGACAGCTACTATATATCCATGTTGTTTCTAAGCCATAAATTATGTTGCCAGACTGGGGTTGAATACAAACATCTCAGTTAATATCAGGAACTATCACACATTATTACTTATAATACTCATTTTTATCATATTATTACTGTTATATTCTGCTTATTGATATTAAACTGTATTTCTATTATGGATAGGATTATAGGCGTTGTTTTTAGATCTAGCTTACAATAAAGGATCAGTCACTTATTTAATCTCCATAAACCATCATTACCCCATTTGCATAATGGTGATTATATAGTATGGTTTTCAAAGTGTTGTTAGGAGTAATATGTGTAGGGATTAATACAGTGTGTGACAAATTTTCAGGATACAAACCCTATAGCTCTTTATTATAAGTATATTTTACACAGAAGCTTATAGGTTTAGTTGATCCTCAGTGAAGGTAGTGAAGTTTGTAATGGCCGGAAAGCTTTCCTGTGTATCCTGGTGAATGGCCATACGAAGCAGAAATTGTCAGATTAAAAATGATGAAACTCTCTTCAAGAGAAGGAGACACAAGGATAAGGAAATTTATTAGAATTGTTCTAAGCTTACAAGGCTCAAATTCAAGGAATTCTCAGAAAGGTGGCAGAAACATTTGGAATACAATTTTCAATTTTTTATTAAAACATATGTACTTTAGAAAAATTAAAAAATGTGTTTGTTCATGGAACACTGGAAAATAATTGATCATGCTGCAATACTGCAATAAAATTCCAGAAATTGATACTTACAAGAATTCAATGAATTTTTAAAATAGCAAACAATTATTTTTTAAAAAAGACTTAAAAATTAAAAGTTGTGCTTCTAAATTTCTCTTCATTCAAAAATGAAATTAAAACTGCAATTTCAGTTTGTTTGTATGGTAATGTTTTTGAGAATTTTTCATATCTTAACATATGAATTACCACAATAGCTGGACTCAGAAAAAAACATGTTTTTTTACTTCCAAAGATAATCAAAATAAATAATCATTCAACTCAATATACTAGAATAAAAGCACACTATAAACCCAAAGAAAACAAGTAAAAAGTTTTAAAATATGAAATCAGAAAATAATATATAATTGACATACATATAAAATCTTACATAGTATATAAAAATATTTTAAGCCAATTGAATATGATTTAACTAAAAGCTAGTATGTTGTTTTATGAGCTTTCTCATCTGGACATAACTGACAGGCATCTTACGAAAGCTTTGATGATCCCATCCCCAAGGACTCTGGAGTAGAGATCATGATAGTTGAGTTTCTGTCTCTGTAAATCAAAAAACATTTAATCAATTCAAATGGATAATTTGATAGAAAAGGTCAATGGCCTACAGTTTTCCTAATATTATTAATAATAATATCAATGATATGCTAAACTGTGTGCTTTCCTTCATAATCCATTTAATGTTCACAATAAAAAATAAGAGTTAGTTAGGCACTTTTATTAAGTCCTTTTCTAGAAGAAACTTCTGAGACATAGAAAGGCCAACTATTTAAAGTGACACAGCTAGCAATTGTGATTAGGTTTAGCTTTGTTTTGTTTTTGAGTTAAAATTGTAGTAAAAATTTAGAAGATGATTACTGGTCAAGTTTTCGCATTTAGAGAATGCGGGTCTGCAATGCTATATGAGACTGAAAAAAGGCACTAAAACATATGTGTCACAGTTATTACAAGTTTTGTCTCTGATTCAGATTCTCGATGCTTGTAAAACAATTGCACAAGTCCATCGTTTTTTATAAATAGCAATTAAGAACACAGAAAATAGAATATTAAAAGGTTGTCATAGAAAAGCAGGAATGCAGTTCATGTAAACATAAAAACTCAATATGAAGAAAAACAAAAAGAATACTGAGAAATTGAAGAAATTGAAAGTTATGTGATAATCCTATACTGTAAGTTTCAGTTTTCTCAAAGACATTAAGTAAATGAAAACCTTTACAATGTTTTGAAATCTAAATGTTCATCTCAAAGACAAAACAATAAAATAGTGAAAACAAATTCTAAAAAAGTAATGAATAAAGTATGTATTTATATATATTATAGTTAATCTAAAGGTATGATTATTCAAAGGATCCTGGTGGCATAGCAGTTAAGCAGTTGGCTGCTAACCAAAAGGTCAATGGTTAAAAGTTCAATGGAGAAAGATACAGCAATCAGTATCCCTAAAGATTGCAGCCTTGGAAACAACATGGGACAGTTCTACTCTGTCCTATACAGTCTTTATGAGTTGAGATCAACTCGACAGCAACAGGGACAAATGACTATTCAATGATATAAAATTGACCCAAGAAGAAATTGATAAATGGATAATACAACAAACAACATTTTGCCATTAAGTCCATTCCAACTCATAGTTGAAATCTGATTCATAGCGATCCTATAGGACAGAGTAGAACTGCCCCATAGGGTTTCCAAGGCAGTAATCTTTACGGAAGCATATTGCCAGGTCTTTTCTACCAAAGGGTGGCTTAACCACTGCACCCCTGGAGACCAAATGGATAATAGATATTCCAAAACCATATATATATATATACACACACGCACGCATTAAAATCTAGCATTTAAAATTATTGTGAAAATTAAAATTGTAAATGCTTTCATTGATTGATACATGAAAAAAATTAACTTTGGACTTCACTTAATACAGTTTTGTTGTTAGGTGCCATCAAGTAAGTTCTGACTCATAGGGACCCTATTTACAATAGAACTCAGCCATTGTGTCAATCCATCAAGATGGATTGACAGGGTGTGGGGACCATGGTTTCAGGAGACATTTAGGTCAATTGGTATAACAAAGTTCATTAAGAAAATGTTCTGCATCCCACTTGGTGAGTGGTGTCTGGGGTCTAAGATACATCAGTTGGTCCCTACCCACTTGGAGCAAAGGAGAATGAAGAACATGAAAGACACAAGGAAAATATCAGCCCAAGAGACAAAAGGGCCACAGAAATCAGAGACTCCATCACCCTGAGACCAGAAGAACTAGACGGTGCTCAGCTACCAGCAGTGAGTGCTCTGACAGGGAACACAACAGAGAGTACCTGATGGAGCAGGAGGAAAGTGTGGTGCAGAACTCAAATTCACATAAAAAGACCTGACTTAATGGTCTGACTGAGACTGGAGGAACCCTCAAAACCATGGCCCCCCCAGTGCTCTGTTAACCCAGAGCTAAAACCATTCCTGAAGCCCATTCTTCAGACAAAGATTAGACTGGACTATAAAACATAAAATAATACTCGTGAAGAGTGTGCTTCTTAGCTCAAGCAGATACACGAAACCAAATGGGCAGCTCCTGTCAGGAGGCAGGATGACAAGGCAGGAAGGGACAGGAGCTGGTTGGATGGACACAGGAAACCCAGGATGGAAAGAGAGAGTGTGCTGTCACATTTTAGGGATTGCAACTAGTGTCACGTAACATTATGTGTATAAATTTTTGTATGTGAAATTAACTTTAGCTGCAAACTTTCACCTAAAGCACAATAAAAAAAAAAAAAAAAAAAAAAGGATGGATTGACATTTAATACCATAAACCAAAATAAACTATGTATAGGATTAAAGATTTAAACGGAAAAACTGGAACCGTGATATGACTAGAACTATATATATGATGAATCCTTATTTATACAATCATAAGTGAAAAAAATTCAATATTTTCTCATATTTCAAGTTTAAAAAATAATAGCAAAAATTAATAGACTTGAATACAAACTTTCTCAATTTCAATCCATTGTTGCTGACTCTTGGTGATCCCATGTGTTACAGAGTACTACTCCATAGGTTTGTCTTGGCGGTAATCTTAACAGAAGAAGATTGTCAGGCCTTTCTTCCTAGTTACTGCTGGGTGGGTTCCAACCATTTACTTTTAGCTTAGCAATCAAGTGCAAAGTACATTAAATTAAAAAAGATTACAGAAGAAAAATAAATAAACCAAACAAAGAACAAATGGGAAAATATTTGAAAAATGAATGAAATGAAGCAAACATTCCTTAAAAAAAAAAAAAAGAACTTTCTCAATTGACAAGCAATATTCTTGAATATACATAAAAGTTTAGTTCTAGAGATTTAGTGTTTATTGTAATAGCAAATAATTAAGAGGAAAACATATATAACAAGATGATCTTAGTTATATAACACATCATACATACGTGACCATTAAGAATGTAGTGAAGAATATTTTACAACCCTTAAAATGTTTACTGTGTTGCTCCATGAAAAATATATATTCTAAAGTAAATACAATTTGAGTTCCACATAGGGACTGAAAACAAAGTCAAAACGTATTTCCTGTGTATTCAGGGGATCTGTAGAACAAAAGAGCAGTAACATAGGAGATGAAAAGACCACTAATTCATTGGTAAGAAAGTCTTGGTATTTCTCAGATGAGCAAAACTGTATACTACAAAGAAGCAAATGGAACGTGGATAGCAGAAAATTGAAAAAAGAAGAAGAAGAACATTGAATGTAAACCACAGAACCACAGTAGTAGCAATTTGGGAGAAAGTTTAGAAATTTCTTTGACAGTAAAGTTCTTGAAATAGAATGAACATCCTCTGGCTCTTCTTGAGTTAATATAAAGATGTAATGAGCAGATAGTGAGAAAATCTATAAACCTTTGCAATGCAATTATAAAGAAAAAGTAGATCAATTGGACAAAAGCAGAAGGCAGGAATGGACTGGGACTATTTGAGTATTTATACAAAGCAATTTAAGCACTGCATTTCATTTATTCCCCAGTTACTCCTGTCTGTTCAAGGAAATTTAAAGGTTATATCGATGAGGAAACAGAGGTTCAGAGAACACTGATCTCAGGAATACTCAGTGACTTGCTCAGAGCACACTCAGCTAGTAAATAATGGAGGTGTTAGAGACTGAATTGTGTCTCCCAAAAATATGTTTTAAATCCTAACCTTTATGCCTGTGGTTATAATCCCGTTTGGGACTGAGTTGTCTTTCTTATGTTAATGAGGCAGGATTAGCATAAAGTGTGCCTTGATTCAGTGTCTTTTGAGATATGAAAGAGATTAAACAAGTGAGCAGAGGAGAGATGGCGTAAGAAAGATGCCAAGACACATGGTGATCTCCAGGAAACCAGGAAGCAGAAGCTGAAGAGGAAAGGACCTTCCTCCAGAGCCGACAGAGAGAACCTTCCCATAGAGTTGCTGCTCTGAATTCAGACTTCTAGCACCCTAAATTGTGAGAAAATAAATTTCTGTTTGTTAAAGTCATCCCCCTGTGGTACTTCCATTACAGCAGCACTAGATGACTGAGACAGGAGGTGACTTTGGAATCCGTGTCTACCTAACTAAAAAGCTCAGCTCCTTTCCACCCCATACCTGTACACCCAGGACAGTGCCTGGGGCACCGTTTTTGTTGTTACCAGTAGTTGTCAACTCTGACTCATGATGGAAACGTGGTGCTTGATAAATGTTAGTAGTTTTGCTGTCACCATAGTAATAATAACCAGGTGCCCGAGAGGGGACGGTAACACAATTTTAGGGCTGAGTTAAAAACTGATGCCATTTTTTGGCATCCATATTCATGATTTGGTTTTATTAGGCAGAATATGTATAGAATTGTGGATTTAGGCAGGGATAGCTGGGGAGGAATTTAAAAATATTTTCATAAAGAGGATTGAAAGGTAACAAAAACAAGGCAAGATTTATAATCAATATTGTGCATGGGATCTTAGCATCCAAAATTCAACAGTGTTTCATACTCAGAGACTCTGACAATAAGATTTTAAAGGTGACACTCTTACCTCTTTAAAAGATTGTAAAATCGCTTTTTTTTACTCTTTGCTTGATAATGTGTTTTTTTTTAAGTATAACGCATCTAAAATCCATTTGTGAAACATTTATCAAGTAAATGTCCAACATTGCTTTACTTTCATGCTTCATTGGAACCCAGATCATACGCATTACTTATTCAACACATCTTAATTGATTCTATTTACACCCTTAAAAAAAACTTGCACCTCCATGAGAGTCACTTAGGCTACTAAAAATGAGAAATTTGTTTTCTAAAGTGCTCTTTTAAAGTATGTGCTCAGAAAATCTCGGGACTTGTACAGAAAGAAGTGATTATTAAATAGTGACTGCTGCAATTACTAATACCTGGGTTACAAATATCTCTATTAATATCAAGTGCTAATTATTCATCTCATTGACTCAAAAACTCTTGAAAATCATATCACTGAAAGAAATGTTAAGTAGATTACAGTAGCTGTGGAACACGTGTCAGCCAAATTGTTAATATATATTTTTTTCCTGGTAGAATATTCTAGCTTTTTTTTTTTTTCCACAGTGCTAAGGGCAAAAGCATAAAAACTAGTGTTACCATCAATTAAATCATTTTTTTTTTTTACATCATGTATTTGTCTAAGTGCTTCCTAAAAGAAATATTTTAGAATGTGTATTGAACATAGTTTCAAGATCCAAATTTGTATCTATTAAGTAGATAACAAATCTGTGATTTTAACGAAAGAGTTATTTTTGAATCTATTACATTCGAAACCATTGATGGCATTACTATTACTGTGTAAAATACTTCCCTATGCTCTTGTGTAGCTATAAAATATAGTCAAACTCTTTTGGATTTTCTAGCCATAGTAAAAGAGTTGAAGAAGGATTCCCCCCGCCCCCTCCCCCAGCATAATAGAGGAGTCTTACATAAGACTCAGGAGGACATTTAGAAAATTTCTGTTTGTGGCCAGTTAATAGCATAAGTCTTTTTAGCTATGTTTCATTGTTAGTTGAGAGATGATTGGCAAGAATGTGCAATGACTATAAACATTCACATGTAACCCCTGGGACAGAAGATCACTATGAAAAATACATTGACTTCAGTAAAATGTTTAATGAGAAATAAATTTTCAGTTGTGTTTTTTATACATGTGCTTGAATTCTTAGTGTATCACTTATATAAAGGCAAGCATGTACATATAGACTTGATTACTTCAATCAACTCTTCTATAAAAACTAACCTAAATCTTATTACTCATTATAAGGATTTTAACAGGCTTCACATTTAAAGGAGAATTAAAGCTCAAATTCCAGAGTTTCTGAATTTTTTCATGCCAAGGGATTAGTAGTAGAGCTATGGGAGCCCTCCACTGAGGTGTAACAAAAGATAAATGAGTTCTTCTGAGTTGTTTCAAGTTCTCTTTATATTTTGACTCATTTAAAAAATGAGGGGGTGTTTTGTTTCTTAAATATACACAGTGGATGGAAAATTTCATTATGATGAGTATTTCACTGTTAAGAGGAGTAAAGAAACCCCAAGACAATCTTAATAAAACTTCAATATGTGCTTTTACAATCAAAGTGAAGCCAAATTCAACTCTGGTAAGCAGAATCTCAATAGTTCGGGGCTCAGTATTCAATTTCTGTTATAAACCTCTTCCTTATTTTCAGTGCAGATAAGATAATCATATAGGGGCCTCAAAATCTATTTTTCCCAGGGCATTTACAAATTACACTTTTAAAGGACACATTTTCTAGACAGATATGCATTTATACTTTATTAAAATGTCTTGAACACCTTTTCAATCGTTCTGGTTTAGAGGACGCAAAAGACATATGGTCTAAAACCTTGCCAAATCTCATTCCCACAGAAATGAAATTCAGAATGTTTTTCCGCAAGGAACACAGCAAGTTGAACTCTTCTTTTCAGTTGGCACTTTCCATATATTCTTCTACATAGAGGGATAAAAAAGGAGGGATTCTCCTCTCTGTCTTTTTTTTTCTTTAGAGATTTCATCTCATTGTAAGAATGATTATAAAAATTATTATCCAAATCAGGTCGCTTTTGAAAGGGTGAGGAGGTGCTACTAATAATTATTCTAAGACAATAGATATAACTAAAGCAGGCTTACAGAAAGCAGCATGCATAGTGACCCCAGTCATAAAGGATAACATCCACACTCTCTCATAAATTGCCTTATAGCACCATTGCATAGAACAGTGGCAGACATTTCTATCTGTTCTTCTCTAAACTTTCCTGTGCATGTTCTTCGTTTTGGGGGACACACAGATTGACCACACTTCCCAGCCTTCCTTTTCATCTCTAGCCAATGGAATGTGAGCAGAAGTTATATATAGATGCCACTTCCACTCTTGCTTCTCTCTCCATTCTGGATGGCTGACATGGCCATAACCTTTAATATTAACTCCATCTGGGTTCTTGAATGAGTGCACACAAGACAGCTCTGCCAAACTGCGTTGTTACCTGAGCAAGAAATAAACACCTTAGCATTTAAGTTATTATGTGTTTGTGTGTGTGTGTGTGTGTGTGTATGTGTGTATGTTTCGTACAGCATGTAACATTGCCCGTAATAGAAGAAAAGAGCATGGTTCTGACACAGTAGGGTCTTTTAATTATTATTCATATGACAGGTGGCTAGCTTTGAATTTAGAATAGGGGTCGCATTGGGACTAGATCAATTCCCACATTTCACAGTTGAAGCAATTCTTTCCTGTAGTAGTTTTTAGGTATTTCCAAGCAGTGGATAATTTGTGATTTGTTATTTTCTCACAGAATCAAATAGCGTTGGCAAGAAAGGGAATTATTAAAAAATCCAAATGAAAGGATAGCAAATTTCTCTCTAGATATGTGAAAGTTTAGTAAACTTAAATACAAAAATTAAATCTGATTTCTTTAAAATTCCTATTCTTCTCAAAAACACTAGATACACAAGATTTAAGCAAGCTCCAAACTTGACCAATAACTTTTCCCCATGCAAACTTTCATTGCATAAACTTCTTTGCCCTCCATCTACTCATCTCACACCTGAACCATATAAACTCTAACAGTGAGACCCAAGTCTGAAAGCCTATATTCATAAAGAAAATTAATTCATAAAAACTTAAATAATTCAGTAATTCAGAAAGGAAAAAAAAATCTCAAATACGTGTGAGCACCAATTCATGAATGACAAATACGTTTGAAAACAGCCTGTGAACTCTTTGTGAAAATGGAAAGACCCAAACGTGCAGAGTAAATTTTAGAAAGAGAACAAAGCACTGTGTCCAAATTTGGCATTTGAGCAGAGGCAAAGCATGAACTCTAACTAAATATCTGACATGTATCACCAGAACCAGTAATGCTTGTATCTATTTACCACAGGGAAATATAATAAAAGCATCTGTTATATACTAAGTAAATCAATAGGGAAAAGAAAAAAAAAAATCCCTGAGATGAGAAAACAGGATCTAAGCTGATTACTGCATGTGAATTTTGTGAAGAGTAATAATATCTGGTGCAGAGGACAGAGCACCACTGAACTGCATTCAGGAAAGCTAACACATGGCAGCAGACACCAAATGCTTGGCCAGCTCCCAGCCAGGGAAACATGCCTTATCCACAGGATATAGAATAAACACAGATGCAGCAAAATGAGTCACCAGAGGAAAACAAAAATCTAAACTGAAGGTAGATGAAGCTTTGTGCACATGCATGACAAGAAATCCACTGAGCAAAACTAATTTTATATTTGTGCCAGAATGGCTGTCTTATATGTTGGAAATAGGGAACAGGAAGGAAAGGAAATTGTCACATAATAGCAGACCTTGAATGGTACTAAAGTAGAGAATGCCTTCCGTACTGGCAAAAAAAGAAAAAGTATATTCTAAAAGATAAAATTCATTAATAGTGCTATGAAAATGGAATAAAGAAATCTTGATACATAAAAGAGAGAAAAAGGATGTAGAAAGGAAGAAAATATTGAGTCAGTAAAATGTTAAATCAAAGACGTAAGGAAAAAAAACTATAAAAATGGCTTTGTTATTAATGCACATAAAATGACATAAAAATCCATCCTTTTCAGAAATATACTTTTTATAAAGTTACTATATACTTCTGTCTTATTTTTTATTTATTTATTTTTTCCTTTATATATATATTTTTTAAATTGTACTTTAGATGAAGGTTTACAAAACAAATAGTTTCTCATTAAACAGTCAGTACACATATTGTTTTATGACATTGGTTAACAACCCCATGACATGTCAACACTCTCCCTTCTCCACCTTGGAGGACCTTTTTTTTTCTTTTTGGTGAAAATATTCATAGCCAAAGATACACCATGTACAAAAACTCCTACATGTACACTTCAGTGACATTGATTACATTCTTCCAGTTGTGCTGCCATTCTCACTATCCCTTTCCAAATTATTCCGTCACCATTATCTTCAAATCACTGCCCCCTAGGCTTCCCATCAAACCCCCTGAGTTGCTGTTGTCAATTTGATCTCAAACAGATAATTCTTTTTTTTTTTTGGTACTTTAGATGAAAGTTTACAGAACAAATAGTTTCTCATTAAAGTTAGTACACATGTTGCCCTATGACAATGGTTAACAACCCCATGACATGTCAACACTGTCCCTTCTCAACCTTGGGTTCCCTAACACCAGTTTCCTGTCCCCTCCTGCCTTCTAGTCCTCGTCCCTGGATTGCTGTGCCTCATTAGTCCTGTTTTGTTTTATGGGGCTGTCCAATCCCCTGCTGAATGGTGAACCTCCGGAGTGGCTTCACCACTGAACTAAAAGGGTGTCTGGGGGCCATAATCTCGGGGTTTCTCCAGTCTCTGTCAGGCCAGTAAATCTGGTCTTTTTTTGTGAGTTAGCATTTTGTTCTATATCCTGTCTTATTATTATTATTGTTTTTAATGTTGCTATATAACACCGTCTTATTTGATTTGAATCAGTTATTAGCACAGGGGGGAAATGAATTTCTGAATTGTGCGCTAGCACAGATATTTCTACTCATTCAAAATAAAAAGTCTATGAATCTCCCCTTGTTTGTAATCTGATTCAGCCCCTGCAGCATGTCTGTGCATTTGCAGGTATCTAGGATAACATTGGAGCCCTGGTGGCACAGTGGTTAAGAGCTCGGCTGTTAACCAGAAAAGGTTGGAAGTTCGAATCCACCAGCCACTCCTTGGAAACCCTATGGGGCAGTTCTGCTCTGCTCTGTTCTGTAGTGTTGCTATGAGTTGGAATTAACTTAACGGCAACGGGTTTGGGTTTTGGGTAGGATAACATTGATAGGCATTTTTTGAGGCACAGGGATACAGGTTAGCCTTTTGGAAAATTTTCTAGGATCTAAAATATTTTTCACTTAATATCGATTGCAGAGTTCTTTGGGACCAAGTTACTTGCTAGGGAAAGAAACAGGGATTTTCATATTTCATTATGAGTTAACTTTAGTTAGTAACCTTGATACAAATATACCTTAGCTGTCTTGTCTTTTTAACGAGGGAATGTGATTGAATGAATTTAAGTATTCCAAATTCCATTTCCAAGTGTGTTAATAGCACAAAGTGAAAGTGACCTTGGAATGAATCTCATCTTACCCATAACAGTCTCTTGGTAGAAAGCCATTTGGCCCTAATGAGAGGAGTGGGTCAGCTTATCCTGCCTATTTGGCACAGACTTGCTGTCTTGGGAGCTTGCTGCTCGGCTGACTATCTTCCTTTACATCCCCAGGTGCTGGTGGCCACAAAGATAGAAGGAATGAGGAAATCAGTTTCTCTATGCTGTAACTTTCTGAGACAAATTTGTCTTTATTTAATTGGTTTAGAAGTCTATGCCGGTTAAAGAAACATTGAATCGGGGAAGAAATCAAAACTGTGGTTTTGCCAAAATAATCTGCAGAGGAGACCTTAGCGGAAATTGGAAAAGAATAGCAAAGCATTTACTAAAAAATGATGGTTTCTTCAGGAATGCAGATAAATTTATATCCTTATGAGAGAAAAAAATCACACAGTTAGACTAGATTAATGAGATTATATGGTAGAAATACACTGTAGTTTTTTTTTTCGTTTCTTCGTAGAAGGAAATAAAAAATTAGGAACTGACAGGAAAACAGCAAAAAGAAGCAAGTGACCCTTGCAAAATATCCGAAGGAAAAGCAAAAGGCCAAGAGTACTATGCTTGCCATCTATTAAACAGGTCTTTCTACTTTTTAAAATTTTCTCAGAAAAATACCAGCAAACCCATCCATTTCAATCTTAGTTCTCTAAGTCTAAGGGACTTGTCAGTAGAGATGGCAGAGTCTCCAAAATTTGGTAAGTAAAAGCCAACAAAGCTGTTGCCATCAAGTCAATTCTGATTCACAACAACCCTACAGGACAGAGTATAACTGCTCCATAGGGTTTCCAGAGAGTCTGGTGGATTTGACTGCCAACCTCTTGGTTAGCAGCAAAGTTCTTAACTACTGTGCTTCCAGGGCTAAAGACATAACAAACCTTTTCATCTGGTGTTTCTTAACCTTGAAGAACCAAAATCAGTTGAATTCATTTATGATCAACTAGTGTCCTGAAGGGGTATTTGGGCCCAGAATCTTGATCTGTACCTCAGAATAGGCTCAGATTCTGTGAGAACTGAATCAGGGTAGGACACTAGGAACTTAATGTGAAAGTTTATTTAGAGAGCTGCAGCTCCTCTTGAGATTTCTCTTTTGTCAGTGCAGTGGCTTTGTGATGTGCCAACTTGGCTAAGCTAAACTATATTTCCCAGAATTCCCTTCCCCGAATGATTCTAGTTAATGTTGGCTACAAGAAAAAATTGTGAGAGATTTGGAAGACAGAAGCAAAGCAGTGGCTAACATTCACGAAATGTCAACGTAGATCATATATGTCTTACGAATCCACTGGCTCACCTTGTTGGTTTGTGCAACAATTGGGCTTCCAGTGGCAGCTCCTTTTGGATTCTTCCTTGAGTTTCTCCAAATCCTGGGCCAGGTGCAAGTGGGGCTAGAGCATAGGGAGAGACCATCATGGAGGGATCAGCCAATGAGAGATAAAGATCCTAAGTTGTTCCTTTGGGCTCCAGTTGTCCTTCTTTCCCCTACTTTCCTTTCTGACCTTCTATCCTGTGACTTCACACTCAGCATGAGACAAAGAAACAGTTTAACTGATACTGTTTTACCAGCTTCTACAATCATCTAAGATTGCATCTGAGAGGGCTGTGAACAATACAAAATGAATCCTGCCTGCAAAGGACTCTGGAAGAAACCAGAGTATCTTAATGAGCAGTGACCTTGTGATTTACGGACTTTTCTAAGCATTATAAGAAAAAGCAAGATGTGCACTGTTCTATCATCATCTCTGATCATCCTCTACCCCTTTTGTCATATTATGCTCAGTTCTCTATTGTTCCATTTCTCCCAAGACTAAATGAGATGTCAGAAGTACCTGCTTCTGATCTGCATTCTTTTTTCTTTCTTAAGCTGCCTTTTCCTTTCTTAAGGTCCATTCAGAGAAGTAGGTACTTGTTTACTATAGGTTTAATTTTTTTGTTTTAATTAGAGTGATAAAGTCTAGTAAGATATGAGATTGTAATTAACAATATTCATTAGGAAACGACACAGAAAATACAATAAAGTTCTACCACTTAGGCAATTTACGGCCTAATAACTCACAGCATCTTTGATGTAGTTTAAGGTGACTATTTATTCCTCTGTTTTTTCCTTGTCAGTTCTGGATTTAAACTGTTGTCTCAAATTAATTAATGAGAGCATTCCCTTTTTATTTATCTTACTTGTACAAAATACACCAGAACTCTGGTAATTATCTTAAAATAATATTTCCCTGTTTCTGTCTCCAAATTTCCTGGTTCAGATTTGATCAAAATGAAATAAGATGACATGTTTGAAGAGTTGTAGGACCTTTTGTGCTGTCCCAAATCTAGTTTTACTCAGTTGCTTATGTAGATTCTAGAATGTGTTTAAACAAGCTAAGTAGTTTCTCAAGGTAACAACTTATGCTGTTTCACAGGGATAATTAGACAGTTTGTCACATTTGAAATAAATTTCAAGTGGAAGAGAAATGTTAACAAATATTCAACCATAACTAGTGTGTAATTTATGGGCAACAGTCATAAACACAAAACTACCAGCGTTAAAGTTCTTATTCTCATTTTGCAGTAAGAGGATGTTAACAGCTGGCAATCTATATTTGTTGGAAATTAAATATTACTGAATAAGGTTAAAGGAAAAAAAAACCTGTCCCTGCATGATTAGATTCTTTTTATAGCACACACTTTAATTCGGAAGGTTCTGGACTTATAATAAGCCCAGCTGGTTTCTTATGTGTTCACTATGTTTAAAAATACATTAGAGGTTAAAATCTACTTTTCTAATTTCAATAGTACATGCATATAGCTTTTCTGGCTATCAGAATGATACTAGGTATTCAGTTGCATTTGCTTTTAGCATATATACTGTTTTATTTCAACATTAAAGTGCTTCGAAGTATAGATAGATTCACATTTGAGAATGGTGATACGCTTTTCTTTTGTAAATGTACATTTAGAATACATGTTTAGAACACAAAATAAATATTTAACAAAATGTTACATAGCATTTTCTTCATCTTTATCAGTCAGCCTGAACATGACTTTATTTAAATTACTAGACATAAAGAATTAGCCACTCTTAGAAAAATATCTCTCATGATGGAATATCAACAGTACTAGCAGTGATTATTGCTTTCCAAAGATATAGCTGAATAAAGCATTTCCTCCATGTATGCCATCATAGATTTTACGGAATATCTATTAGAAAGGTTAAAGGAAGACTTCTGCATAACTACAAAATTGACAGTGCAAGTTTGTGACTTTCAAAAGATGAATTTTAATGATCTTGAAATCTCGCTTAGATAAATTGAAATATATTTGCATGCATGAGAATAAATGGTGAAATAAAGAGCCTAATAAGCTAAATGAAATGGAAAATAAAAGGATTTTTTTTTTTTCAGAACGATTTTAGTCTATTGTTTTCTCTAGGAGGCAGTCCAATGCCAGATAACCACATGAGCACACCAGAAGGTACTGTGGGCAGGAATAAAAATGAACTTGATTTTCCTCACCTTAAGGAAGTGGAGCAGGCTGTTATGCACCAAAAGGAATCACTTTCTTCTGAAGAAAGTGATCTACCTTTGCCCCCTTTCTCCCACCCCAGAGAACTAAATGAGCAAGCGTCCACTCTGCCTGTGTGGATCCTTGGCATCACAGTTGGAAAGTCCACCACCAATGGAGTCAACTGCTGCCACACTCTGGAAAGAGTCTGTTGCCAAGTGGAACAAATCCTTGCTTGGGTCACCATACACCCCTAGCATGTATGATAAGATGAGAGTTACTGTAGCTCTGTTGAGGCAAGTTTAAATCTGGCAGGCTGACGGTAGGGATTTTTAGCCTCAGCACAAACCCGTATTTCTCCACAGTTTTGTCTTTCTCTTACAATGGCAGAATTATGTCCTTCATAGTTACATGGCCAGGCAAACATTCTTCAAAAGGGAATGTTGCAATTTAACTCCAGCACAACAGCAACACAGGCAGCAACACACCTTTAAAATAGGAGTCCCAGAAAATGCTAACAAGAGCCAGAGAAAGTGTGCAACCATATTTTCAACACTTCTTTGCTCCAGGAACATTATCCAATGCACGATTTAAAATAGAGTTTTTAGGACAATGTTAAAGAAGATAGAATATGATATTCTTCAGAGTCAGAATGTTGGAGTTTATTAAAGAAAGAACCCTAAAGTGAACGAAAACTCCAAACAGTGGTGTTTGTTCCTTTCTTCAGTATTTTCTTCTCAATCTGATTATTCATTGCATATCTCTGTCAAAAATATCAAGGGTGCTGTGTTTATATGAGTCTGTGTACATGGTGGGGGCAAGAAGGAGGATTTTTTGTGTATTTTATTTACAAAGAAATAAATAATTTGCTTACAGTGTTAAAACCCATTGCTATCTAGTCGATTCTGACTCATGACGACCCTATAGGACAGAGTAGAACTGCCCCATAGGGTTTCCAAGGAGTGGCTGGTGGATTCAAACTGTTAACCTTTTGATTAGCAGCCAAACACTTAACCACTGCGCCACCAACTAAGATTAAAATCTTGGGAGTAGAATCACTGATTTGGGAGTAGAATCCCTGGGTAGTATAAATGGTTAATGTGCTTAGCTACTAATCAGAAGGTTGGAGGATCAAGTCCAACCAGAGGCACTTCAGAAGAAATGCCTGGCGATTTACTTCCATAAGTTTACAGCTATTGAGAAATCCAGACATTCTGGATACATTGAGGCTGCCTGAACCCTGAAACTATTGCCCTGAGATAATCTTTAAACTTTAAACCTTAAACTAAAACTCTCCCTTGAAGTCCTCTTTGAACCAAAAAATAGTTTATCCTAATTTGTAAAAGATGTCTGCCTTGAGCATTGTGCACTTTTAAAGAATTATCTATGTGTGATAACATTGACAATGGCAACTGAAAATGTTGGATAGGAAACTTAGGGGACAGTGAGTTTAAGATAATGGTGGTAGAATAATTTGCAAAGGAAAGGTGGAATGGTAGCAGAACTTGAAGAATGTGATCAGTGTCACTGAATTGTGCGTGTAGGTGTTGTTGAAATGGTGTATCTTTGACTGTGATGTATACTTTTACCAAAATTAAAAAAAAACAAAAAATTACAGCCATTGAAAACCCGATAGAGTGCAGTTCTACCCTGACACACATGGGGTTGCCATGAGTCAGGATCTACTCAATGGCAAAAGGATTGGTGTTGTCAATGATTTAAATATTCCTCACATTTCTTTGCATAGGTTAGTTCATGTCAATACAACATAACAAATCAAAACAAATTGTAAGTCTCCTCTAGCCTTTTTGTGGATTAACATGGGCCTGACAGCATCTGAAGTTAGTGCTGAACCTCTCTTCATAAACTAATGTAACCATTCATTTAGTAAGTACTCGTTTAATAAGTTTCATTTAATAAGTATTGAGGCCCCACAATAAGCTAGGCAGTACTCTAGGTGTAGTGGTTTCTGCCATGAACAAACCAGAGTCCCTGCCCTCAATGGAGCTTACATCCGAGCAGGCAGTGCCAGGAAGAGACAGAATATAAATAAATAACAAATTAAAAAATTGTTTGTCAAATGCTGATGCATGCTGTGGAGCAAAATAAGGAAGTCCTATAGGGTTGTCATGAGATAGCAGCAGTGGGGTGAAATGGGTTATAACTTTAAATATATTTCTCAAGAAAGAAAGGCCTTGCTGAGAAGGTGACACCTGAACAAGTATTGGAAGGAGTTAAGAGAGCAAACCATGTCTATATCTTGTATATTCAAGGTGGAGGGAACAGAATGCAAACACCTTAAGGTAGGAGTTTGCTCAAGGTTTTGAGGAACAGGAAAGAGGCACATCACTGGAACAAGCAAAGGTGGGGGGGAGAAGATGGGTCCAAGATAATCACAGATTATTCTGAGATAGAAGTTATTTAGGGAATATGAGCAGAGAAAAAGTATGATCTGACTTACATTCTAAAAGGTTGCTTTATTTTCTCTAATGAAAATCTGTAGGGAGCCTGGAGAGAAGCAGGGAGAAAAGTTAGGAGGCAAACGAGGATGATGCAACGTTCACCAGGGTGGTAGCAGTGGCTGGTTAGAGGTGATGGGGTTTACCAATGTGTGAGAGGTCGAGCCAGGAAAACTTCCAGATGGATTAAATGTGAGATATGAGAGAAAAAGTGAAGTTATGGACAACCCCAAAGTTTTTAGCCTAAGCACCTGGGAAAATAAAGTTGCATTTATTGTCTTAGGGGTGACATTAGGAAGATAGGTTGGGGATGGAGCTCAGCTTTAGACACATGAATCTGAGATGACAAACATTCAGTAGGAGATGTGGAGTAGAAAATAGGTTATCAAAGTCAGGAGAAGAGTGAAGTTGTCCATATTGCAGGTACAGATTGTGAATTTCATAATTTAAGCTATGAGACTTGTAGAAGCAAAAAGTGACACTTCCCTTTTTTCAAATATGATTAAACACTTCACATACCATGGTTAGAGAAAACAAACAAAAGAAAACTAAATGAACAAACAATACCTTTTCCTCTCCAGTGATTAAACCAAAACTAATAGATTTGCCTTAATTGATTCTGGTCTACAAAATAATTAACCTGGACTGCATAACAAAGAGAAACCATCACTGAATTTTGCTATACTGATCACAAAACATATGTCATGACCTTTGTGAATATGATAATCATTTTAAAAAGTTGCTATTTTCTCCTTATGAGCTAACCCATTGCGGGTGAGTTGATTCCAACTCATAGTGACCCATTAGGACAGAGTAGAGCTGCCCCATAGAGTTTCCAAAGCTGTAGATCTTTACTGAAGCAGACTGACACATCTTTCTCCCAAAGAGCTGCTGGTGGGTTTGAACCACCAATCTTTCAGTTAGCAGTTGAGTGCTTAACTATTGCGCCACCAGGGCTCCCTTCACTAGAAGCCAATGAATGTAAATTTGGTAACCTTGATAATTTTGTTTTGTTTTTTTCTTCAAATACACATTATGTTTTTTATTTGGTGAGTCAGTGTTTTTGATGTCTGACTCCCTTGCACTTTTGATTAGAAAAGTTTTCCCTATTTTCAAAATGGTATCACCTAGGAGTAAACCTAAATGAAGAAGAGATCCAAAATGAGGCTGAGACAGTGGTTCTTAAGATGAGCTGTAGGAAAAACACCTGGGAGATTAAAACACTACTGTTGCCCAGGCCCCATGCCAAACCAATTACATTAGTATCCCTGGGGGTGAGACTTAGGTATCTGTTTTTAAAAAATCCTCAGATAATTCTGTTGTGTAGCCAATGTTGGAAACCATTGATTTTGAGGTGGCAGAGATGAGAAGGAATCAGAAAAAAGACAGAAAAAATAGGTAGTGAAGAAGAAGAAGAAAGAGGAAATGGCGGACCATATCAAGTGCTACTGATACGGCAAGTAAAATAAGAACTAAAATTTGTCAGTCATTGAACTTAGCGATATGGCTGTCCTTTGTAAATGTATAAAAGGTGGTTCAAAGGAGTGATGAGAATAAGAGCCAGACTATCAGATTCAAGAAAGTATGGCGGGAGAAGAACTAGACATAGAAAATATTGACAGCTTTTTTGAAAGTTTTTTCTCTAAAGGGGAGAACAGAGGAATGGGAAATCACTGGTGAGGTTTTATGGTATAGGAGGGGAATTTTTCAAATGCAAGAAACTACCTCATGCTCACTGTTCATTTGAGAATGATCCTGTATATGTAGTTGAAAATGAATGATACAGGAGAGAAGTAAGTTACTGAATCAGTGGCCCTGGGTAGGTGAGAGGAAATTGAATTTGGCGAATAAGTAGAGGGTTTGGCCTTAAAAATAGGAACGATTAGGTCCATACCTAGAAGAGAGAAGATATAGTACATGAGTACAGATGCAAGCAGATTTGTAGTTTTAGAGAAAGAAACTTATGGGAATTCTATTCTGATTGTTTCTCTTTTCTCAGTGAAATATTGTCAAAGTCATTAGGTGAAAGTGATGAGAAGGAAGAGGGATAGATGGTTTGAAAGAGAGAGCCCCAAGCCAGCAGTTTATCAATCACTTGGAAGCTTGTTAAAAATGCAGAATTTCAGGTCCCAGCCTGGAGCTACTGAATCAAAGTCTGTGTTTTTAACAAGATCCCCAGATGATTCATATGCAGATTGAAGTTTGGGAAGGACTGATCTAGAAAAAAAGAGTAGGAGAGTAAAAGGTTTAGAGAAATAAAGTAGGATTGCTGGCAAGAACTGAGGGCTGGCCCTCTTGAGGATAATGATCATGAATTTAAGATGAGACCAATTAGCATGGTTATGAGTTTAATGCAAATAGTTTACCTATGTGGGTGCAGGTAAAAAAAGTGGAAGAGATTTGCTTTAACCAAGATACAGTTTTGTCAGGAGAGGAGGGAAGGAGAAATAAGCAAGAGAGTTTATGGTGATTTCAAGAGAGTGATGATTATGATAATCCAGGACAGTTAAGCTCTCTGCTACGAAAATGTTGGTTGTTCCAACCCACCCAGCAGCTCTGCAGGAGAAAGACCTGGTGATTTGCTTCCGCAAAGATTACAGTCAAGAAAACCCTATGGGGCATTTCTACTTTGTCACGAATGGTTGCTATGGGTTGGAGTTGACTCTACAGCACCCAACACCAATAACAAGTGTAAGAAATAATGACAAGATGGTTGTGAGAGAGAGTGAAACAGAAGGTCAAGGCATTGTTTTCTCCCAGCTGAGGGGGTAGGGGAAGTCAAAGTTGGAGTCAGGCTACAAAATAATGTTAATTGAAAGTTTTTTCCTCTTCTCTTGACAATTATCATTGATTTCTAGGGGTGGCACTTTACATGATTGATTTGCTTTTTGTGTTTTAAAATTATTCCCCCTGGACTGGACACTACTCATTTTCTTACCACATTGTGTTTTTTTATTTTTCCTTTGTGATAGGATCGTACCTTAAAGTATTATCTCTGTTTCCCACATCCATGGCTTTTTCCACTTGAACCTCCACTGTAGTACTGTATCTCCAATTTGACTTCAGTAGAGACGATTAAGAGCAATAGGGATGGTTAAGATCTCAGCTGCTAACCAAAAGGTCAGCAGTTTGATTCCATCAGCCAATCCTTGGAAACTCTATGGGGCAGTTCTACTCTGTCCTATAGGTTGCTATGGGTTGAAATTGACTCGAAGGCAACAGGTCAGTTTTTTGGTTAGGAATGATTCAATCTGTTGGAATGTAGCAGCTCAAAAGTAAAACTACTTGCTTAGGGGCAGTAAGAAGATTGGGGTGCATACCTGAAAACATCGTTGTCAATTTCCTGAAGCTAGATCAGATTTCAGTTGGGAACAAAAGAAGAAAAGGATGAGTGACATCTCAGAATGAAGAAGGTTTGAAAGGAAGACCTTTAGTTAAAAGTAACATAACACTCGCTGTGTGGAGAGTGTCTCAGCTTTAAGCTCTGCTTCAGGTTACAGTCCAGAAAAGACCATCAACCACCATCACAATTTTAGAATACAGTGTTTAAAGTGTCACGCTTCAGTGCCCTCAGAGCCTTTGTAACTTGTAGTTTCAATGCCCATCACATGTAGATTAATCCACCATCTAACACTAAATGGACATTCATAAAGCCTCTGCCAGAAAACAGGAAACTTCTATATCTCGGCTGTTGGTGGTGTAAAGTGATAGAACCAGCTGAAAATTGCTCTAAGAAAACAGTCAGTGGTAGACATAGCACTCAATATTAATAACTCTACTTTCCATCATAATCTGTGTCTCATACTACCAGATGCTTTCAATATTTTTATTAGCATAGCACTTAATACAAATATGTTTAATATTAACAGATATATTAGCACTAAGCACAAAAAGAACAAAAATAATCAATAGAATGGATGCAATCAATTGTTTTGTTAGCATTTCTGCCACCTGTTGGCAAAGTATCAAAGAGATTTTGCTTTGGAGTACTGTTCACATCTATGGAAATTCTTAACTTAAATTTGTAAGTTGAGAAATGTCTGTACTAGATTGATATCACTATCCTTGAAGGGATTAAAAATTCAAAACAAAACTCAAAATTAGCCTTAAATCATAAATCAATCATGGTCATATTCTATAACAATATTCACAGTTATTAATGATTTATTAGGTTATTCTCAGCACTGTGTTGCTGATAATAACCTACTAAATGTGTTAACCATGTACTTTTATATACTTATTGAACAAAGTGGTCATCAACTAAGAAATATCTTTGGCACTGGCTTGACTTTATGCTACAACTCTTACCTGTGGAAGCAAACGTGTTCCCCTCCACTCAGTGTAGTACTACCTGCTCAGTAACAGGGGTGAGAGCAGGTCAGCCTTATATACTGTCATATCGCCCCAGATGGCATGGTGCCTGTGCATAGCAGGCGCTCAAGAAGCATTTGCTGGACATAGGTATATATTCTACATATATTCCGACTCAGCGACCGCATGGGATTTCCAAGGTGGTAAATCTCTATGGAAGCAGACTGCCATATCTTTCTCCCTCAGAGCCGCGGGTGGTTTTGAACCACCCAGCGAAAGCAGTTAAGCGCTTTGACCACTGCACCACAAGGGCTTTTTCTATCTGTCAGACACTTTATAAAAAACTAAAACCAAACCAGATGCCATTGAGTCAATTCCAGCTAATAGCGACCCTATAGGGCAGAGTAGAACTTCCCCATAGAGTTTTCAAGGAGCAGCTGGTGGATTCGAACTGTTGACCATTTGGTTTGCAGCCAAGCTCTTAACCGCTGCATCACCAGGGCTCCAATATAGTAAACATAAAATGTATAGCAAAATAAGAATTTGTCATCATCCTTGTTGATTGTGTGCTACACTTTAGGGGTCTTCCGTCACCATAATTCAGAACTTCACATGTTCAAGAGTTTTGTGGAAGTATTTATGTGCTTTGTTGTTTCTGTGCATAGAGGTTTTGCTCTTCTATTTGGACTTAATTAGCTTTTCCTTTTCTTCCTCCCCAGGAAATAATGATATATCTGCTGTGTTCAAAATAATGTTATAAAATAGTTCTTAGAAAATGAGGATGATTTTAAAATTTATTTAAAGTTCATTTTGAAAATCCTTACCTTCATTTTATTTCTCTTCTTTCTTTTTTTCTTTTAATAGAAATGCAGATATTGTTAGCTTAGCATCTTATAAGAATAGCAGCTTCCATTGGCCATGCACTTAATTTGACTACTAACCCTGCTAAGTGCTTTTAAAAAACTGCATTAAGTTTTAATAGAGCTACTTCAAAACAACATCCTACAGGTGAAGAAACTGAGGATCACAGAGTTAACATAACAACAACAAAAAAAAACCCAAACTTGTTGCCTTCGAGTCAGTTCCTGTTCACAGCAACCCTGTAGGACAGAGTAGAACTGCCCCACTGGGTTTCCAAAGAGCGGCTGACGGATTTCAACTGCTGACTTTTTGGTTAGCAGCTGAGCTCTTAATCACTGTGCCACCAGGGCTCTTCATATAACAAAGTCGAGATCAAATGAATGGCTAGCCATGATTTGAATGCAGGTATATGTGGCTTCAATGTTCATCAACGTTTCACTATCTCCTGATGCCTCTCAAGGCCCAAGTTAGAGACAGGCACTTTTTGATGCAGACGCTACTTGAGAATATGGGCAATCTTCCAGGAAAATGAATAACATAAGCACGTAATTTTTTGAATTCCTACATCCCCTACATGTTGCCACTTAGAATCTCAGTTGTGTCATCAGTAGGTAAAATTTGCTCAAGATGTCTGCTAACAATTACTGTTGTCATTGTTTACTTTGAAAATTGTTTTAGATGCAATGAAATGTGTCCAGAAAATGTTGAAAAAAAGGGCTGAAAAGTAAAACTATATATTTATTTAGCTTAAAAGCCTGTTTTCAAAATGTCTGGTACTTTCCAATCTTTTCCTTAACTTCAGAAGTTTCTTATCAATTTTTAATCATCTTTGGTATGGGTTAAAAAAAAAGTATACAACTGTCATAATGCTAAAGTAGAAAGAATTTGGAGAAAAGGAAACTGGAAGAAAAAAAGAATCACAGAGAAAATTCATGACATAATGTTTAACTCCTATAATAAAAATTAACCATGTTAAATATTGACAGATAAAGATGACTTTGGAGGGAAAAAAACCCCTTTTATCCAGTATTACAAACCATCTTCATATTAGTTTAAAAAAATGAAAGGTAGTCTAAAATGAGAGTTAATGCAAAAACTGCCCAGAAGGCTTTTAAGTAGCTTGAAAGCCTGGCTGAGATGAATGTTATTAGAAAGACAAAAGGTATGCCAGAAGGGGCTGAAGAGAGCCAAAGCCAAAGTACCTTTCAAGATCAATCAGAAAGGAAACTGTTTCCCTGCCTGTGCCAGGATTAATGCCAGGCCAAGCACATGCAATGCTACAGTCGTTTTAATGATGCTACTTTGAAACGAAAACATGGAGATATATTGGCATGAAGCAAAATTACCGAGAGCTTTAAAATGCTTGAAGTTCTAGCACGGACTAAAAGCTTCATTAGTAGATGAAAATGAATGAAATAATGGAATTCTGGTTGGAAATCAAAAACCTGTACAGAATCAGAAGCAAAACAGACAATAAAATATAGGGACACTTCATTTAGCCAGCATTGTCAGAGGAAGAGCTCTTCCACCTAAATGAATTATTCAGACAATTGACATTTACCCCTTTAAGTGCCACAATTATTTTTTTGTTTTAACTATTTTTGATGGATATCATTCTAAAGTGAATTACATACTTCTATGCCGTATTAAACAAAAGGTACTGAGTATAATCTAACAGTTCTTTGATAATCTAGGTCAGGCAGATAAATGAAATGAAAAAAAATACAAGCTTGATGTTTAAGTGGATTTAAAAAACAGGCTCCTCCAATTACTCTCTTTGTGACTTTGCACAAGTCATTCTCTGACCTTTCACTTCTTTATTTCCAAAAACGGAGATAAAAATATATACCTTGTAAGGTTATTGTGGGGATTAAGGTATTAAGATGTTTGCAGATTACCGGCATATAGTAAATATGATATAAAATTTATGCTTTTACATCTGATTGAGGTATGTTGTGTTGTTTGATTCTACTGGAAATTGTTTCAGGCTAATATACTATTTTGAGATATACTTTCCTTTAATATTTTTTGTCTCTTTTTTTACCCTTTCTGTGGCCTGTCTCTGTTCTTTTTCTCTATGAACTTCCTAATCTTTTTAACCCTCTGTACTATCCAATCTCCTGAACAGCTAAATAGGATGAGAGACCTGAGAGGAAAAGTAGGAGTGGGTATCGGGAGCAGATTGATAAATGGTAAGACTGATAAGACAGGAAAAGAAATGTTTGCACCACCTTCCTGATTTCATGTGGATTGCGATCCTTTCATACCAAGTGCTTCTTTCTGGTAGTAGCTTCACATTGCATACCCTCTGGATAGTATGTGTAGAAACAAAATATAAAACCAAAAACCTGATGCCCTCAAGTCAATTCCAACTCATAGCAACCCTACAGGACAGAGTAGAACTGCCTCACAGAGGTTCCTAGAAGCAGTTGGTGAATTTAAACTGCTGACCTTTTGGTTAGCACTCGAGCTCTTAACCACTATGAGACCAGGGGTCCGAAACAAAATATAGTAGTTATTTTTTATTTCAAAATCAAACCGTCTTTTGCTGCTCTACTCCCCCCAAATGGGGGCTCTGTTAATCCTGATAGGATAAAAAATATTAGTATCATTCCCTTTCCCTTGCAGAAACTGTCAAAAAGAGTGAAAGAACATGGTCTGAAATAGCCCATATTTGATGGAACACAGTGATTCTTTGCATATGAGCAGAGGTACGTGGGGCAGAGAACTGCGCTAAACTTATTTACGTAAGAAAATAAAATTAATGAAACGGGAGAAAAGCAGAGAGGGAGCATGAAGCTGTAAAGGTCGATAAAGAATGTTCCTTCCTGGAAAGTGTATTATATAAAAAAACATGTTTTTATTTTGACAAAGTAAATATTCTCTCTCTCTCCAGACCTTCAGTAAAATTTGTTACAAACTTATGAATACCATGCACGAATGTAGGTCTGTCGTGTTTTATGCGGTATGTGTGTGCAAGCACCTTGTATGTTCCCTTGTCACTCTAGGCTTTTTAAAAGTATGACATGTACTTGTGAAAATGTATCCATATCCTGCAATTGTATGAAGAGGATTTGCCTTTTCTCAGCAGGTTTCTTGCTTTTGTTCGCATTTAAAATTATTTTTCAGGTGAAGAGGCAGGTTCTTGTTTGTGTGTTATGACTTGCCTGTATCAAGAAACAAATTTTTTCACTTTCTATTTTTAATATTTTTGGCTATCTTTTGTGAGTTTTGAGGAATAGAAGCAAAGTAAAGTGTTTTTAATATCCATTATTAAGTTGAAGTTTGACACTATTAATTTCTATTAACTGAAACAGTAGAAACAAAATTTTATTTTCCTTAATTTTCATAGATAATTTTATTCAGCCATCTCTTTCCTTTCTGTAAAGGATTAATAAAGCAAAATAAAAATTGAATGGGACAAAAAGTGGCATGTCAAAGAATGTTCACTGTGTACAAGTGGGAATGTGTTGTTTTAAGAAGAGAGTCACACTTGCACAAGCACATTGTGAAAAAATCTAATTAGAATGAGAATGTGTTATGGGAAGGGAATAATGGGATAAAGCTTTCAAAATCAATTAAAGCCAAATTATAAACTTATGTTAACTAGACAAGTTTCCATGGTTGCCATTTTAGGAATATCAGTAGGAAGGCACAGCATCAGAATTCAGGTCATAGTTAAAAATCTCTCTGTTAATGACATTTTTGTTATTGCTATTTCATCTCATGGCTATCCCATGTGTACAGAGTACAACTGCTCCATGAGGTTGCCAAGGCTGTGATGTTTCAGAAACAGATCACAAGGCCTGTCTTCCAAGGCACTTTGGGATGGGTTCGAACTGCCAACCTTTTGGCTAGTAGCTGAGTGCTTAATCCTTTGTGGCACCCAGGAACTCCATGACATTTTTACACATGCTATAAACAATCAATATGTTGTTACTATTATTGTTTTAAACAGTTATCTTTTAGAACAATTAAAATAAGAAAAAAAGATTACATTTTACCTTCATTAGTTCCATTTTTTTATTCATTCCATTTTTTTCATTAGTTTCATTTTTGATGCTCTTTATTTCTTTGTGTAATCTAAGCTTCTGACCATATTCTTTTACTTCTGCACGAAGACCTTCCTATAAGCTATTTTGTAGGACAGGTCTGCTGGTAATGAACTCAGTTTTTGTTTGCCTGAGAAACTCTTTACTTTGCCTACAACTTTTGAAAAATATTTTTTTCTAGATATAGCATTCCAGGTTAAAAGTATTTTTTAAAAATATTTAAAGATCTCATTTCATTTTCTCATTGCTTGCATGACTTCTGATAAGTCTGTCATAATTCTTATCCTTTTCCTCTGAATATGTGGTGACCCCCCTCTTTGACTGCAAGATTTTATCTGGTTTTCTGCAGTCTGCATATAATATGTATAGGTTTTGTTTGTTTGTTTGTTTTCTTGTTTATAGTTCTATTCTAGGTGTTCAATGAGCTGGTTGAATTGATGGTTCAGTGTCTGTCACTACTTTGGAAAATATACAACCATTATTCCTTCAGATATTTTTTCTGCTCTGTGCTCTGTTTCTTTACTTCTGCTGTTACAACTATGCATATGTTACACCATTTGATATTTTATCACAAACTGTGGATGTTCTGTTCTGCTGTTTTACTTTTTTCTTCTTGACTTTGTATAATTTCTATTGCCTTATCTTCATGTCACTTATTCTTTCCTTGGCTATTTTGAGTTTACTGCTGAATCTGACAAAGGGATTCTTCACTTCGGTTCCTGTGTTTTTAATTTCTAGCATTTCTAATTGAGTCCACCTTTGTGTTTAAATTACATATCTGATCTTACAAGTTGACTACCTTGTCAATTAGAGACATATTAATCATAGTTATTTTAAAATGTCTGTCTGATAATTGCAACATTTGTGTAATTCCTGCATATGGTTCTGATAATTGATTTGTTTGTTCAGACTGTCTTTGTTTTATGTCTTTTAGCATCCTTTGTAATTTTTTGTTGAAATCTGGACATGTTGTATAGGGAGTAAAAATTGAGGCTAATAAGACTTTAATGTGGAAATCTATGTTAACCTAGTTAGGAGTTGTTCTGTATTTGAAGTATGTTTTTGCCATGGACACCAAAGTCTCAGATTCCTCTACTGACCTTATTTTTGCCTCATCTCTTGGCTTTGGTTTTTCCATTTGTGCTGCTCCTCAGGGTTTGTCTTTTGCAAATCTCTTGGGTATAATCCACTGGTATTATTATTATTAGAGTTTTGTTAATGATAGGGTATGGGGAAAAGGAGTATATGCTAATATTCTGAGTAAAACTCAATCTTTGAAATACATAGTGAGCCTGTGTCTTGAGGATATAGCCTTCTTCCTGGGTTCTGTCCTTTCTTCACAGAGATAAGTTTTTCTTCTTCTCCCAATTTCCTTCCTCAGATAGAGTGGGTATTGTACATTGTTCTCAGTCTATGTCCTTTTGGTGCTTTTCTCTGCAGATGAAGGCTTTTTTTTTTTCTCTTTTAGGTGAGACAAGGAGACTGGGACTGGGTGGTTTCTTTTCCCCAGCTGACATGGAATTTTGTATGTGCCCTCAGTTTATACCCTTTCCCCAGCAAATGAAGCCTTTGAATGGTAGGAGAAAAGGATGTGGGTGAGCAATCCCCAGTAGTGAAACAGCTTTTTTAGGATGTTTGCCTGAAGGAGTTCCTGGAGGAAAAGCCTTTGAAATGGTGGGTGCTCTTTATAGCTGTATTCCCCAAGAGATTCTCACTTTCATACTCTTAACCACTCTTGTACTATATAAATGTGTCAAAATTTCTAATTTAAGATTCCTATTGGATTGTATGACATCTATCAGCTTCTTCCTCAGGTAAACAAACGGTCATCTCCCATCTCTTCCGGCAGTTGTCTGTCTCTCTTGGGTATGGCCATTTGTTCTGTGACATCTATTTTCTGATGGCTTAATAAAAAAATAATTTGCTGCATGTCCAGTTTTTTTCTTGTTTTAAGGATGGAAGCTTTGCTTTTTCAGCTTACTATGTGTCTGAGCTTATACCAGAAGTCATGTTAAAAAACCCATTGCTGTTGAGTTGATTTTGACTCATAGTGACCCTATAGGACAGAGTAGAACTGCTGCATAGGGTTTCCAAGGAGTGGCTGGTGGATTCAAACTGCTGACCTTTTGGTTAGCAGCTGAACTCTTAACCACTACACCACCAGGGCTCCAGAAGTCATGTTAGGATATTTTAAAACTTTATAAATATTCTAGAAATAATTGAGCACTCTTAGACAATTAAGCACTGTCACAGACAAAATTTTTCTGTGTTTGAGTGGAATATAATAGTGAAAATAGAAATACACACTGTATGTGGCAAATATTTAATATTTTTTTCAATTTCTAGAATACACATATTCTTACTTACCACACTCAATTTCGTTTTCAGAAATTCCCTCCTTTGCCCTATGTCCATTAGCTAATGGCATATTTCCTAGGCTAGACTAACATGTTGTTTCTTCCTGAAATTTGAATCTTGAGCAGAAAAATAATGAGACTGAAAATTGTTGGGTTTCTAGTCTGCAAGAATATAACACTGATCAGAATTATCTTGTTAAGGATGCACTGCTCCTATTTTATGAACTCTAGGTATATATTAGTTTCCATATTTTTAGTTCTCATTTTCTAGCATCCTTTGGATTCTTTGAGTTCTAAATATCTTCTAATAAAATCCATTTTGCTTTGATTTGGGCAGAATGAGTTTCTGTTGCTTGCACTCAAATAATCCTAACAGATAATCACAATAGAAGATGCTGCTTTTTGGCTTATTTGGTTATAAATGGAAGTTTACTTTTTCAATGCATTTATTTCATGTTTTAGTTACCTCACTGTAGCATGTGAACCTGTACAAGTTTTCATTATCCCTAAAGCTTGTTTTTGGAGACCAACTATTAAGGAATTACAATAATTAATCTATGAAGTGATTCAAGCGTGGTACACTCAGCAGGGGTGACTAAAACTGGGACAGGTATTGAGCAGTTCAGCCAAATGTACAGTTTGTTGGAACACAACAATCATCTGAGTTGATTGTGAGAGTTAGGTACATAAGCTGTTAGCTTTCCCGGTAGGAGTTCTCCTACACTCTTAATATGTCCTAGATATTTGACTCCTTGAGCCACTGTTATCTCAAGGGTGGCACTAATGACACACAATGGAAGTTGGTTGCAATAACTCAAGCACTGATCTAGTGAATATCTAAACAGGAGACAGAGATAAGTTTTATGCTAGGGAAAATAAATGGTTCCTCGTATTATGTTTGTATGATTTTCATATAAAGGAGACAAACCTTCTATAGGAAACATTTAAACAAATGTTTATATCAAAGAAGAATACGTAGCTTACTGAAAACAAAGCATTAAAATAAAATGAAAGAAACAAAAATATAAGCAATTGGCTAAAAGTGGAACTCATTCATAGTTACATTTTAATTACCCAGCAATATGATTTTAGTCTATAGAGCTACATTTGTCATTTGATGAGTATCAGAAACAATGGACTATGTCTCTTATATTTACATCCTTAGCACCTAGCACAATGTCTGGCATAAATAACTTTATAGTACAGTTTTAAGGAATAAACAATTGAATAATATTACAAACTAAAGAAAAAATACTCAATGCATTCTTTTTTTTTTGCATTTTTTTTTTAAGAACAAGTTTCTTGGTACAAAATGCTAAGAATGAGGAGAAATGTTAAATTGAAGCTTTAGGCTTTCCCTTCATATCAAAGCTTGGTCTTTCAGTGTCAGCCTGTAAGAGTTCCAGGGGTCGGAGTTAGAAGAGCATTTAGACAACTTTGCTTAAATAGAATTTTGCCTAAATTAGCTGGCTTAAATGTAGTTAAAAAAATAAATTGTGGTAGGCTGAATAATGCCACCCGGAACATGTGAATATGTTATACTGCATGGCAAAGGAACTTTACAGATGTGTTTAAGTTAAGACTCTTGAGATGGGGGATTAGCCTGGATTTTCCAGGTAGGCATAAATGTAATTACAAGGGTTCTTATAAGAGGGAGGCAAGAATGTCAGAGAAGGCAGAAAATCAAGAGGTGATAAGGGAACCAAAGGTGGAAGTGATGCACTTTTAAGATGGAGGAAGGGACAGTACGCAAGTAATTCAGGTGGACTCCAGTAGCCAGAAAAGGCAAGGAAAAAGATTCTCTCTTTGAGCCTCCAAATGGAACACAGTCATTCTGACAACTTTGATTTTAGTCCCGAAAGATTCATTTCTGATTTTTGACCACCAGAACTTTAAGATAATAAAAATATGTTTTGTTTTAAGCCACTAAGTCTGTGTTCATTTGTTGCAGCAGCAATAGGAAGCTAACATAGTTTATGACATTAAGCTTGTTTCTTACAGTTCATATTTAAACCCTGAATTTTGTAAAAGAGCACTATTTTTTATTGATACAGAAATTTAACTCATACTTAGCTGTAACTTTATAATTATTATATTTTTCTAATAGTAGAAACGTCAAGTCTTTAAGGTAAAACTATGTGTGGCGTAATGGATTGCTTTTATGTGGCCTTTCTCACTATGGTCTTGTAACTCCCACCCAGGTGATTGGATGGGGCTATGAAGATAGGGTAATTGTAGCCCACCAAGAGAGTGGTCAGTTTTGCCATCCCACTGGGCATGAAATAAGCCACCTGAGAGGTGGGAAAGAGAGAATACCACCACCATCAAAAAAGAAGAGCCAGCACATCCTTTGGACCCAGGATCCCTGCACTGAGAAGCTCCTGCAAGCAGGAGACTGAGAGAGAATGCAAGCTGTAACCCTGAAGACAGTGAGAAGTGGTGGCAGGAGAGATCCAGCAACAGAGACCTGGCAACAGGAGATGGTGTGGTGTGCTTCCTGGCCCATGGAGAGAGAAAGCTGATTGTCTTTGGACAGAGGTCTAGGGCCAGGGAGAAGCATGCCTGCGAGCATGGCTGGGAAGAGGCTATCCTGATGGAAAAACTGTATCCTTGAGTGTTCCTGAGCCTGTTCCTGAATTTTGAACCGTTACTTCCCTAATAAACTGTGTAATTGTAAGTCTTGTCTGTGAGTTCTGTGTGGCCTTTGCAATGAATTACCGAACCCAGCAGAAAAGTAGAGGGTGCTGTGGGAGGGATGGTTGGTGTCAGAATTGATAAAGATGGCAGAGAGAGGAGGCTTGTCTGGCCTCCGCCTCATGGGAGTCAGCCTTGCACTATTGATCTTGATTCTCCTTTCATCTTGTAAAGTTAGAGGAGGTCAGACAGTGCCAGCATGCCATTGCTACACTATACTTAATTACAGTTTTGAATCACTGAAAGAGGAAAAGACCCTAGAAATTTCTCAAGAAAATATTACTTATGCTATTCAAATAAACTAAATATTAAGCAACCTGTGGAAAAAGATTTTTAAGTTTTTCATTAAATTCACTATTATATGAGACATCTCAAACATATTTCTCAGAAACACATGCAAAAGTGACAGAAACAACTACAGAAAATATTTTATTCTCATGAAAAATTCTAAATTTTATGATATGTATAAACTCTGGTAGCATAGTGGTTAAGAGCTACAGCTGCTAACCAAAAGGTTGGCAGTTCAAATCCACCAGGCACTCCTTGGAAACCCTATGGGGCAGTTCTACTCTGTCCTATATGGTTGACATGAGTCAGAATTGACTCGACAGCAACAGGTTTTGGTTTGGTATACAAATAATAGCATCACATGATGTCTTCATTGATATACGTGTGGGAAAATAGAAGAGAAAACATTAAATCCACTTAAAGAGTTCTGTATATATTTTCTAGGTTTGTTATAACAAAATACCATGACTGAGTGGCTTATAAGAACAGAAATTTATTGTCTCACAGTTCTGGAAGTCTGAATTGAGGGTGTCGGCAGTGCCATGTTCTCTCTGAAGGCTTAGGGGAAGATCCTTTCTTATCTCTCTCACCTTCCAGTGATCCCAGGTTGTCCTTGGCTTGCAGCTGTAGAATAACTCTATCATCTCATGGCCATCTTCTCTCTTGGTCTTTTGTGTCTCTTCTCCTCTTTTATAGGACACCACTGAGATTGATTAAGATCCACCCTATCCTATATGACCTTATGTTAATTTAACTGATAACATTTTCAAAGACCCTATTTCCAAACAAGGTCGCATTCACAAATACCAGGGGTTAGAGTCTGTTTTAGTTATCTAGTGCTGCCATAACAGAAATACCACAAGTGGATGGCTTTAACAAAGATAAATTTATTCTCTCACAGTCTAGTAGGCTAGAAGTCCAAATTCAGTGTGCCAGCTCCAAGGGAAGCCTTTCTTTCTCTGTTGGCTCTGGAAGAAGGTCCTTGTCATCAATCTTCCCGTTGTCTAGGAGCTTCTCAGTGCAGGAACTCTGGGTCCAAAGGATGTGCTCTGCTCCAAGTGTTGCTTTCTTGGTGGTATGAGGTCCCCAAGACTCTCTATTCACTTCTCTCTTTTATATCTCAAAAGAGATTGGCTCAAGACACAATCCAGTCTTGTAGATTGAGTCCTGCCTCATTAATGTAACTGCCACTAATCCCATCTCATCAGCATCATAGAGATAGGATTTACAACACATAGAAAGTCACATCAGATGACAAAATGGTGAACAATCACACAATACATGGAATCATGACCCAGCCAAGTTGACAGATACTTTTTGGGGACAAAATTCAATTCATAATAAGGCCAAAAATGATTTTCTGAAAGAGGTGATATCTCTGGCCCAATGCCAATGAGTCTCAACTGAGTGTCTCTACTTCCTATTTAGATGTCTTCTGCAAGGACCTGCATGTTCTGTGTGCAGCCAACCTTCAATTTGCAGGGTTCTCACCCTCTCTGTGCCCCACTGCACTCACATGCTACTGGTTACCTCTTCCTGCTTGCACTCTGGAGGGCTGCCTATTGCTTGTACACTGATTGCAGACCAGGTCCAGGCTGAACAAACTCACAAACTTCTTGGTCATCCAGTGGGCAGGACTATACTTTCTCCAAGAAGGTCTGAACCTTTTCCAATTTTGTCCTTCCTTAGGTACTCTACCTCATTCTTATGGTACCATACAGGGTTTCTGTATATATTATAAACCAAAAACAAAACCCATTGCTCTTGAGTTGATTCTGACTCATAGTGACCCTATAGAGTAGAACTGCCCATAGAGTTTCCAAGGAGAGGCTGGTGGATTTGAACTGCCAAACTTTTGGTTAGCAGCTGAGCTCTTAACCATTGTGCCACCAGGGCTCCATATGTATTATAGTTACTAGCTTATTATAGTTAAGAACCCTATATACCTAACTTCTGCTTGACCTACGTATGGTTTCTATCTCCTGATTAAACCCAGAATGCTACATGAGCTTAAACTAGCAGTCAAGTGTGAGGATAAACTAAAGGCATATCAAGCCATTCAAATTTTCTAAAATCCCTCCAGTGAAAACCTTTATTCTGGAAGTTCCAAAAGTACATGTATTTAAAAAAAAAATGTACAGCAGGGATTAAACCAAGAGAAGAGAAAACATGGGATTCAGGAAATAATAGATCTAATGCAAGCGCAAGATGAAGGAAATTTCCAGGATGCAATTGAAAGAAAGCTGTAAAAATAAATATGTTAGAGGCAGCCTGGAGAAAAGCCAGTTTAGATTGGAGTAACAGGAAAGATGGTTCCGTATGGGATACCTTAAATAATAACAATTACAAAGGTTGTTATATTGGTTTCTGTGTTTAACTGTATTGCGAATAGATGTTAGAATTTAGTCCTATGACTGAGGTGAGAAGTAATTACAGGCATGTAGAATATTGATGTGGTAATTATTAACTTGGGTCACGTGCAACTTGGGTCCTGACCCAAGCCATGATATTTTCAATCACCTCATATGAGAAAGCTTACAATGAGTAAGGAAAACCAAAGAAGAACTGATGCCTTTGAAGTATGGTGTTGGTGAAGAATATTGAATATACCATGGAATTACAGAAAAAGAAACAAATCTGTCTTAGAAGAAATACAGCCAGAATGCTCCTTGGAAATGAGGATGGCAAAACTACGTCTCACATACTTTGAGCATATTATCAGGAAGTATCAGTCCCTGGAGAAGGACATCATGCTTGGTAAAGTAGAGGGTCAGTGAAAAAGAGGAAGACCTTCCATGAGATGGATTGACACAGTGGCTGCAACAATGGGCTCACACCTAGCAACAATTGTAAGGATGGTGCTGGACTGAGAGGTGGTTTGTTCTGTTGAACATAAGGTAGCTATGAGTTGGAACCAACTCGACACTTAACAACAATTATTAACTACAGTTCAAAGTAAAAGTAAAGCAATATAATGAAAACACATTCTGTGCCTGAGTTATAAACAGTTTGTATGTGCTATTACTAATGAAAATACCAAATACTGATTTAATATGAAACCATATAGATACATTGGGAAATGAGAAAGCATGAATAAGTTAGAGATGAAGCATGTTCTGTACGGAAGCTAAACATTCTTACACAGCAGATATTCAACTTTAAAAATCAAGAAGTAACTGTAAAATATATTTCTCAGAAACAGGGAGGTATGAAAAAAAATAGTTAATAAGTTTGAAAGTAAGTTATAGGGCTTGGCAGTAGAAAAGGATAGAGAAGAGCTATTTTTTATTATGTATCTTAAATTTTAAATTATGTGAATTGCTTAGCTGGGAAGAAAATGATTCTAATTTTGGAAGTGTTTAGGATGTTAGCCATTGGGTGAAGACATCCAGGTGTAGATCAATTACGTAGTCCCTAATTTCTCATCCCGAATCCATTTAGGAGGCAGCATATGATCAAGAACTGGCAGTACTGAAGGAAAAAGTCCAAGATGCACTAAAGGCATTAGTGAAAAACAAGGCTCCAAGAATTGACGGAAATACCAAGTGAGATGCTTCAACAAACCAATGTAATACTGGAAGCTCTCACTCATCTATGCCAAGAAATTTGTAAGACAGCTATCTGGCCAACGATTGGAAGAGATCTATATTTGTGCTCATTCCAAAGAATGGTGATCCTAGGGAAATGCGGAAATTACTGAACATTATTATTAATATCACATGCAAGCAAAATTATGCTGAAGATCATTCAGTAACCGTTGCAGTAGTACATTGACAGGGAATGGTCAGAAATTCAAACAGGATTCAGAAGAGAAAGTAGAACAAGGAATATCATCACTGATGTCAGATGGATCTTGGCTGAAACAGAGAATACCAGAAAGGTGTTTACCTGTGTTTTATTGACTAAGCAAAGGCATATGACCACATGGATCATAACAAATTATGGATAACATAGCAAACAATGGGAATTCTAGAACCTTAATTGTGCTCATGTGGAACCTACAGCACATAGAGTCATAGACCAAGAGGCAGTTGTCTGAACAGACCGAGAGGATACTGCATGATTAAAATCAGGAAATTTGTGCATCAGGGTTGTAACCTTTCACCATACTTATTTAATCTGTATAATTAGCAAATAATCCCAGAAGCTGGACTACATGAAGAACATGGCATCAGGACTGGAGAAAGGCTCATTAACAACCTGCGATATGCAGATCACATAATCTTGCTTGCTGAAAGTAAAGAGGACTTGAAGCACTTACTAATAGAGATCAAATACTACAGCCTTCAGTACAGATTACACCTCAACATAAAGAAAACAAAAATTCTCATAACTGGACTAATAAGCAACATCATGATAAACGGAGAAAAGATTGAGGTTGTCAAAGATTTCATTTTACTTGGATCCACAATCAAAGCACATAGAAGCAGCAGTCAAGAAATCAAACAACGTATTGCATTGGGCAAATCTGCTGCAAAAGATCTCTTTAAAGTGTTAAAAAGCAAAGATATTACTTTGAGGACTAAGGTGCACCTGACCCAAGCCATGGTGTTTTCAATTGCCTGATATACATGTGAAATATGGACAATGAATAAAGAAGAGTAAGGAGAATCGATGCCTTTGAATTATGGTGTTGGTGAAGAATATTAAATGTACCATGGACTGCCAGAAGAACGAACAAATCTGTCTTGGAAGAAGTATGGCCAGAATGCTCATTAGAAGCAAGGATGGCAAAACTTCGTCTTACGTACTTTGGACATGTTATCAGGAGGGACCAGTCCATGGAGAACGAAATCATGCTTGGTAAAGCAGAAGGTCAGTAAAAAAGGGAAGACCCTCAAGGAGATGGATTGACACAGTGGCTGCAACAATGGACTCAAGTGTAACAATGATTGTGAGGATGGCGCAGGACTGGGCGTGTTTCCTTCTGTTGTACATAAGGTTGCTATGAGTTGGAACTGACTCAAAGGCACCTAACAACAACAACAGTATCTACTTTATGGACTTGTAATCAAGATTAAATAGTTGCTATATGTAACATGTTTAGAATTGTGCCTGGAACAGAATAAGCACAATTATAGGTGTTAGACACTATTGTCATCATCTTCATTGTCATTGCCATTTGTATTATTATTATAAAATAATCCATTGGTGAAAAAAAGTACTTTAAAGTGTTTAGATTGTGCAAGACAAATTACAGCAGGCAATTAAGGAAATGATTTTACTCAGGCTATTGAAATAGGTAGAATGCTCCTTAATGAGGAACATCTCAAAAAAAAAGTGGGGGTTAGGGCTGTATAGAGGAAAATAAACAAGGGAATCATCCACTGTCTTATGGAGTCATGAAGAAAGATGGATACTGGTCTAATCTCAGAATACGTTAGGGCAGGGTATTTCTTTGAGGTTAGCCCCTTCCAGGAAAACAAGAGTTGGGAAATTTTTAACTGTCACTGCTTTCCAGAAGCACAAGGCTCAGATTAAAGTTAATATTGTAAATCCACCCTTTTGTTCAAGACTAATGTTGTTTTTCACTGAACAAGTCAGAAATGATCAAAAACTTCCTAGTACCATCTAAAATATAGTATCTCAAGGATTCTTGCTGGTGTTTTTCCTGTGAAACCCATTGAAACTTCTGTTGAGAGGTGGTGGCAAAGGCCATTTGTCCTGCAGATCAAACCCATTGCTGTTAAGTTGATTCTGACTCACAGCCTGCCTATAGCACAGAGTAGAACCGCACCATAGGGTTTCCAAGGTTGTAATCTTTACGGAAGCAGAGTGCCACAGCTTTCTCCTGTGGAGTGGCTGGTGGGTTCAAATTACTGACCTTTTGGTTAACAGCTGAGGGCTTAACCACTGTGCTACCAGGGCTCCTTTCCTGCAGATCAGGAGCTTGTAAGAGGGGTGCCTAAACTGGGTGGAAAAAAACCATGTATTTTAATATAATGTTATATTGAAGAGTCAGGAGTTGAATCTTGAGACTAGCCAGTCCAATGGATTTCAAGAGGTTGTTAGAGGAAAATATTTTGGTTACGTAGGGTTGTTAGTTGAATTCTTGAAGTTCTTGAACTAGGAATTTGATACTTTTGGTGACATTGACTGGTCTTGGTTACCTCTTGACTTCCTTCACCAGACTTCTTCTGTGATCCAGATAAAAAACCCAAACCCATTGCTATCAAGTCAATTCTGACTCATAGCGACCCTATAAAACAAAACAAAACAAAAAATATTGCCATTGAGTCAATTCTGATACATAGCGACCCCACTGGGTTTCCAAGACTGTAAATCTCCATGGACGCAGACTGCAACATCTTTCTCCCACAGAGCTGCTGGTGATTTTCAACCACTTACCTCTTGGTCACCAGTGGATTGCTTTAACCACTGTGTACTAGGCTCCTTAGATAGCAGCTAGTCCCTGGACAATTATGGTCCATGCATGGTCTGCTGCAGTGATGAGTTTCTTTCAGGTGGTCAGGATTCAGCACAGAGATCCTTGGAAAAAAGACCAGCTCCAAGGCAATCTGGAGTCAAAATAGGGATCTGGGTATTAAGTCAAGTTTTAGTTCTCAATATACAGAGTCAGACAGAAGGCGGAAAATTGGAAAAATTAGTTTGGAGGATTGTAGACAGACATTAAAAAACAAAACAAAACAACAACAACAACAACAAAAAAAAAACTAGAAGAATTGGAAATTTGTTAGAGACTCACAATTTGAGTAAGGTAATAGAATCTATTCTAATTTATTAGTTACCAAAACTGGTTTTCCATAGTAATGTAGGAAGTTCAACGACTCTCCACCAGACAAGACAGAGTTTGTGTATACATCAGTTACCCTCAATCAACAAAGATGTGCGAAATAGTTCAAGAGACAATGAACAAGACTAGAATCTAATAACTGAAGGGTTTGCTATACAGGATGTATAATGTTCCAATGAAATATAAAATTTCCCATTAGAGTAACCAGTGATCTCAAAGAAAGAAATTCTTGATCACAAAATAAGGCTGGTCTCATTACATTTAGCTTGATTATGTATATAGGTCGACTGAGAATGGTAATTTACCATAAGGACCTTCTTAAATCTGCTTTGCTGGAAGTTTTCATAAGAAGTCTCAGATTGGACTTTCAAAAGCCTCCTGAGGCTAGAAATCAAGCCAAGAACTGGTATGGTAGGCAAAATAATGCCCTCTCTTCTCAAGTTGTACACATTCTCATCCCTGGAACCTGTTACCTTGTCCGACAAAAAGGAATTAGGATTGCAGATGGAATTAAGGTTACTAATTAGATGACCAGGAGCACTGCAGGTGCAGCAGTTAAAGCATTCAGCTGCTAATTGAAAGGTTGGTGGTTTAAACCCACCAGCCACTCTGTGGGAGAAAGATGTGGCAGTCTGCCTCCATAAAGATTTATAGCCTTGGAAACCCTACGGGACAGTTCTACTTAGTACTATTCTATAGGGTCCCTATGAGTTGGAATCTACTCAATGGTAGTGGATTTTTTTTTTCCTTTGGTGGGGGTTTAATCGGGTGACCTTAAAAGAACGAGATTGGCTTGAATGATCCAGGTGTACCCAATGTAGTTATTGTTGTTGTTAGTTGCCAACAAGTTAGCTCCTATTCATGGCAACCTTATGTATAACTGAATGAAATGTGCCCAATTCTGTGCAGTCTTCATGATCATTGGTATGTTTGAACCCATTTTTATGGTTATTGTGTCAATCTATCTCACTGAAGGTTTTCCTCATTTTCACTAACTTTACCAAACATGATGTGCTTTTTTAAAGCAATTTTCTTTTCTGATAGGTCCAAAAGTAAGCAAGTTATGCCGTTGTGTTGTGGGTGCTGTTGAATTGACTCTGACTCATAGCGACTCCATATTACAGAGTAGAACTTCCCTACAGGGTTTTCTTGGCTGTAATCTTTATGGAAGCAGATTGCCAGGTCTTCCTCCAGGGGAGCTGCCGGGTGGGTTCAAACAGCCAACCTTTTGGTTAGTAGTGAAGTACTTTACTATTGCACCGCCAGGGCTCTGAAGCAAGTCATAGGGTCCTTAAGGGTCTCCAAGTGTGAAATAGGGAGGCAGAAAAAGAGGTCAGAATCATGAGATGGGATAAGAACTGAAAACTTGCTGTTGATGGTTTTGAAGACTGAGGAAGCTGGTCAAGAGTCAAGCAATACGGCGACTTCTAGAAGCTGAAAAGAGTAAGGAAACAGATTCTTCTAGAGCCTTCTGAAAGGAATGGACACCTTGATTTCAGTCTAGCGAGACTCATTTCAGACTTCTGAATTACAGAATTCTAAGGTAACGCATTTATTTTGTTGTCAGCTATCAAGTCTGTGAAAATTTGTAACAGGGTGATAAAAAATTAATACACATTAGCCACTACCTGCAGTACCTATAAATTTGAGTAAATTTCTCTTTTTAAAGTCTCCAAATATCATAAGCTTCCTAGGCCTGCCAGGATGTGACTCACCAGTAAGGCTGGAATCCCTGTAAGCCAGGCACCAGGCCAGTTTTCACAGGAGGGCTTTGTGAACATTAGCACTATAAAGTTAACCATAGTTCCTTAAAATTTTCCGGTCATATCTGATTAAATGAGCATCATTCTCAAATATGATATTCTAGGCAAGGCCTTGGTTGCACATGTTTCTAATTATGTCCTGGCAACCAGGACAACAGATTCTTATTGTATCTATTCAAATAATTATTTAATAAAATAAAAATACTCAATAAGAGTTTCTAAATTCTGAAGAAGTCAGGTAAGGATAAAGATATCATTTATAAATGTTTTATTACAGTTTACAAAAACATAGTTTACTAAATTATTATGAGTTATAGATAAGAGAAAAGATAAAGCAGATTCCCATATATCCAGAAAAATAGAACATTAAAATATCAATAACATTCCAAAAAACCTCCACAATCATCCCTCATCAGTTCATTCAGTCCTATGTAATTAATTCTTTTTCCAATCACTCTTGGGTTAGCATGTCATGAACCCATCTGCTTTTCACATAGAATTCTAGAAATCCTGACTCCAATGTAATTTTCTCAATGATACCAGAAGCCTGAATCCAAAAGTATATTGTGTAGTCCTTTTGTATGGGACTCCAAGGCTGTTCTTCTCTGTTGAAGGTGAAGCAATTCTGGCCTATAGCTGATTTCAAATGTTTTTTTAAAAAGCACCAAATGAAATTTTAAAAAAAACTATCTTTAGATGACAAAAGATCTTAAAAGGCTGTAGTTAATTATTTCTGATAATTTTCAGAAGTGAAATATCTGATGAGAGTTCATTTCAGGAATAATGGCAAATGAAAAGGAAATTTGGTTGTTTCTCTGGTATGCAAAACAAGATAAAATTTAATCCAAAAATATTTTAAACAAATATTTATAAGCATAATAATCAACTCTATTTTTTAAAATAGTGGACATTTTATCTAATTTATAAACATAACATTATAAATGAATAAATAATCTTTATAGAGAAGAAGTCTTCAAAGAAAATATAAAAAATCCTAACAAAAATAATAGGAATGTAAGAAGTTTATAGTTAAACTATGCTAAGACTATACAAGTGATATCAAGTAATGAGATTCTGTAAGTCTGAGTAGGTCCTAAACATCAACATATTAATAAAATTCCATACTTAAGTAATGTGAATTCCCAATTGAAAACAATGGCCTAAAACATGATATATTCAAATTAATGAACTAAAGTCGCAACCAAGTTAACATTTTAAAAGAAATGAAACCATGACTGATTATACTATACTGTTGTTGTCTAATATCAGGCAAAATAGCAACAATATTCTAAAATATAGAAATATACCATGGACAGGAAGGACATTGAAAAATATCTAGGAAGTTTACATACAGTATACAATTTCTAAAATAATTGCATTAATAAGCTTTTATCAGTAAAAATTTAATTCAGAGAAGGCTAAGAATCTCTTCTGATTTGACAACTATTCTGATACAATCATCATCGGTAACATATTGAATAAACCTAAATAGTTCTGACACCTCTCTTTTTACAAGGTAAAAGAAAAAAATCTATTGTGATTTTCTAGGGGCACACTAGGAAGTCTCAGAGAGTGTTAAGTGAAAATTGTATCATTTATTATTTGAGTTTTAGGAAGGCAAAATATCAACACTTGTTAAGAGATTTGAATGCTTAATTAGAATAGGATTATGGGTCATAGAGAAATAATAATTTATTACCTATTTAACCAAAGTGACAATAAAAGATCTAAAAAGTAAATGTTGGAGTTGATACGATTCTAGTTCTTTTGAAAATGAGAGGCCTTTTTTTTTTTTTAATAATCAAGGACACAAAGTCAACATAAACCATAGAGGAATTTATTCTGGAAAGACACCTAATGTGTCTAGGCAGATTATGCACAATGTAAAGAATAATATTTTATAATCTCTTAGTAAGGACAGACCACTAATCCAAGAAAAATTTGCTATTTTGGCAGGGAGAAAAGCAAATTCTAGTTTTGCATCAGTATAATATTTGATTCTAAAGCTCATTTTAAATGTCTTATAAACAAAATCATCAAAATTGTAGCCAGCTTTGACCATGTTGCTGTTGTTAGGTGTCATCGAGCAGATTCTGACTCTTAGGGACCCTATACACAACAGAACTAAACACTGCCTGGTCCTGCACCATCCTCACAATTATTGCTACCCTTGAGCCCATTGTTGCAGCCACAATGTCAGTTCATCTCATTGAGGGTCTTCCTCTTTTTCCCTTACACTTTACTTTACCAAGCATGATGTCCTTCAGGAACTGACCCCACCTGATAACATGTCCAAAGTATGTGAGATGTAGTCTCACCATCCTTGCTTCTAAGGAGCATTCTGGTTGTACTTCTTGCAAGACAGACTTGTTTGTTTTTTTGGTGGTCCATGGTATATTCAGAATGGAAATTCCAGAACACTTAATTGTGTTCATGAGGAACCTGTACATAGATCAAATGAACATATTATAAACACACTATATACATATGTATAATTTAATATGTATTTTATACATGAAATTTTGGGACTACTTCTCTCTGTAACAAATAAAAATAAGATGAAAAGGTATATATCTCTAAATTATGTTTATTAATAATGTTTCAGTATTCTCTTCCTTAGTGGTAATCTAGATTTCTAATGAGTATTGACTAATTACCTCAAGTTAGTATCATTCCAGGGGTTTAAATCACCTAAAAATATTGGAAACTATCATCAGCTGATATACTAAAAAACAAATACTTTTAAAAATGAAGTTTGTCAGAAAAATGATTTAACTTGGTTAAACACAAGCTTACATTTCTCATAACCTAAAACATGAAGTAGGAATGCTAGCTTATTCACTCAGTAAACTTATATAAACTTGAATGAAAATAGAATAGAAATATACGTTTGTATTATACTTAGTGCTGATAATTTGGAGAAAACAACTGTTTTTATTAAAGCAAAATTATTAAACTAGTCTTGTTTGCCAAAGATTCGCATAAATTATATGAAATTTAATTTTACAAATATTTCTAAGTTAGTTTCATAAGCATATCTCTTCTTTCATGTTGAAAATATTTAAGGTTCAATTTCCTTAGTTTCTGAGAGTTTTAAAAATATTAAATTTAAATGCTTATTTGTCTCTAAGTCAGTCAGAATAGATCTCCTTTAGAGTTTTATAACTTGGTTTTTAATACCATCCAGAGGCAGGAAATTATTACACACTCATACAATGAGACATAAAGGCCTTTCTGAATTTAGACATATAGACATACAGACATAGAAAGCTCATAGAGTCAATATTAAAATTTCTGGCCTGAGTCAAGCAAAAATATATAAATACAAAATTCACTAGTTCTGATATCCCATTCCAAGTGGGCATAAAATTCTTAATTGACTTGAGCTCAAAATAGACAAAATAGATAATAAGGCTAACGTACTAGATTCTCTGTTATCTTTCAACTAACTCATGAATTCATTTGCAAAGATTACCAAACGGCCATACCATGAAACCAAGAGAAGTTGACACCAGAAGTCAGGGCAGTATTCATAAAGAATCAACATCAAATGCACAAAAGTCTGCAGGCCACAACCAAGAGTCAGACTCAATTTTTGTGACCTCAAATTGCATAGTCAGGAACAGAGCAGAAGGAGTTTAAAGCCCTTTGCTGACAAATCAATTGTAACTCGTAGCAACCCTACTAGACATAAAAGAACTACCCCATAGGGTTTCCAAGGCTGTAATCTTTATAGAAGCTGATTGCCACATCTTTATCCCATGGATCAGCTGGTGGGTTCAAACTGCTGACCTTTCGGTTAGCAGCTGAGTGCTTAACTGCTGCACTACCAGAGCTCCTTAGAAGGGGCTCTGAGAAGCCTCATTACCTGGGTAGAGTAATTGGGATCAAAGGCTAGACCCAATCCTATCTCAGTCATGACACCAAAACTGTGAAAGACAAAATGCAGTGGACAATTAAGATGGTTTTGCTCAGGGTGTCCCTGGGTGGTGCAAACAGGTAAAATGTTTGTCTGCTGACTGAAAGGTTGGAGGTTCTAGTTCACACAGAGGTGCCTTGGAAGAAAGACCTGGTGATATGCTTCCAAAAAATTAACCATTGAAAACCTTATGGAGCACAAATGTGCTACCCTCCCATGCGCGTGGATCGATGTCTATCATTAACCAGGAAGCCCATGGAGTTTCTGTGTCCAGAGCCTTTATTGGGGCCTAACTATACAGGCTTGATTGATTGAGTCATGCCCTCTTGCCCTACCTGATGCTGATATCACATAGTAGCCTTTCTGGGTAGTCAGTGCTCATCTGAGTCACCTCATTAGCATAGACCTTGGTGTGATCTGGAGGTCTCATCAAAGACACTATAGAAATTCCATGGTTTTAGAGGTTATCTCTCAGGAACCAAGGACAAAGACCAAATTCTTTGGGAAAAATGACTTCTTTACCCTTATGTTGTTGTGTGCCGTCAAATTGATTCCAACTCATAGCAACCCTATAGGACAGAGTAGAACTGCCCCATAGGGTTTCCAAAGAGCGGCTGATGGATTTGAACAGCTGACCTTTTGGTTAGTAGCCTGAGCTCTTAACCACTTCTCCACCAGGGCTATGCATACTCCCTTACAAATGAACAAGGAGCTTAGAGCCAAAAGAAAGGGCGTACATAAATATTATTCTAGATAATGGAGAATATAGAATATGAAGGGGGAAATGGGTAATAGATTCAAGGATTAAAAGAAGTTTAGTATGGCTTTAGTCAGAATTCATTGAAGAGAGTAAGAGAGGGAGAGAGAAGGGATAGAGAAATTAGCCAGAGCCTGGAAGTCCTGTTAGACATATATGCATTTTGACTTTTGTCCTAGGGCAATATAAAGGTATCGAATTCTTTAAGAAGAAAAGTGATATTTGCGTTTGAAATAGCTCTGGCTGCAGCTTGTAAAATGTATCAAGCAGCAACAAAGAGTAAGCTATATTCAGTCAATAGATAATACAATCCTTGTACGATGACAATGGCAATACACATGAGAACCACTCAAGATTTTTCTATGAAGTTCTCAAAAATGTGTTGATAGATTCATCATTCATTGTCATGCTTGTGTAATACAAAATATTAACTTAATTTTTAATCCTGAAATATATTTGTGGATGTTATCCTCCATTTATAAAAATCTTCCAAGAAACTGGAATATGAGAAAGTATTAAAGTGTTGTTAGGTTGTTGTTAGGAGTCCAGTCGGTTTCAACTCACAATGACCCTATATATAACAGAACGAAATGTTGCTTGGTCCTGTGCCATCCTCACAAAAGTAGGTATATTTGAGCACATTCTTGCAGCCACTGTGTCAATCCATCTCTTTGAGGTCTTTACATGAGCCAGGTAAAATGAATGAGGAACAGAGGCATCCATAAGCCACATCTAACTCGGTATTTTACTTACCCTTATATCTGTATCATCTTCTAAAGACTTGACTTATTTGTCTTTATCTGCTATCTATCTATCATGTATCTATCTATCCATCCATCCATTCCTCCCTCCCTCCCTCCGTCCGTCCGTCTGTCCATCCATCTATCCATTTGTCCATTTTGCACATCTTATATAAATGGAATCATGCGACGTGGTTTTTTGACATGGACTTCTTTCATTAGAATACTGTTCTCAAGTTTCATCCATGTTGTTGTATATATCAGTACTTTATTTCTTCTATGGTCAATAAATATTTTACATTTTATTTTTTCTTTTTAACATTATTCATAATAGCCAAAAGGTAGATGATCATTTCTACCTTTTGGCTACTATGGATAATATTGGTATGAATATTGATGTACAAGATTTTGTGTAGACATTTGTTTCTGTTCCTCTTGGATATATATCCAGGAGTAGAATTACTGGGTCTTACGGCAACTCTGTTTAAATTTTTATAAACTTTCATGTTGTCTAAAGCAACTGCACCATTTTAAATTCCCAGCATTAATGTATGAAGTCTCTAATTTCTCCATATCCTTGGTAACACTTATTATTTTTTATTTTTTCCATCCTAGAAGGTGTAAAGTGCTGAGTCACTGTTATTTTGATTTGCATTTCCCTCATGACTAATGATATTGAGCATCTTTTTATTTTTGGGGGGCCATTTGTATGTCTTTGGAGAATTGTCTATTTAGATTCTTGCCTATGTTTTAAATTGGGCTATTTCTCTTTTTATTATGGTGTTGTGAGCATTATCCATATATTCTGGGTATAAGTCCCTTATCAGATATATAATTTGTAAAAATTTTCTTCTACTCCATGAATCATCTTTTTACTTTCTTGTCCTTGTGTCCTTTGAGACACAAAAATTTTTAGTTTCGATGAAGTCAATTTACCTATGCTTTTGTGTGTTGTGCTTTTGGTATCATATCAATTAAATCCTTGCTCCCACCCAATGTCACAAGGATTTACTCCTATGATTTCTTTTAAGAGTTTTATAGTTTTAGCACTTCCATTTAAGTCTATGATCCATTTTGAGTTACTATTTGTGTACGTATGAGGTAGGGTTCCAACATCATTCTTTTTCATGTGCTTATCCAGTTGTCTTAGCACCATTTGTTGAAAGACTATTCTTTACTCATTGAATCATTTTAACATTTTTGTTGAAAACAAATTGACCTTGAGTATGTGGGTTTATTTCTGGACTCTTAATTCTATTTCATTTTTCATTCTATACTTATACCAGTATGACACTGTCTTAATTACCGTAAATATGTAGTAAGTGTTTAAATCAAGAAGTATAAGTCTTCCAAATTTGTTATTCTTTTTTTCAAGATTATTTTGGCTGTCCTGCATCCCTTGATTTTCCATACGAATTTTAGGATCATCTTGTCAATTTATGTAGTAAAGGCAGCTGGGATATTGATAGGGATTCTGTTGAAAACGTACATCAATTTGGGGGAATTACATTCTTAACAATATTCACTTCTTTTTGTTAAATTTATTTTAAGTGTTTCATTTTTATTTGATGATATTGTTAAATGTAATAGTTTTCTTAATATTGTCAGAATGTTCTTTGTTAATGTATAGAAATACAATTGGATTTTGTGTATTGATCTTGTATCAATCTTATGTATGGAACATGTTTATTAGTTATAACAATTTTTTTTTTTTGTAAATTACTTAGAGTTTTATAGTTATATTATTTTGTATGTACAAAATAATGCCTACTGCTGTAAATATAGTTTTCTTTCTTTTTAATATACACCTGAAAAACCCATTGCCATTGAGTTAATTCTGATTCACAGCAACCCTATAGGACAGGATAGAACTGCCCCATAGGGTTTCTAAGGAGCGGCTAGTGGATTCAAACTGCCAACCTTTTGGTTAGCAGCTGTAGCTCTTAACCACTGTGCCACCAGAGCTTTTATTCATTTCTCTTGTGTAATTTTCCTGGCTAGAGCCTCCAGTACAATGTTGAAAACAAATAGTGAGAAAGGATTTCCTTGTTTCTGAACTTAGGGGGAAAGCATTCAGTAATTCATTATTAAGCATGATGCTAAATTTATGTTTTTAGTGGATACACTCTATAAGATTAGGGAGATTTTTCTTTATTCCTAATTAGCTAAGGGTTTCTATCATAAATGAGTGTTGAATTTAGTTAAATATTTTTTCTGCATCTATAAAGGATCATGTTGGTTATTGTACTCTTCAACTTCAGAATGTATATTGGTTCTCTTTCATAATTTCTTTCCCTTTTTATTGATATATTTTAGTTGGAGAGACATGTTCTCATATTTTCTTAACATCTATAAATATAGCTTCATTTAGTTTTTTGAACATATTTATAATAGATGATTTAGATTTTTTGTTTTGTAAGTCCAACAATTGGGCTTCTTCAGGGACAGTTTCCAGCAACTCCTTTTTTTCCCCTGTGTATGGACCATACTTCACTGTTTTTGCATGTCTCATAATTTTTTATTGAAAATTGGGTATTTTAGATCATATAATGTGGCAACACAGGAAATCAGCTTTCCTGTGTCCCCCTAGTTTTTTGTTGTTGCTGTTGTTTGTTCAGTGAGTGTCCTGGACTAAATCTATAATGTCTTTATTCTTTGTTCTGTGTGATCACTGAAGTCTTTTCTAGGATAGTTTGTGGTCAGTGAATGTGTTTGGGCAGATATTTCCTTAAATGCCTTGAATCGATGTATCTCACACTCTTTACCTATGTGCTCTGTGTGTGCGTTGTGTCATGCTTTTAATGCACTGGCATATTATAATTCTGCCTTAACTTTCACTTCTTGCTTGTGCAGAGCATTGAGTTTAAACAGAGTGAGAGATTATGGTCCTCTCAGACCCCTGGACCAAACCCTGCACGTGATACTGGCCTTCTAGTTCCTCAGAAATATGTCATAGATTTTTAGAGTCCCTTTTGTCATGGATTGAATTATGTCCCCCCAAAAAAGAGTGTATCAGTTTGGCTGGGCCATGATTCCTGGTATTGTGTGATTTTCCTATATGTAGTAAATCCTGCCTCTATGATGTTAATCAGGGAGGTTGGGTGGCAGTTGTGTTAGTAAGGCAGGACTCAATCTGCAAGATAGGATTGTGTCCTGAGGTAATCTCTTGAGATAAAAAAGAGAGAAGTGAGCAGAGAGACAGGGGGACCTCATACCACCAGAGAACAGTGCCAGGAGCAGAGCGCATCCTTTGGACCCGGGGTCCCTGGGTGGAGAAGCTCCTAGTCTGGGGGAAGATTGATGAGAAGGCCGACAGAGGGAAAGCCTTCCCCTGGAGCTGACACCCTGAATTTGGACTTTTAACCTACTTACTGTGAAGATATAAATTTCCCTTTGTTAAAGCCATCCACTTGTGGTATTCCTGTTATAGCAGCACTAGATGACTAAGACACTTGTGGATATCTCCTTCTAAAGATTTACCATTTAAGTATTTTGGTTGGCCTTAGACAGTTTGATTATTAAACATTTGCTGCTGAATGGTTTTGACAAGTGTTCTGTGGATAGGACTTTTTTACTGAGTGCCTTCTGAGTCAGGTGTAATGCCAGACAACTCAAATAGTGACAATTATCTGGGGACAGGGGTTATGGGAGCTCCAAATACATTCTGCCTTAATCCACTTGCTGCTACACTGCTGGTGTTGTCTGTTACTGTAGTTGCAAAGCTAACGGTTTGTAAGACTACTATACATCTGGGTGGGGAAGAATGAAGAGATGCCAGATTAAAACACCATAGCCTTTCTGTTCTGCTTTTCTGTTCTTGCTGGGGTTCAGGTTTTTTTTTTTTTAAATAAGTCTTCTTGGATTGTTGAAAACAAAACAAACAAAAAAACCCATTGCTGTCGAGTTGATTCCAACTCATAGCAACCCTATAGGACAGAGTAGAACTGCCCCATAGTTTCCAAAGAGCACCTGGAGGATTCAAACTGCCAACCTTTTGGTTAGCAGCTGTAGCTCTTAACCACTATGCCACCAGGATTTCCAAACAAATCCCTTGCCGTTGAGCCAATTCATGAAAAAGTTGTTTTTTGACCATTTTTACCGGAATCATTGACTTTATGGATAAGCAAATTTTCAGAGATTTTTTTTTTACTCAAATATTCCAGAAGTGCTTCTACCCACCCACATATTTACTTTTAAAAATAAAAAGAAAATTATTTTTGAATGGTGATTTCATTTAGTCAGGAAAAAAAAATAATGCTGCATACACATTTGCACAATGCTGCATTGTGTTTGTGTGCGTATGGGGGTGTCTGTTGAAAGAGTTCATTGAGTTAGGTAGTAGTATCAGAAAAGAGGAAAATCAATATATGGGAATAGTGATGATGTGCTTTGAAGTTATTACAGGGTCTCTAGATTCTATCTGTGGACTTAGCATACTTGTTAAAAATAATGAACATACAGTTAAGAAAGTCCATCTTTCAGTCAAAGATTAGACAGGTTTATAAAACAAACAATAATATGCTTTTGAAGAATTTGTTTCTTAGTTCAATCAAGTATATGAGACCAAATGGGCAAGACCTGCCCCAAAGCAAAGATGAAAAATCAAAAAGGGACAGGAAAACTGGACGAATGGACACGGAGAACCTGGGTTGGAAAGGGAAAAGGGGAGAGTGCTAAAACATTGTGGGCATTGTGAATAATGTCACAAAACAACTTGTGTATAAATTTTTGAAATGAGAAACTAATTTGCACTGTAAACTTTCACCTAAAGCACAATAAAATTTTTTAAAAAATCATAAGTCAATATTTTCTACTTTTATGTATGAAGTATTAAATATAAGTATATTTAGATACAAAATATACCTAAACCCGAACCAAACCCGTTGACATTGAGTTGATTCTGACTCATAGTGACCCTGTAGCTAGACTAATTAAATTGGTAAATATTAACAAAAATGCATGGAATCATAGCTATTTTTAAATTACCCAAATCTAATATACCTAGGTACTATAGAGATTTAAAATTTTTTTTTAAAATTCTAATATAAAAAATTGATTAAAATTTTCAGAAAGATCACAGAAAATATTTTAGGAAATATCTCAAAAGGCATACTAAAAATCAAAAAATTTGGAGGGTCTGTCTAGGAAATTACACAAAAGCAATTCACAAAGGAAAAAAAACTGTAAAAAGGTGAAAAACATATCAAATAAAGAATACAAAAAAAAGAGCCTCCAGAATTAAAAGTCTCGTGAAATGATCAGTACTTTAATAGAAAAAATATTTATATCAAATTATGTTCATCATGAAATTTCAGAGGAGTGGAGATAAAGCGGTTATTTAAATCAAGAAAGAAAACAGTTCATAAAACAGGTAAGAATAGCTTTTTGTCAGTAACACTAGGCACTATTCAAAATTTTTGGCCCCAAATTTCTAAGCTAGGATTCTATACTCAGTCAAAATATTAGTCAGAGTATGAAGGAGAGAATAAAGATTATTTTCATAAATGAAATGTCTTAAAAATTCACCTTCATTTGCCAGTTCTCCAGAAGCTACTAGAGGTTAAGTTCCACAAAATGAGGACTAAACAAAGAAATAGGATGACAGGCAGTTCAGAAAACAGAAGATAAAAAACACATTTTATGTTAAAGTGGTGCTCTGGATAAGTACAAAAAGAAATCCCAGGATGACACCTAAGCAGCATACCCAAATCTAGGAGATTTCATAGTGTAGCATCGCTACCATACAAATTTACATGTTTTAGGTGATATTTTTTCCCACAAAGACACTTTTACCATGCAGAGAAGCAAATTACCAGAGGAGTGTCAACTACAGTGATACTTCATACAATATGTGTAAGCTCTGGGTCATAAGAATCACTAGTCTCTCTCGTTGCTAATAACAAGATGCCAATCAATTTCTATACATGTGGGTAGTAGCCTGTGAGGGAGGGAATAAAAATGAGCACATTATTCCAATCAAAGCAACCTGCCGGACTGGAACAGGATAAAAATGAGTATGAAGGGGATTTTTTTTTCAGGAAAAAATTTAACCAATAAATAAATAAAGTTATATACAGATAAAACACAGCATGGAGAGATGGAGAGGAGTTTTACATTTCTGTTGGAAAAAAATGGGGAAATAGAAAACCAAGCAAACTTCCCCCCAAAAAAGATTAAAAATATCCAGTAAAAAGTTGTACTCTTGAAATTTATTAATTTAACATTAAATTCTTCATCTGTGAAGAGTTATAATATCACGTACCCTAAATATCAACCTCTAAAGTTCAGATTCTTTTATATTAGAAGGCAATGAAAAATGGAGGTGAAAGTATGGGTACACAATGTTTCTTAGAGATCGAAATCCTCATCCTCCAATTATAGGAGGGTTGTATTCAAATCTCAGCTTCCTGAAAATGGCATCAGATGTTTGTTAGCTAGAAATGTAGAGGCATATGAAGAAGAATCAGGTTAAAGAATTGCAAATTATCGTTTCCAGAGATTGATAACTAACGAAAATGAAGGAGGAGTAGGACATACAACTACTGTTTTTTTTTCTTTCTTTCTTTTAAGGTTATAAAACTGTTTGAATTTTGAAACTATCAACTTGTATTTCTTTAACTTAAAATGGAACAAATTTAAAAAGAAAATAGCAAAAGATGTAATTGATTTACTTCTGTCACCTAAGTGAAAGCGGTGAGGGGACAGAGAAGGAATGAATGGCAAGTGCGTCTCTCCTGTTCACTCCTTTTTATCCCTCAAGAAGGAACCTTGAAAGAAGTGAAAAAGCCAAAATTAGGGGCAGTTTGGTTATAGAATACTCATTGTAGCAATGTCATAAAAGCATTCTTCCACTTTGTTTTCAGTAATCATCACACACGGGTTATCTGGTGAATCACTAAAGAGCTCCTTTAGAGAGTAAGCAATAATACTTTTCTTGACTGCCCACATTCTAATGCAGCCAGAATCCTCTAATATAACACTGCCTAACTGCTTCAAATAGCTCTTTTCCATGAATAAGTTTCTATTAATATTGTTACATGAATAATAGGGGGTTACAGAGAATTATACTGGACATGCCTGTACATATTTCTATCATTATATATTCTGAAACTTCTCTGCCTGCAGTAAAAAGAACTTCATAGTGTAGCATCGCTACCATACAAATTTACATGTTTTAGGTGATATTTTTTCCCACAAAGACACTTTTACCATACAGAGAGAGGAGCAAATTACCAGAGTGTCAACTACAGTAATACTTCATACAATAGGTGTAAGCTCTGGGTCATAAGAATCACTAGTCTCTCTCGTTGCTAATAACAAGATGCCAATCAATTTCTATACATGTGGGTAGTAGCTTGTGAGGGAGGGAATAAAAATGAGCACATTATTCCAATCAAAGCACACCCTGAGCACACAAAACGATGTACATCAGCTCATGTTCCCAACAAAGACAGAGCAAGAACCCAATAGTGATAGCTTGCCTTCCAAGGCTTTTTCAGAAATACCACAAATAATGTATGACATCAACATTTACAGAGATGAGGTAGCTTGTAGGAGTATTTGAATATTTAATTTGCAGACTAGCATGAGCTGATGATCAACGTGCTGTAAGCTTTCCCTAAAAGGAATGTGTAAAGTATCTGTTTAAGTTAACGGTTTATGGTTCAGTTCCTCAGATCTTAACCTGAGGTCCATGGACTCCTGAGGATCTGTGGATAGTGGATCGAATTCAGGGGTCCATACATTACGAGAGGGAAAAACTACCTATAAATATAATACATATATAGGAAGCCCTGGTGGTGCAGTGGTTAAAGAGCTCAGCTGCTAACCAAAAGGTCAGCAGTTCGAATCCACCAGCTGCTCCTTGGAAACTCTATGGGCCAGTTCTACTCTGTCCTATAAGGTCACTATGAGTCCAAATCTACTCAACGGCAACAGGTTTGGTTTTGGTTGTATATATACACACATATATATGTATATAAACCTTCAAAAGCCAGAAACTTTTGTAAGGTGGAAACCTGTTAGAGAAGGAAAACGCAAATATTTTCCACTAAAATGAGCGATAGAAAAGTAGAGAAGTGGTAAGACTACACCCTGTAAAAGGTAGAAAACTTGCAAGACCCCCAAAATAGGGCAGTTCCATTGAATTCTGGCTCTCGCAGCTTTTACTGTAATTGTATATATAAAAAAAAATCACCAAACCTGTTGCCATCGACTCATGGCGACCCCATGTGTTGAAGAGTAGAACTGCTTCGTAGAGTTTTCTTGGCTGTAATCTTTAGGAAATCAGATTGACAGGCTTTTCTTCTGTGGTGTTGCTGGGTAGGTTTGAATTGCCAAACTTCAGGTTAATAGTTGAGAACAAACCATTTGCGCCACCCAGGGACTATACATACATTTATACATAGACACATAGACACATACACACACACACCCACAAACACACATTTTTTTCCTACAAACCTCAAAGTAAAATTTAGCAGTCTCTTCAAAGATGAATATAAGTAATAAGCCACAGTATTATCAAAAGTACATGTGAATTTGTCACTAATAGAAATCCTAGATTTTAAATATCACTGAGGTGCAGTGAATTACTTAATATAACACTTCAGGCCATAGTCTTTGTAACTTCCACCAAATGACTGGATGAGGACTATGCAGATGAGATGCTTGTGGCCTAAATAAGGTGTATTGAGGGATTGGTCAATTTTGCCATCCTGCTAGGCTTAAAAAAAGGGAGTCAATCCCAAAGCAGAGGAGGCCTGACTACCACCAAGAAGAAGAGACAGGAGTGGAGCGCGTCCTTTGGACCTGGGATCCCCACGCTGAGACCCGCCTAGACCCAGAAGACAGAGAGGAGAGAGCTATAACACCAAAGACAGTGAGAGAAGGCAGGAAGCAGTGGCAGAAAAACAGCAGCAGCAGAGGCAGCTGAATGAGGAGACTGGCAGGAGAGACCAGTAGGATACAGCACAGTGGGCTTTACAGCCAATGGAGTGAGAAAGCTGAACACCTTTGGCAGAGGCTGACTGGCAGAGTGGGTGACTTTGGGCACTTATCAAGACAGCTAAAACAGCTTTGTAACACTTGCCCGAGCGGGGCAGAGGCTGAGGAGTCAGACAGTGGTGTGCCTGTGGGCACAGCTGAGAAGAGGCTGTCCTGATTGAAGAACTGTATCCTGAGAGTTCCTGAACCTGAATTGTAACCTTTTACTTCCCTAATAAGTCCTCTAATCATGAGTATTGTCTGTGAGTTCTGTGTGGCCATTGCAACAAATTGTCAAACCCAGCAGAGAAGCAGAGCAGAGAAGTAGAGAGTGCTGTGGGAGGGACGGTGGGTGTCAGAACTGGTAAAAAGGTTGGAGGGTAGAGGTTTGTCTGACCTCTGCCTCATAGGAATCAGCCTTGTGCTGTTGATCTTGATTCTCCTCCCCCCTTGTGAAGTTACAGGAGGTCAGACACCACCTCACGCCATTTTTACAGTAACAAAACAATTATTCCAGATATTTTAAAACGTATTTCATGCTTATTAACATCTCAAAACTATGATAGTTATTAGATACACTACTGGAACTTACTATATGCATTAATAAAGAAACACATGTAATACCATAAATTTGCTTTAAATTAATTTTAAAAGTATATTGTGTACTTTAAAAAGAATAGACTCTTTTGAAAATATATATAATTGGTTATATTTAATTCTATGCATTTTATTCATTTAAAAAGATTATTCTGAAAAAGAGGCCATAGGCTTCACAAAACTACCGAAGTGATCCATGGAACAAAATGAACCTCTGGTTAGAATTTAGGGTAAACAGTTGTACTAGAGATTTTGAGGATGTTTCAGGACCAAGTACTCAGGCTAGTGCCAGGAACTCAGGTGATATTTGGGGATGGTATAGAAGGGAGGAGTGCTGAGATATTCTAGAGGTGTTATAGAGCATGTACAGGCCTAATGCAGGTACATTAACCATAAAACTTCATGGATCTTTAGACAATTTAAAATAATGCATTGTAGAATCAAGTTGGTACACAGGAAGAGAAAGATTCCCTGGACAGATGGAGATAACAGATAGGATATTGTTTGAGGACATTCTGAAATGGTCAAAGTGTGATTAACAGTCCTTTTCTTTTTTATTGTGCTTTAAGTGAAAGTTTACAGTTCAAGTTAGTTTCTCGTACAAAAATTTATACACATATTGTTATGTGAACCTCGTTGCTATCCCTCTACTGTGACAGAACACTCCTCCTTTCCACCCCTGATTTCCCATGTCCTTTCAACAAGCTTCTGACCCTCTCTGCCTTCTCATCTCGCCCCTGGACAGGAGCTGCCCATTTAGTCTCATGTATCTACTTGAGCTAAGATGCACACTCTTCACGAGTATCATTTTATGTCTTACAGTCAAGTCTAATCTTTGTCTGAAGAGCTGGCTTTGGGAACGGTTTTAGTTTTAGGCTAACAGAGACCAGCGGCCATGTCTTCCGAGGTCCCTCCAGTATCAGTCAGACATTAAGACTGGTATTTTTGCTAAAATTTGAGTTCTGCACCCCACTTTTATCCTGCTCTGTCAGGGACTGTCTGTTGTGTTCCCTGACAGGGTGGTCATTGGTGGTAACTGGGCACCATCTAGTTCTTCTGGGCTCAGACTGATGGAGTCTCTGGTTAATGTGGCCCTTTCTGTCTCTCAGGCTAATATTTTCCTTGTGTCTTTGGTGTTCTTCATTCTCCTTTGCTCCAAGTGGGTTGGGACCAATTAATGCATTTTAGGTGGCCACTCACTAGCTCTTAAGACTGCAGACACCACTCACCAAAGTGGGATGCAGAACATTGTCTTAATAAAACTTGTTATGCCAATTGCCCTAGAAGTCCCCTGAAAGCATGGTCCCCAGACCCCTACCCCTGCTACTCTCTGCCTCAGTGTGGTTGGTTGTATTCAGGAAACTTCTTAGCTTTTGGTTTAGTCCAGTTTTGCTGACCTCCTCTGTAGTGTGTGTTGTCCTTCCCTTCACCTAAGATAATTCTTGTCTACTATCCAGTTAATGAATACCCCTCTCCCTCCCTCCCATCAAAGAATGTTTTCTTCTGTGTTTAAACCTTTTCTTGAGTTCTTATAACAGTAGTCTTATACAATATTTGTCCTATTGTGATGGACAAATTTCACTCAGCACAATGTCTTTCAGATTCCTCTATGTTATGAGACTTCACATGGATTCACCATTGATTTTTATCATTGTGTAGTGTTCTCTTGTGTGAATATACTGTAATTTGTTTACCCATTCATCCGCTGATGGACGCCTAGTTTGTTTCCATCTTTTTGCTATTGTGAACAGTGGGGCAATGTACACGGGTGTGCATACATCTATTCATATGACAGCTCTTATTTCTTTAGGATATATTCCAAGGAGTGGGATTCCTGGATTGTATGGTACTTATATTTCTAGTTTTTAAAGGAAGCACCAAGTCAAGTTCCAAAGTGGTTGTACCACTTTACATTTCCACCAACAGTGTGTAACTATTCCAGTCTCTCTACAACCTCTCCAACATTTTTTGTTTTGTGTTTGTTGGATTAATGCTAGCCTTACTGGGGTGAGATGGTATCTCATTGTGGCTTTGATTTGTATTTCTGTAATGGCAAATGATCATGAGCATTTCCTCATGTATCTGGTAGCCGTCTGAATGCCTTCTTTGGTGAGGCGCTTGTTCATATACTTTGCCAATTTTTTAATTGGGTTATTTGTCTTTTTCTTGTTGACGTTTTGCATTATCTTGTAGATTTTAGAGATCAGACCCTCATCGAGTTTGTCATAGACAAAAACTTTTTCCCAATATGTAGGTTGTCTTTTTACTTTTTTGGTTAAGTCTTCAGATGAGCATAAGTGTTTGATTTTTAGGGGCTCCCAGTTATCTTGTTTCTCTTCTGTACATTGTTAGTAATGTTTTGTATTCTTTTTATGCCATATATTAGGTGCCTAGCATTGTCCTTATTTTTCTTCCATGATCTTTATCGTTTTAGATTTTATATTAGGTCTTTCATCCATTTTGAGTTAGTATTTGTGCATGGTGTGAGGTATGGGTATTGATTCATTTTTTGCAGATGGATATCCAGTTATGCCAGCACCATTTATTAAAGGGACTGTCTTTTCACCAATTAATGGACTTTGGGCCTTTGACAAATATCAGCTGCTCATAGGTGGATGAATTTACATCTGGATTCTCAATTCTGTTCCACAGGTCTATGTATCTATTGTTCTACCAGTACCAGGCTGTTTTGACTACTGTGGTGGTGTAATAGTTTCTAAAGTCAGGTAGTGAGAGGCCTCCCACTTTGTTCTTCTTCTTCAGTAATGCTTTACTTATCCTGTGCCTTTTCCCTATCCATATGAAGTAGGTGATTTGTTTCTCCATCTCACTAAAAAATGCTGTTGGAATTTGGATCAGGATTGCATTGTATCTGTATATTGCTTTGGGTAGAATTGACATTTCCACAATGTTGAGTCTTCCTGTCCATGAACAAGGTACGTTTTTCCACTTATGTAGGTCTCTTTTTGTTTCTTGCAGTAGTGTCTTTTAGTTTTCTTTGCATAAGTCTTTTACATCTCTGGTTAGATTTATTCCTAAGTATTTTATCTTCTTGGGGGCTGTTGTAAATGGTATTGATTTGGTGATTTCTTCTTCGAAGTTCACCCTGTTGGTGTAGAGGAATCCAACTGATTTTTGTATGTGTATCTTGTATCCCTGATACTTTGCTGAAATCTTCTATTAGTTCCAGTAATTTTCTTGTGGGTTCTTTGGGGTTTTCTGTGTATAAGATCATATCATCTGCAAATAGAGATACTTTGACTTCTTCCCTACCAATTTGGATGCCCTTTATTTATTTTTGTAGGTTAATTGTTCTGGCTAAGACCTCCAGCATAATGTTGAATAAGAGTGGTGATAAAGGGCATCCTTATCTGGTTTCCATTCACAAGGGGAATGCTTCCAGACTCTCTTCATTTAGGATGATGCTGACTGTTGGCTTTGTATAAATGCTCTTAATTATATTGAGGAATTTCCCTTCTATTTTTATTTTTCTGAGAGTTTTTATCATGAATGAGTGTTGGACTATGTCAAATACTTTTCCACATAAATTGATAAGATCATGTGGTCCTTCTGCCCACTGGAGAAGGAGACAAAAAGTATCGTGCCCACAGAAGAGCAAACAACAAAGAACACACAGCCTGCTTGCTCAGACATAATCAAATAAAAAAGTAAGATGAAACAAACAAATCTGCAATCAATAAATGAGAAAAATAACTACTGAATGTCCTGAATACAGCAGACAATATCAAAACATATTAAAAAACAGGACAGGATTGTTCCGGTAGGTGTCCAAAATAAAACACCAGATGACTTTCCAGTAGAAGAAAAGGCACTAGAACTACCTGAAAGGGAATTAAAATCTCTAATACTCAGAGGTATCCAAGAATTGAAGCAAAAGCAGACAAAAATGGGGAAAAAATAGACAAATTCATGGAAAATACAGACAAAAAAATAGAAGAATTCAGGAAAATAATACAGGAACAATATGCCAAAATAAATTCACAATTAGAAATCTAAAAGATAAACAACAAGATTTCCAAAATGGACAGCGTCCTAGAAGGTCTAAGGAGCAGATATGAAACGATAGAAGATAAGATCAGCAAAATTGAAGACAAATACTTGCATACAACTCTGTTTGAGGAAAAAATCAGAAAAAAGGATGGAGAAAAATGAAAAAATCCTGAGAATTATGTGGGATGTAATCAAAAGCAAAAGTTCGTGTGTGATAGGAGTTCCAGAACAGGGAGAGCAAACAGAAAACACAGAGAGGATCATTTAAGAACTGCTGACAGAAAACTTCCCCAATATCACGAAAGATGAAAAGCTGACCATCCAACAAGCTCCATGAAACCCGTATAGAATAGACTCCAAAATAAAATTACCAAGGCATATCATAATCACACTCGCTAAAACCAAAGACAAAGAAAGAATCCTGAGAGCAGCTCAAGAAAAAGAAAAAGTCACATACAGAGGAGAAACAACAAGACCAAGCTCAGATTATTCGGCAAAAATCATGCAGGCAAGGAGGCAATGGGATGACATATATAAAACTCTGAAAGAAAAAGATTGCCAGCCAAGAATAATACATCTTGCAAAACTCTCGTTCAAATATGATAGTGAAATTAGGACATTTCCAGATAAACAGAAATTAAGTGATGATGTAAAAACCAAGCCAAATTTACAAGAATTATTAAAGGGAGTCCTTTGATCTGAGAACAAACATCAGACCACAGGCTGAATCTAGGACACAGGATTATACCAGCCAGATACCAACACAGGAAATGAACTCCCAAGGACTATCCAAAACCAAAAGAATTACAACAGGGAACCAGAGAGGTTAATCTGTAAATGACAACAACATTGTTATGGTTAAGATTGTGTGTCAACTTGGCTGGGCCATGATTGGCAGTGTTTTAATGTATTCACGCCCATGACTGAATATACTGCGAGTAGCCAATCAGGTGAAAGGGAGTCTCCTTGGGGGTGTGGCTCGCATCTGAATATAAGCAGATGTTCTGGCTTTTGGCTGTCTCTGGATCCTGCGGTTGCCTCCTGTTGCCTCATCTCCTGTTCTTGGGACTTGAGCTGTCAGCTTATCTGCCGAACTTGGGATTTGTTGATCTGCACAGTCTGTGAGTGGGAGCCCTGCTCTCCGATGTGCCGATCTTCGGCTTGCCAGCTTCTGTGGCTGTGTAACTTGGGAGAGGCCTCTACCCTAATCCACGGATGTGGGATATCCTAGCCTCTACAATAGCATGAGCTGTTTCCTTGATATAAACCTCTCCCTATATACATATTTATACACTTTACTGGTTTTCTTCTCTAGAGAACCCAGCCTAAGACATTTTGGTACCAACAGTTGTTCTAGAGAAACAAAATTGTAAGGATGAGTTTTCTAAATTGGTTCTCAGGTTTTGTCAGTCTTAAAGATGTTGATGACTCTGCTTCCAGCAGTCAAGAGGTCACTGCTAGTCCATGGAGCGAGGTGGCGATACAAATACGCAAAATATCACCACCAGTAGATCAAGTATTGGTGAAAGGCAAGACTCAGGGTGAACACATGTGTAATATCTTTCTACAGCTTTGTCAGAATGAGGAGTATAAGGAACCTGGTTGGTTTGTCCTACTTTCGCTAGACAAACTGGTGAAGGAAAGAGATGTGCTCAGGGCTTCAGGGTCAAGGTTCAAGTACGGCATACCTGACCTCAAGTCTTCCACTGGTGGTTTGAAAGAAAACCTTATTTCTTGTAGTAACAGAGCTGAAATTGCTGAAAACCAAACCCAGAGTCTTATTGTACGAGTGGCTGAATTACAATGTCAGCTCAATTGCAAACCTCAAGAGGTGTCTGAAGTTAAAGTAAGGGCATTGATTGGGAAGAGATAGGATCTTGAGACTTGGGATGGGGACATATGGGCAGATAATCAGGAAGCTAGGGACACTGAGCCCGTAAATTCCATTGAACCATTCCTGCCAGTAGAACCAGTCCCATCTGAAGAGATTACTTCATATTTGTCTGTTAAACCACCCTGCCCAGAAAATCCATTAGCCCCTCCACTCCTATCTAATGAGATTAGCCATAGCACAGCTGCCTCCAAAGAGCCCTTGCCTGAGTCATTGCCTGGAGCATTGCCTCAGGCATATGCTTTACAAGATAATGCTGAATGTTCTCAAAACAATTCCACACTACCGATTGATTCTGGCTTCTAGAACTATAACTAGGCTTAAGTCCCAGCAAGACCCAAAAGGTGAAATACAAGTGTGACCCAGGAGGAGGTGTGCTACACTCCAGAAGAACTACTTGACTTTTGTAATATGTACAAACAGAAACCTGGGGAATATGTGTGGGAATGGCTATTAAGGGTATGGGATAATGGTGCAAGAACATAAAGATGGATCACTCTGAGTTTATTGATACGGGTCCACTAAGCACAGATTGTTCATTCAATGTTGCAGCTAGGGAAGTTAGGAAAGGATGTAATAGTTTGTTTGGTTGGGTTGCAGAAGCATAGATTATGAGGTGGCTGACACTAATTCAAGTTGCACTACCAGACCTACCTTTGTATACTGTAGAAGAAGGTATCCAAAGGCTTAGGGTAATTGGAATGCTAGAGTTGATTTATCAGGTTAGACCCACAGACCCACACATGGAGTGTCCAGAGGACACACCTTTTACCACAACTGTGAAGACCAAATTTGTGAAGGGAGCTCCAACATCCTTAAAGACTGCTGTAATTGCTATTTTATGTAAATCAGATTTGACAGTGGGAACTGCCCTAACTGTATTAAGTTACCTAACTACAATGGGGCTGATTGGACCCCGTGGTAGTAGGGGCCAAGTGGCTGCACTTAATCGACAAAGACAAGGTGGGCATGGTTACAGTAATGGACAGAGGAGTCAAAGCAGTAATCAGAATAGTCTGACTCCTAAGGACTTATGGTGTTGGCTAGTTAGTCATAGTGTGAAATAGATAGGAAATCTACTAAATGTTTACTTGATCTGTACAAATTGATGAATTCTAGGTCAGGTGAACAGCAGTTTAACTCAAAGAATAGAGAGTCACGGTCCCTCAATCAATTCCCCAATTTGAGCGAGTTTAAAGACCCACAACCCCTTGAATGAAAGGGAGGCCGGGTCCCCTTGAGGAAGGACTCCAATACACTGCCAACAATTTTTACTGTTAATCTTTCTCCCAGCCTTCCCCAAAGGGATATATGGCCTTTTACAAGAGTGACTGTTCACTGGGGAAAAGGAAATAATCAGACTTTTTGGGAATTGCTGGATACTGGCTCTGAGCTGACACTAATTCCAGGAGATGCAAAACATCACTGTGGCCCACCAGTCAGAGTGGGGACATATAGAGGTCCAGTTATTAAAGGAGTATTGCCTCATGTCTGTCTCACAGTAGGTCCAGTGGGTCCCTGAACCCATCCTATATTGATTTCCCCAGTTTCAGAATGCATAATTGGAATAGATATACTCAGCAACTGGCAGAACCCCCACATTGGATCCATGACGAATAGAGTAAGGGCTATTATGGTAGGAAAAGCCAAGTGGAAGCCATTAGAACTGCCCTACCTAGGAAAATAGTAATCAAAAAGCAATACTGCATACCTGGAGGGATTGCAGAGATTACTGCCACCATCAAGGACTTGAAGGATGCAGGGGGGGTGATTCCCACTACATCCCCATTCAACTTACCTATCTGGCCTGTGCAAAAAATAGAGGATCTTTAAGGATGACAGTAGGTTATCCAAAACTTAACCAGGTGTTGACTCCAATTGCAGCTGCTTTTCCAGATGTAGTTTCATTGCTTGAGCAAATTAATACATCTCCTGGTACCTGGTATGCGGCTATTGACATAGCTAATGCCTTTTTCTCCATACCTGTTTCAAAGGACCACCAGAAGCTGTTTGCCTTCAGCTGGCATGGCCAACAATACACCTTCACTTGCCTACCTCAGAGTTACATTAACTCTCCAGCCCTATGTCATAATTTAGTCTGCAGGGACCTTGATCGCCTTTGCTTTCCACAAGACGTTACATTGGTCCATTACATTGATGACATTATGCTGATTGGACCGAGTAAGGAAGAATTGTAAATGTCTCTGGATTTATTGGTAAAACATTTGCGTGCTAGAGGGTGGGAGATTAATCCCACAAAAATTCAGACACCTTCAACTTCAGTGAAATTTCTAGGGGTCCAGTGGCGTGGGGCATGTCAAGACATTCCTTCTAAAGTGAAGGATAAGTTATTGCATCTTGCTGTTCCCACAACTAAAAAGGAGGCACAACACATCAAGGGCCTTTTTGGATTTTGGAGGCAACATGTTCCTCATTTGGGTGTGCTACTCCAGCCTATTTATCAAGTGATTCAAAAAGCTGCTAGTTTTGAGTGGGGACCAGAGCAACAGAAGGCTCTACAACAGGTTGAGGCTGCTGTGCAAGCTGCTGTACCACTTAGACCATATGATTCAACTGATACAATGGTGCTTGAAGTGTCAGTGACAGATAGAGATGGTGTTTGGAGTTTTTGGCAGGCCCCTATCGGTGAATCACAGCGCAGACCCTTAGGATTTTGGAGCAATGCTCTGCCATCCTCTGCAGATAACTGGTCTCCATTTGAGAAACAACATTTGGTTTGTTACTGAGCCTTAGTAGAGACTTAATGCTTAACCATGAGACACTAAGTCACCATGAGGCCTGAACTGACCATCATGAACTGGGTGTTGTCTGACCCACAGAACCGTAAAGTCAAAGTGCACAGCAGCACTCCATCATTAAATGGAAGTGGTATATTCAAAATCAGGCCCGAGTAAGACCCGAAGACACAAGGAAGTTGCATGAGGAAGTGCCCCAAATGCCCATGGTCTCCACTCCTGTCACATTACCTTCCATCCCCCAGTCTGCACCTGTGGCCTCATGGGGCGTTCCTTATGAAAAGTTGACTGAGGAAGAGAAAACTTGAGCCTGGTTTACAGACGGTTCTGTGAGAGATGCAGGTGCCACTCGAAATTGGACTGCTGCAGCACTACAGCCCCTTTCTGGGACCTCCCTGAAGGACAGTGGTGAAGGGAAATCCTCTCAATGGGCAGAACTTCGAGTAGGACACCTGGTTTCTTACTTTGCTTGTAATGAGAAATGGCCAGATGTGCAAGTATATACTGATTCATGGGCTGTGGCCAATGGTTTGGCTGGATGGTCAGGGACTTGGAAGGAACATGATTGGATAATTGGAGACAAAGATTTATGGGGAAGAGGTATGTGGCTAGACCTCTCCAGATGGGCCAAAGAAGTGAAAATATTTGTATCTCATGTGAATGCTCTTCAAAGGGTGACCTCAGCAGAGAATGATTTTTAACAATCAAGTGGATAGGATGACGTGTTCTGTGGAAACCAGTCATCCTCTTTCCCCAGCTATGGCTGTCATTGCTCAATGGGCTCATGAACAAAGTGGCCATAGTGGCAGGGATGGAGGTTATGCATGGACCCAGCAGCATGGACTTCCACTCACCAAGGCTGACTTGGCTACAGCCTCTGCTGAGTGCCCAATCTGCCAGCAGCGGAGACCAACACTGAGTCTTCAATATGGCACCATCCCTTGAGGTGATCAGCCAGCAACCTGGTGGCAAGTTAATTACATTGACCACTTCCATCATGGAAAGGGCAGCGTTTTGTCCTTACTGGAATAGACACTTACTCTGGATATGGATTTGCCTTCACTGCATGCAATGCTTCTGCCAAAACTAACATCTGTGGACTTAGAGAATGCCTTATCCACCGTCATGGTATCCCACACAGCTTTTCTGCAGATCAGGGGACTCACTTCATAGCAAATTAAGTGCAGCAGTGGGCCCACGCTCATGGAATTCACTGGTCTTACCATGTCCCCATCATCCTGAAGCAGTGGCTTGATAAAACAATGGAATGGCCTTCTAAAGACACAATCACAGTGCCAGCTAGGTGGCAATACCTTTCAGGGTTGGGGCAATGTTCCCCAGGAGGGTGTATATGCTTTAAACCAGCATCCAATATATGGTGCTGTTTCTCCCATAGCCAGGATTCATGGGTCCAGGAATCAAGGGGTGGAAATGGGAGTGGTACCATTCACTATTACCCCTAGTGACCCACTTGCAAGATTTTTGCTTCCTGTCCCCACGCCCTTATGCTCTGCAGGCCTAGAGGTCTGAGTTCCAAAGGGAGGAAGGCTCCCACCTGGAGACACATCACTGATTCCATTGAACTGGAAGTTAAGAGTGCCACCTGGCCACTTTGGGCTCCTTATGCCTCTGGATCAACAGGCAAAGAAGGGAGTTACCATACTGGCTGGTGTGATTGATCCTGATTACCAAGAGGAAATCAGATTGATATTACATAATGGAGGTAAAGAAGAGTATGTCTGGAATGTAGGAGATTCCTTAGGGTGTCTCTTAGTACTACCATGCCCTGTGATTAAAGTCAATGGAAAACTACACAAACCTAATTCAAACATGACTTCTAATGACCCAGACCCTTCATGAATGAAGTTTGGGGTCACCCCACCAGGCAAAGAACCACAACCAGTCGAGGTGCTTGCTGAGGGCAAAGGGAATACAGAATGGGTGGTGGAAGAAGGTAGTTCTAAATACCAGTTATGGCCACGTGATCAGTTACAGAAACAGGGACTGTAATTGTTATGAGTCTTTCTGATTTGTATGTATGCATTAAATATTTTTGTCTCCTTCACTTATAAAATATAAGCTGTAAACAGAGCTAGTGCGTTTTTGATTGTACATGTTAGTTGTATCATGTTAGGTGCAAGTATGACTTTCTAATTGTCTTTATTCAGAGATTATATATGGCTTAAGGAGATGTGTACATGTGCCTAGTTGACAAGGAGTGGACTGCGATGGTTAAGATTGTGTGACAACTTCGCTGGGCCATAATTCTCAGTGTTTTGATGTAACCACTCCGATGATTGAATATACTGTGAATAGCCAATCAGATGAAATGGAGCCTCCCTGGGGGTGTGGCCCGCATCTGAATATAAACAGACGTTCTGGCTTTTTGCTCTCTCTGGATCCTGCGGCTGCCTCCTGTCACCTCATCTCACATTCTTGGGACTTGAGCTGTCAGCTTATCTGCTGAACTTGAGATTTGTAGATCTGCACAGTCTGTGAGCAGAAGCCCTGCTCTCTGACATGCTGATCTTGGACTTGCCAGCTTCTGTGGCTGTGTGACTTGGAAGAGGCCTCTACACTGATCCACAGACTTGGGACATTCTAGCCTCTACAATCACGTGAGCTGTTTCCTTGATCTAAATCTCTCTTTGTATATATATATTTATACACTTTCCTGGTTTTGCTTTTCTAGAGAACCCAGCCTAAGACAAACATCAAAACAATAAAAAAGGGAATAAATGGTGTACCTATAGAACCTTCTAATGGAGAGGAAGGCAAGGTGATACCAAGTAAGAATAGACAGGTTCAAACCTTGGGAGATAAGGATAAATTTCAAGGTAACCACAAGGAAAGTTAACAAACCTACTCATGAAAGTAAAGAAGAAAAACATAAAGTCTCAATAAAAACAAAACCTACAAAAACAAAAGAAATGAAAAAAAAATCCACAAACAAAAGGAATTCAGCACAGGAGACTAAGAGAAACAAAGAAAACATCAGCACCACACACCCAAACAAAGCATTACAAAATACAGCAATAAAACTCACACCTATCAATAATTATACTGAATCTAAATGGCTTAAATGCACCCATAGAGAGTTGGAGAGTGACAGAATGGATAAAAAAAAAACAGGATCCATCAATATGCTGTCTACAAGAGACACACTTCAGAAACAAGGGCATAAATTTATTAAAAATCAAAGGATGGAAAAAATATATTAAGAAAACAGCTACCAATAAAAAAGCAATACTAATCTCAGATAAAATATGGTTTAAAGCAAAATCCACCTTAAAAGACAAAGAAGGACACTATATAATGATTAACGGATTGATCCATCATGAAGACACAACCATAATAAACATCTATGCACTCATTGATAGGGCTACAAAATACGTAAAACAAATTTTAACAGCACTAAAAAGAGAAATTGGCAGTTCCACAATAATAGTAGGAGACTTCAACACTCCACTCTTGATAAAGGACAGAACATCTAGAAAGCAACTCAGCAAAGATAAAGAAGACCTAAAGGGCACAATCAGCCAACTTGACCTCATAGACATATAGAGATCACTCCACCCAATTGCTGCAAAGTACACATTCTTTTCCAAAGGACATGGAATGTTCTCCAGAAGAGACCATATCTTAGGCCATAGCACAACCCTCAACAAAATCCAAAACTTTGAAATAATACACAGTATCTTTTCTGACTACAGTGCCATCAAGGTAGAAATTAACAACACGAAGACCAAGGACAATACATCAGTTACATGGAAACTGAATAACACCCTGCTTCCAAACCACTGGGTAATAGAAGAAATCAGAGATGGAATAAAAAACTTCCTAAAAACAAGCGAGAATGAAAACACATCATACCAAAACCTTTGGGACACAGCCAAGGTAGTCCTCAGAGGTCAATTTGTAGCTCTAGATGCACACATCAAAAAAAAGAAAGGGACAAAATAAAAACATTAACTACACAACTCAAATAGAAAGAGAATAGCAAAAAAAGCCCGCAGCCACTAGCAGACAGAAAATAATAAAGATCAGAGCAGAAATAAATGAAATAGAGAATAGAAAAACAGTAGAAAGAATCAACAAAATCAAAAGTTTTTTCTTGGAAAGAATCAACAAAATTGACAAACCACTGGCCAGACTGACAAAAGAAAAACAGGAGAGGATGTAAATAACCCAAATAAGAAATGACATGGGGGACATTACAACAGACCTAATTGAAATAAAAGGATCATAACAGAGTATTATGAAAAAATATACTCCAACAAATTTGAAAAGCTAGAGGAAATGGATAAATTTCTAGAAACACACTACCTAACCAAACTAAAACAAAGTGACGTTGAAAATCTGAACAGACCCATAACAAGAAAAGAGATTGAAAAGGTACTAAAAAAAACTCCCGTTAAAGAAAAGTTCTGGCCCAGATGGCTTCACTGGAGAATTCTACCAAATGTTCAGAGAAGAGCTTATACCAGTACTACTCAAACTATTTCAGAACATAGAAAAGAAAGCAGTGCTTCCAAATACATTCTATGAAGCCAGCATAACCCTGATACCAAAATCAGGCAAAGATACCACAAAAAAAGAAAATTACAGACCAATATCTCTCATGAATATAGATGCAAAAATTTTCCACAAAATGCTAGCCAATAGAATTCAGCATCGGATCAAAAAACTAATACACCATGACAAAGTAGGATTTATACCAGGTATGCAAGGATGGTTCAACATTAGAAAATCAATCAATGTAATCCACCACAAAAATAAAAGGAACGAAAAGAATCACATTATCATCTCAATTGACACAGAAAAGGCATTCGACAAAGTCCAACACCCATTCCTGATAAAAACTCTCAATAAAACAGGTATAGAAAGGAAATTTCTCAACATAATAAAAGGTATCAATGCAATACTGATGGCCAACATCATTCTTACTGGAGAGAGGCTGAAAACATTCCCCTTTAGAACAGGAACAAGACAAGGATGCCCTTTATCACCGCTGCTATTTAATATTGTGCTGGAAGTTCTAGCTAGAGCAATAAGACAAGAAAAAGAAATAAAGGGCATCCAAATTGGTAATGAAGAAGTGAAACTGTCCCTGTTTGCAGATGATATGATACTATACATAGAAAACCCTAAGGACTCCACGAGAAAACTACTGGAACTAACAGAAAGATTCAGCAGAGTGGCAGGATACAAGATAAACATACAAAAATCAGTTCGATTCCTATACACCAATAAAGAATGATGAAAAGGTAATCAGGAAAACAATACCATTTATAATAGCCCCAAAAAGATAAAATACTTAAGAATAAATCTAACCAAGGAGGTAAAAGACCTATACAAAGAAAATTACAAAACACTACTGCAGGAAAGCCAAAGGGATCTACATAAACGGAAACATACCATGCTCATGAATAGGTGGACTCCACGTAGTGAAAATGATAGTTCTACCCAAAACAATTTACAAATTCAGTAAACATGATCCAAATACCAACAACATTCTTTAAAGAGATGGAAAAACTAATCATTAACTCTATGGAAAGAAGCCCTGAATAAGTAAAGCGCTATTGAAGAAGAATAAAGTAGGAAGACTTGCACTACCTGACCTCAGAACCTACTATATCTCTATGGTAGTCAAAAAAGCCTGGAACTGGTACAATGACAGATACATTGACCAATGGAACAGAATTAAGAACCCAGATGTTAATCCATCTGCCTAAGATTGCCTGATAATCAACAAGGGCCCAAAGTCCATCAAATGGGGGAAAAGACAGACTTTTAAACAAATGGTGCTAGCAAAACTAGATGTCCATCTGCACAAAAATGAAACAGGACCCATACCTCACACCAATTCAAAATGAATGAAAGACCTAAATATAAAGCCCAAAAGTATAAAGTTCATAGAAGAAAAAACAGGATCAATGCTAGAGGCCCTGATACATGGCATTAACAGGATGCAAACCATAACCAACAACACACAAACTCCAGAAGATAAGCTAGATAACTGGGATCTTGTAAAAATCAAACACCTATGGTCTTCAAAAGACCTCAGCAAAAGAGTAAAAAGAGAACCCACAGACTGGGAAAAAGATTTTGGACATTACAAGTCAGACAAAGACAAATATCTATAATCTACAAGAAAATCCAACACTTCTACAACAAAAAGTCAAATAATCCAATTAAAAAATGGGCAAAGGAAATGAACAGACACTTGACCAAATAAGACATTCAAGCGGCCAACAGACACACGAGGAAATGCTCTCGATCACTAGCCATTAGAGAAATGCATATCAAAATCACAATGAGGTACCATCTCACACCAGCATTCACTGGCACGAATCAAAAAAACTGGAAATAACAAAAGTTGGAGAGGGTGTGGGGAGATGGGAATGCTGATGCACTGCTGGTGGGAATATAAAATGATATAGCCAATTTTGAAAATGATGTGGCTCTTCCTTAGAAAGCTAGAAGTAGCAATACCATAAGATCAAGCAATCCCACTCCTAGGAATACATCCCAGAGAAATAAGAGCTATCACATGAATAGACATATGCACACCCATGTTCATTGCAGCATTGTTTACAATAGCAAAAAGATGGAAACAATCTAGATGCCTATCAACAGATGAATGGATAAACAAACTATGGTACATACACACAATGGAGTATTTTGCAAAGATAAACAACAGTAATCAGTCTGTGAAGCATGTCATAACATGGATGAAATTGGAAGACATTATGCTGAGTGAAATAAGTCAGTCACAAAAGGACAAATATTGTATGAGACCACTACTGTAAAAACTCTTGAAAAGGTTTATACACAAAAAGAAACAATCTTAGTTGGTTACCAGGGATGGGTGGAGTGTGAGGGGGAATACTAAATAGACAATAGATAAGTGGTAACTTTGGTGAAGGGTAAGACAGTACACAATACTGCGGAAGCCAGCACAACTTGTACAAGGAAAAGTCATGGAAGCTCCACAGACACATCCAAACTCCCTGAGGGACCGAATTGCTGGACAGAGGGCTGTGGGGACCATGGTCTCAGGGAACATCTAGCTCAATTGGCATAACGTAGTTTACAAAGAAAATGTTCTAAGTTCTACTTTGGTGAGTAGCATCTGGGGTCTTAAAAGCCTGTGAGCAGCCATCTAAGATACTCCACTGGTCTCATACCTTCAGGAGCAAGGGAAAATGAAGAAATCAAGATACAAGGGAAAGACTAGTCCAAAGAACTAAAGGACCACAACTACCATGGCCTCAGTCTCACAACTACCACACCTCCACCAGACTGAGTCCAGTACAACTAGACGGTGCCCAGCTACCACCACGGACTTTTCTGACAGGGATCACAACAGAGGTTCTCTGACAGAGCTGGAGAAACTGTAGAACAAAATTCTAACTCACAGAAAAAGACCAGACTTACTGGCCTGACAGAGACGGGAGAAACCCCAAGAGTATGGCCCCCAGACACCCTTTTATTTCAATAATGTTGTCACTCCCAAAGTCCACTGTTCAGCCAAAGATTAGACAGTCCCATAAAACAAAATGAAACTAATGGGCCACAACAGTCCAGGGACAAGGACTAGAAGACAAGAGGGGAAAGGAAATTTGGTGATAGGGAACCCAAGGTAGAGAACGGACAGTGTTGACATGTCGTGGGGTTGTTAACCATTGTCATATAACAATATGTGTACTAACTGTTTAATGAGAAACTATTTTTTCTGTGATCCCTCATCTAAAGTACAATAAAATAAAAAATAAAAAAGTCAAAACAACAACAACAACAACAAAAACCCAAAAAACAAAGATATTAGAAAGTTTGAGGATAGTATCCATTTCTGAAAAAGGAACAGTTCAGCACTCTGATGAATAAGATCTAGGAAATGCCTGGCTATGGAAACAGTGACGTACCGAATAATAGGTAAGGGTCATCTGTGAGATTTAAAAAACACAAATTTGTCTATTGAAAAAAAAAAAAAAAAAAAAAGAAGGAAAGAAAAGATCATGTGGTCCTTGTCTTCTGTTTTATTTGTGTGATGGCTTACATGATTGTTTTTCTAAAGTTAAACCATCCCTGTATACCTGGTAGAAATCCCAGCTGGTCATGGTGAACTATTTTTTTGATATGTTGTTGAATTCTACTGGCTAGAATTTGCTGAGGATTTTTGCATCTATGTTCATGAGGGATATTGGTCTGTTATTTTCTTTTTTTGTGGTGTCTTTACCTGGTTTTGGTATCAGGGTTATGCTGGCTTCATAGAAGGAGTCTGAGAGTATTCCATCCTTTTGTATACTCTAAAAGACCTTTAGTAGTAGTGGTGTTAACTCTTCTCTGAAAGTTTGGTAGAATTCTCCAGTGAAGCCATCAGGGTCGGGGCTTTTATTTTCCTTGGGAGTTTTTAAATTATCTTTTCAATTTCTTCTTTTGTTATAGGTTTATTTAACTGTTCTACCTCTGTTTGTGTTAATTTAGGTAGGTAGTGTGTTTCTAGAATTTGTCCATTTCCTTTAGGTTTTCAAATTTGTTAGAGTACAGTTTTTCATAGTATTGTTATGATTCTTTTAATTTCATTTGGGTCTGTTGTGATATCTCCCAACTCATTTCTTATTCAGGTTATTTACTTCCTCTCCTGTTTTTCTTTTCTCAGTTTGGCCAGTGGTTTACAGATTTTGTTCATCTTTTCAAAGAACCAGCTTTTGGTTTTGTTAACTCTTTTTGGTCTTGTTTTTCTACTCTGTATTTCATATAATTCTGCTCTAATTTTTATTATTTGCTTTCTTCTGGTGACCAAGGGCTTCTTTTGCTGCTATTTTTTCCAGTTGTAAGTTTAATATTTTGATTTTGATCCTTTCTTCTTTTTGTATATGTGTATTTATTGCTATAAACTGCTCTGAGCATTGCTTTTGCTGTGTCCCAAAAGTTCTGGTAGGATGTGTTCTCATTTTCATTTGATTCTCTGAATTTCTTTATTCCATCCTTAATTTCTTCTATAACCCAGTAGTTTTTGAGCAAGGTGTTGTTCAGTTTCCATGTGTTTGATTTTTTTCCTTGATTTTCCTGTTATTGATTTCTACTTTTATGACTTTATGTTCAGAAAAGATGCTTTGTAATATTTCGATGTTTTGGATTCTGTTAAGCCTTGCTTTGAGGTCTAATATGTGGTCTATTCTGGAGGATGTTCTGTGTGCTGGAAAAGAAAGTATATTTGTCTTCTGTTGGGTGGAGTGTTTGGTATATGTCTATGAGATCAAGTTGGTTGATTGTGTCATTAGGTCTTCCGTGTCTTTATTGAGCTTCTTTCTGGATGTTCTGTCCTTCACCAAAAGTGGTATGCTGAAGTCTCCTACTATTATTGTGGAGCTGTCTGTCTCTCTTTTCAATGCTGTTAGAGTTTGTTTTATGTATTTTGGAGCCTTGACTTTGGGTGTGTAAATATTTATTATGGTTATGTCCTCTTGGTGTATTGACCCTTTAATCATTATATAGTGTCCTTCCTTTTCCTTTGTGGTGGATTTTACTTTAAAGTCTATTTTGTCAGAGATTAATATTGCCACTCCTGCTCTTTTTTGAGTGTTGTTTGCTTGATATATTTTTTCCATCCTTTGAGTTTTAGTTTGTTTGTGTCTTTAAGTCTAAGGTGTTTCTCTTGTAGGCAGCATACAGACGGATCGTGCTTTTTTATCCATTCCGCTACTCTATGTCTCTTTATTTGTGCATTTAGTCCATTACATTCAGTGTAATTATTGATAGGTATGAGTTTAGTGCTGTCATTTTGATGTTCCTTTTTATGTGTTGTTGACAGTTTCTTTGTTCCACTTAATTTTCTGTGCTGAGTCATTTTTCTTTATGTATTTTCTTTTCATCTTTTTCATTGTTGTTGATTTTGTATTTGCTAAGTCTTTTTTTCTTATTTTTTATTTTGCTGTGTAGGATTGTTAGTTTCCTTTGTGGTTACCTTTATGTTTACCCCTATTTTTCTAAGTTTATACCTGTCTTTTATTTTTTTATATTGCCTACCTCTCCATATGAAAAGTCTATGTCTACATTGTTTAGTCCCTCCTTTTTGTTTTAATGTTGTCATCTTTTGCATATTGATATCTCTGTTTCCCTATTTTCAGTGTTTTAGCTTGGATTTATTTTTGTGACTTCCCTATGTGGGTTGATATCTGGTTGCTGTGTCCTGCGTTCTAGTCTTGGGTTGTCATCTGATATTATTGATTTTCTAACTGGAGGACTCCCTTTAGTATATCTTGTATTTTTGTTCGGTTTTTGCAAATTCCCTAAACTGTTTACCTGGAAGTGCTCTAATTCCACCATCATATTTGAGAAAGAGTTTTGCTGGATGTATAATCCTTGGCTGGCAATTATTTTTTCTTGAAGGCTTTATATATGTCATCCCATTGCCTTCTTGCCTGCATGGTTTCTGCTGAGTAATCCGAGCTTATTCTTATTGACTCTCCTTTGTAGATGACTTCTCATTTATCCCTAGCTGCTCTTAAAATTCTCTCTTTATCTTTGGTTTTTGCAAGCTTGATTATGTCTTGGTGACTTTCTTTTGGGATCTACCTTATGTAAGTTTCAATGGGCAACTTGGATAGCTATCTCCTCATCTTTCACAGTATCAGGAAAGTTTTCTGCCAACAAAACTTCAACAATTCTCTCTGTATTTTCTGTTATCACCCCCTGTTCTGGCACTCAAATCACTTGTAAGTTATTCTGCTTGATAGAATCCCACATAATTCTTAGGGTTTCTTCATTGTTTTAAAATATTTTATCTGATTTTTCCTCAAATAAGTTGGTGTCAACTGTTTTCTCTTCAGTCTCACTAATTCTGACTTCCATTGCTTCAGTTCTGCTGGTATGACTTTTTAATGAGTTGTCTAATTGTGAAATTTTATTGTTAATCTTCTGTATTTCTGTTTGCTGCCTTTCTATGGATTCTTGCAGACTATTAAATTTGTAATTATGCTCTCCTCTAATCTTCTTAAGTTCCTCTCTTGCTTAGTCTGTGTGTTCCTTGACTTTCTCTGCGTTTTACATGATCTCCTTCCTGAGATCTTAAAGAATTCTGTATATTGATCTATTGTATTCTACCTCCTTTAATTCTAAGAAGTTCTCTTTCCTGGAAGATTTCTTAATTCTTTGTTTTGCTAGCTTGCTGAAGACATCATGATCTGCCTCTTTATGTGATTTGATATTGACTGCTGTCTCTGAGCTCTCAGTATTATTATATTTATTTTATGTTTGCTTACTGTGTCCGAGCTTCTTGTTTTGTTTGGTTTTGATATGCCCAAATAGGCTGCTTATGTAAGCTAGTTTGATTATTGGTGCCTATGAAGATCTAACGTCCTGTCACTAGGAGATTAGATCTGTTACTAGGTATGTGAGCCCAGGAATCCGTTGACTGTTCTTGTATGGATTCATCTCAGGTGTCCAGGTAATCGGTCACCAAGTATGTGTTGCAGGCTCTCACCTACAGTCCTAGATGGGCTGGGGTGATTGGAATTGGTACAGGTATCTGGCTGCAGTAGGGGGTCACACGTTGAGCAAGGCAGGGGGCTGATGACTGCCCCTGAGTGTCTGAGAGGGAAGAGTGTTCCTGTTCTCTAGAGCACGCAGGTGGGTGGGTTTTGCAGCTGGACTATGGACGCCCAATTCTGTTGGCTGTAAGGATTAGGAGGCACCACTTATTCTTGGACCCCTGTTGCAGGTGGCTAGGTGGCATGGGTGATGCCACCAGTCCTCAGGCCCCTGATGTGGGTAAGTGAGGAGCCTGCTTATTGTATAGAGCGGTGTCAAATGTCATGAACTTGCCACTCCACTATATAGCTGCTACAGTTGAAGTTAGGCTGCAGGTATATACCCTATTGTACTGTGCTAATGAGGGCCTACGCTGTTGAAATGGGCCTACACAGGTCTACACAGGGATGAAAGGCATTCAAAGTCTGTGAACCTGTTATGCCTGTGACTAGGCAAAGGAGCTGTGCCTACCCTGAGTTCCCAGCTTAGGGGAGCTGACAGATTTTTTTTTCCTGTTTATTAATTTGTTCCCTCTCCAAGGCCGGGAGAATGTCTCATTGCATGTGATGGGTCCTACTTCTGATCTAGGGGATGCAACAATTGCTGAAGCTGGCTGGGACCTGGTGCAGAGTGGGGAGGGGGTAGGTAAATGGGAAAGAGGTTTTTCCAAAAGGGCGTGCTTTTAATCCATGCATTAGGTTAGACACATGTACTTATCTTTTGACGATTGAGAGTTGCTTTCATGGATTCTGGGGGCTTGAGTAGACTCTCTGCCGCTCGGTCTCTCCCAATGTGGAAAATTCATCGCAAGTGCCACTGCTTGCTTCACTGTGCACACGAACTGATCTAGTCTGCAGGGTGCCGGTTCCCGTTGGGTCAGGTCTGGCAACTCCTTGCTGCTTCTGAACAATCTCTTTCTCCCCCTGTCAGCCAGTTGGATTCCTCAACTTTGCCTTTGATGTTCAGGGCTCCTGGATTGTCATATAGTTGACTCACTTGTTTTTTCGAGTCTTTGTTGTAAGAGGGACCACAGGAAGCATCTTTGCCATCTGTCCTCACCTCCCTAACAGTCCATTTTTACTTCATTGATTTTTCACTGGTGATTGAACTGAGCTTGTTTGTTCATCAGTAATCAACCCTAACACTTGATTTTTGCTCCATTTTCTTTTGATTCTTTTCTTTCATCTAAATCATGTTGTATTAATCATTATTGTCATCTTGCAACATGATATGATGGTCCTGAGAGAGGAAAGGAATTGGAGACTCAAGGTCTTCTTGAGTCCTCGCTGTTCTGACTATGACAGTCAGCAAGAAATCAGTGCTTCCTGCTTTTGCTTTTGTTTATTTCCTTTTTTATTACAAGCTTTATTCTTTATAATCCAAGAATTGAAAGAGGAACAATGCCAGAGATAAGATGGAGAGTACTTTTCCTTTCATACTGAATTTGGTACTTAGTCAAATACACTTAAAGATTCTTGCTGAGTTACAATCACACGTTATTACTGGGAAAAAAATCTAGAAAATCATTTCGAGCCCTATCCATTATAACCACTGTCAGGAATTCTTTATGAGTGTATCTCAATGATGCTCTGAATCACTTTGAAACATTTGTGATAACATTTGTAAGTTTGATCTTTCTTCCCACTGTAACTTATAAACAGATATCATTTGAGATATCATTTATTTTGGGTAACCCTTACATAAACTATATACAGTCAAGTGCACTATCATTGGTCAACATATTTTAGTTAAATAATACTTGGGAAAAACTTTCAATAAATAAATAAATGATGACATACTACAGAGATGTGTCTTTTCTCAGTATTTATATCTGTGCTATTTATCACAGGGATCTGGAACACAGAGAACTTATTTTGCACCCTGCTTAAGATCATCATGCAAAATGGTATCATATTTGAAGAGATGGTAAGCAATGATTTTTAGTTTACTTATTTATTTTAACTGTATCTAATTTTAATCTGTATTTTTTCTATTTTGTGTGAAGATGAGCTTCTTTTCATGTATTTGTTATTTGTATTTATTTTCTCTTTTTAAATTTTATTATGCTTTAGGTGAAAGTTTATAGTGAAAATTAGTTTCTCATTCAAAAATTTATACGCAAATTGTTTTGTGACATTGGTTGCAATCCCCACAATGTGACATCACCCTCCCCATGTCCACTCCGGTTTCCCCATGTGCATTTGTCAAGTTTTCCTGTCCCTTCCTGCCTTCTCGTCTTGCTTTTGGGCAGGAATTGCTCATTTGGTCTCGTATATTTGATTGAACTAAGAAGCATGTTACTCACGTGTGTTATTGTTTGTTTTATAGGCCCGTCTAATCTTTGTCTGAAAAGTTGGCTTTGGGAGTGGCTTCAGTTCTGAGTTAGTGGAGTGTCTGGTGGCCACAGTCTCGGGGGTTACTCTAGTCTCTGTCAGACCAATAAGTCTGGTCTTTTTCTGTGCATTTGAATTTTGTTCTATATGTGTCTCCTGCTCTGTCCAGGACTCTTTATTGTGATCTCTGTCAGAACGGTTGGCGTTATTAGCCGGACACTATCTAATTCTTCTGGGCTCAGGATGGTAGAGGCTGTCGTTCATGTGGTCCTTTAGTTCTTTGGACTAATATTTTCCTTGTGTCTTTGGTTTTCTTCATTCTCCTTTGTTTGGAGGGGATGGGACCACTTGATGTATTTTAGATGGCTGCTCGCAAACTTTTAAGACCCCAGATGCTACTCATCAAAGTAGGATGTAGAACATTTTCTTTATGAACTATGTTATGCCAATTGACCTAGATGTCTCCCGAGACCTTAGTCACCAGTCCTCAGCCCCAGCAACTTGGTCCCATGTTTGGATATGTCTAGGAAGCTTCTATGACTTTGCCTTGGTCAAGTTGTGCTGACTTCCCCTATATTGCGTGCTGTCTTTTTTTCTGTGTGTAAACCTTCTCTTGAGTTTTTATAATAGTGGTCTCATACGATATTTGTCCTTTTGTGATTGATTTTTTCACTCAGCAGAAGGCTCTCCAGAATCATCCATGTTGTGAAATGTTTTGCGGACTCTGCATTGTTCTTTATCTTGCATAGTATTTCACTGTGTATATGTACCATAATTTGTTTATCTATTCATCTGTCCATGGGCACTTAGGTTGTTTTCATCTTTTTGCTATTGTGAATAATGCTGCAAAGAACGTGTGTGTGCATATGTCTATTCGTGTGATGGCTCTTATTTCTCTAGGATATACTTCTAGGAGTGGGATTGCTGGATCGTATGGTATTTGTATTTCTAGCTTTTTAAGGAGGCAGGCACCGTATCATTTTCCATAGTAGTTTTACCATTTTGCATTCCCACCAGCAGTGCATAAGAGTTCAAATCTTATGGAATCTTTTCAACATTTATTATTTTGTGTTCTTGATTAGTGCCAGTATTATCTGGGTGAAATGGTATCTCATTGTAGTTTTGATTTGCATTTCTGTAATGGTCAATGATCTTGAGCATTTCTTCAGGTGTCTGTTAGCCACCCGAATGTCTTCTTTGGTGAAGCGTGTGTTCATATCCTTTGCCCATAAATACATTTTTAAATTTATTTATTGTGCTTTAAGTGAAAGTTTACGGCTTAAGTTCATTTCTCATACAAAAATTTATACACATATTGTTATGTGACATTAGTTGCAATCCCCATAATGGGACAGCACACTCTCCCTCTTCACCCCATGTTTCTTGTGTCCATTCAACCAGTTCCTGTCCTTGCCTTCTCATCCTGCCTCAGGACAGGAGCTGTCCATTTTGTCTCATGTATCTGATTGAACTAAGATTCACACCCTTCAAGAGTATTAGTTTATTGTTTTATAGTCCAGTGTAATCTTTGAAGAGTGGGCTTCAGGAATAGTTTTATTTCTGCATTAAGAGCATCTGGGGGCCATGGCTTCGGGGATTCCTCTAGTCTCAGTCAGACCATTAAGTCTGGTATTTTTATGTGAATTTGAATTCTGCTGTGCACTTTTCTCCCACTTCGTCAGGGTTGTGTTGTGTTCTCTGTCAATGTGGTCATTGATGGTAGCTGGACACCATCTAGTTCTGGTCTCAGGCTGATGGAGTCTCTGGTTTATGCTGACCTTTTTTCTCTTGGACTAATATTTTCCTTGTGTCTTTGGTGTTCGTCATTCTCCTTTGCTCCAAGTAGGTTGGGGCCAATTGATTTTAGATTGTCACTTGCAAGTTTTTAAGACCTCAGATGCCACTCACCAAAGTGGGATGCAGAACATTTTCTTAATAAACTTTGTTATGCCAATTGACCTAGATGTCCCCTGAAACCATGGTCTCCAGACCCCTGCCCCTGTTGCACTGTCCCTCAAAGTGTTTGGTTGTGTTCAGGAAACTTCTTGGCTTTTACTTTGGTGCAGTTGTGCTGACTTCCAGCAATGATTTTATAATAATATGCCTCTAAAAAAAAAAATCACCTTAAGAAATATTCACATTTTAGCCATTACTAATCTCTGACCCTCACTGGGTTTAGTTTTATGACACACTGTTACTATGAATTTCACTATTCATAATATATTCTTAGAGATATACAATACGATATTTGCTTACCCTTAGAAATGATATCATAGTTTTGATAAAATTATCTCATTGGTGATAATTTCTTTGAATGTAAATCTTTTTCTTGTTATTCTTACTCTTTCTACTGAACTTACTCTCTCTGAAAAAAATAATTCTGCTTCATTGCATTCATTGACTCAAGTATTTGTAGACCATTATTATATTATCCTTCCTTTGGTATCCTTTGCTCTAAATCTCACATATTAAATTTCCCTTAGCCATTTCTCAGTGGTACTTAGATGATTTCTAATCCAGTTGAAGGCATTTAGTCGTCTTGTGCTTACTCTCCACTTTGTTTATTTGATTACAAATATTGAATTCCATTTATAGTACCCATAATTTCTTACCATAGAGAATAATTGCAAACCCATCATAAAAGGCTTTCAAAATCTCGTCCTTGCCTGATAGTATTGATCACATTTTAACAACTTTGAATTAGACCTAAAAAATGGCACATTATTTTTCCTTGGGTGAAGCTTTTTTGTTGGAAAATTTTATGCTTAGTTTTAAGTGATTTCTATGATTATTCAATCTATTAAAGTCAACATAGTATAATTCTTGAGAGCATGAACTTTGGAACTGGACTGCCTGAGATTAAATGCTGGCTCTGCTACCTACTTGTTGTGTGACCTTGGACCAGTTTTATAAATTCCTTTGTTTCTTCATCTCTAAAATGGGGATAATAACAATACCTCAAAAGAGGAGCCTTGGTAGTGCAATAATTAAAAGCTTGGCTTCTAACCAAAAGGTTGGCAGTTCGAATCCACCAGCTGCTCCTTGGAATGCCTGTGGGGCAGTTCTACCCTATCCTGTAGGGTCGCTATGAGTCTGAATCAACTCGATGGCAATGGGCTTGTTTCTTTTTGTTGTTGTTGTTAACTCAGAAGAGAGTCGTGAGGATAAATGAGTTAAGATACTTACAATGATGGGAACAGTGCTTCACACCAATTACATGCTTTGTAAGTGCTTGCTCCTGTTTTTGAAGGATATGTAACTAAACTGAAAATAATGTAGAGTAAGAATGGTAGGCTGTTACAGTATGCATATGTGCTTTATATTAAAATAAAGATAAATGCATTCCCATTATTAAATGGTTTTTGGGAATATATTTTTGGAAAATTGAAGTAAAATCATAACACTTTGAAAAACCTTAATGCACAATGGGGAAAAATTCAGAGCAAAGATTTTTATTTAAAAACTGAAATAAAATTTAAAAATTATTAATAATAATTAGATAATTCTGATTTCTTGTTTTTCTAAAAATTAAAAAGTAATAGTTTTGATAATAATCTATCTGAAAAAACCTGGGGGCCAATGTCTTAAGGGACCTTTGTTTTATTATTCTGATGGGAATGTTTTGATTAATTTGTCTAGTCCATTAGTATGGAGCTCCTTATTTGAACTTGCTGAGAACAAAGGAGTACTGCTTTAGTTTCCTAGTGCTGTGTAACAGAAATACAATAAGTGGGCCGCTTTAAAGAACAGAAATTTATTTTTTCGTAGATTAGGAAGCTAGAAGTATGAATTCAGAGTGTGGCTCTGGGGGGAGGTCCTTCTTTATTCTGAGCTTGTAGATTCATTTGCCTATGTCGTCATCTGACAGTGCCTGTCTTTCCCGTATATTTGTTAGCTTCTGTGTCTAATCTGCTCTTTTTATAATTCAGAAATGATTAGATTTAGGACACACCCTACTTCCACAAGTATACCCCCAATGCTGTCAAATCAATTCTGACTCATAGGAATCCTATAGGTATAGGAGTTAGGATTCCAAAACGTATTTTTAATTCATAATAAGTATTTTTTTAAATCAAAGTATACCTGCATTTGAAGTCCATTTGAAATGTTGCAATTTATCAGACAAAAAATAAATTTTTATAATTACTAATTTCTAGCTCTCATCCTGTTTAGTTTTATGATACACTGTTACAGTATTCATACTATATTTTTAGGATATAAACTATAGTATTTGCTTATTATTAGAAATAATAGTTCTGAAGATGTTCTACTCCATTTTTTAAATTTATTTCATTTTTATTATTTCTACTGTTTTAGATAGTGACTTATACACTTCTTTTTTATATACTAGAATTTGACTGGATATTCCAGTACTTAGGCAATAAGTAAGCTTTCAAAGTTGAGTCTGGTTTAGTTCAAGAAATCATTTTAGTATTTGTTCCATCACTAAAGTTGAATAAAGTGAGGGTAAGTAAAACATATTCAGTGTTACAAGATGGGTTTATTTTTATTGCACATTGAATATATCATGTAGAAAATAAATTTTGATAATCTTTTGCATATTGGTCACATCGAGGCACAAATCAGCTTAAAGATTTATGTATTCTCAAATTCCTCCCAGGGGGGATTTGACCCTAGTGCTCAATTAGGCATTTATTATTAGACTTTGAATAAATTCATTCATTTATTCAATAAATATTTTTTTAACTACTTGCCATGTTAGTCACTGTTCTAAGCACTGGAGTTACACTCCATGAAAAAGACACACAAGATTTCCTTTGGAGCTTATCTTCAAAAGTGGGAACAGCAAATTAACATGCTATAGCAAGTGTGAGTTGATATAGGAAGATGCAATACAAAGTAGACAGTGCCTTCTTAGGAGCTAGTATTCAAGGAAAGTCTGAAAAAAGGTGACATTTGAGCTGAGCTGAAATGATGAAATGAACCATTTATACAAAGACTTGGGAGAATAAAGATTCAGAAAGGGCAAGAAGTAGGATAAAGGTCCTGATAAGGAAATGATTTGGCATGTGTGTGAGGATTGCATTCATTTCAAATTAATGAGAAACCAAAATGATTAGTGACATAAATAATCTATTTTTCCTCACAACATTCAGGAGATAGGTAAGACAAAGTTAATGTGTTTCATGTTGTGAAACACTAAAATCCTTCTACTGGGTTGTTCTTTAGTTGTTGTTAGGTGTTGGCTTAGGCTGGGTTCTCTAGAAAAGCAAAACCAGTAAAGTGTATAAATATATATATATGTAGATTTATATCAGAGAAACAGCTCACATGACTGTAGAGGCTAGAATGTCCCAAGTCCGTGGAGTAGATGCTTCTCCCGATTCATGTAGCTGCAGGGGTTGGCAAACACAAGATTGGCAGGTCGGAAAGCAGGACTCTGCTCACAGGCTGTGAAGATCAACGAATCCCAGGATTGAAAGATATTTGATAGCTAAAGTCCCAAGAACCAGAGGCCAAACAAACAGGAGGCTGCCACAGGATCCAGAGTGAGAAAAACGCCAGAACGTCTGCTTATATTGGGATGCAGGCCACACCTTGAAGAAAACTCCCTTTCAACTGATTGGCTATTCATAGCATACTCAATCATGGGAGTGATCACATATAAACACTGAGAATCATGGCCCAAACAAGGTGACACACAATCATAACCATCACAATCCACCCCTTGTCAACTTGGCACATGTACACATCTCTTCAAACCACACACAATCTCTGAATAAAGACAATACAAAGTCATACTTGTGCCTGACATGATGCAACTAACATGCATACAATCAAAAACGCACTTGCCCCATTTGCATCTTATATTTTGCAAGTGAAGAAAACAAAAATATTTATGCACACATACAAAGCAGAAATACTCATAACATTTACAGTCCCCATTTCGGTAACTGGTCACATGGCCATAATTGGTATTTAGAACTACCTCCTTCCATCACACATTCTTTTCCCTTTGCCTTCAGCAAGCACCTCAGCTGGTCATGGTTCTTCACCTGATGGGGTGATCCAAACCGTCATTCCTGAAGGGTCTGAGTCATTAGTAGTCATGTCAGAATTGGGTTGCTGTAGTTTCTCCTTGACTTTAATCACAGTGCATGGTAGTACTAAGAGACGCCCTAAGGGATCTCCTGCATTCCAGACATACTCTTCTTTACCTCCATTATGTAATATCAATCTGATTTCCTCTTGGTAATCAGGATCAATCACACCAGCCAGTATGGTAACTCCCTTTGCCTGTTGATCCAGAGGCATAAGGAGCCCAAAGTGGCCAGGTGGCATTCTTAACTTCCAGTTCAATGGAATCAGTGAAGTGTCTCCAGTGGGAGCATTCCTCCCTTTGGAACTCAGACCTCTAGATATGCAGAGCATAAGGTTGTGGGGACAGGAAGCAAAAATCTTGCAAGTGGGTCGCTAGGGGTAATAGTGAATGGTACCACTCCCATTTCCACCCCTTGATTCCTGGACCCATGAATCCTGGCTATGGGAGAAACAGCACCATATATTGGATGCTGGTTTAGAGCATTTACAGCTTCCCGGAGAACATTGCCCCAACCCTGCAAAGTATTGCCACATAGCCGGCACTGTAATTGTGTCTTTAGAAGGCTATTCCATTGTTTTATCAAGCCAGCTGCTTCAGGATGATGGGGAACATGGTAAGACCAGTGAATTCCATGAGCGTGGTCCCACTGCTGCAATTCATTTTCTGTGAAGTGAGTCCCTTGATCTGAGACAATGCTGTATGGGATACCATGACAGTGGATAAGGTATTCAATAAGTCCACAGATGGTAGTTTTGGCAGACACATTGCATGAAGGATACCATGACAGTGGATAAGGTATTCAGTAAGTCCACGGATGGTAGTTTTGGCAGAAGCATTGCATGCAGGGAAGGCAAATCTGTATCCAGAGTGTGTATTCCAGTAAGGACAAAACACTGCCCTTTCCATGATGGAAGTGGTCCAATGTAATCAACTTGCCACCAGGTTGCTGGCTGATCACCTCAAGGGATGGTGCCATATCAGAGACTCAGTGTTGGTCTCTGCTGCTGGCAGATTGGGCACTCAGCAGTGGCTGTAGCCAAGTCAGCCTTGGTGAGTGGAAGTCCATGCTGCTTGGCTCATGCATAACCTCCATCCCTGCCAGCATGGCCACTTTGTTCATGAGCCCATTGAACAATGAAGGGAGTAGCTGGGGAAAGAGGATGACTGGTTTCCACAGAACATGTCATCCTATCAACTTAATTGTTAAAATCATCCTCTGCTGAGGCCACCCTTTGCAGAGCATTCACATGAGACACAAATATTTTCACTTCTTTGGCCCATCTGGAGAGGTCTAGCCACATACGTCTTCCCCATAAATCTTTGTCTCCAATTTTCCAATCATGTTCCTTCCAAGTCCCTGACCATCCAGCCAAACCATTGGCCACAGCCCAAGAATCAGTACAAAATCACACATCTGGCTGTTTCTCCTTCCAAGCGAAGTGAACAACCAGGAGTACTACTTGAAGTTCTGCCCATTGAGAGGATTTCCCTTCACCACTGTCCTTCAGGGAGGTCCCAGAAAGTGGCAATAGTGATGCCGTTGTCCACTTTCGAGTGGTGCCTGCATAACACGCAGAACCATCTGTAAACCAGGCACGAGTTTTCTCTTCTTCAGTCAACTTTTCATAAGGAACTCCCCATGAGGCCACAGGTGCAGACTGGCAGATGGAAGGTAATGTGACAGGAGTGGAGACCATGGACATTTGGGCCACTTCCTCATGCAACTTACTTGTGCCTTCAGGTCCTGCTCAGCCTGATCTCGTATATACCACTTCCATTTAATGACGGACTGCTGCTGTGCACGTCCAACTTTATGACTCTGTAGGTCAGACAACACCCACTTCATGATGGTCAGCTCAAGCCACACAGTGTCTTGGTGTCCCATGGTTAAACATTCAGTCTCTACTAAGGCCCAGTAACAAGCCAAAAGTTGTTTCTCAAAAGGAGAGTAGTTATCTGCAGAGGCTGGCAGAGCTTTGCTTCAAAATTCTAAAGGTCAGCACTGTGATTCACAAATAGGGGCCTGCCAAAGACTCCAAACAGCATCTCTACCTATTGTTGACACTTCAACCACCACCGTATCAGCTGGATCACACAGTTCAAGTGGCAGAGCGGCTTGCACAGCAGCCTGAACCTGTTGCAGAGCCTTCTCTTGTTCTGGTCCCCACTCAAAACTAGCAGCTTTTTGAATCACTTGATAAATAGGCTGGAGTAGCACACCCAAATGAGGAATATGTTGCCTCCAAAATCCAAAGAGGCCCATGAGGCATTGTGCCTCATTTTTAGTAGTGGGAGCAGCCAGATGCAATAACTTATCCTTCACTTTAGAAGGAAAGTCTTGACATGTTCTACACCACTGGACCCCTAGAAATTTCACTGAAGTGGAAGTTGCCTGAATTTTTGTGGGATTAATCTTCTACCCTCTAGCACACAAATGTTTTATGAATAAGTCCAGAGTTATTGACACTTCGCCCTTTCTAGGTCCAATCAGCATGATATCATCAAGGTAATAGACCAGTGTGATGTCTTCTGGAAGGGAAAGACTATCAAGCTCCCTGTAGACTAAATTATGACATAGGGCTGGAGAGTTGATGTAGCTCTGAGGTAGGTAAGTGAAAGTATATTGCTGGCCTTGCCAGCTGAAGGCAAACTGCTTCTGGTGGCCCTTGAAACAGGTGTGGAGAAAAAGTCATTAGCCAGATCAATAGCTGCATACCAGGTATCAGGAGATGTATTAATTTGCTCAAGCAATGAAACTACTTCTGGAACAGCAGCTGCAATTGTAGTCACTGCCTAGTTAAGTTTTTGATAATCTACTGTCATTCTTAAAGATCCATCTGTTTTTCACACAGGGCATATAGGTGAGTTGAATGGTGTTGTGGTGGGAATCACCATTCCTGCATCCTTCAAGTCCTTGATGGTGGCAGTAATCTCTGCAATCGCTCCAGGAATACAGTGTTGCTTTTTGTTTATGATTTTCCTAGGTAGGGGCAGTTCTAATGGCTTCCACTTGGCTTTTCCTACCATAATAGCCCTAACTCTATTTGTCATGGATCCAATGTGGGGGTTCTGCCAGTTGCTGAGAATATCTATTCTAATTATGCCTTCTGGGACTCAGGAAATCACTACAGGATGGGTTTAGGGACCCACTGGACCTACTGTGAGATGGACATGAGCCAAAATTCCATTAATAACCTCATCTCCGTATGCCCCCACTCTGATTGGTGGGCCACAGTGACGTTTTGGGTCTCCTAGAATTAGTGTCAGTTCAGATCCAGTATCCAGTAATTCCCAAAAAGTCTGATTATTTGCTTGTCCCCAGTGAATGGTCACTCTCGTAAAAGGCCGTCGATCACTTTGGGGAAGGCTGGGAGGAAGATTAACAGTAAAAATTGTTGGCAGTGTATTGGAGTCCTTCCTCAAGAGGACCTGGCCTCCCCTTCATTCAAGGGGTTGTGGGTCTTTAAACTCTCTCAAATCTGGGAATTGATTGAGGGACTGTGACTCTCTATTCTTGCAATTTGAGTTATACTGCTGTTCACCTGACCTAGAATTCGTCAGTTTGTACAGATCAAGTAAATATTTAGTAGATTTCCTATCTATTTCATTCCTAGGGACAGTATGACTAAGTAGCCAGTGCCATAAGTCCATAGGAATCAGACTATTCTGAGTCTGCTTTGACTCCTCTGTCCATTACTGTAACCATGCCCACCTCGTCTTTGTCGATTAAGTGCAGCCACTTGGCCCCTACTACCACGAGGTCCAATTAGCCCCATTATAATTAGGTGTCTTAATTCAGTTAGGGCAGTTCCCACTGTCAAATCTGATTTACATAAAATAGCAATTACAGCAGTCTTTAAGGATGCTGGAGCTCCCCTCACAAATTTGTTCCTCACAGTTGTGGTAAAAGGTGCGTCCTCTGGGCACTCCATGTGTGGGTCTGTGGGTCTAACCTGATAAATCCACTCTAGCATATCAATTTCCCTATGCCTTTGGATACCTTCTTCTACAGTAAACCAAAGCAGGTCTGGTACTTCAACTTGTTTTAGTGTTGGCTACCTCATAATCCATGCTTCAGCAACCTAACCAAATAAACTATTAGATCCTTTCCTAACTTCTCATTGAATGAATAATCTGTGCTCAGTGGACCCATATCAGTAAACTCAGACTGATCTATGTTTATGTTCCTTGCACCCTTGTCCCACACCCTTAATAGCTATTCCCACACATATTCCCCAGGTTTCTGTACATATTATAAATGTCAAGCAGTTCTTTTAGAGTTTAGCATACCTCCTCCTGGGTCACACTTTGTACTTCACCTTTTGGGGCTTGCTGGGACTTAAGCTTGGTTATAGGTCTAGAAGCCAAAATCGGTAGTGTAGAATTGTTTTAAGAACAGTCAGCACTGTCTTGTACAGCATCTGACTAAGGTGATGCCCTGGGCAGTGAATCAGGCAAGGGTTCTTTAGAGGCAGCTGGGCTGGGGCTAATCTCATTAGATGGGAGTGGAGGGGCTAGTGGTTTTTCTGGGCAGGGTAGCTTAGCAGACAAACATGAAGTAATCTCTTCAGATGGGAGTGGTTCTGCTGGCAGGAGTGATTCAATGGAATTTAGGGGCTCAGTGTCCCCAGCTTCCAGATTATCTGCCCATATGTCCATGTCTCAAGTTTCAGCATCCCTTTTCTTCCCAATCAATGCCCACACTATAGCTTCAGACACCTCTCAAGTTTGGCAATTGAGCTGGCATTGTAATTCAGCCACTCTTACAATAAGACTCTGGGCTTGGTTTTCAGCAATTTCAGTTCTGTTACTACAAGAAATAAGGCTTTCTTTCAAAGCACAGTGGAAGCCTTGAGGTCATTTATGCAACACTTGATCTTTGACTCTGAAGCCCTGAGCGTATCTCTTTCTTTCACCAGTTTGTCCAGGGGAAGTAGTACCTACCAATCAGCTTCCTTATACTTCTTATTCTGACAAAACTGTAGAAAGATATCACACATGGATTCATCCTGAGCCTTGCCATTCACCAACACCTGATCGACTGGTGGTGATATTTTGCGTATTAGTGTTGCCACCTCACACCATGAACGAACAGTGCCCTCTTTACTGCTGGAAGCAGAGTCATCAACATCTTTAAGACTAATCAGACTTGAGAACCAATCTAGAAAACTCATCCTTACTATTTTGTTTCTCTAGAACCACTCTCAGTACCAAATGTCTTAGGCTGGGTTCTCTAGAGAAGCAAAACCGGTAAAGCATATAAATACATATATAGAGAGATTTATATGAAAGAAACAGCTCATGCAATTGTAGAGGCTAGAACGTCCAAGTCTGTGGATTAGGTTAGAGGCCTCTCCCCATTCCCGTAGCCGCAGGGGCTGACGAGCCCAAGATCTGCAGGTTGGAAAGCAGGACTCTGCTTAGAGTATAGTGAGAGAGGAGCATATGATATAAAAGGAAGTTATAGAACTAGGCAGAAATCAAACAGACTTTGTAGACCATGGTAAATAGTTTAGATTTATCTATGTTCAATGGGAAACCTTGGTGTAATTTAAAATGAGGGAGGTGGTTTGGCGAAGGGAGTTATGGTGGAGAGTAGGCTAACTTGTATTTTTAAAAGTTTCCTCTATTTGAAAAATGTAGAACAAAATTCTAACTCACAAAAAAAGATCAGACTTACTGGCCTGACGGAGACTGGAGAAACACCTAGACTATGGCCCCTGGATACCCTTTTAGCTCAGTAATGAAGTCACTCCCAAGGTTCACCCTTCAGCTAAAGATTAGACAGCCCCATAAAACAAAACGAGACTAATGGGGCACAACAGTCCAGGGACAAGGACTAGAAGGCAGGAGGGAACAGGAAAGCTGGTAATAGGGAACTCAAGGTCGAGAAGGGAGAGTTTTGACATGCCGTGGGATTGTTAACCTTTGTCATAAAATGGTAAGTGTATTAACTGTTTAATGAGAAACTATTTGTTCTGTAAACCTTCATCTAAAGAACAATAAAAAAAAAAATCCAAAGAAAATTTTAAAAAGAATTGAGATACAGCTAAAATAAAGTAGATGTATGTCCATTGTAAAAAGAAAAATTTTCCTCTACTGTGTTGAAAAAATGGATCGTTAAGGGGGCAAGAATAGAAATAATGAGACAAGATAGGTGGATACAGCAATAGCATAGGTGAGAAATTGTATCGGTTTGGATTAGTGTTGAGACAGTGGAGTTGAAGAGAAGTTAGTGGATATCATATTTGAAGTTCTCTGGAAGCAAATGCCAAGACAATGTTTGGGTAGTATGATACAGGGCTGACAAAGTCTCAGCCAACCTTGTAGTGATCACTGAAAAGAGTATTTATCTTCAAAATGTCCTATATTGAGCTGGAATTGACAGGCCTTTATACTCTTGCCCTCTTCAGTCATCAGGTGTAGGCTGTCACAGGATGGGCTTGACCTTAGGGAAGGTAACTCTGCAACTGAGGCAGACACTGAAGGAATGGACAGCTGGAGTCTGTATACTGACTGTACATCAAACTTAACTGGGCAGGAAGTTTATCTTTGAAGAGGGGTGTCTTGATTATCACAGTGGATTTCAGAGGTAGAACTAGTAGGAATTTCTAATGTTTTGTTGATAGAGAGGTGAAGAAAAATGAGGATATGAGAATAACTCCAGGGTTTTTGTTGAAATATCTGAGGAAATAGTGCTATCAGTACCGGTATGAGTAAGCTGAGTGAGATACATAATTTATTTTTTTTTTTTGAGGGGAGATAAAGAGTTACAAATTTGAGAGACATATTAAGTTATTTTATTTATTAAGATATTTAAGTGATGGAGTCATTTATGAAGCTAAATAACTGTCTCTGGTGTTCAGTAAAGACATTGTCAAAAACTGTAACCAAACCAGTTGCTGTCAAGTCGATTCCAACTCACAGCAACCCCATGTGAGGTTGGCCAAATAAATGCCAACAGAATACAGTTGCTATTTAAAGCTAAGGAATCAAGATAGATCATGATTTGTGAGAAGGTGTGTGATAGAGAAGGGAAGAAGTCCCCAGCACCCAGCCCTGGAGCACTCCAGCATTTAAAGGATGGAAAGAAGCAGGAGCTAGCGATGTAATTAGAAGTGACTTAGTGGTGAGTGGTCAGAGAAGTCCAGAGAGGAAAGAGTTTCAAGGAAGGGACAAAGTACTTTGTTGAATTCAGAGAAGAGGCTGAGTAAATTATTCTGTACAACTGAAGCTATCTCCAGGGATGTTTAATTCTAAAATAGAGTGTTGGAAACCAGAATAGAGAATTAAAAACAGATTGGTACTGCGCTCAACTCACAGAATCCTCAGGAGACTTTCAAAGTTTTAGTGTAAAATTATCAAAGACCTTGCTAATTTGAACTCAATTAATTTGGAAAAAAGTTAAACAGGGTAAAGATGAAATGTATCTTTTTAATATCTACGATGAGCATACTCATTTTTATGGGATTAGAAGTTCAATATTATTCAACTAGATACACAAAATCTTTCATTCTTTTTAGAGGACATCTTTTGCAAAAATTCAATATGAAAATAATCAGTAAAGCTTAACTATTAATGGCAGATGATTTATACCTTGTTCACTTACTATATTAGTTTTAAAGTTATAATTATGAGATCCAAACTTGTTATTGAAAATTGTCCTGCCCACAAATCACAAATATTTAAATTACTGAGATTTGACTTGCATAGTAATGTTACTAAAGTCAGACAGCTAATACTACTCATTCTGTGAAGAACCAAAAAAAAAAAAAAAGAATTGTGTATATATCCAAAAAAAAAAAAAAAAAAAGCCCATTGCCACCGAGTCAATTCCAACTCATAGTGACCCTATAGGACAGAGTAGAACTGCCCCCATAGGGTTTCCAAAGAGTGGCTGGTGGCCAGGCTCTTAACCACTGCACCACCAGGGCTCCTATCTATATATAATGACCATCTATTCCGATCAAATCATCCGGATGTTTGCTAACCTTTGTAGTTTAATTTGACTATATGGATATTAGGCAAAAAGGTTGCTGGAGGGAAAAAGTGACCCAAGAATACAAATGGTTCACAATTTCTTAAGAGGCTTTGTTTTTAAAATTGAATGTTAAGTTGATATATCAGTTATCAGTTGTACAGCAAATCACCTCAACTGTAATGGCTCAAAATAATAACAGTGAATTATTTTTGTTATTCTGTGAGTTAACTGTGTGATTCTTCTTCTGGACTTGCTTGGGCTCACTCATGGCTGCATTCAGCAGGAAGCTGTGGTGGGCTATAAAATGACCTCACTCACATGTTTGGGCTTAGATGCTGGCAGTTGGTCTGAGACACCAGGATTCTCTTTCAATGGACCTCTCATCCTCCAATAGCTGGCTTATATGGCAGTTTTATGGCAACATTCAAAGATGCAGAGAGCGGAAACTGCAAAGCCTCTTAAAACCTAAGCGAGAAAAGTTATACAACACCAGTTCTATTAGTCAAAGCAAGTCAGAAAGGCAGACCGTATTGAAGGGGATGGAGAAATAGACTCCACCTCTTGATGGGATGAGATAAAACGTCACATTGTAAAGGGAACTGGATATTGGGAACTATAATTCATTGGAGGCCCTTATGATCATGATATACCACCTGTTGACTAATCAAAAGTCAAATTTGTTTTTTTATAGGATAACTGAGCTAGGTAGTGGAAAGGGGATATTCTCGGTCTACAGTATCTCATCTTTCTCCTCACTAGATTAAATTAGGATCATCTGAAGGGCAAGGTGAGCATTTTCTATCAATACGTTCTTCCCATAACTCCTTGTTTAATTGAAAATAAAAACATTTTTTAAAAGAAAAGTTCTGTTCTTCCATTAATGGTTGAGTTTTTTATTTTTTTCCTTCCATCAATGGTTGAGATTTTTTTTTTTCTGAAACTGTATTTTCTGAAAAATACTCATCATTATTAACTAGGATGTTTATAAAACTATATATTTCTGAATGTTTGACAATTCTTGGCATGTATAACCAATGAATTTTTATTTCTAATATGAATTTTGGGTGATTCTCCTACCTAGTAAAAATACTAGAGAACCGTTAGCTTATGAGCTATTGGATTCCCAAGCTCCCTGTGTAAAAATCATGCATATGTTTTCCTATAATATGGAGAAGCATACGTTTTATCTACAGTACAGCATAATAGTAATTACCCCTTGTTAAACCTTATTTCACCACGATTTATTATTACTAAGTGACTATATGAGAGAGAATTCGCTGATATTCACAAAGACAAGAATAGCTTACGTGCCTGAGAGTAAACGCCCTAAGTAGCAAGGGCTGGGTAGATACCCTTGAAAAATAGTATATTAACTTTCTCACAGAAGCCCATAAATAAAGCCAGGGAACTTGAAGTGGGGATGAGGTGGAGGTTAAGAGTCATCAGGACTTAGGCAGCCTTCATTTAATTTATAGGTTATATGTGTCAAAGTTTTGCTTTTTTTTGGCCAAACAGAGACTGGAGAAACCCCAAGAGTATGGCCTCTGGACATGCTTTTAGCTTAGTAATGAAGTCACTCTTGGCGTTTGCCCTCCAGCCAAAGATTAGACAGGCCCTCAAAAAAAATGATATTAAATGGACACACCAGCCCAGGGGTAAGGAAGAGAAGGCAGGAGGCCACAGGAAACTCTGGTGACTGGGAACCCAAGGTCAAGAAAGGAGAGTGATGACATGTCCTGGGGTTGGTAATCAATGTCACAAAACAATATGTTATACTAATTGTTTAATGAGAATCTAGTTTGTTCTGTAAACCTTCATCTAAAGTAGAACTAAAAAAAAAGTTTTTCTATTTTTTTTCAGGCAGAAAATAATTTAACTAGGTGATTTCAATACCCTTTGAAAGATGAGAGAGTAAATGTCAGAGGAATCTTATGATGACCTGAAGAAATTTCTAAATTGTAAGAATTACAGAAAATTGGCACTGATAATTTTGGCTACATATAGCACCCAATTAAGGAATTCATAGGGGGATGCCTGGAAGGCATAGCATAACTTTGCTCTCAGTTAAGTCAATTTGGCTGTCTATTCATGTTATAGGAACAAAAATGGATTTTATTTCTCTTCCACCTCCAAATTCTTGTGAAAGTATCTCTCTTTCACAGAATCTAAACTAGAATTCACCTAGCAAGTGAGTCTGTGAAATGTAGTTTCTAGGCTTTTCACCCCAGAGATACAGGAGACAATTGGCTATATTGCTGAATATAAGTACATAGTATGTCTGCTGCCTAAACCATAATAATTTATGATATACTTCTCACTTTTCCTGGATTAAAAGAGATGGTAATACTTGTTAGAATGCAGATTCTTAGTATATCCCCAATAGAACTAAAAATCTCCCATTAGGAGCAAAAGAATCTGTACTGTTAAGAAGCAACAAAAATCATCCTGTTGTAAGGTGCTGTCCAGATGATTTCAACTCATAGTGACACCATGTGACAGACTAGAACTTCCATTTAGTGTTTTCTAGGTTGTAATCATTGCAGGAACAAATCACCAGGTATTTCTCCTGTGGAGCTGCCAGGTAGGTTCGAACCGCTCATCTTGGTGTTAGCAGTTGAGTGCTTAATTGTTGTGCTACTAATTCTGCTTAAGTCATTCTCATTCGTACAAAATTTTAAGAACCATTTCCTAGTAAGATCAAATTCTTCTAGGCTCTGAAAGGAAAACTATATGTGTAATGGAGTAAGGACACAAAGCCCTAATCATATAAGTATCCATATATGCTCACTTTCAGACATGTTTAGGTTCCAAATATCAGGTTGTTATGGAAAAATCAATGTTATGTGAAAATGGAGGATGACCACATCAGAACACGAAGTGGAGTATCACTACATCATTACATAACTGCCAAATTGCATCATTACATAACTGTGAAACCACCGAGAATCATGGCCCAGCCAAGCTAACTTGTAACCTTAGCCATCACAGGCAGCGTTACTCTTGCCTTGCACCTTGGCATTTGTTACTGCTGTACATATGTCATTAATGTGCAAAATAGTAGGATAGTAGATTTTTTACTATTGTCGTTAATGCAAAATGTCAGATAAAGAGACAGCCGATAAGTGAGGAGTAGGTGTACTATATACATATATATACATATATACAGTATATATAAAATTTATGTGTGTGTACGCACACACATGCTTAAAATGTTAACGTTATTTAGCAAATTTAACAAAATTACTACAACTGCCATATATACAGTAGTGGAAAACTGAAAAACACATTTTAAAAAATGTGAAAAACATCTAAGTAAAGATTTTGGCTTCCTGTTGCTGTTACATGCTGTCAAGCTGGTTCCGACTCATAGCTACCCTATATACAACAGAATGAAACCCTGCTCAGTCCTGTGCCATCCTCATAATCATTGCTATGTTTGAGCCTATTGTTGCAGCCACTGTGTCAATCCATATTATGGATGACAGAAGAATGAACAAATCAGTCTTAGAAGAAATACAACTGGAATGTTCCTTAGAAGAGCAGGTAGCAAGACTTGCCTTGCTTACCATGGACACGTCATCAGGAAAGACCAATTGATAGACAAGGAACTGTTTGGTAAAGTACAGGATCAGGGAAAATCAGGTAAACCCTCAATGAGATAGATTGACACAACCTCAACAATGGACTTAAACGTATCAAAAATCGTGGAGATGGCACAGGACCAGGCAAAGTTTTCTTCTGTTGTACATATGGTCACCGTGCGACAGAGCTGATGTGACAGTAACTATCAACAACAACAATGAACAATCTGAAAAGGGTATTGAAGAAACAATTCCATTTACAATAGCATCTAAAATAATAAAATACTTAGAAATAAATTTAAAAAATTAGTGAAAGACTTTTACTCTGAAAATTATAAAAATTATTGAAAGAAATTAAATAGAACCTAAATAAATAGAAAATGTTCTGTGCTCATGGATGGGAGACTTAATATTTTTAAGATGTCAATACTACCTAAAGCAATCTATAGTTTCAATGCAATACCTATCAAATTTCCAACAGTCTTCTATGCAGAATAGAAAAACCAGTCCTCAAATTTATACGGAACTGCAAGTGGCCTTGTATAGCCAAACCAATCTTGAAAAAGATGAACAAAGTAACAGGACTCACACATCCTGATCTTAAAACATATTATAAAGCTACAGTCTGATACTAGTATAAGGATAGATATATAACCCAATGTAATAGAATTGAGAGTCCAGAAGTAAGCCTGTACATCTGTGGTCAGTTGATTTTTGACAAGGGTGCTAAATCCATCCAATGGGAGAATAATAGTCTTGTTAATAAATGGTGCTGGGACAACTGGATTTCTAAAAGCAAAAGTATGAATCTGGATCCATACCTCACACTATATATCAAAACTAACTAAAAATGTATCAAAGAACTAAATGTAAGAACTGAAACCATGAAACTCTTAAAAGAAAGTAACTCTTAACTCCTTATGACCCACTTGGAAATTTGTGTTTCTGCCTGTGCGACTTTATATTCTGCTAAAATAAAGAAACTGACTCATAAGGTATGGAAAATGCAGAGATGGGAGTGAGGGAAGTATGCTTCTATCTTTAGGGGTCTACTAACTGTTGCTTTGCCATTTTGGACTCCTCATGACAGTAGACTCACAGTCAGGAATACAATAGTTTGTTCAGCTTTTAATACCTGAGTCGATTAATTCTATCCAAATGCCAACATGAGGATCCTAAAACAGGGTAGACTATTATTACTTTACATACAGTGATAACTGCTTGGGCTCCATTTGTTCCAAGTCTTTCCCCTGAAGTGATGTGAGGAGGACAAATGTCATTCTACATGTATCGAATTCTACTGCAGGTGGGGATCACAGAAAAAATTATTGTGGGCATTTATATAGAAGAAAGAAGCAGCTGTCCCTTCTTCCCTTTGGAGAGAAGCCTTGGAAATATAACAGGAAGTATCCTTCACCCTCACACTTTGGAATCTCAAATGTTTCCAACAGGGTGATAAGACCAGTGTGTCTAGCTTTACAACCCAAAAGGTATTTCCACGGTCTTGGGTCTCATCCTCGTCTCTTGAAACCTAAGTGTATAACTTGGGCAACATCTCTGGATTGTCTCTAGTTAACTATTCAGTCATAATTTAACTTCTAGGCTTCTTGTTCTAGCCCAGGTTCACCATCTCAGTAAAATTTGCTCAGGAAGCTTTAGCTGCACAAAAACATAAAAATATATTCTGTCAGACTGGGAAAAATTTTTGGCTACGACAAATCTGATCAGCATCTAATCTATGAAATCTACAAAATACTGCAAAACCTCTACAACGAAAAGACAAATAGCCCAGTCAAAAAATGGGCAAAGGATATGAACAGGCATTTCACCAAAGAAGACATTCAGGCAGCTAACAGACACATGAGGAGATGCTCACAATGATTAGCCATTAGAGAAATGCAAGTCAAAACTACAGTAAGATACCATCTCACTCCAACAAGGCTAGCATTAATCCAAAAGACACAAATCATAAATATTGGAGAGACTGTGGAGGGACTGGAAAACTTATACTCTGTTGGTGGGAATGTAAAATGGTACAACCACTTTGGAAATCAATTTGTCACTTCCTTAAAAAGCTAGAAATAGAAGTACCATACGATCCAGCAACCCCACTCCTTGGAACATATCCAAGAGAAATAAGAGCAGTAACATGGATAGAGATATGCCCATCCATGTTCTTTGAAGCACTGTTCATGATAGGAAAAATATGGAAACAACTTAGGTGCCCATCAGTGGACAAATGGATAAAGAAATTATGGTATATTCACACAATGGAATACTACGGAATGATAAAGAACAACAATGAATCCATGAAACATAACATGAAGGACTCTGGGAGGCATTATGCTGAGTGAATTTATTCAGTCGCAAAATGACAAATATTGTATAAGACCACTATTATAAGAACTCAAGAAAAATTTTACACACAGAAGAAAAAATTCTTTGATGGTTACGAAGGTGGGGAGGGAGGGAGAGGGGTATTCACTAGCTACGTGGTAGACAAGAATTATCTTAGGTGAAAGGAAGGACAGCACACGCTACAGGGGAAGTTAGCACAATTGGACTAAACCAAAGCTAAGAAGTTTCCTGAATATAACCAAACACTTCGAGGGTCAGAGTAGCAGGGGCAGGAATCTGGGGACCATGGTTTCAGGGGACATCTAGGTCAACTGGCATAACAAAGTTTGTTAAGAAAAGGTTCTGCATCTCACTTTGGTGAGTGGCCTCTGGGGTCTTAAAAGCTGATGAGTGGCCATCTAAGATGCAACAATTGGTCCCAACTTACCTGGAGCAAAGGAGAATGAAGAACACCAAAGACACAGGGAAAGTATTAGCTCAAGAGACAGAAAGGGCCTCATAAACCAGAGACTTCATCAGCCTGAGACCAGAAGAACTATATGGTGCCCAGCTACCATGAATGACTGCCCTGACAGGGAACACAACAGAGAGTCCCTGATAGAGCAGGAGAAAATTGGGGTGCAGAACTCAAATTCTAGTAAAAAGACCAGACTTAATGGTTTGATTGAGACTAGCGGGACCCTGGGGGACATGGCCCCCAGACTCTCTGTTAGACCAATACTAAAACCATTCCCGAGGCCAATGCTTCAGACAAAGATTAGCTGGACTATGGGACATAAAATGATACTTGTGAAGAGTGTGCTTCTTAGCTCAAGTAGATACATGAGACTAAATGGGCAGCTCCTGTCCAGAGGTGAGACGAGAAGGCAGAGAGGGTCAGGAGCTGGTTGAATGGACATGGGAAATCTGGGGTGGAGAGAAGGAGTGTGCTGTCAGAGTATAGGGAGAGCAACTAAGGTCACATAACAATGTATGTATACATATTTGTATGAGAGACTAAATTGAATTGTAAACTTTCACTTAAAGCACAACAATTAATGAAAAAAATTCTGTCAGCACCACAATGTTATTATACTAGCGGGTGGAATTTAACCTGATTATTATCAGGAAATATGTTTACTGCTACATAAAGGAAGAATGTAAGAGTTTGTCTGAATTTAAGGGGTTCATTGGACCTTATCTTGGTGCTTCCATGTTCAGTGTTCATTATAAAGGTGTAAATGTGAGAAAAACATCCAGATAAGAGGTCAGATTCCTCATGGTAGAAAACTGATTTACCTGGGTCAGCAGAAATCCTGGTTGAAGTTGATAGGAGTAAAAAATGAGTTGTGTAAGAGAGACATGAAGAATGTCAGTTGTGACTTTGAGGTCAACGACAGTGTGCTTCACTAATATTTTATGTCTCATTTTTAGAAACGGTGACAAGCCACCACCTTGAAAAACCAGTTAATAACATAAAGGAACTTATCATGGAGCAAAAGTGATGGGAGTTGTAATGGGTGCAATGTAGCAGATATCAGTGCCCCATCTATGACCCTTCGATGAGCTCCAGACCATTTCCAGCTGGTAGTATTCTCATATTTTTGCCTGAAGGCTTTTCTCCCCCCTTGAAGCCTTGGAAGACTACTTTGCACAACTAGCTGGTCAGAATATCTAAATAATTATTAATAACCCTTGAGAACATAATTACACCAATGACTAAAGGAATCTGAATAAGAAAACCAATTAGCCTACCCTTTGTAAGTGAGGCATGTTTTTACATGATTTCCCAGAGTTTCCCTTTGAAGTTACTTTTTTCAAAAAAATGTAACCATCCTAACAGATAGCTTTGCCAGAGTGATATCTGGGTGCCTTGTCCCGCAAGAGCTGTGGTGATAGCTAACAGACCCTGCTCTTCCTAGATAGTTGGGCTGCCGACTGCAGTTTTGCTTGACTGTATGACCCCACAAAAAATGAAAATTGACAACTGGCAAGCAGAAGGCTGATGTCAATTACCAAAATGTAAAGTTGTTACTAGTCACATTTTTAGACCTAAGCTAAATCTCAAATCCAGAACAAATGGATCCAAGTGAATTTTTAGAGCCCTGGTGGTGCAGCTCAGCTGATAACCAAAAGGTTGGCAGTTTGAATCCACCAGCCACTCCTTGGAAACACTATGAGTCAGTTCTACTCTGTCCTATAGGGTCACTATGAGTTGGAACTGAATTGACTTAATGGTAACAGGTTTTTTTTTTTTTTGGTTTGGGGAAGGACCATACTTCACTACTTATTCTAATCATTCCCCCAAAGAAATCTGCTGTTACTTAACAGAGTAACACTTGTGAAAATAAACATACAAAATCTCTCAAGTGCCATTGGATAATAGGCCTCAACTGATTCTGATACCAGAAGACCATAAATGTCATCATTATCACCTGGTGAGAGTGGAGACTTATGGAAGTCCCCCTAATCTGGCCCAAATCATTCTTAAAAGTGGGCTCACTGAGTTCACAGAATTTCCATGTAATTATTTCCTGGTTCCCAAGAATGCGTATTTTGGAATGATACTAAATACATGACAGAGTGGCTACTATTTAATGAAAGTCTTTATGTAAAGAAGGGCCAAACAAGAGCCACTGAAAGTGTCCCCACTTCTGGACAAAATGGTATAACAAAAACTATGCTGGATTCTAGAAGAAGTTACAACGAATAATATCACCCTCAAAGAACCAAAGGATAGAGGTGTGGCGGTTTCCATCATATGCAAGTTTAATTCACCTCTATAGTTCCTGGGAGAAAAAAGCAAACGATAGTAAAATGTTAAATGGCAGCCCTAATCTCAGCAACTGTGCTAAATGTGGTAACTTTCGGAACTGATCAAAACAACCTCTATTAATTGGATTGATAATTGAATATAATGGATATTATGATTTGGGAAATAATTTATTTTAAACTCCCTTTGGAAATATGATCAAAAGTGTTCACATTTATCTGGGAAAGGTAGCATGGCTCATTAACTTCTTGCCCCAGGATGATGTTAATTCTCCTCATTCTCATTAAAATCCGTAGGAACCTTGATTTTCTTGCCTCGTGATGGTCCAGTTTTCATAATGTCATGCTAATATGACCTGGTTAACAAGAAGGAACAAGTACCCTGAATGTTGAAGCATTGCACTTGTGTGCAGAGATTGGGAGACAAACCCTATGAAGATTCAAGGTCCTTCCACTAATATGGCTCAATGATCTGGGGCATTTTGCAATACGTCTCTAAAGTATATGAAAATTTATTGTATCTTGCATTCTATACCACCTAGAAAGATGAACTGAGCTGCAGGACTTTCTTCAATTTTTGAACCCCGAAATAATATATTCGAAAATAATGCTGTTACCTATTTATTGGGTGGCTCAGAAAACTGTTAGTTTTGAATGGGGCCTAGAACAAGAGAGCACTTTTCAGTAAGTCCAGATGTAGTCCATATTTCCCTGCTGTTTGGGCCACATGTACTGCCAGTATCTCACCTTGAGCACATACTGTGTATCCTTCCCTATTCCATGTCAGGTCTTAACCTAATGCTGTAACAACTCACATGACCTCAAATAAGCACAGTTCCAAAGGTGGTGGTTGTTGTTAGGTGCTGACAAATCGCTTCCAACTCAGAGCGACCCTCTGCAAACAGAAGGAAACACTGCCAGGTCCTGAGCAATCCTCACAATACTGCTACCTTTGAGACCATTGTTGCAGCCAATTCATTTCGTTGATTCCTCTTTTTCGCTGATCCTCTATTTTACCAAGCATGATGTCCTTCTCCAGGGACTGCTCTCTCCAGATAATATGTCCAAAGTACATAAGATGAAATCTTGCCATCTTCACTTCTAAGGTGCATTCTGGCTGTACTTCTTCCAAGACAGATCTGTTCATTCTTCTGGAAGTCCATGGTATATTCAATATTCTTTGCCAATACCATAATTCAAAGGCATCAATTCTTCTGTGGTCTTCTTTATTCATTTTCCAGCTTTTGCATGCGTATAAGCCTACTGAAAATACTGTGGCCTTCATCCTTAAAGTGACATCTTTGTTTTTTAAGGCTTTAAAGAGGTCTTTTGCAGCATATTTTTCCCAATGCAAATCATTTGACTGCTGCTTCCGTGAGTATTGATTGAGGACCCAAGTAAAATGAAATCCTTTACAACCTCCATATTTTCTCCATTTATCATGACGTTGCTTATTGATCCAGTTTTGTTTTCTTTATGTTGAGGTGTAATACATACTGAAGACTGTAGTAAGTGCTTCAAGTCCTCTTCACTTTCAGCAAGCAAGATTGTGCCACCTACATATCACAGGTTGATAATGAGTCTTCCTCTAACCCTTATGCTGTATTCTTCTTCACGTAGTCCATCTTGGATTATTTGCTGATCATACAGGTTTGAATAAGCATGGTGAAAGGATACAACCCTGAGGCACACCTTTCCTGATTTTAAACCATGCAATCCAAAGGTAAAGCGGAGTTAATGCACCAGGAGCAAACCTTACCCATGGGTGCGAAGGGCTGGTCTTTAAGACACACAACTGTGAACTATATTTTTTAAGCATCTCAGGAATTTGTGGCAGAATGGAGTACTTATTTTTACAAAACAATTACTATAATATATCTTTATCTTTGACTTTTCCTCCTTACATGTCTCAATTTTCCAGTTCCCTCATTGTGCATTTAGGAATAAGCAACCGAATAAACCACAATTTCCCAGCTCCTTTTCTCAGGCTCTGCTATTGGCAGAATCTGTAAGACAGTCTAAACATTCCCTATTTTATGTTTTTATCATGTGTTGTTTTGAGGGACACGGTGACTCCAGAAGAAGAGTGGGAAATTTTGCCTCTTTATCTATACTCTGGAAGAGTTTGTGTAGGGTAAGTGTCATTTTTTTTCTTTAAGCATTTAGAAGAATTTACTGTTGTAACTTTCAGTGACATAAGATATCCATATAGGAAAAGTCTGAAAAACCATATTCAATTATTTTATTTTACAGGTATCTATTTCTTCTCAAGTCAGTATGTGTAAGTTATTATTCTTAGAAATGAGTTCATTTCATCTCAGGTTTGGCATAGACTTGTTCATAACCTCCTCTTATGTTCTTTTTCATGTTTGTAATATCTGAAGTGATCTCCTTTTTTACATTACTGATATTTACAGTTTGTGCCTTTTGTCTTTTTCCTTTGTCATTTTGCTCTCAGTTTATTAAGACCTAAAGAAATAAATTTTTGGATTGTCAAAAACTGTGAAAGTTCTGATATTTTACCCTAATTGCAGTCTAACAAGTTAGCCCAAAGATTCACTGATGCTGGTAGAAGACACGAAACTCCTGGGTTAGAGAAAAATGACAGTGTATTATTTACAACAACAGTGGTGACCATGATGTCAAGATTTCCTCCTGTTTCCTGAACCCCAATTCCACAGGGTATCATGAAGATGCTAACTGCACATGCAGTGGGTTCCTCTGCAGCAGAGATTATCTCAGTTTAGGGAACCCAAACATTTGTAATGGATGACGATAAGCATGCCTGCCCTTTGCTCCAGACACTATAGCTACCTTTCCAAGCTGATTGTCATGTAGTCGTTCTTGAAAAGATAGCCTAAAACAAGTGTAATTAGTGGCTCATTCACAAAATGTGCTAAAACATGCAAGACCCATGCAGAATTATTTCCCAACATGGATTTGTTAATTTTTTACTATTTTTTTTCTATTTTCATTTTCTTTCTACTTCCTCTGAAGTTAATTATTTTTGTTTTGCTAACATAAAATGGTTAGTGAGATCGTTGATATCTAGCTTTCATCTTCTTAATATATGCTTTAAAGATTTTGGATTTCCTTCTAATCACAACTATATGACATTCTGATATGTTGATTTTTTTGTTATTATGTCATTAACTATTTTCTAGATTTCATTATTAGTTAGAAATATAAAGCTTAATTTCCAAACACTGGACAATTTTATAGTTAGCTTATTTTGTTGTTGCTGCTGTTGATTCCTAACTTAATTCTACCATGATCATATTATACATTCTGTATAATTTCACTCCTTTGAAATTAATTGAGATATGATCTATAACCGAGCATGTGGTCTATTTGGATAAATGCTCTGTATGTACTAGGAAATAATGTTTATTCCATCATTATTAGTTGAATTGTTCTATATAGATCAACTAGATAAGTTTTATTAATCTTGATCTGAATTTCTATATTATACTGATTTTTTTCTTTTGATTTACTTATTCTGTCAGTCACTGAAAGAAATATGTTAAATCTCTCATTCTGATATAAGATCTGTTAATTTCTTTTTTAAATTCTGTCAACATTTGATTTGTATATCTTGAAGCAATTTTATTTGGAATCATACACATTTAGAATTCTTATAATTTCCTGGTGGATCGACCCCTTCATCATTTTGAAATGTTCCTCTTCTTTTCTAGTAATGCTTCTTGGTTACTTGGTTAGTGTTTACTTTGCCTGACATTAATGTAGATAAACTAGCTTTTTTTCTTAAAGAGATTCGTAATGGGTATCTTTTTTTTTTTTTTTTTTGGCATTCTTTTACTTTACGTCTTCTGAGTCTTTAAATGGAAATGATGTCTTTTATAAGCAGCATATGGTTGAATTTTTCTTTGTCTTGTTTTTATTTGTTTGTTTAGATTCAGGTTGACAAATCTTAGTTTTTAATTTACAGTCACTTAAAATAATTACTGTAGGAGTTGGGTTTCATCTATCATCATATTACTTGTTTTCTATTGCCCCACTGAGCTCATGTTAATTTTACTCACTTTCTTACTTTCTTTTGGATAAATAAAATAATTTCCAATTGTTTTCTTTTCCCTTTACATTAGATCGTTAGATATATAGCAACACCTGCAAAAGCCGGAACCTCTGTAAAGTGGAAGCCTGTCAGAGAAAGAAAACTCAGATATCTTACACTAATAGAGAATAATAGAAAAGTGGTAAGGCTGCACAGGTGGAAAACTTCTGAGACCTGGGAAAACAAGGCAGTACCATAGAATTTCAGCTCTCACTTTATATTCTTTTAATATTATTTCTTTAGGTGTGTTAAAGTTTGCTACATGCTTTCTTGATTGACTAGTACCTCCTAATAGGACTACCAGCTATATTTTTTAACACTGTATTGTTGTAGGGTAAAAATATCAGAAAGTTTAGTAAAGCAAAAAGCAAAGTTTCATTCAGCATATATTCAAAGAGGCAAAAGTAGGAAAATGGAAACGCATTCTGACAGAGCCATGTCTGCCAGAGTTCAAGGAATGTTATGCAATCATCATTATATATTAACATTACAAACTGGCAAAACCGTTGAAAGCTTCACCTTTTCACAGATTGACTAAAAACTGCTAAATCTCCATAATCCTACATTTTGAATTGTCTTTCTTAACAATAATTGGTACAGGTTTCAGTAATGACAGTCAGGAGGGTCCTCATTGGTCCAACAAATCTTACTATTCACTAAATGCTAACAGAATAAGAGTGGAAAGTCTTTCGTGCTCTGTTTTTTATTGGTTTATGTGAAAGTTTCCCTAAAAGATGTTTTCCAAGACTGTCCTAGCTATTGTCTTATGTCTCAGGGCCCAGCTGATGTGTCCTTGTGAGTCCACCTCCAGCTGGGTCATATTCTCTATGCTCAAGGACAGGGAGCAATGGCTCCAATACTATCTCCTAAATCAGTAGGCGATTCTAGGACCTTGGAATGCTAACCACAATTAGTTTCCTCCCAATTGCTGTGTTATTGTTATGAATTTTAATTTTATACATAATCGATGATCCCTCGGACATTATATACACAATCCTTTTCCACAATTGTTTCATTTTGATATATTCATATTTTCCCTTTGCATTACTCTTTATTCTTTTCTATATTTTTGTGTTTCTGTCTGGGGTCATTGTTTTCCATATGAGGAATACTCTTTAGTATAACTTTTAGTGCAGGTCTACTGGTGTAGGTCTACTCTCATCTTTTGTCTATTAAAGCTTTGTTGTTGTTGTTGTTGTTAGGTGCCTTCGATTTGGTTCCAACTCATTGCAACCCTATGTACAACAGAACAAAATACTGCCCAGTCTTGTGTCATCCTCACAATCTTTGTTCTGTTTCAGCCCATGGTTGCAGTCATTGTGTCAATCCATCTACTTGAGAGTCTTTCTCTTTTTCTCTGACCCTCTACTTTACCAAGCAATGATGTCCTTCTCCAGGGACTGATCCCTCCTGATAACATGTCCAAAATATGCAAGATGTAGTCTTGCCATCCATGCTTCTAAGGAGCATTCTGGTTGTACTTCTTCCAAGACCAATTTATTCATTCTTTTGGCAGTCTATGGTACATGCAATAATCTTCACCAACACCACAATTCAAAGATGCCAACTCTTCTTCTGTCTTCCTCATTCATTGTCCAGCTTTCGCATGCATGTGAGATCAGGCGCACCTTAATCTTCAAGGTGACATCTTTGCTTTTCAACACTTTAAAGAGGTCTTTTGCAGCAGATATGTCCAATGAAATGTGTCTTTTGATTTCTTGACTGCTGCTTCCATGGGCGTTAATTGTGGATCCGAGCCAAATGAAATCCTTGACAACTTAAAACTTTTCTCCATTTATCATGATGTTGCTTATTGTTCCAGCTGTGAGGATTTTTGTTTTCTTTATGTTGAGGTGTAATCCATACTGAAGGCTGTGGTCTTTGATGTTCATCAGTAAGTGCTTCAAGTCCTCTTCACTTTCAGCAAGCAAGGTTGTGTCATCTGCATAACACATGTTGTTAATGAGATTTCCTCCAATCCTGATGCCCCTTTCTTCTTCATATAGTCCACCTTCTTGGATTATTTGCTCATCATACAGATTGCATAAGTGTGAAAGGGTACAACCCTGATGAACACCCTTCCTGACTTTAAACTACACAGTATCCCCTTGTTCTGTTTGAACTACTCCTTCTTGACCTTTGTATGGTTCCTCATGAGCACAATTAAGTGTTCTGGAATTCCCATTCTTCACAATGTTATCCATAATTTGTTATGAGTCACACAGTCGAATGCCTTTACATAGTCAATAAAACACAGGTAAACATCTTTCTGGTATTCTCTGCTTTCAGCCAGGATCCATCTGCTTCAGCTATGATAACCTTGATTCCATGTCCTCTTCTCAATCTGATTTGAATTTCTAGGAGTTCCCTGTCAAAGTACTGCTGCAGCAGCTTTTGAATGATCTTCAGCAAAATTTTACTTGTGTGTGATATTAATGATATTGTTCGATTATTTCATCATTCAGCTAGATCATCTTTCTTTGGAATAGACATAAATATGCATCTCTTCCAGTCAGTTGGCCAGGTAGCTGTCTTCCAAATTTCTTGGCGTAGAGAAGTGGGCCCTTCCAGCACTGCATCTGTTTGTTGAAACATCTCAGTTGGTAGTCTGTCAATTCCTGGAGCCTAGTTTTTCATCAATGCCTTTAGTGCAGCTTGGGCCTTGAGCAGCCCTTTGAAATCTTTTGTTCAGCAATTTTACTTCATCATTGCATCCTTTCTCTGTAGCTTTCCTACATTCAAATGCAACTTTCAAGTCTCTTCTGACATCCATTTTGGTCTTTTCTTTCTTTCCTGTCTTTTTAATGACCTTTTGCTTTCTTCATGTATGATGTCCTTTCACAAATCATCTGGTCTTCGGTTATTAGTGTTCAACGATTCAAATCTATTCTTGAGATGGTTTCTAAATTCAAGTGGGATATACTCAAGGTTGTACTTTCATTCCCATGGCTTTGTTCTAATTTTCTTCAGTTTCAACTTGAACTTGCATATGAGCAATTGATGGTCTGTTCCACAGTCAGCCCCTGGCCTTGTTCTGACAGATGATATTGAGCTTTTCCATCATCTCTTTCCACAGATGTAGTTGATTTGATTCCTGAGTATTCCATCTGATGAGGTCCACATGTATAATCGCCATTTAGGTTGTTGAAAAAAGGTTTTTGCAATGAAGCAGTCCTTGGTCTTGCAAAATTCTATCATGCAGTCTCCGGCATCCTTTCTATCACTAAGGCCATATTTTCCAACTATCAATCCTTCCATGTTTCCAACTTTTGCATTCCAATCAACAGTAATTATCAGTGCATCCTGACCGCATGTTTGATCAATTTCAGACTGTGGTAGTTGGTAAAAATCTTCAGTTTCCTCATCTTTGGCATTAGTGGCTGGTGTGTAAACTTCAATAGTAGTTGTATTAACTGGTCTTTCTTGTAAGTGTGTGGATATTATCCTATCACTGACTGTGTTGATCTTCAGGAATAGATCTTGAAATGTTCTTTTTGATGATAAATGCATGCCATTCCTCTTCAAGTTGTCATTCCTAACATAGTAGACCGTACGATTGTCTGATTCAAAATGGCCAATACCATTCTATTTCAGTTCACTAACGCCTAGGATATCAATGTTTATGTGTGACGTTTCATTTTCGATGATTTCCAATTTTCCTAGATTCATACTTCGTAATTCAATATTCCAATTATTTATGGATGTTTGCCGCTCTTTCTTCTCATTTTGAATCATGCCACATCAGAAATTGAACTTGACTCCATCCATGTCAATAAGGTCGACTCTACTTTGAGGAGGCAGCTCTTCTCCAGTTATCTTTTGAGTGCCTTCCAACCTGAGGGGCTCATCTTCTGGCACAGTAGCAAACAATGTTCTGCTGCTGTTCATAAGCTTTTCACTGGCTAATTCTTTCCAGATGTAGACCACTGGGTCCCTCTTCTTAGTCTGTCTTAGTCTGGAAGCTCAGCTGAAACCTGTCCTCCATGGGTGACTCTGCTAGTATTTGAATACTGGTGGCATACCTTCCAGCATCACAGCAACATGCAAGCCCCCAGAGTACAAAAAAGTGACAGACCTGTGGGTCTTTTTTTTTATTTTTAAGTTAACTTGTATATATTTCTAGTTTGTACTAGACTAAACCCCCGTCAACCCCAGAAATGTTAATTCTAATTTCTAGACAGAAAACAAAATCAAATAAAAAAAAGAAATAAAAGTACAGGAGGGTGACTGAAATTGGGGAAAAAATAGACAGTCACTAAAAGAAGGAAACTGGATGGGATTTTAATTTATATAGCTTTTTGCCTGGGATATACACAATTTTTTATGGATAAGAGAAACTGAAGTTCAAGCAGAAAGCTGCAGTCTTTCTAGTTTGAATAGTTAGAGGGCAGAGTTTTGGTCAAAAAAGTAACAGCAATATGAGGGACCTGATTCACAAGGAGAAAAGCCCAAAGTATGTCTGTAAACTTCAAGCAGGCTCTTGTATGACCTTAGAATTGCACTTGTATAAGGTAAATGTTATCAAGACCCCAGGAAGGGATAGCTGGAAGGGAAGGGAACTGGGCAGAGATTTCAACTGCTGCACACACAAGGGAGACAGATTTTAGAGACCGATTTTAGTCAAATTAACTTCTTGCTACCAAAAAATTCTTGTTCTTAAAGATTAATGAACCATGGTCCTTAAAACTTGTCATCCACTGTGGCCCTTATGAATAAAAAGACAAAACAAAAAAACAACATTAGAAATGAGAAGAAACAGGAACATATGACCCATAGTTAAGAGGAAATGTAATCAATAGAAATCAACTCTGTTATAACCTAGATGTTGGAATCATCAGGCAAAGCCTTTAAATATGTTCTTAGACTTCTTGGAAAATATGGTCATAATTATTTAAAATATGTACAATATAAGCAGTGAAATGGAAACTAAGAAAATATCAAAGTAAATACTAGAACTCAAAAGTACAAGTAAAAAAATTTAATGGATGAACTTAATATCACATTGGAGACTGAAAAGGAACTGGTAAGTGGACTTGAAGATATATCAATAGAAATCATTCAATTTGCGTATCAGAGAGAAAAAACATATAATGGCAGAGAGAAGAACTTAACATCAGTGACAAGTGGAACAATATCAAGCGGTAACTGAAATTTCTTACGTGGAGAAAAAGAATAAATTATTATATATTTTAAGTAAATAATAAGAAAAATTCACATTATGTTTACAAATATGAATTGATGGATTCAAGAAGCTAAGAAAGTCCTAAGTAGGATGAAAACAAAAATATCACACTTAGACATATCATAGTCAAACTATTGGAACCGAAGAAAAAACTAACACTTTAAAGCAGCTAACCCTGCTGGCATAGTGGATAAGAGTTTGGCTGCTAACCAAAAGATAGGCAGTTCAAATCCACCAGGCGCTCCTTAGAAACCCTATGGGGCAGTTCTGCCCTGTCCTCTAGGGTTGCTATGAGTTGCAATTGACTTGACGGCAAGGGTTTTTTTTTTTTTTTTTTTTTTTTTTGGCATAGACAACAACACATTACATGCAAAGTGAAAATGATGAAATTACAGATGATTATTTTCTATCAGAGACAATGGAGGCCAGATGTCAATGTTACAGTATTGTTAGAGTTGAAAGAAGAATAAACAAACAAGCAAAAAAAATCCAGTAAAAATGTCATTCACAAGTCAATGTGAAATGAAAACATCGTTTAATGAATAAAAGGCCTAGAAAAGTTTTATTAGCAGACTCCAAAAAATGCTAAAGAAAAATTGTCAAACTGAAAGGAAATGACTCCACATAGAATCTCAGATGTACAGGAAGTTATGGAGAACAGTTACAGTAATAAATAGTACATTTAAAAATATATATATTTATTCTTCTCTTAACTTTTTTAAAAAGACATGCAATTTTAAAGAATAATGTTTAACACTGCATTTTAAAGTTTACAAGTTATGCAGAAGTATTATATATTGACGACAACAACATAGGAGTTGGTAAATAAAATTATGCTGGTATAAGTTTCCTATCTTTTATGTAATGCAGTTGTATGCCCATATTAAATAAACTGTAATGTCTTTAAAAAATATAAATTCTAACCACTAGAGAAGACAGCTAAACTAATGTACAATAATACCTGAAAAAATAATACAGGAGATTAAAAGTAATACTAAAATTATTTTATTAACACAAAAGAATATAAGAAATAAGTAATAGAAGAATAAAATAGATAAGGTATATAGAAAAAATAGCAAACTGATAGACATAAATCCAGTCATTTAAATTATTATATTGAAAATAAAAGAACTGACCCTCCAATCAAATGCATAAATGATCAGATTGGATAGAAATACAAGACTAAACTATATTTTGTCTATAAGATGCACTTTAAATAAAAATACATACATGGATTTAAAATAAAAGAATGGAAATTAATTATTAGGTAAATTTAACCATAAGATAGTTATAGGGGTGATGTTAATATGAAAGAAAATAGACTAGAAAGGAAGGAATGTATGATCACATGTAAAAAGAGGGAAATTTCCTGAAGATAAAAGGTCAGTTCATCAGAAACACTAAACAGTTATAAATGTATGCACCTGATAAGAGGCTTCAAAACACACAAAGCAGTAACTGACAAAATAAAAGAAGAAATGGACAAATTCATAATCATTTTGGAGATTTTTACACTCCCCCTCCATAACTGATAGAATGGATAGAAAAACATGAGTGAGGTTATAGTATATCTGAACAATGTGTTCAGTCACATTGGTCTAATTGAAATATAGAATACTATATGAAATAACTATAGTATATACATTCTTTCCAATTGCCCAAGGAATATTCATGAAGATAGATTTCATGCTGATCATAAAACAACTAATAAATTTTAAAAGGAGCCATGGTGGCACAGCAGTTAAGAGCTACAGCTGTTAGCCAAAAGGTCAGCAGTTCAAACTCAGAAGTGGCTCCTTGGAAACCCTATGGGGCAGTTCTACTCTGTCCTATAGGGTTGCTATGAGTGGAAATCAACTCTACGATAGCAATGGGTTTTTTTGTTTGTTTGTTTTATATACATTCTTTCCAAATGCCCAAGGAACATTCATGAAGAAAGATCTTATGCTGATCATAAAACAACAAATAAATTTTAAAAATTCAAAATATTGAAATTATACAGGGGATAAGCTCTGATCATGATGGATTCAATTATAAATTAGTATTAATTAGATAAAAGAGTCTCAAATATTTGTTAATTAAACAAGACATTTCCAAATCTCACACACAATAAAAAAGAAATTGATATGGAAATTATAAAATAATTGCATCTAAATGATTATAAAAATACAACATATAAAATTTTGTGGGATGCATGTAAAGCAATTCTTCAAGGGATATTTATGGTTTCAAAACTTTATATTAGAAAATAAGAAAGGTTTAGAGGGAATGATCTAAATTCCTATCTTCAGAAGCTCTAAAAGGAAAAGCAAATTAAACCCAAAATAAGTAGAAGTGTTACTGAACCCTAAAAGGTGGGTCCTTGTCTGGCACACTCAGACTTGCCAATTATCTGGACACTGATCTTTGAGAAAGAGAAAGTACCTTTATTGCAATGCACAGAGCAAGGGGCTGGGAGGAAGTTCCTCAAATCCAGGCTCCTTGAGCTATGGGGTAGGCAGGGCTTCTATACGATTTGGGCAGCAAAATGGCAGCCTGCAGGTGTTCCGGGGTGGGAAAACTCTAGCAGGCAGCCAGGAAACAGGAGGTGACTTGGTTGTTGTCGGACCTCTTTCGTCGAAATAGGGTCCAGGTGATGATTTTCCTTCTGATTCTTTCCTCCTGCTGCTGTGTCCTCTGATGAGGTCAATTAGCGGTCACAGCTGGCCCTTCTGTGCATGCTGGGTGGACCAAATCTGATCTGGGCTAGTTTAAGGACTAATAGAAATTTACCGGCATTAAAAGGTCAGGTTATGGAAGGAAGATATATTAATAATAAAAACCAAAAAATTCTTTTTGCCATCAAGACAATTCTGTCTCATAATGACCCTGTAGGACAGGGAAGAACTGCCCTGTAAGGTTTCCAAGGCAATAAATCTTTACAGAAGCAGACTGCCACATCTTTCTCCCATGGAGCAGCTCGTGGGTTCGAACTACTGCGAAGCTTTTCACATGTGCACCACCAGGGCTCCTTAATAAGAATAACAGAAGACATTAATAAAAATAGAAAACCAAAAATAGAGAAAACTAACAAAGGCAAAGTTGATCCTTTAAACTGATTAAGAAAATCGATAAACACTTAGCAAGACTGATCACAATGTAGAGAAAACAAAATTATCAAACTTGGAAGGAAAAGGAGATTGAGTACCATTTCTTATGTTTTTGGCAGTTTGGATTAGCTTTATGTCCAATTCCTGTTCAACTGTTTTGACAATTCTTTCTATCAAGTTGTCTGTCTTTGCTTATTAATTGATACATTTTTAAAAGCATTTGGCATCCCACAGCAGTTGAGCAATGAGTAGGAGAGGTTTAGAGTGACAAATTAAGGAATGCTGGAGATCCTTGGGAAAATCTGAAGGGGATAACTAAATAGAAAGACTGGATTTTTAATATTTTGAGCAGGTGAGGCTTGCAGTTATTACAGTGTAATAAAATAAAACAAAAAGCTGTGATTCATTTGGTAAACCTAAGTGTGAGTTTGGAGATGATTTATCAAGTAGGAATGTATAATAGCACATTAAACCTCGCAGTAGTAGCTTAAAGAAATAGATTCTTATCTTACTCAAATAGCAATAAGTCCAGAGGTAGCCAGAACAGTACTTGGGAGCCTACTCAAATGTGTCATCAGGACCTAAGGTTTGTTTGTTTTTTTCCTAGATTTGTACTTCATCCATGCTTAGCATTCTGGCTTTGTTGCCTTAGAGTTACAGGCTGTCTGCTGCACTTTCAGCCATGTGTCTGTATTTCAGGAGGATAATTGGGAAAAGTGGACAGAAGTACTTTTTCTTTTAAAGCTTTATGTTTTCATTTGCCAAGCACAGCTATCTCTAGAAAATTTCCTCACATATCTTATTCGTAAAGATTGGTTTACAGGCTCAGCTTTGAAAAGTCATTGGTCAATGGGACTGAGCTTCCATGTCTGGATTAGACAAATCATGATTCACTTTTCAGAACTTCATTCTGTTAACAGGAAAAAAGGGGTAAGGATAAACCAGTTTTGAGTAAACAATGGGAAAAACAAAACAAATCAAACAAACAAAAAACAACCGTCGAACCAGCCATAGTATAAAACAGTCATTTTCTAACTGGCATTTTACTGACCAAACTTAGGGTCCAGAGAGGGAAAAAGATCAAGCAGGTACAGATCCGTGTTCTGTAATCCTGGTTCCATTATAGCTATCAGTTCTACTTTTGTCTACATCATATATTAAGTTTCTGCATTTTTTTTTAACAAAGGCTAAAGAAAGTAAACAATTTATCTATAGAAAGAAATGGATTTATTCTTCTTCAGATTGCACTCTATATATTTTCTGTTAATTATGATGTTTCTAATTGGTTCAGTTGTGGGGATTTTTGTTTTCTTTATGTTGAGATGTAGTCCATAATGAAGGCAATAGTCTTTGGTCTTCATCAGTAAGTGCTTCAAGCCCTCAACAATTTCAGCAAGCCAGGTTGTGTCATCTGCATATCGCAGGTTGTTAATTAGTCTTCCTCCAATCCTGATGTTGTGTTCTTCCTCATATAGTCCAGCTTCTCAGATTATTTACTCAGCATACAGATTTAATAAACATGGTGAAAGAATACGATCCTTAGGTATGCCTTTCCTGACTTTAAACTACACAGTATCCTCTTGTTCTGTTCAAATGACTGCCACTTGATCTATGTACAGATTCAACATGATCGCAATTATGTGTTCCTGAATTCCCATTCTTTGCAAAGTTATTCATAATTTGTTATGATCCACACAGATGAATGCCTCTGCGTAGTCAACAATTTAATTTTTAAGAACCTAAAATTCTTATAGCATGACACATAGCATACGAGGAATGGGCTTGTTTCGTTGCAGAATTTTATTGAATATAAAATTGTCAAATTTACCATAGTTGATTGCCACAAAAACAACCTTTTTTTGAAGGAGTCGATCTCAATGTATTTTTTATTATTTGAACTTTTTAAAAACATACTTTTTTCATGATAATAAACTATATCACCATTTTACAGGAGACTATTTACTATTTATTCTGTATATCAGGGATATGATCTAAACATGGAGATGAAAGTTGTACAGTAGCCATTTCCCATAGGAAACTCAAAGCTTAATTTGGTTCTTATAGTGTCTTGATTAGCAAGCGTAGATTATCAGACTATACTGAATATTAGATGACTATGTCCTAAGTGGAGCTCTGGTGGCTTAGTGGTTAAGAACTTGGCTACTAACCAAAAGGTCAGCAGTTCAAATCCACCAGTTGCTCTTGGAAACCCTATGGCGCATTTCTACTCTGTCCTATAGGGTCGCTATGAGTCGGAATCAGCTGGAAGGCAACAGGAAAAACCAAACACGATGTCCTAAGTAGGTTGTTAGTGAATATTCATTCCAATCCTTTTACTATTTTTGCTGAGAGAGATTTTTACTGTTAATTTAATGTAAAAACTCTTCTAAATATGACTAAAATTTAGGAGGTTATGTATGTGACCCCATTAAATCTGACAAATAAGTGCATTGAGATGATCAAGTTCAATTAGAATATAGACTATGTCAGGCTTTGAAACTTGTGCCTGTTTATTCTCTATGTAGTTTAAGATAGTCATGAAATTGACTAGTTCTCTGAATTTGCTTTCTTTCTTAGATGAATGCCGTACACATATTAACATGGCTACATGGTCCTTTTTCCAACTTGCCTGATTTTTGATTCATGTGCAAAGTTGTGAATCAGATTGAATTGCCTAAACGAATCCTCACACTCCCCCAAATTTCCTGTGCGTTTGCACCCTGTCTGTTTGAACGTTTATATTTAGAATTCTCAAATGTACTCAGGGAGTAATATACAACAGAAACATCTGTTCCTCTTGGCAAAATTATTTCATGCTTTTTTACTTTTGCAGGGTCAAGAAAAATACCAAGGGATGGTTTTCTTATCTGAGGGATTTAAGATCTCTTCTTTGTAATCTTAGTCTAAATGCAGTGATTTAAACACTCACTCACTCACACGCACACACACACACACACACACACATACACACACATATTCAAGAGAGAAAAACGTACACAAATGGTAAGATCAATAAAAACAATTGTTTTCCTTTCCCTTAGCAGTTTTATCAACTTATTGAGAGAAAAGAAAGCCCTCTCCACCTACCTATTCCACTTTTCCATTGCCCCATACCCACCCTACTCAGCCTACCTTTAGATTTTATGAGCATGAAGGAAATGTTTTAAAAAATAAAAGTGAATTTTCTTTGATGTCAGGTTGTCTGGTTGTTCCCTAGTTAGCTAAGGTCAAAATTGTAAAGCTTTTTTATACCTTTTGGCAAGATCAGAGGCTGAATTCACTCTTTAAAAAATATATTGTAAAAGGTCGCAGCTGAATGTGGTTAGTTAGTTCCAGTTAGTTCTTGCTGGGCAGGGCCTCAGGCACACAATCCTTCTGAGCTACCATTTAGCTGATACCTTGGGGAAAGAAGTGATAATTTTGACATCTTTTCTCTCTGCCCAAAGCCCTATTCAAAAATTTAAAATCTATCTAAGCCTGTGGGGCCAATTAATTTTTTTTGAAGGCTGAGGATAGTCCCAAGACAAGATAAAACCTTTAACATGATTATTTATTTTACAGTGACTATCTCTAGCATAGTACTCTCTTTTGCGCAATAGAAAGAAAATTGTTGCCAACTGTGCTGGGAAATCAGAAAGGTCTTGCTAATAGGAAGTGGCTTTAAAAGACAGGGGACATGCATATTAAGTTAATTATGGTTTGAGCAAACACCTTATATTGCTAGATTTAGAGGGGCCAAGTATAAGAACAATTAATATAGTGCTTATCTAAGGTGTGTGGGTACACTAACTTTCACAATTAAACTGTATCTGTCATTTAAAAATTTGCTCACTGTGGAATGTTCTTAGAATTTGTCTTACTGTTAATATAATTACAATAACTTATGTAAAGCAGCTAATGAAATGCTTGCCACCTGGTAAGCACTCAACAATTAGTAGTTATTTTTATCAGTTTAATGACCACAAAATTCACAGGACTATATAATAAATGTGATTTTTACATGTATATAAGGAATATGATTTTTTTCTATATTTAAGTGTAATTTTAATTATGAGCCTTAATTCTACAAGGTGCCTAAAATTAAATTTTAGCAGGTTGGTCTTCACCTCAATCCATGGTAGTATTTCTCTTGGGCACTTATTTAAACCAAAGCCAATGCTTAGGAGGCAAGATATATCTAACAAAGATCATGGTCATATATTTATGATGGTTTATTCATTCACTTCTGCTCATTGATTGTGGGCCCACAAAGATCATTGATTCATTTTGACACATTGCTTCATCTTGCCACAAGACTGTTCCAGGTCTGCCAGATTGCTGACCTTATTTATGGCTGTAGAGGGAAACATTTCATAGCTGCCTGAACCATGATGGATGCTAACGGGGATTTCATCAAGTTGTCTCAAAAATGACTGACTAAAGAACCCATGCAGATATTTCTTACACTTTCATATAAGGCTAGGAAGAAGAGAATTCTAGTTCTTGGTGCTTCCTGAGCCCTAAATGAAAAAAGGATCTGTTTCACCTGCTCTTGGATTCCCCAAACTAAAATCTACCAGTAACTCCCATCCTCTTCCCAGGATTTGTCCAAGGAGACATTGCCACTTTCAAAGAATCATCAGGATCTAAACTCTTATTTCATTTATTTCTCTTTCACTATCCTTGACCAATGTAATCTAGTCTCAGGGGTGGGGTAGAATTGGGATAGTAGCAGGTAGGAAAAAAAAAATTAAATCTGTTTGTTGAGTTTTCCAAATCACTTATGGCATAAATGTTAATTCATGAATTATTCAGGGTTAGGATTTTGCAACTCAAAAGTTTTCCATTTTGCTATGGCTAAATAAATAAAGCCTCAGGGTGAATGGAAAAAAGGTTAAAGATAAATCAAAATCTCAGAATATTATGATGCAACATTTATATCATACTGAATGATCCAAAACCAAAACACATTGCCATCAAGTCAATTCTGACTCATAGCAACCCTATAGGGAGAGTAGAAATGCCCAGAGGTTTTCCAAGGCTGTAAATCTTTATGGAAGCAGACTGCCAAATCTTTCTCCTGCAGAGCGGATGGTGGGTTGGAACCGCCAATCTTTTTGTTAGCAGCCGAGTGCTGAACGACTGTACCACCAGAGCTCATATACTCAACAATAACCATTTTGTGACTTATGGGGCTTACCGTATCCCAATGTGATGGTTAAGATTGTGTGTCAACTTGGCTGGGCCATGATTCTCAGTGTTTATATGTGATCACTCCCATGATGGGATCTGCTGTGAGTAGCCAGTCTGTTGAAAGGGAGTTTCCTTAGCGGTGTGGCCTACATCTGAATAAAAGCAGAAGTTCTGGCTTTTTGCTTGCTGTGGATCCTGTGGCTGCCTCCTGTTCATCTGACATCCGGTTCTTGGGACTTGAGCTATCAGCTGATTTCCTGATCTTGGGATTCATCGATCTTCACAGCCTGTGAGCGAAAGCTCTGCTTTCTGACCTGCTGTTCTTGGGTTTCCCAGCCCCTACAGCTACGTGAATCAGGAGAAGCCTTTTGGTCTTCCCTGCCAATCTTGGGATTTGTCATTCTTCACAGCCTATCAACGAGAGCCCTGCTCTCTGACCTGCCGATCTAGGGTTTGCCAGTCCCTGTGGCTACATGAGTTGGGAGAAACCTCTATTCTGATCCACAGACTTGGGACGTTCCAGCCTCTACAATCATGTGAGCCATTTCCTTGATATAAATCTCTCTCCATACATATTTATATGCTTTACTGGTTTTGCCTTTCTAGAGAACCCAGCCTAAGACACCTAATTACTTTTTATGCCTCTGGAGTTCTTTGGGAATGAGGTAACCTGATTTTAACACATTTAGCCTCAAGATGGGAGCCTTTGAAATGCGTCTGAAACTCAAAAAGTCTGAGTTGGAGCCTCATTTTTGTGTAGATTGAGCACTGTCTTAAGTGATGCCTCCTGGATGTGTGAATTTCCTAAACTTTTGACATGTTTGCCTTTATTTCAACGAGATAAGCCTCCTCATCATGTTTCCCAGTTACTATGCTCTCATGAGAAAGTACTTATTATGAGAATAAGCTATTCCAGTCTTCATTCAGTCATAGTGGCCATTTTCTCCCTGATGTCATTCATTGTGTCCAGGTGTTACTGTCTTCCTGCTTTTCTAACTTCTGAACAGTAAATAATGCCTTTTCAATAAGGAGTAATGCATTGTGGTAGTACTTTTCAAGAGACTCAAACTCCTGTAAATTATTTTTACCCTGCATTCATTCTTAGGGCCCAATCATTGCTTCCATGTGTAGCAGATGGAATGCAAGCTGTGAGCAGTTCTGCAGTATTCCAGGGCAACTGTTTATGCTTCTTAGCTGTTAGTACTGCTTTTGTTACAATGAAGAGTACATATTAGTGGTAATTTTCCTGAAATTCAGATTCCTTTAGTTTTATTTATTTGGCCTGTTAGTACTTTTGCCGTAATGAAGAATGCATTGTAGTGGTAATTTTCCTGAGATAAAAAATCCTTTGGCTTTATTTATTTGGGATGTAAGTACTGCTTTTGTAGTAAGGAAGAATGTGTTATACCACGTTTTGAAAAGTTTCATGAAAAATAATAAAAAGGCTAAGAAGAAGGAGTCCAGAATAAAATGTATGTTCAGTCATTGCCAGGTGTCTTCAGGTTTTACCTCATGCTTTGCAAATTTTCAAGGAAAAAAAAGAAGATTTTGTCACTGACTCATACCACTAGGATTTACCACATCCAGGGTCTGCTGAGACAGAAGTGATCCCAGATAATGGGATCAAAATCCGTAAATCATAATGCAAATTCTGAATTGATCCTTTAATCAGCATGCCTTCCATTAGTGAAAACACAAGGTATCAACAAAAGATTCAAAGCATAAAATAATTGAGTCTTGAAAGAGATAAACCAAAACCTATTGCCATCTAGTCAATTCTGACTCATAGTGACCCTATAGGACAGAGTAGAACTGTCCCACAAGGTTTGCAAGAAGTGGCTGGTGGATTTGAAATGCCAACTTGTTGGTTAGCAGACAGACTCTTAACCACTGCACCACCAGAGTTCCATTATCAGTCATTGTTGTTGTTAGGTGCCATCCAGTCAGTTCCAACTCATATCAACGCTATGTACAACAGAACGAAACACTGCCTGGTCCTTTGCCATCCTCACAATCATTGTTATGTTTGAGTGCATTCTGGCAGTCACTATGTTAATCATATTGAGGTTCTTCCTCTTTCTCCCCGACCCTCTACTTAACTAAGCATGATGTCCTTCTCCAGGGACTGGTCCCTCCTGATAATATGTCCAAAGTACATGAGATGAAATCTTGCCATCCTCACTTCCAAGGAACACACTGGCTGTATTTCTTCCAAGACAGACTTATTTGTACTTCTGGCAGTCCATGGTATATTCAATATTCTTTGCCAATACCAAAATTCAAAGGCATCAATTCTTCTTTGGCCTTCCTTACTCATTGTCCAGCTTTTGCATGCACATGAGCTGACTGAAAATATCGTGGCGCCTGAGTCCTCAAAGTAACATCCTTGCTTTTAACACTTTAATGTAGTCTTTTGCAGCAGATTTGCCGAATGTAATACGTCCTTTGATTTATGACTACTGCTTCCATGGGCATTGATTGTAGATACATGTAAAATGAAATCCTTGACAGCATCAATCTTCTCTCCATTTATCATGATGTTGCTTACTGGTCCAGTTGTGAGGATTTTTGTTTTCTTTATGTTGATGTGTAATCCATACTAAAGGCTATAGATTTTGATCTTCATCAGTAAGTGCTTCAAATTCTTTTCACTTTCAGCAAAGTTGTGTCATCTGCATATTGCAGGTTGTTAATGAGTCTTCCACCAATCCTGATGCTGTGTTCTTTTTCACATAGTCCCACTTCTTGGATTATTTTCTCAGAATATGGATTGAATAAATCTAATGTCATAATCATTTAGTGCTGCTATTACAGAAATACCACAGAGGATGGCTTTAACAAAGAGAAGTTTATTTCTTCACAGTAAAGTAGACTAAAAGTCCAAATTCAGGGCATCAGCTCCAGGGAAAGACCTTCTCTCTCTATCGGCCATCTCATCAATGTTCTCCTGGACTAGAAGCTTCTCCGTGCAGGGACCCTGGGTCCAAAGGACACACTCTGCTCCTGGCACTGCTTTCTTGGTGGTATGAAGTCCTCCTGTCTCTCTGCTCACTTCAGTCTTTTATATCTCAAGAGATTGCCTCAGGACACAGATCAGTCTTGTAGATTGAGTCCTGCCTTACTAACAAACTGCCACCAGTCCTCCCTCATTAACATCATAGAGGCAGGATTTACAATATATAGGAAAATCACACAATACCGGGAATCATGGCCCAGCCAAAAGGACACACACTTTTTTAGGGAGACATAATTCAATTCATGACATACGGAATGGGTGGTGGAAGAAGGTCGTTCTAAATACCTGTTATGGCCACGTGACCAGTTGTGGAAACGAGGACTGTAATTGCTGAGTATTTCTGTTTTGTATGTGTGCATCTAAATTTTTGTTTCCTTCACTTACAAAATATAAGATGTAAGAGAGACTAGTCATTTTTTATTGTACGCGTGTTAGTTGTTTCATGTTAGGCGCAAGCATGACTTTGTAATTATCTTTATTCAGAGATTATGTATGGTTTCAGTAGGTGTGTACAGGTGCCAAGTTGACAAGGGGTGGACTGTGATGGTTAAGATTGTATGTCAACTTGACTAGGCCATTATTCTCAGTATTTTAGCAGTTGTATAATGTTGTGATCACTTCTCTGTAGAAATTTGATATGTGATCAACCCCATGATGGAATCTGCTGAGTGGTACTGGAGGAGGCAGGGCCTGTGGCAGCTCAACGACCCCTCAGTTTCATCTCTCTGCTTTCCACCAGTTACCTTCTGCCTGCTCACCTTGCCAAGGTTTTTGGCTTGTTCCAGACTCAGCAGCTGCCTCTTGTTGTCTCACCTCCAGTTCTTGGGACTTGAGCTAGCAGCTTACCTGTTGATCTTGGAATTTGTTGGTCTTCTCAGTCTGCAAGCAAGAGTCCGGTTCCCCGACCTACTGATCTTGGATTCGCCAGCCCCTGCAGCTACTTGAATCAGGAGAAACCTTGTAGTCTTGTCTGCTGATCTTGGAATTTGTTGACTTTCACAGCCTGTGAGCGGGAGCCCCTCTCCGACCTGCCAACCTTGGGTTCACCAGCTTCTGCAGCTTTGTGAATTGGGAGACGCCGCTACCCTGATCCACGGACTTGGAACGTTTTAGCCTCTACAACTGCATGAGCTGTTTCCTTGATATAAATCTCTCTCTATATATATTTATATGCTTTACTGGTTTTGCTTCTCTAGAGAACCCAGCCTAAGACATCTAGTAAAAGGATGCAACCTTGATGCACATCTTTCTTGATTTTAAACCATGGAGTATCACCTTGTACTGTTCGAACGATGGACTCTTTGTCTACATACAGATTCCATGTGACCGCAATTAAGTGTTCTAGAATTCCCATTCTTCACAATGTTAGCCATAATTTGTTATGATCCACACAACCCAATGCCTTTGCACAGTCAATAAAACATAGGTAAACATCTTCATGATATTCTCTGCTTTCAGCCAAGATACATCTGACATCAGCAGTGATATCCCTCATTCTACATCCTCTTTTGAATCCAGCTTAAATTTCTGGCAGTTCCCTGTTGACGTACTGCTGCAACCACTTTTGAATGATTTTCAGCAAAATTTTACTTGCATGTGATATTAATGATATTTGTTAATTTCCACATTCCTTTGGCTCAGCTTTCTTTGGAATAGGCATAAAAATGGATCTCTTCTGGTTGGTTGGCCAGGTAGCTGTCTTCCAGATCTCCTGGCATAGACGAGTGAGCACATCCAGTGCTGCGTCTGTTGAAACATCTAATTGATATTCTGTCAATTCCTGGAGCCTTGTTCTTTGCCAATGCCTTCAGTGCAGTTTGGACTTCCTCCTTCAATGCTATTGTTTCTTGGTTATATGCTACCTCCTGAAATGGTTGAATGTTGACCAATTCTTGTTAGTACAGTTTCTCTGTTTATTCTTTCCACCTGCTTTTAATGCTTCCTGTGTCATTCAATATTTTACCCATAGAATCCTTCAAAATTGCAACTCGAGGCTTGAATTTTTTCTGCATTTCTTTCAGCTTGAAAAATGCTGAGCATATTCTTCCCTTTTTCTAACTCCAGGTCTTTACACATTTCATTATAATATTTTACTTTGTCTTCTTTAGCTTCCCTTTGAAATTTTCTGTTCAGCTCTTTAACTTCATCATTTCTTGCATTCGCTTTAGCTACTCTACCTTCAAGAGCAATTTTCAGAGTCTCTTCTGACATCTTCTTTGGTCTTTTCTGTTCTTCTTTAGGGAAATTAAATTAAAATTACAAGGAGATACCACTATAAACCTATTAGAGTGAATATAATTTTAAAAAGACTGTCAATTGTTGACAAATGTGAGAAGCATCTAGAAATCTTATACATTGCTTATAGAAATGAAAAATGGTACAATCACTTGGAAAATAGTTTGGCAGTTTCTTGAAAAGTTAAACTTGCACTTACCACATTACCTAACTATTCTCATCCTAGGTATTTATTCAAGAGGCTTGAAAGCATAAGTCCATAAAAAACATGTGTATGCAGTGTTCATAATAGATTTATTTGTAACAGGCAAAATTGGAAAGAGTCCTAAAAACCCATCAACAGATGAATGGAGACACATTGTGATGTATTCTTGCAATTGATTTGTAATCAGCAATAAAGAGGAGTAAACTACAGACACACAAAGACGATGAATCTCAAAATAATTATGCTGAGTGACAGAAAGTAGTCAAAAATTATATATCTTTGTCATACATTTATATAAAATTTTATAAAATGAAAACCAATATTTAGAGAAAGAAAAAAATTGACATGTAATACTTGCTCAACAATTGGTAACCATTTAGGAATTCTCTTCTCTAAAACTAGTTTGTGTATAACCAAATGTATTTGAATGACTATGGATACAATTAAGATTTAGAAATGTTTAATAATTTAATGAATTTCATCAAAACCCTAAATGTGCAGTCATCTGGCAAATTGTTGATTTCTTGATTTTTAAAAAATCTTTATAGTTTATGGATGGTTCCTTCCTAAAGTGTTGCAGAGCTTCTATAACTCTTGACACCTCTCCTAAAGTTTTTGGCAAGTTCCTCTAAGCAGTAGATCAAGAAAAAAAAAAAAAAAAAGACACGAAGGACACCATATTAAAGCACTAAAATTATGGAGCAAGAGTTTGAGCTCTATGAAGATTTAAAACTGTTTGGAGAGAAAATGAAAATACACTTGTAAATATATTCCAAAGTCAAAAGCAGTCAGTCATTTTAAGAAGTATGCATGAAAGCCTATGCAATTTCTAGTACTCTTAGCATCTGCTGATACTACTGGTTGAAACAGGCAAACATTGCTATTTCCATAATTATGATTATTGAATGTGGGCATGGCCATAAGGCAAAGTATTGGATCAACGAACAGGTACACGCAGGAGACATATTTTAAAGATCACTGCTCTGCAACATACAACCAGTTTTAGGCTTTAAATTGCAAAGGACTTGCTCAGCGTCCAGTAATACTCAGCAGGTAAAACATAAAAAAACAACATATGGTTGTCAAAAAGAGCCATTTAAAGTAGCAGGGAATGAATGAGTGAGTGATGTATTAGCTTTTTATGAATATAATAATGTTATATTGTTGCCATATTTTTTACTGAATCTAATGCTATTTAGATCATAGTCTTTTTTGTGTGTGATGAGTGTTAGGAGTACATTCTTATTATTGAATCTCTAGGGAAAAAGGAAATTAAAGAAAGAACAAAAATAAAATAAGTGACCAAAAGAAAATACACATTAAAAGTTCCCTACAATAGGAAAAACACACACACAAAGGCAAAAACACACCAATAAGTGAGCTATAAAGAGTAAATATTAAAGGATTATTTGAGTTTTCTGTTTCAATAACAGAGATTCTTCTATCTGGGAAATATCTTTAGAGCATTAAAAATTATGTCAGAAAATTATGTAAGCATTTTTAAGATAAAAAAACTATTTTCACCTAGCCATTTAAGCATTATCTATTCTGGCCACAGATCCATGTTGTACTTTTTATGAGACTGATTATGTACTAGGCACTCTGTAACAGGCTTGCTTCTTTCCCCAGCTCTCTAATCTTTTTTCCCATGGTTGAACAATATGGTCTTTCTCCATAATCAGACTGATTGTCTTGTTATCTAATTTCTTTCCAGAGCTTATGCCTTCTCCCTCCTTTCTCTGAATTCTTATTTCATTTATTGTTAGAAAACATTTTAATACATAATTTAGCATTTTGATCCCCCTCCAAATATCATATATGAACCTTGTCTTCCCTAAACCCATTGTCTTAGTCATCTAGTGCTGCTATGACAGAAATACCACAAATGGATGGCTTTAACAAAGAGAAATTTATTTTCTCACAGTAAAGTAGGCTACAAATCCAAATTCAGGGCATCAGCTCCAGGGGAAGTCTTTCTCTCTCTGTCAGCTCTGGAGGAAAGTCCTTCTCGTCAATCTTCCCCTGGACTAAGAGCATCTCAGTGCAGGAACCTCAGGTCCAAAGGATGTTTTCTGCTCCTGGCACTGCTTTCTTGGTGGTGTGAGGTCCCCCATTCTCTGCTTGGTTCCCTTTCCTTTTATCTCTTGTAAGATAAAAGGAGGTGCAGGCCACACCCTAGGAAAACTCCCTTTACATTGGATCAGGGACGTGACCTTAGTAAGGGTGTTATATAATCCCACCCTAATCCTCTTTAACATAAAATTGCAATCATAAAATGGAGGACAACCACACAATACTGGAACTCATGGCCCAGCCAAATTGATACACACATGTTTTGGGGGACATAATTCAATCCATGACACCCACGAACATCATGAGGGCAAAGGCTAAGGACATGCTTATTTTTGTCTTTACCATTATTACCCTGTGTAACAGCTGAAACCAAGGAGTCATTAAGTATGGATAAAAAAGAATATTCAGAGAAAAGACATGTATTCCTGGGAAATAATGTGGAGGGGATAAGCAGAGCTCCCAGTTTGTTCGTTTTTAATATGTCTTAAACCATTTCTAGGCAATATTCTTGGGAATGGCATCCATGTATCGGAGGAGACTGTGACTAGTTTCTTGAGTTTGATAAATGAAACAAATAAATGAACAAGGTCCTAAGATATAGAAAACGAACACATCTGTCTTGGAAGAAGTACAACCAGAATGCTCCTTAGAAGCAAGGATGGTGAGAGCACATGTCAGGAGGGATCAGTCTGTGGAGGACATCATGCCTGGTAAAGTAAAGTGTCAATGAAGAAGAAGAAGACCCTCAACAAGATGGATTGACGCAGTGGCTACAACAAGGGGCTCCAGCATAACAATGATTGTGAGGATGGTGCAGGACCAGGCAGTGTTTCATTCTGTTGTACATACTAAGGTCACTATGAGTCAGAACCAACAACAATAAGATATAGAAATGTTTACGAAAAATAATGAAAATAAAAATACCAGTATTTCAAATATTCAAGGATTTTGTGTAAAAAGGTGCAAAACTAGAATATGTATTTAAAAATATATGGATCTTTTGTTCTAGCCCCACTAAAAATAAGAACAGTAAGTATTGTTGTCTTAGTCATCTAGTGCTGCCATAACAGAAATACCACAAGTGGATGGTTTTAACGAAGAGAAATTTATTTCCTCACAATCAAAGTAGGCTAAAAGTCCAAGTTTAGGGTGTCAGCTCCAGGGGAAGGCTTTTTCTCTCTGTCGGCCTTCTCATCAGTGTTCCCCTGGACTAGGAGCTTCTCGGCACAGGAACCCCAGTCCAAAGGACGTGCTCTGCTCCTGGCACTGCTTTCTTGATGGTATGAGGTCTGCCTCTTCTCTCTGCTCACTTCTGTCTTTTACATCTCAAGAGATTGCCTCAGGACACAATCCAGTCTTGTAGATCAGGTCCTGCCTTACTAACACAACTGCCACCCATCCTCCCTCATTAACATCATAGAGGCAGGTTTACAACATACAGGAAAATCACACTGTACCAAGAATCATTGCCTAGCCAAATTGATACACACATTTTTTGGGGGACATAATTCAAACCATGACAATTGTCAATATAAATTTGAACCTATAACTCAAAACAAGTAATAGGGCTATACAGAAATTGTCGTTCTATGGGATTTAATTTTCTTTGTGTAATAGTATGAAATATTGCCTGTATTGTAAACACAGTTTTATTCCTGAAGAATCTTTCTTTATAAGTGCAGCTTTCAAGATTTTGTATGTACAACATGTAGATATGTAAATGTGTAATTATATACAAAATCTTGAAAGCTGCTCAGTGTTTATGTACTTGGTTGCTAACAAAAAGTCAGTGGTTTGAACCCACTAGCCTCTTCTAGGGATAAAGGTGTGGCAGTCTGCTTCTGTAAAGATTACAGCCTTGGAAACCCTATGGGGCAGTTCTACTCTGTCCTATAGGGTCATTATGAGTTGGAATTGACTAAATGGCAATGGGTTATATACTGTCTTAGTCATCTAGTGCTGGTATAACAGAAATACCACAAGTAGATGGCTTCAACAAAGAGGAGTTTATTTCCTCACAGTAAGGTAGGCTAAAAGTCCAAATTCAGGGCATCAGCTCCAGGGGAAGGCTTTCTCTCTCTCGGCCTTCTCATCATTGTTCCCCCGGACTAGGAGCTTCTCAACGCAGGGACCCCGGTCCAAAGGACCCGCTCTGCTCCTGGCACTGCTTTCTTGATGGTATGAGGTTCCCCTGTATCACTGCTCATTTCTGCCTTTTATATCTCAAGACATTGCCTCAGGATACAATCCAAACTTGTAGACTGAGTCCTGCCTTACTAACACAACTGCCACCCATCCTCCCTCATTAACATCATAGAGGCAGGATTTATAACATATAACATATAGGAAAACCACACAACACCAGGAATCATGGCCTAGCCAAATTGATACGCACATTTTTTGGGGGCGTAATTCAAACCATGACGTATACATACACACATACATACGTATATTCATACACAGTGAGACCTGTAAGATACGTATCGCATCATGATCCAATATACTAATACACTAACACATATTTCCATGCATACATGTCTCTGTGTGTGTAAAACTAAAAATCTGCACAACAATGTTATGTGTAATTGCATGCATTGAGCACTGATGTTTTCTTTCCTTTTTCAGTCTGTACTGTTTGGAATTTATTGTAAGATTTGTTAATGAATTGTGCCAACGAGTTACTTAACATTGCTTTAGAGAGATATTTGCTTTCTAGGTGTGCACTCAAACTTCACTTTGTCTGCATAACATTACACATTCTTTTAGAGATGTGTATGCCCTTGTTTGTTCATTTGCTCAGATAATCAGAAGCTAAAACTCAGAAGAACATTGAGAGGGTTCTCAGGGAAGACCCTCACCTCATAGTGGAAGAAGGACAATAAATAGGAAGTAAAGAATACTTGATGAAGCTTTGTATTATGAGCCAGGCAACTGTAATGGTACACCCCACTGTGGCTAATCCTTATACCTTGCTCTTGACACAATTACTTGCTTAGAAATTTTTCTCAGTCTTAGATTTAAAGGATACTGAGCCTTATTGGTAGTTATTTTCTGGTTTTGTATGATCTGGTGTTTTCTCCTGCTGGGCTGAATGACTGTCAACTAGCTCTGTTCATAACTCTGTTCGTGCTTTGGGCTGCACATGCTGCCACCCACAGGTGGCCTTACAGCCTGTTTTATTATCTGTTATGTCTCTCTGGGGGAGAGGCAAGGCCCCCAGAATGGCAAAGTAACTACCTAATAAGTACCTCAAATGCTCTCCACTTGGAAGATTGCTGAGTCTGCCTCACCCCACCCACCACCAGAACTAAAGACAATGTAGAAGCAGTCTTGGTCATCAATTATACCCAAATACTCCCACCTACTAAAAACAGCACGAGATTCCCCACACGATGGGTCTCCCTCTGGGCCCATCTCTCATTCACTCCCATATATGGGATTACCATTTCCTGGGTTGAGAATCGAACCTACTCTGTCTGTTTCACAACTCATTGATCAAGAGTTTAATTCCTCTAATTACAACAAGGACTTTGTCCGACAGACTATCTGGAGTCTCACTGACTCCAGTGCTAAAACCCCAGACGACTGGAATGAGACAACTTGTATCCAAACTAACCTGACCAACCAAATCTGCTGCACAGGGGCACCTACCAAGGGAAGATATCTAGGAATTTCCCAAGAACTTTTTATTTGCTCTCTAACTACTGCTTGCCCTACCACATGGGGCCTACACCCCCAGGCATAATTCATTACCTCTGAAGCATATTTACAATGCCACAAGAGAAAATACCAAAGCCCTACATGCTGAGTACACCAACCTGAACTTTATGTTCTCCTAGCCCTGAACTTGCAGTGCGATACATAGCTTGGGCAAGCTAACACCACCCTCAAAATTGCACCATCACTGAATTTTTATGTGCCCCCAATGGATAAGTCGGATATGTAGGTCTGGCTCACACCCAGATTGCCGCAGCCCAGCTTATCACTATCCAAGCTGTGGATGGGCAACTCCTTACATCAACCCTGTCACTACCACTGGTCAATGCTCCCTAGGATTTTTGTCCCCCTCAGACACCTGGTATATATGTGCAAATATACCAGGCCTCCAACAGAACCTCAAGTTATAGACAAAAGAGAGCACTAGGTTTAATTCTGGCTGGTACAGGTGTAGTAATAGGGCTCCTGGACCCATGGGGAGGATTTGCCTATCATGAAGCCACCCTCCATAATCTGACTTTGTCAGTAGAAAATATTCCACAGTCCACTGCTTGAGTCATTGAAAATCAACAAAAGAGCCTTGACTCTATGGTGAGGGTGGTCTTAGACCATCATATCACTCTGGACTACCTACTAGCTGAACAAGGAGACATTTGTGCAGTAGCCAACAACACTTGCTGCACTTACTTCAACACTTTAGGGGAAGTGGAAATAAATGTGAAAAAGATTTATGAAAAAGCTAAATGGCTACACAAGTTCAACCAAGGCACAACTTCACAGGATAGTTGGGATGCGGTAAAGGCTGCAATCCCAAATTTAATATGGTTTCTTCCCCTTCTAGGACCCTTGATCATGGTTGTCCTGCTGCTTGTATTCGGGCCTTTTTTTTTTAACCATTTAGTAAAGTTTGTATCTTCTGGGCTCCAGAAGTTCCACCTGCAGATGATGTTACAAAAAGGGATATTGCCCCATCTCCCCTGAACCGGTTACAGCCAGAGCCCAGTTCTATGCCAGCACCCCTAGCCAGCATGAAGTAGTTACAGAAGAATGACCTCTGGCCCATGTCCCCATCTGGCCCAGGATTTGGACCTTTTAGGGGATCCAAACCTGAAAAGAAAAGGGGGCAGTGAGATGGGTAGACACTGGATGGCAGGTGGGAGGAGCTAAGCCACCATTTTCCTTCTGTCATGGCCCCTGTGCAACTGCATGGACCCAATGACGTCAGCATCATCACAGGAGCTGTCCACCAATCCTGATGGACCACACCCCCAAATGGTCCCCTGAATATGCCCTGAAGAAGAGCCCACCCTTACTCTGTTTCCTCCCCATATAAAACCCTGTGCCTGCCGATTGAAGAGCCTTCTCAGTGACGTAGGCCCCGGTGTGCTCCTTTGCTTGGCGAACCAAATAAAGTTTTCTTCATCTGCTTTCACCCAACTTGTGTCTCAGTGTTGTGCGGAGTGAGACCTGGAAGACCAGTAACAATTATTCTATTGTATTTCTTCATGTTGTAATATGGGCTTGAAGAACCCAGATAGTGAGAAATTTTAAAAGTAAAAGTAGTTGTGCTTGTTTTTGAAAATCCCAAGGGGAAGTTGTGTATTTAACCTTGAACTGATACTGGACTTTTTCCCCTAATATACTTGTCTTTTGGGAATTGTGCTATAAGACAATCTCACTGTGATTTGGGAAAACACAGTTTGGATTAAAATTGGGTTTCTTCACTGAGATATTTGTCTCTGATATATCAAATACACTGCCCTTCATTATAACAAATATTTTGTAATGTCCACTTTACCATTCTGAAATCAATTTCAAAGATAATATATCCAAACTATAAACAATCTAAAATAATCAACATTAGTTAAATATAGTATAAAATGGAAGGAATATAATTTATAATAAAATATCTACATTAATGTTTACATGTCTCTGGAGGACCGAAGTTGAAGACGTAATGAATTAGATTCTTGTATCTACTTATGATGAATGAGTTGGGATATAAGATGAGGAAAGAAATCTGCACATGAGTACAATTAAATGAACGTACAGAGGTACTGGACAACACTAGAATCAAATTTAATATTTTAAAAACTGCTAACAAATCAGACTTATTTGTATATGTTAAGAGAAAAAGGGAAATAAGCAGAAGAATGGTTAACATGTTAAAACAAATGATAAACATTTGAAGTGAAGAAATAAAGAAATACAGGATTTTTTTGTACCCATCAGTTAGGCTTGATGGGTAAATGTAGTAACAAAATATCCCTTTATATAACATGAAGCGGGATAGAAATAAACCATCATAGAAAAAAATCTCCTATTCTGAAATGCTACCATATGTCAACACATACATTTGTTTTTAGTTGTTAAAACACCATATTCTTTACAGACAATAAACAAAGAAGAATAATCTGAAAAAAAAAATTATTTGACACTTCTGGGCAACATGGCACTATAGGCAGAAGCACCATGCCATCCCTCCACAACAAAGATCCAAAAAACTAAACCAAACAGAGAAAATGGCAATCCTGAAACCCAAAGCATCAAATGAAGAGATAAAGAACTCAGCCAAGCTCTGAATGGAATAAGAAACTGACAGAGAACAGAGAGCAAGGACATATATATGCAGAGGTCCCCTATCAGGTAACGCAGCACAGATCCGCCATCTTGGATTCCTATCAGGGACCAGAAAACAGGGGGTACCAGAAAGCAGCTTCACAGAGCTTCCAGCAGAAGACAGAACAACCAGTAAACAGCGATATACGCTTTCCCATCCCCGACCCTTCTTCACCCCCCCAGTTGGCCTCCTCTGCTACCGGCAGCCACAGTCTCTTGGCCGGGAAGCACAGGCTTCACCCTGATGTCACTTGGATTCCACTCGCCCACACTGGCCAACTCCCTAAGTGCTATTTGTTGGCTGCTGATGTTGCTTTTTTCTGCTTCTTTAGATTCTTCCTTACCTCTCACCACCTCCCCCTCCTTTGTTGAAATACCTGGCTCATGTGCCATCTTTGCTTCTTCCTGAAAGGCTGTGAAATTCCACTTGAATGTGAGACTGCTTTCCGGCCCATGCTGCCAGGCTGGTGGGATCCCTGGGCTTTTTTGTTTGTTTGGAATTGTTTGTTTGTTTTCTGTTTCTTTTCTCGAATTGGGAGCCTGTTCTAGCTGGGCAGTACTGTGTGGCTTGGGGCCTACACCCTCAGTTTGCACAGACGCGCAGAAGGATCCCTGACACCATTTCTTTTTTCTTTTTTTTTTCTAGAGTTTTTCTTATTCGTTTTTTAAATTTATTATTTTTTTTCTTTTCCCTTTTTGTCTTTCTTCATTACTAAGTTTCTTGTCTGTCTATACTTTCCTTCACTTCCTGTCCCCTGAATACCTGGTGCTGAGTGACACCTCTACTCCTTCTAGCCAGGCTGTACATCATAGCCTGGGAGCACCTTCCCCAGACCTCACAGCCACACCAGTGGGCTCCCTGGGAGCTTTGCATTTTTTTATTTCTAATTTTTATGTGTTCATTTTTTCTTTTTTTTCTCCTTTTTATTTTTCTCCATTTCATAGTCTCTCATCTCTCCACTTCAATGGCAAGCTCCCCTAGAACTCTTTTTTGTTTGTCTGTTTTTGACTACTGTTCCTCTCTCCTCTCTCTCCTCGCTCCCATACCCATCTTAGCTCCACACATCACAATCTCCCCCTTCATCCTTCCTACCTTCCCTGGGCACTGAACATCACACCACCAAGTAGCCCAGTCACGGTCTACCGGAACCTGCCCTGCACTTATTACAGGCTCACCCTTGTGGCTGTAGTAAGTGCCACAAACAACCCATCCCAGCAACTCCTCTTCATCTAAGCCAGCCTTGCTATACCATATCTGAGAGACTGACCCTGCCAATTGGAGAAGGAGGTGAAAAGTATCATGCCCACTAATGAGCAGACAGCAAAGAACACACAGCCCGCCTGCTCAGACATAGCCAAATAAAACAAAAAATCAGGATGAAACATAAAAATTTACAATCAATGAACAAGAAAAATAACTACCAAATGCCCTGAAGACAGCAGACAATATCAAAACATTTACAAAAGCAGGACAGGATGGCTCCAGTAGGCATTCAAAATAAAACACCAGATGACTTTCCAGTAGAAGAAAAGGCACTAGCACTACCTGATAGGGAATTCAAATCTCTAATATTCAGAGGAAAAAATAGACAAATTCATGGAAAAGCAGACAATTTCAGGGAAAATAAAGAAAAAAAATAGAAGAATTCAGGAAAATAATGCAGGAACAAAATGTCAAAATAAATTCACAACTAGAAATCATAGAAGAGCAACAATTAGAAATATGAAAGATAGACAACAAGGTTTCAGAAATGGACAGTGTCATAGAAGGGCTGAAGAGCAGGTATGAAACAGTGGAAGAGATGATCAGTGAACCTGAAGACAAACACTTGGTTATAACTCTGAGGAAAAATCAGAAAAAAGAATGAAGAAAAATGAAGAGACCCTGAGAATTATGTGGGATACAATCAAAAGCAAAAACTTACGAGGGATTGGAGTTCCAGAACAGGGGGAGAAAACAGAAAACACAGAGAGAATCATTGAAGAACTTCTGACTGAAAACTTCCCCAATATGAAACATGAAAAGCTGGCCATCCAAGAAGTTCAATGAACCCCATATAGGATAGACCCCAAAATAAAACCACCAAGGCATATGATAATCACACTCACTGAAACCAAAGACAAACCAAGAATCCTGAGAGCAGCTAAAGAAAAAGAAAAAGTCACATACAGAGGAGAAACAAAAAGACTAAGCTCATCTTGTTCAACAGACACCAAGCAGGCAAGAAGGCAGTGGGATGAAATATATAAAACCTTGAAAGAAAAAAATTGCCAGCCAAGAATAATTTATCCTGAAAAACTCTCATTCAAATATGATGGTGAAATTAGATCATTTCCAGGTAAACAGAAATTAAGGGACTATGTAAAAACAAAACCAAATTTACAAGAATTATTAAAAGGAGTCCTTCGATCTGAGAACAAACAGCATCAGCTCACAGGCTGAATCTAGGACGCAGGATCATACCAGCCAGATATCAATCTAGGAAATGAACTCTCAAGGACTATCCAAAACAAAAAGAAATACAACATGGAATCAGAGCAGTTAATCTGTAAACAATAACAACATCAGAACAATAAAAGAAGAAATAAGTGGTGTAGGTATAGAGCCTTCTAATGGAGAGGAAGGCGAGGGGATACCAAGTAATAATAGACTGCTTCAAACTTAGATAAGGGTAAAATTCATGGTGACCACAAAGAAAGTTTACAAATCTACTCATCAAAATGAAGAAAAACATAAAGTCTCAGTAAAAACAAAACCTACAAAAACAAAAGAATTGAAAAAAAAATCCAAAAACAAAAGGAATTCAGCATGGGAGAGTAAGAAGAACAAAGAAAACGTAAGCACCACAAAAAAAGCACTACAAAATGACAGCAATGCTCACACCTATCAATAATTACACAGAATGTAAATGGCCTCAATGCACCCATAAATAGAGAGTGACAGATTCGATAAAAAAAACGGATCTATCAATATGCTGTCTACCAGAGACACACCTTAGAAACAAAGACAAAAATTTATTAAAAATCAAAGGTTGGAAAAATACATATCAAGCAAACGACTACCAAAAAAGAGCAGGAGTGGCAATACTAATTTCAGATAAAATAGACTTTAAAACAGAATCTACCATAAAGGTGAAGAAGAACACTATATAATGATCAAGGGAATGATCCATCATGAAGACATAACCATAATAAACATCTATGCACCCAATGACAGGGCTCCAAAATACATAAAACAAACTCTAATAGCAGTGAAAAAAGAAATTGACAGTCCCACAATAATAGTAGGAGACTTCAACACACCATTCTCAGTAAAGGACAGAACATCTAAAAAGAAACTCAACAAAGATACAGAAGACCTAAAGGGCACTCAGCCAACTTGACCTCATAGACGTATATAGAACACTCCACCCCACAGCTGCAAAGCACACATTCTTTTGCAGTGCATATGGAATGTTCTCCAGCATAGACCACGTCTTAGGCCACAGAGCAATCCTCAACAAGATCCAAAATGTTGAGATAATACAAAGTATCTTCTCTGACCACAATGCCATCAAGGTAGAAATTAACATTAGAAAGAGCAAGGAAAAAAAATCAATTACATGGAAAATGAATAACACCCTGCTTACAAATCACTGGGTAATAGAAGAAATCAGAGATGGAATAAAAAAATTCCTAGAATCAAATGAGAATGAAAACACATCATACCAAAACCTTTGGGACACAGCAAAGGCAGTCCTCAGAGGACAATTTATAGTAACAGATGCACACATCAAAAAAGAAGAAAGGGACAAAAAAAGAAGAAAGGGACAAAATCAAAACATTAACTATACAATTTAAACAAATAGAAAGAGAACAGCCAAAAAAGCCCACAGCAACCAGAAAAAAGGAAATAGTAAAGATCAGAGCAGAAATAAATGAAATAGAGAATATAAAAACAATAGAAAGAATCAACAAAACCAAAAGCTGGTTCTATGAAAGAATCAACAAAATCAAAAAACCACCGGCCAGACTAACAAAAGAAAAACAAGAGACGATGCAAATAATCCAAATAAGAAATAAAATGGGTGATATTACAATAGTCCCAACTGAAATAAAAAGGATCATAACATAGTATTATGAAAAATTATACTCCAACAAAGTTGAAAACCTAGATGAAATGGATAAATTTCTAGAAACACACTATCTACCCAATGTATCACAAAGTGATGCTGATAATCTGAACAGATCCATAACAAGAGAAGAGACTGAAAAGGTAATAAAAAAAACTTACAACAACAACAACAAAAAAACCCTGGCCCAGATGGCTTCACTGGACAATTCTACCAAACATTCAGAAAAGAGCTTGTACCAGTACTACTGAAACTATTTTAGAACATAGAAAAGGAAGTGACACTTCCAAATTCATTCTATGAAGCCAGCATAACCCTGATACCAAAACCAGGCAAAGATGTCACAAAAAAAAGAAAATTACAGACCAATATCTCTCATGAATATAGATGCAAAAATTCTGAACAAAATGCAAGCCAATAGAATTCAGCATCGTATCAAAAAACTAATACACCACAACCAAGTAGGATTCATACCAGGTATATAAGGATGGTTCAACATTAGAAAATCAATCAATGTAATCCACCACATAAATAAAAGGAAAGAAAAGAATCACACGATCATCTCAGTTGACACAGAAACGGCATTTGACAAAGTCCAACACCCCTTCCTGACAAAAACTCTCAATAAATATAGAAAGAAAATTTCTCAACATAATAAAGGGCATCTATGCAAAAACCAACAGCCAACATAATTCTTAGTGGAGAGAGGCTGAAAACATTCCCATTGAGAACAGGAACAAGACAAGGATGCCCTTTATCACCACTCTTATTTAACATTGTGCTGCAAATTGTAGCTAGAGCAATGCGGCAAGAGAAAGAAATAAAGGGCATCCAAATGGGTAATGAAGAAGTAAAACTGTCCCTGTCTGTGGATGATATGATACTGTACAGAGAAAACCCTAAAGACTCCATGAGAAAACTACTGGAATAGAAAGATACAGCAGAATAGCAGGATACAAGATAAACATACAAAAATCAGTTGGATTCTTCTACACCACTAAAGAGAACAATGAAAAGGAAATCAGGAAAACAATACCATTTATAATAGCCCCTAAAAAAATAAAATACATAAGAATAAATCTAACCAGGGACATAAAAGACCTATACAAAGAAAACTACAAAACACTACTGCAAGAAACCCAAAGGGATCTACATAAATAGAAAAACATACCATGCTCATGGATAGGTAGGCTCAACATAGTGAAAATGGCAATTCTACCCAAAGCAATTTACAAATACAATGCAATCCTGATCCAAATACCAACAACATCTTTAAAGAGATGGAAAAACTAATCAGTAACTTTATATGGAAAGAGAAGAAGCCCTGGATAAGTAAAGCCCTACAGAAGAAGAAGAATAAAGTTGGAGGACTCACACTACCTGACCTCAGAACCTACTATACAGCTACAGTAGTCAAAACAGCTTGGTACTTGTACAAGGACAGATACATTGAACAATGGAACAGAATTAAGAACCCAGATGTAAATCCATCCACCTGCGGTCATGTGATCTTCAATAAGAGACCAAAGTCCATCATATGGGGAAAAGACAGTCTTTTTAACAAATGGTGCTGGCAAAACTGAATGTCTATCTGCAAAAAAAATGAAACAGGAGCCGTACCTCACACCATATACAAAAACTAATTCAAAATGGATCAAAGACTTAAAAATAAAGCCCAAAACTATAAAGTTCATAGAAGAAAAATAGGATCAACATTGGAGGCCCTAAGAGACAGCATTAACAGGATACAAACCATAACCAACAACACATGAACTCCAGAAGATAAGCTAGATAACTGAGATCTTCTGAAAATCAAAAACCTGTGCTGTTCGAAAGACAACACCAAGAGAGTAAAAAGAGAACCTACACACCGGGAAAAAATTTTTGGTCATTATTAGTCACACAAAGGTCTAATCTCTATAATCTACAAGAAAATCCAACACCTTTACAATAAAAGGAAAAATAATCCAATTAAAAAATGAGTAAAGGAAATGAACAGACAGTTCACCAAAGAAGACGTTCAAGCAGCCAACAGACACATGAGGAAATGCTCGCACTACTACCCATTAGAGAAATGCAAATCAAAACCCCAATGAGATACCGTCTCACCCTGGCATTATTGGCACTAATCAGAAACACTGGAAATTACAAATGTTGGAGAGATCGGAACTCTTACGCACTGCTGGTGGGAATGCATAATGATACACCTGTTTTGGAAAATGATATGGTGCTTTCTTAAAAAGCTAGAAACAGAAATACCATACGATCCAGCAATCACACTCATAGGAACATATCCTAGAGAAATAAGAGCCGTCACACGAATAGACATATGCACACCCATGTTCATTACAGCATTGTTCACCATAGCAAAAAGTCGGAAACAACCTAGATGCCCATCAACAGAGGAGTGGATAAACAAACTATGGTACATACACACAATGGAGTATTATGCAACGATAAAGAATAATGATGAATCTGTGAAGCATCTCATAACATGGATGAAACTAGAAGACATTATGCTGAGTGAAATAAGTCAGTCACAAAAGGACAATTATTGTGTGAAACCTCTATTGTAAAAACTCATGAAAAAGTTAATACATGAAAAGTAACAATCTTTGTAGGTTACAAAGGATGGGAGGGGTCAGGGGGAAATACTAAATAGACAAATATATAAGTGGTAACTTTGGTGAAGGGTAAGACAGTACACAATACTGGGGAAACCAGCACAACCTGTACAAGGAAAGGTTATAGAAGCTCCATAGACACAGCCAAACTCCCTGAGAGACTGAAGTGCTGGGCAGAAGGCTATGGGCACTGTGGTTCCCAGCAACATCTAGCTCAATTGGCATAACACAAGTTTCTAAAGACAATATTCTACATTCTACCTCGGGGAGTAGTGTCTGAGGTCTTAAGTGAGCAGCCATCTAAGATACTCCGCTGGTCTCACCCCTTCGGGAGCAAGGGCAAATGAAGAGAACAGGATACAAGGAAAAGAGTAGTCCAAAGGACTAATGGACCACGGCTACCAAGGCCTCCACCAGACTGAGTCCAGTTCAGCTAGATGGTGCCCGCTACCACCACTGACTGCTCTGACCAGGATCACAACAGAGGGTTCTGGACAGAGCTGGAGAAGGATGTGGAACAAAATTCTAACACACAAAAAAGGAGCAGATTTACTAGCCTGATAGAGACTGGAGAAACCCTGAGAGTATGTCCCCTGGACACCCTTTTAGCTCAGTGGTGAAGTCACTCCCGAGGTTCACTGTTCAGCCGGGGATTGGACAGCCCCATAAAACAAAACTGAACTTTTGAGGCACGGCAGTCCAGGGACAAGGACTAGAAGGCAGGAGGGGACAGGAAAGCTGGTGACAGGGAACCCAACGTTGAGTAAGGACAGTGCTGACATGTCTTGTGGTTGTTAACCATTGTCATAGGGCAATATGTGTACTAACTGTTTAATGAGAAACTACTTTGTTCTGTAAATGTTTGTCCAAAGTACAAAAAAAAAAAAAAAGAGTTATCTATGTGAGATCAAATTGACAACAGCAACTCAGAAGGTTTGATGGGAAGCCTAGGGGACAGTGAGTTGAAGACAATGGTGATGGAATAATTTGGAAAAGGATAGTGAGAATAGCAACACAACTGGATGAACGTAATCGATGTCACTGAATTGTACATGTAGAAATTTTTGAAATGGTGTATTGTTGGCTATGTATATTTTCACCAAAAGAAGAAGATCCTCCAAGGTCGAGAAGGGAGAGTGTTGACATGTCGTGGGGTTGGTAACCAATGTCATAAAACAATATATGTACTGACTGTTTAATGAGAAACTATTTGTTCTGTAAGCCTTCACCTAAAGTACAATTAAAAAAAAAAAATCAAACTAAATAAATAAATTCTTTCAGTAGAAAAACTGTGTTACAACCCTAGGGATTATATTTTAAGAGTTTAAAACTGTATCAATATGTAATATTTGCAGCATAAATTTCTTATCAGTTTGCTAACATAAACACTCATATTTAGAAAATTAATATAAATATTACAAAACAGCTTTTGCAAATGAAAAGTAATATGATCTCTGAATTTTATGTGTTTGTCCATTTTAATATTTGGTTCCAAAAAAGTTAAAAGGAATTGTTAAATCTCCTCCGCTGCATGTTTACATTCAACAGATACAAATGAAAACTGACATAGTTGTGTTGTATCGGCCACTTGACGTCCATAAGCTGTGTTGCCATTGATGATGTAATTTTCTGAAATAGGCAAAAATCTGTATAAAGTCTAAATAAAATACACTATTTCCTCAATTTACATAATATTTATATTCTTGAAAAATACAGTTTATATTTCTATAAAATTATACAAAAATTTTCTGAAGCAAATTTAAAACTAAGCTCATGAATGTAGCAGCCACCACCTGTCTGCCAGTGGCGACTAATGTGTTCCTATGCTGCTGGATGGATTTCAGCAAAGTTTCTAGACTAGGATAGCCTGGGAAGAAAGGCCTGGTGATCTACTTCCAAAAACCAGGCAATGAAAACCCTATGGATGACATTGGTCTGATCTGCAACATATCATGCATTTCATTCCATTATGAATGGAGTCACCATGAGTTGGGGGTCAACTTGACATCAGCTAACAAAGATGACAAGAAACCCATTGCAGTAAAATTGATTGCGACTCAGAGCAACCTTGTAGGATAGAGTAGAACTGCCCCATAGGGATTTCAAGGAGTGGCTGGTGGATTCCAACGGCCAACCTTTTGGTTAGCAGTCAAGCTCTTAACCACTGTGCCACCAGGGCGCCTACAACAATAATAGGAATGTAGAAACTACATGAGTGGAATTTCTAATTTCCAGAACATCAGAATTTTGGGCAGACCAAGGCTAAATACTTTATGGTTAAGGACTGTTCTACACATTGTTTTACCTCCATCTCCCACTTAGCAAATGACATTATTTACCCTCATTATTGTTCTATTAACAATAGTCTGGAATTTCCTAAAAACACCTCTTGTTACATAGTAATGGCCAGTGAGAACCACAGCTGTAGGACTACAATTACTACTTGCCCCAACATTTTCCTGCTTGCCCCTAGCTACAAGAACCACTAATGTCATAAGAGAAATATATAAAGGAGGTAGATTTAATGTAGATTAACAACAACAAAAAAATCTGTATAAAATTAGAAGGACTTGTTACTTGAATTTAGAGAATACATGGACTTTAGATTGTCAAAAGAAATTATTATATGTATGGCAAAAATATAATCCAATGGAATAGAAGTGAATATCAGTATGACCTGATACAAAAAGAGCAATACAAAATTCTGTTAAATATTAAGTAAAAATAAGGTTGCAGATAAGTTAGGGCCTGCTTATCCATGGTCTTTAACTGACAGTTGAGCAAAGGATTTCTGGTCCTGAACAGATTATCTAAATGTGTCTACATTAAAACAACAATTAAAAAAACCTAAAAAACTAGACCCATTGCTGGATTCCAACTCATGGTGAACCCACCTGTTTCAGACTAGAACTGCCATAGTGTATTCAATGGCTATGACCCTTCAGAAGTAGATCACCAGGCTTTTATTCTGCAGCACCACTGACTGGATTGCAACTGCCCACCCTTCAGTTAGTGTTGTTGTTTTGTTAGGTGCCCTCTAGTCAGTTCTGACTCATAGCTACCTTATGTGTAATAGAAAGAAACATTGCCCTGTCCTGAGCCATCCTCACAATATTTACTACATTTGAGCCTATTGTTGTAATCACTGTGCCAATCCATCATGTTGAGATCTTCGTATTTTTTGCTAATGCTTCGCTTTACCAAGCATGATGTCCTTCTCTAAGGATTGGTCTCTTCTGACAACATCTCCAAAGTAAGCAAGACAAAGTCTCAACACTCTCGCTTCTAAGGAGAATTCTGGATGTACTTCTTTCAAGACAGATTTGTTCATTCTTTGGGCAGTCTAGGGTATATTCAATATTCTTTGCAAACATCCTAATTCAAATGCATCAGTTCTTCCCTGGTCTTCCTTTATCATTGTCCAGCTTTTGCATGCATATGAGGCAGTTGAAAATACCACAGCTTTGGTCAGCTGCACCTTAGTATTCAAAGTGATATCTTTGCTTTTTTAGCATTTTAAAGAGCATTTTTGCAGCAGATTTGCCCAATGCAATGCATCTTTTGATTTCTTGACTGCTGCTTCCATTTGTGGTGATTGTTGATCCAAATAAAATGAAAGCATTGACAACTTCAATATTTTCTCCATTTATCATGAAGTAGCTTATTGATCCACTTGTGAGGATTTTTGTTTTCTTTATGTTGAAGTGTAATCCATATTGAAGTCTATAGTCTTTGATCTTCATCAGTAAGTACTGCATGTCCTCTTCACTTTCAGCAAGCAAGGTTGTGTCATCTGCATATGGTAGGTTGTTAAAGAGTCTTCCACCAATCATGATGCTGCATTCCTCTTCATATAGTCCAGCTCCTTGGATTATTTGCTCAGCATACAGACTGAGTAATTATGATGAAAGGATAGATCCCTGATGCATACTTTTTCTGATTTAAACCATGCAATATCCCCATGTTCTTTCTGTTTGAACGACTACCTCTTAATCTGTGTACAGGTTCTGCATGAGCACAATTAAGTTTTCTGGAATTCTCATTGTTTGCAATGTTATCTACAATATGTTATGATCTACACAGTTGAATCCTTTGCATAGTCAATAAAACACATGTATACATTTTTCTGGTATTCTCTGCTTTTGGCTAAGATCTGTCTTACATCAGCAACGATATCTCTGTTCAACATCCTCTTCTAAAACTGCCTTGAATTTCTGGTAGTTCCCTGTATTTGTATGACTGCCGCTGTTTTAAATTAAATTCCGCAAAATTTTTGTATTATCAATGCTATATTATCAATCTGCTGCAAAAGACTTCTTTAAAGTGTTAAAAAAGCAAAGATGTCACCTTGAAGTCTGAGGTGTGCCTGACCCAAGCCATGGTGTTTACAATCACCTCATATGTATGCAAAAGCTGGACAATGAATAAGGAAGACCAAAGAAGAATTGATGCCTTTGAATTATGGTGTTGGTGAAGAATACTGAATATACCATGGACTGCCGAAAGAAAGAACAAATCTATCTTAGAAGAAGTACAGCCAGAATGCTCCTTAGAAGCAAGGATGATGAGACTACATCTCACATACTTTGGGCACGTTATCAGGAGGGCTCAATCCCTGAAGAAGGACATCATGCTTGGTAAAATAGAGGATCAGTGAAAAAGAGGAAGACCCTCAACAAGATGGATTGACACAGTGGCTGCAACAATGGGCTCAAGCATAACAATGATTGAAAGGGTAGCGCAGGACGGGGCAATGTTTTGTTGTGTTGTACATAGAATCGCTATGAGTCGGAACGTACTTGATGGCAACTAACAACAACAACAACTTTATCATGTGATATTAACAATATTGTTTGCTCATTTCTGCATTTATTGGACTATGTTTCTTTGGAATGGGCATGAATATGGTTCTCTTCCATTTGTTAGGCCAGGTAGCTGTCTTCCAAATTTCTTGGCATAAATGAGTGAGCACCTCCGCTATCGAGTCCATTTGTTGAAGTGTCTCAGTTGGTAGTTTGTCAATACCGTCAACCTTGTTTTTTGCCAATGCCATCAGTGCAGCTTGGACTTCTTCCTTCAGCACCATCAGTTCTTGATTTATGCTGCCTTCTGAAATGGTTGAATGTTGACCAGTTCTTTTTGGTACAGTGATTCTGTGTATCCTTTCCATCTTTTTTTGATACTTCCTGAGTCATTCAGTTTTTTGCACATACAATCCTTCAACATTGCAACTCTAGGCTTGAATTTTTTTCTTCAGTTCTTTCAGCTTTTGAAACCTGAGTGCATTCTTCCCTTTTGGTTTTCTAATGCCAAGTTTTTTCACATTCCATTGTAGTACTTTACTTGGTCTTCTCTAGCTGCTCTTTGAAAACTTCTGCCCAACTCTTTTATTTCACCATTTCTTCCATTCTCTTTATCTGCTCTACGTTCAAAAGCAAATATCAGAGTCTCTTCTGACATCCATTTTGGTCTTTTCTTTCTTTCCTATATTTCTAATGATCTTTTGTTTTCTTCATTGTGATGTCCTTGATGTCATCCCACAACTCTTCTGGTCTTTGTTCATTAGTGTTCAATCCTTCAAATCTATTCTTGAGATGGTCTGTAAATTCAGGCAGGATATAGTCAATGTCATACTTTGCCCCTTGTGGATTTGTTCTAATTATCATCAGTTTCAGCTTGACCTTGCATATGAGAAATTGAGATCTGTCCCACAGTTGTTCCTGGCCTTGTTCTGGTTGATGATATTGAACGTCTCCATTGTCTCTTTCCACAGACGTAGTCAATATGATTCCTGTATATTTCATCTGGTAAGATCCATGTGTATAGTCATTGCTTGTGTTGTTGAAAAAAGTGTATTTCTGATGAATAAGTTATTGATCTTGCAGAATTTTATCTCCATGTGATCCCCAGTGTCATGTCTATCACCAAGACCATATTTCCAACTATTGATCCTTCTTCTTTGTTTCCAACTTTCACATTCCAATCACCGGTAATTATTAATGCATCTTGATTGCATATTTGATCAATTTCAGACTGCAGAAGTTGGTAAAAATCTTCAATTTCTTCATCTTTGGCATTAATGGTTGGTGGGTAAATTTGAATAATAGAAGTAATAACTGGTCTTACTTGTAGGTGTATGGATATTATCCTATCACTGACCATGTTGTACTTCAAGATAGATCCTGAAATTTTCCTTTTGATGATGAACAAAACACCATTCCTCTTCAATATTTCTTTCTCAGCATAGTAGACTGTAAGATTCTCCAATTCAAAATAGCCAATACCAATCCATTTCAGTTTACTAAAGCCTTGGATATCGATCTTCAAGTGTTCAATTTCATTGCTGAGGACTTCCAATTTTCCTTGATTCATACTTCATTCATTTCACGTTCTGATTACTAATAGATGTTTGCAGCTGTTTCTTGTCATTTTGAGTCTTGCCACATCAGCAAACGAAGATCCTGAAAGATTTACTCTATCCATAGAGTTAAGGCCAACTCTAATTTGAGGAGGCAGCCCTTCCTGGTTTGTATTTTGAGTGCTGTCCAACCTCAGGGGTTCATCTTCAAGCACTATATCAGACTGTGCTCTGCTGCCATCCATAAGATTTTCACTGCTTTTTTTTTTTTTAATTTCAAAAGTAGATTGACAGGTCCTTCTTCATAGTCTATCTTTGACTGGAAGCTCTTCTGAAACCTCTCTATCATGAGTGACCCTGCTGGTATTTGAAATCCTGGTGGCATAGTTTCCAACATCATAGCAATACGCAAACCACCACAGTACAACAAACTGATAGACACATGGCTGTCAGTTATTAGTTGAGCCCAAACAATTTGTGCCATGCAAGGACCTTAAAATGACAACAAATACTATAAATGCACATAGAAATATACATACACATACACACATAGATATGTGTTCACCAGCACAAAAGAGAAACAATGGCTTGTGAGATGTTTCAACTCATTTTTGAAAAATATCAAATTATTTGAAGTGTGGTTACTGATATAACACATGCAAGAAAGCTACAACTTGGATATGCACATAAAGGGAAAATAAAAATAAGTGAGATCCAAAGTATCCCAAAGAACCTTAGAAAGAACTTGGAACCTCAAAGTGCTGTAGAATTTAAGTGTGAAACAAAGGGCTGAACACACGGGGATTTGTAGAAAGGCTGTACAGGAATTTGTAGACACCATTTAAGTCTCTTCTCCCAACTTACATAACAAGTAGTTTCTTTTGTTTTTGCATGCAGATTTACACCTAAGTGGCTCTAAAACCAGGTACACCTGGCAGAGACACAGTGGATGGTGGGGGGTGGGGGGTGGAATAAGGTATGCACACATATAAAAAAGTTCAAGTAAAAATATCCGTACTGAATGTTGAATCTCCAAGCACCTCCTTTGACATTTTTCCCCCAGAAAAACTGACTAGTTGTACAAACTCTATGTTTAAGAAGGAGGCTCTTTCTGAAGAAAATTAATAACTCTAGAGAGAGTATTTCAAGATACTTCAGTCTGTGGGATCAGCTGTTCCCAATTCTTCTAAGTAAGACCTACAAATTGTTAAACCCACATCTTGCACAGAAAAGCTACCAACAAGTTTTTGTTTCTTCATTCTTAAGCATGAACTCAAAATCAAAGAGCACCGAACCTTTGAAAAAAAAGCTTCAATGTGAATGCAAAAGGAAAAAAAAGGAAGACAAAGCTAGAAAAATAGAATTATAAGAAAAGGAATAGAAGAAAGGGGCAGAAGAAAATGTAAAAAGGAAAGCTTTATAATTGATTCCTTTATAGAGATATGATAATGTGTGGAATGCATTAACCAAACTCAGAATACTATAGGATTTCTGGTTTCAACTGTTGCAAATTAGGTTGTATTATTCCATATTGCCTGCTGAACCAATAGAAAACTGTATAAATTATAAAATATTTGCTAGAAGTAATTGGAAATTTGAGAAGATAACAAAGTCCAAGAATCAGAGATGAGAGATGCGTAGCATATGGGTATTGCATTTAATGCTACTTTTCCTTTGAAAGAGTTTGCCGATCCATAAGTGGAAGCACAGAGACTCGGAAGTTTCACCATAGTTTTAGGCATTCTCAGGGGTAAGTGCAGGGGTGTGGGTAGGGAGGAGAAAAAAAAAAAGAAGTTTCTACCTGTCATGGAGGAGATCCATTAATAATCAAGACTTCCAGTTGGGATTTCTGAATGGCTGACTTAAGGACTTAAGAAAAATGTAAGACTGAAGAAAGTTGAAAATAGAACAGTTGATATAAAAATTAAAATCTAGCTGAATTCCTGCTTGTGTTAAGGTGATGTTCTATTAGACTAATTACCAGTCTTTACCAAAGGAAAACTTTTCTCCAGGAGGATAACATTATTCAGTTCCACAAATTATACCTGTAATCTTTTATATAAAATACCTGGTATTTTGGAAACAATGGCAAGACATACCAAGAGACAAGAACAAAAGCCAAGCCTTATCCACTCTCCAAAAAAGTATCAATAGAAACAAATTTAAAAAATCCTTATTATTGAGTTTTCAGGAACTTTAAAATAAGTGTTCTTAATATCCTTGGAAACCCTGATGGCATAGTGGTTAAGAGCTATGGCTGCTAACCTAAAGGTCAGCCGTTCAAATCCACCAGGTGTTCCTTGGAAATCCTAAGACGCAGTTCTACTCTGTCCTTTAGGTTTGCTATGAGTCAGAATTGACTGGACGGCAACGGGTTTGATTTTTGGGTTTTAATATTCTTAAGAAAATAGAGGTAAAGTTAGATCTTTCAAAAGACAGTTGTAATCTACAAAGGTGAGATTTTTAGAAAAAAATATATTAATTGCTTTCAAGAGCTCAAAAGATAGAGTTAACAGAATTTTAGATAGTTAAAGAACATTATAGTAAACCAGAAAATAGGTTCATAAAAAAATCCAGATTGTAGCTCCAAAAAACCAAAACCCAAACCTGTTGCAATCGAGTTGATTCCAACTCATAGTGACCCTATAGGACAGAGTAGAACTGCCCCATAGTATTTTCAAGGAGCACCTGGTGGATTTGAACTGCCAGGCTTTCGATTAGCAGCTGAACTCTTAACCACTACGCCACCAGGGTTTCCAGATTGTAGCTTAGGGAAAATAAAGTGTGAAAATACTTATGGTAATAAAAAAGCCAAGACACTTATGAAGCACTGTGAAGAAGTCTACCAAGTGTGCAACTGGAATCGTTCATGCTAAAAAGGAGCAGAATGAATATTTGAAGGTATATACGTTTCCAGGTAACGTAACTGTGTATCAGAACAGTGCTAAAAAATATTTATAAAAATATCCAACAACTAACAAGGTAAAATTCACAATGTCTGACAAATCAGAAATAGGCAATCATAATAGAAGTAGAAAAATATGAAACATACTCACAGGGAAAAATGATAAATCATTTAAAACCAATCCCCAAACTAACAAAGATGTTAGAATTAGTGACAAGGACACAAAATTAGTTACCAGTATTCTATTTCATTTGTTAAAAAAGGTAAAGATTTGACATGTTAAGTAGAGATAAGACAGATTTAAAATAATTGAAGTTGAACTTCTAGATTAAAAAAAATATCTATAATGCCTAAGATAAAGTATACACTGGATTGGATTAAAGGCTAATGAAACATTCAAGAGGAAAACATAGTGGACTTGAAGACATAACAGTAGAAACTAGCAAAGATGAAATAGAAAGACGAATGAGGCTTTGAGATAATGAATGGAGCATTAATGAACTATCAGACAAATTTAAGTAGTCTAATATAAGTGTAAGGAGCCCTGGTGGCACAGTGGTTAAGCACTCAGCTGCTAACTGAAAGGTCAGGGGTTCGAACCCACCAGCTGCTCTGCAGTAGTAAGGTGTGGCAGTCTGCTTCCATGAAGATTTACATCCTTTGAAACCCTATGGACAGTTCTACTCTGTCCTGTTATGTTGTTATTAGGTGTCATCAAGTCAGCTTATACTCATAGCGACCCTGTGTACAACAGAATAAAACACTGCCCAGGCTTGCATCATCCTCAAAATCATTGTTGTTTGAATCCATTGTTGCAGCCATTGTGTCAACCCATCTCATTGAGGGTCTTCATCTTTTTCTCTAAACCTTTACTTTACCAAGCATGATGTACTTCTCCAGGGAGTAGTTCCTCTTGATAAAATGTCCAAATTACTTGAGATGATGTCTCACTATCTTTTCTTCTAAGGAGCATTCTGATTGTGATTCTTCCAAGACAGATTTGTTCATTCTTCTGACAGTCCTTCGGATGTTCAATATTCTTTGACAACACCGCAATTCAAAGGCATCAATTCTTCTTAGGTCTACCTTATTCATTGTCCAGATTTGACTTGCATATGAGGCTATCGAAAATACTATGGATTAGGTCAGGTGCACCTTAGTCCTCAAGGTGACATCTTTGCTTTTTAACATTTTAAAGAGGTCTTTTGCAGCAGATTTGCCCAGCGACAGTGATACTGATGCTCTATTTCTAGAACTGTACTGTGATTAGTTTGATGTGTCTAAAATTTGAAAATTTATTTAACTGTCCACTCTTGATTTGTGTACGTTTCTTTGTGTATGAAATACTCTTAATAAAAATATTTTTTTTAATGTCATGTGGTTATAACGTAAGATCAATACATTATCAAGGAAAAGTTCTTGGGAAGTGAGCATATAATGCCAAAGAAAAATCAATAGAACTTTTTAATGATGAAGTTTAGAAAATATCACTGAAATCTAACAAAATATAATGTTATGGAAAATAGAAGATAAATGTTAAGATAATCAGAGTATCCATGCTGGAAGACCAATATCTAATACTATGGATACAAGAAGTGCAGGAGAGAAAACTGACAGGAAGAAATGGTCAAATAAATAATGCCAGGGAAAACACATTAAAATTTAGGAGCGTGTGTCTCTAGATTATAAGATTTCTTTGAGCCTCTAGGACAAGGACTGATAAAAGGATCATGAAGTCACAATGTCATAAAATTTCAGAACAAGAAGTTATAAAAGCGAAACCCCATAATTTTCCAAAAAGAATAAAAGTCGTATGCAAAGTATCAACATTTAGAATAGTATTATATCAATACGGTAATGTAAAATACTATAAGACAAGATCCTATGTGGAAATTCTATGTGGAAATGGTCTTAATCTATATATTTTCTATACTGAAACAAATTACCAATCAGTTTAACAGTGAAAGAAATAATTTCTGGAAACTTGGTTTCTTAAAATATTGATTTCTTATGCAACCTTTCTTGGTTGAGTCAACAAAAGAATAAACCAAGAAAAAACAATATATGGAAGTTAAGACAGAGATACACCTCAGGAAAGAAGTGAAGAAAAATATCAGAATGACAGAAGAGAAACAGACAGAGAGAACAATTTTAGCTAAGGAAAATGTTTCTGAAGTGGGGATTCTGGGCAATAAATAAATGGAAAAATGTGATCAAGTATAATGACTTATATTTTTAAGTAAAGACAGAGATACCAGAATGCTTGAGACAAAATTAATGATACATTGAAAAGTAGGAAAATAAAAAGAATACAATTCTGTGAAAAACAAAGATTTGTGTAATAAGGTGACTCATCTGCAAATATGTAAATAATCATAATAATATAAGCAATAATTATTTAATCAAATTTTAGTACAACCCCATTGATTAGAGGGTGGAGAAGAAGGAAATAGAAGTTGAGTGAAAGTGTTAAGTTCTCAACCATACTGACAGGAAATTAGGTATTGTCTAAAACCAATAGATGAAGAAAAGGTAATATAAATGTGTTACTTTGAAAGATGGACTAAATATCATAGGAAATAGCTTGGAGTTAAGGTGACTCTTTTGGTTAGCAAGGAATTGCTGTTTTTCATTATAAGCCTTCTATCACAGCTTGACTTTTTAATGTATGCCCGTATAATTTGACTAAAATATGATAATAGTAATAAGATGAAGTGAGGCAAAGGAGTTTTATTTTATTTTGTGTAAAGCCACTATCTGAGTAATTTTTATAGAAAATTATTTCAGAGTGTCATCTCTAACACACAGTTAGAAATTTTCATTTGATATGTAGAATAGTAGATATGAGGAAATTTAGAGTGGAAGGAGGGGGCCCTACTATGAACCTGTTTTTGTTAATCTTGGTTGAGGTGATGAAGGAGAAACATGAAATCTAGTTCGTATAAGCAACAGGCTCTTAAAACAAAATAAAAAGTATATATATATATATATGTGTGTGTGTATATATATATATATATATATATATATAAGAATTTTAATTGAGTCCCAGGATACAATAACATGATAATAACTAAGAAAAAATTGACATAGGCTACTACTACAGCATAGAGAAACATAATTATACAGTGAAATTTATACAAACATTTCGGGATAATTCAGTGCATCCCCCCCCCCCCATCTCCATCTCTAGTGAAGCAATGTTGTAAGAACTTACAAACCAAAACTCACTGAAGTCAAGTGATTCTGACTTATAGCGACCATGTAGGACAGAGTAGAACTCGCCCCACAGGGTTTCCAGGACTGTAAATCTTTATGGAAGAAGATTGCCACATCTTTCTCTCAAAGAGGGCTGGTGGGTTTGAACCACCAATCTTTCAGTTAACAGTCAAGTGCTTTAACCACTGAGCCACCGTGGATCCTTGTTGGAACTTACACCACTTTCCAAAGAAGAAGAGACGTAAAAAAAGATCAGCAACAGAACTACCAGAATCTGAAGGGTAAGAGGGAACTGGAGAAACCTCGAGAGTATGGCCTCTGTACACCCTTTTAGCTCAATGGTGAAGTCACTCCCGAAGATCACTGTTCAGCCAGGGATTGGATAGCCTCATAAAACAAAACTGGAATTTTGAGGCACATCAGTCCAGGTACAAGGACTAGAAGGCAGGAGGGGACAGGAAAGCTGGTGATAGGGAACCCAATGTTGAGGAGGGACAGTGTTGACATGTCGTGTGGTTGTTAACCATTGTCATAGGGCAATATGTGTACTAACTGTTTAATGAGAAACTATTTGTTTTGTAAATCTTCATCTAAGTTTCAAAAAAAAAAAAAGAAAAAGAATTATCTATGTGACATCAAATTGACAACAGCAACTCAGGGAGTTTGATGGGAAGCCTAGGGGGCAGTGAGTTGGAGACAATGGTGATGGAATAATTTGGAAAAGGATAGTGAGAATAGCAGCACAACTGGAAGAATGTAGTCAATGTCACTAAATTGTACATGCAGAAACTTTCGAAATAGTGTAACTTTGGCTACGTATATCTTCACACACACACACACACACACACACAAAAAGATCCTCCAAGGTCGAGAAGGGAGATTGTTGACATGTCATGTGGTTGTTAACCAATGTCATAAAACAATATGTGTACTGACTGTTTAGTGAGAAACTCTTTGTTCTGTAAACGTTCATCTAATGTACAATAAAAAAAAATTAAAAAGAATCTGAAGGGTAAGAAGGAAAGTAAAAAGGGAGAGAGGCGGGGCAATATGGTGCTCTAGGCAGAAGCACCATGCCGTCCCTCCACAGCAAAGATCCGAAAAACTAAGCCTAACAGAGAATCAACAATCCTGAAACCCTAGAACATCAAATGAAGAGATAAAGAACTCAGCCAAACACCAAACGGAGTGAGAATACTGAAAGAGAACGGAGAGCGAGAAGAGACTCATGCAGCGATTCCTTACCAGCTAACACAGCGCGGATCCACCATCTTGGACTCCTATCGGAGACCAGCAAACGGGAGAACGGGAGAGCAGCCTCACGGAGCGTCCAGTGGGAGATGGAACGACTGGTAAATTGTGGTGTGCGCTTTCCCACCCCCCACCCCTCTCCGCCTCGGCTGGGGCTCCCCTACTTCCCGTGGCCAGGGTCCCTGGGCCAGGGGGCGCCGGTGCTTGGATTCCGCATGCCCGGGCCCGCGGCTCTCTGAGAGCCGTTTGTTGGCTGCTGGCGTAGCTTTTTCTGCTGCCTCCCCCTCCTTTTGCTTGGGTGCCTGGTTCTGAGCGCCGTCTTTGCTCTCTCCTGCAGGGCTGTGGGGCTGCGTTTGGGCGTGTGGCTGCTTCCAGGTCTGGGCTGCCGTGCTGGTGAGATCCCGGGACCTTTGTTCATTAGCCCCTCTTCTTCCAGTGGCTGCAGTCTCTTCACCGGGGTCTGCCGGCTGCTGGGATTCTGCGTGCCCGGGCGGGCAGCTCTCTAGATGCCGTTTGTTGGCTGCTGGTGCTGCCTTTTTTTTTTTTTTTTCCTCCTGCTTCTTTTGGTCTCTCGCTTGCCTCTCGCCGCCTCCCCCTCCTTTCACTCGGGTGCCTGGCTCCTTGCACCCTCTTAGCTCCTTTCTGAGGGTCCCCAGAGTGCAGGCAATTTGTGATATACGCTTTCCACTATCCACCCTTCTTCACTCACAGTCGGCCTCCTCTGTTTCACATGGACACAGTCTCTTGTCCAGAAACACCAACCCGCACTGGCTGGCTCTCTGAGTGCCATTCATTGACTGCTGGTGTTGCTTTTTTTTTTTTTTTGATTTTATTTTTTTTCTTTTTTGATTAGTTTTGTTTTCTTTTTCCTCTTTTTCCCTTTTGTCTTTCTTCATTGCTTAATTTCTCGTCTCTCTATCTCTTCCTTCTCTCTCTGATCCCTGAATACCAGCCGATGTATGCCTCTGCACCTTCTGGCCAGGCTGTGCTGTGAAACCTGAGACCGACTCCCCCAGACTTCATAGCTGCATCAGTGGGATCCCTAGGAACTTTGCAGTTCTTTAACTTTTCTGATTTTTATTTGTTCATTCTTTCCTTTTCTTTCTCTTCCCCCTTCTGGTTTTCTCCATCCCATAGTCTCTCATCTGTCCATCCCAATGACAAGCTCCCCTAGCATTCTTTTATGTTTGTACGCTTTTTGCTCCTGCTCCTCTCTCCTCTCTCCCATATCTAGCTTAGCTTCACACATAACCATCTCCCGGATGCATCCTGCCTACCTGCTCCGTGCACTTGAAATCACACCAAGCTGTGCAGGCATGCCCTATTGGAACCTGCCCAGCACTGACTACTGACCGTCCTGGTGGCTGCAGTGAGTGCCACAAAAAACCCGTCCCAGTGGCTCCTCTTCAGCTAGATCCGTCCAGCTGTGCCACAAGGAAGAAACAAAAAAAAATCTACAATCAATAAACGAGAGAAATATCTACTGAATGCCCTGAAAACAGCAAACAGTATCAAAACATTTACAAAAACAAGACAAGATGGCTCCAATAGGTGTCCAAATTAAAACACGAGATAACTCTCCTGTGGAAGAAAATGCACTAGAAGTACCTGATAGGGAACTCAAATCACTAATACTTGGAATTTTCCAAGAACTGAGGCAAAAAGCTGACAAACATGAGGAAAAAATAGACAAAGTTATGGAAAATACAGACAAAAAATTGGAAGAATTCAGGAAGATGATGCAGGAACAAAATGCCAAAATAAATTCACAACTCGAAATTATACAAAAACAACAATTAGAAATCCAAAAGATAAACAACAAGATTTCAGAAATGGACGGTGTCATAGAAGGGCTGAGAAGTAGATTTGAAACCGTGGAAGACAGGATCAGCGGAACTGAAGACAAACACTTTGATACAACACTGTTTCAGGAAAACTCAGAAAAAAGAACAAAGAAAAATGAAGAGACCCTGAGAGTTATGTGGGACACAATTAAAAGCAAAAACTTACAAGTGATTGGCATCCCAGAACAGGGGGAGAAAACAGAAAACTCAGAGAGGATCATTGAGGGACTGCTGACAGAAAACTTTCCCAATATCATGAAAGATGAAAAGCTGGCCATCCAAGAAGCTCAACGAACCCCATATAGAAGAGACCCCAAAAGAAAATCACCAAGACATATCATATTCACACTCGCCAAAACTAAAGACAAACAAAGAATCCTGAGAGCAGCTCGTGAAAAACAAGAAGTCACATACAGAGGAGAAACAATAAGACTAAGCTCAGATTATTCGGCAGAAACCATGCAGGCAAGAAGGCAGTGGGATGACATATATAAAACCTTGAAAGAAAAAAATTGTCAGCCAAGAATAATATATCCTGCAAAACTCTTGTTCAAATTTGATGGTGAAATTAGGTCATTTCCAGATAAACAGAAACTAAGGGAATATGCAAAAGTCAAACCAAACTTACAAGAATTATTAAAGGGAGTTCTTCGATCTGAGGACAAACAGCTTCAGCCCTCAGGCAGGACCTAGGACCTAGGACGCAGGTTCACATGAACCAGATACCATTCTAGGAAATGAACTATCGAGGACTATCCAAAACCAAAAGAAATACAACAGGGAATCAGAGCAATCAATCAAAGGATGACAACAACATCAAAACAATGAAAGAGGGAACAAACGGCATAGGTATAGAACCTTCTAACGGAGAGGAAGGCAAGGCGATACCAAGTAAGGGCAGACTGCTTCAAACTTATAAAGATAAGGGTAAAATTCATGGTAACCACAAAGAAAGTTAACAACCAACTCATAAAAATAAAGACGAAAAACATAAAGTCTCAGCAAAAACAAAACCTACAAAAACAAAAGAAATGAACACAAAATCCACAAACAAAAGTAACTCAGCACAAGAGAGTAAGAAGAACAAAGAAAACTACAGCACCACAAAAAAAAGCACTACAAAATGACAGCAACAAACTTCCATCTATCAATAATTACACTGAATGTAAATGGACTCAATGCACCCATAAAGAGACGGAGAGTGGCAGAATGGATAAGAAAACAGGATCCATCAATATGCTGTCTACTAGAGACACACCTTAGAAACAAAGATATGAATTTATTAAAAATCAAAGGTTGGAAAAAAATATATCAAGCTAACAACTACCAAAAAAGAGCAGGAGTGGCAATTCTAATCAAAGATAAAATAGACTTTAAAACAATATCTACCATAAAAGACAAAGAAGGACACTACATAATGATTAAGGGGATGATCCATCATGAAGACATAACCACAATAAATATCTATGCACCAATTACAGGGCTCCAAAATACATAAAAAAAACTCTAACAGCACTGAAAAGAGAAATTGACAGTTCCACAATAATAGGAGACTTCAGCACACCACTCTCAGTAAAGGACAGAACAACTAAAAAGAAACTCAGCAAAGATACAGAAGACCTAAAGAACACAATCAGCCAACTAGACCTCATAGACATATATAGAACACTCCATCCAACCGCTGCAAAGTACACATTCTTTTCCAATGCACATGGAACATTCTCCAGAATAGACCACATCTTAGTCCACAGAGCAATCCTCAACAAGATCCAAAACGTTGAGATAATTCACAGTATATTCTCTGACCACAATGCCATCAAGATAGAAATTAACACTAGAAAGAGCAAGGAAAAAAAATCAAACACATGGAAACTGAATAATACTCTGCTTACACATCAGTGGGTAATAGAAGAAATTAGAGATGGAATTAAAAAATACCTAGAATCAAATGAAAATGAAAACACATCATACCAAAACCTTTGGGACACAGCAAAGGCAGTCCTCAGAGGACAATTTATAGCAATAGATGAACATATCAGAAAAGAAGAAAGGGACAAAATCAAAACATTAACTACAGAACTCAAACAAATAGAAAGAGAACATAAAAAAAGCCTATAACCACCGGAAGAAAGGAGATAGTAAAGATCAGAGCAGAAATAAATGAAATAGAAAACAGAAAAACAAGAGAAAGAATCAACAAAACCAAAAGTTGGTTCTTTGAAAGAATCAACAAAATCAACAAACCACTGGCCAGACTGACAAAATAAAAACAGCAGAGGGCACAAATAACCCAAATAAGAAATGAAATGGGGGACATTACAACAGACCCAACCGAAATAAAAAGGATTATAACAGAATATTATGAAAAACTATATTCCAACAAATTTGAAAACCTAGAGGAAATGGAAAAATTTCTAGAAACACACGGCCTACCGAAACTACAACAAAGTGATATTGAAAATCTGAACAGACTCATAACAAAAGAAGAGATTGAAAAGGTAATAAAAAAACTCCCAACCAAAAAAAGCCCTGGCCCAGATGGCTTCACTGGAGAATTCTACAAAACTTTTACAGAATAGCTTGTACCAGTTCTACTCAAGCTATTTCAGAGCGTAGAAGAGGAAGCAACACTTCCAAATTCATTCTATGAAGCCAGCATAACGCTGATACCAAAACCAGGCAAAGACATCACAAAAAAAGAAAATTACAGAGTGATATCTCTCACGAATATAGATGCAAATATTCTGAACAAAATTCTAGCCAATAGAATTAAGTATCATATCAAAAAAATAATACACCACGACCAAGTAGGATTCATACCAGGTATGCAAGGATGGTTTAACATTAGAAAATCCATCAACATAATTCACCACACAAATAAAAGGAAAGAAAAAAATCACATGATCATCTCAATTGACGCAGAAAAGGCATTTGACAAAGTCCAACACCCATTCCTGATAAAAGCTCTCAATAAAATAGGTATAGAAGGGAAATTTCTCAACATAATAAAGGGCATCTATGCAAAAGCAACAGCCAACATCATTCTTAATGGAGAGAGGCTGAAAACAGTCCCCTTGAAAACAGGAACAAGACAAGGATGCCCTTTATCACCACTCCTATTTAACATTGTGCTGGAAGTTCTAGCTAGAGCAATAAGGCAAGAGAAAGAAATAAAGGGCATCCAAATTGGTAATGAAGAAGTTAAACTGTCCCTGTTTGCAAATGATATGATACTATACATAGAAAACCCTAAAGACTCCATGAGAAATCTACTGGAACTAATAGACTCAGCAGAGTACTAGGATACAAGATAAACATTCAAAAATCAGTTGGTTTCCTATACACCAGTAAAGAGAACGATGAAAAGGAAATCAGGAAATCAATACCATTTTCAATAGCCCCTAAAAAGATAAAATACTTAGGAATAAATCTGACCAGGAATGTAAAAGACCTATACAAAGAAAACTACAAAACACTGCTGCGTGAAACCCAAAGGGATCTACATAAATGGAAAAACATACCATGCTCATGGATAGGCAGACTCAACATTGTGAAAATGGCAATTCTACCCAAGGCAATTTACAAATACAATGCAATCCCGATCCAAATACCAACAACATTCTTCAAAGAGATGGAAAAACTAATCATTAACTTTATATGGAAAGGGAAGAAGCCCTGAATAAGTAAAGCACTACTGAAGAAGAAGAATAAAGTTGGAGAACTCACACTACCTGACTTGAGAACCTACTATACAGCTACAGTAGTCAAAATAGCTTGGTACTGGTACAACAACAGAGACATTGACCAATGGAACAGAATTGAGAACCCAGATGTAAATCCATCCACCTACAGTCACCTGATTTTCGACAAGGGCCCAAAGTCCATCAAATGGGGAAAAGACAGTCTTTTTAACAAATGGTGCTGGCAAAACTGGACATCCATTTGCAGAAAAATGAAACGGGACCCATACCTCACACCATATACAAAAACTACTTCAAAATGGATCAAAGACCTGAATATAAAGCCTAAAACTATAAAGTTCATAGAAGAAAAAATAGGACCAACATTTCAGGCCTTAATACATGGCATTAACAGGATACAAACCATAAACATCAACACACAAAACCCAACAGATAAACTAGATAACTGGGATCTTCTAAAAATCAAACACCTATGCTCTTCAAAAGACTTCACCAAAAGACTCAAAAGAGAACCTACAGACTGGGAAAAAATTTTTGGACAGTACAAGTCAAAAAAAGGTCTAATCTCCATAATCTACAAGAAAATCCAACACCTTTACAACAAAAAGACAAACAATCCTATCAAAAAATGGGTAAAGGAAATGAACAGACCCTTCACCAAGGAAGACATTCAAATGGCCAACAGACACATGAGGAAATGCTTGCATTCACTAGCCATTAGAGAAATGCAAATTAAAACCACAATGAGATACCATCTCACCCCGGCATTACTGGCACGAATCAAAAATACTGGAAATCACAAATGTTGGAGGGGCTGTGGGGAGATGGGAACTCTTATACACTGCTGGTGGGAATGCAAAATGATACAACCATTTTGGAAAATGATATGGCGTTTCCTCAGAAAGCTAGAAATAGACATACCATTCGATCCAGTAATCCCACTCCTAGGAATATATCCTAGAGAAATAAGAGTCGTCAGTCGAATAGACATATGCACACCTATGTTCATGGCAGCATTGTTCACAATAGCAAAACAATGGAAACAACGTAGGTGCCCATTAACAGATGAATGGATAAGCAAACTATGGTACATACACACAATGGAGTACTATGCAACTAGAAAGAACAACAATGAATCTGTGAACCATCTCATAACACGGATGAAACTGGAGGACATTATGCTGAGTGAAATAAGTCAATCACAAAAGGACAAATTTTTTATGAGACCTCTATTGTAAAAACCCATGAAAAAATTCACATGCAAAATGTAACAATCCTTGTTGGTTACCAGGGATGGGAGGGAAGCGGGGGGGAATACTAAATAGGTAATAGATAAGTGGTATCTTGGGTGAGAGGTGAGACAGTACACAGTACAAGGGAAACTAAGACAACCTGCACAAGGAAAGGTCATGGAGGCCCTATGGACACATCCAAACTCCCCGGGGGACTGAGTTGTTGGACGGAGGGCTCTGGGGATCATGGTCTCGGGGAACATCTAGCTCAATTGTCATGACACTACTTATAAAGATAATGCTCTACATTCTACCTTGGTGAGTAGTGTCTGGGGTCTTAAAAGCCTGTGAACGGCCATTTAAGATACTACACTGGTCTCATCCCTTCGGGAGCAAGGTAGAATGAAGAGAACAGGATACAATGAAAAGATTAGTCCAAAGGACTAATTCTCCTCAGCTACCAAGACCTCCACCGGCCTGAGTCCAGTACAGCTAGATAGTGCCCGGCTACCACCGCTGACTGCTCTGACCAGGATCACAACAGAGGGTTCTGGACAGAGCTGGAGAAGGATGTAGAGCATAATTCTAATTCACACACAAAAAAAATACCAGATTTACTGGCCTAAAGAATACTGGAGAAACCTCAAGAGTGTGGCCCCCAGACACCCTTTCAGCTCAGAGGTGAAGTTACCTTCGAGGTTCACTGTTCAGCCTGGGAGTGGACAGCCCAGTAAAACTAAATGAGACTAACGAGGTACAGGAGTCCAGTGACAAGGGCCAGAAGGCAGAGGGGGAGTAGGAAGCTGATGATAAGGAACACAAGTTGAGTAAGGATAGTGTTGATGTGTTGTGAGATTGTTAACCACTGTTATAGGGCAAAATTTGTAGTAACTGTTAAATGGGAGGCTATTTTGGCCTGTAAGCCTTCATCTTGGGCGAGAATGGCAGCACAATTGGAAGAGCATAGTCAATGTCACTTAAATGTGTAAGTAAAAAGTTTTGAAATGGTGTATCTTTGGCTATGTGTATTTTCACCAAAAAAAAAAAAAAAAAAAAAAAAGCTGAGTATTTAGAGGGTTAAAATGTTGTGGGGTTGTTAACCAAAGTCATAAAACAGCATGTGTACTACTGTTACATGAGACACTGTTTGTTCTGTAAGCCTTCACCTGAAGTACAATAAAATATTAAAAAAAAAAAAAATTAACTGGAATCTAAAGCTGTTTCTTTAAAAAGATCAACAATATTGATAAACCATTGGCCAAACTGACGAAAGAAAAACAGGGGAGGAAGCAAATGACCTGAATAAGAAATGAAATGAGTGACAGACCCAACTGAAATTAAAAGAATCATAACAGAATACTATGAAAAACTGTACTCTAACAAATTTGAAAACCTAGAGAAAATAGACAAATTTCTAGAAACTCAGTACCTACCTAAAGTAACACAAACAGAGGTAGAACAACCAAATAAACCTATAACAAAAGAAGATATTGAAAAATTAATTAAAAAACTCCCAACAAAAAAAAGCCCCTGGCCGGGACAGTTTCACTGGAGAATTCTACCAAACATTCAGAGAAGAGTTCACACCACTACTACTAAAGATATTTCAGAGCATAGAAAATGATGGAATACTCCCAAACTCATTCTATGAAGCCAGCATAACCTGATACCAAAACCAGGTAAAGAAACCACGAAAAAAGAAAATTACAGACCAACACCCCTCATGAACATTGACACAAAAATTCTCAAAATTCTAGCCAATATAATTCAGCAACATATCAAAAAAAAATTTCACCATGATCAAGTGGGATTTATACCAGGTATGCAAGGATGGTTCAACATTAGAAAAACAATCAATGTAATCCATCACATAAATAAAACAGAAGACATGATTTTATCAAATGATGCAGAAAAGGCATTTGACAAAGTCCAACACCCATTCATGATAAAAACTCTCAACAAAACAAGAATAGAAGGGAAATTCTTCAACATAATTAAGGCCATTTATACAAAGCCAACAACCAACATCATCCTAAATGGAGAGAGTTTGAAAGCATTCCCCTTGAGAACTGGAAACAGAGAAGGATGCCCTTTATCAGCACTCTTATTCAGCACTGTGCTGGAGGTCCTAGCCAGAGCAAATAGGCTAGAAATAGAAGTAAAGGGCATCCAAATGGGCAGGGAAGAAGTGAAAGTGTCTCTATTTGCAGATGATATGATCTTATACACAGAAAACCCCAAAGAATCCACAAAACAACTACTGGAACTAATAGAAGATTTCAGAAAAGTATCTGGATACAAGATAAACAGACAAAAATCAGTTGGATTCCTCTACACCAATGAAGAGAACTTTGAAGAGGAAATCACCATATCAATACCATTTACAATAGCCCCCAAGAAGATAAAATACTTAGGAATAAATCTAACCAGAGATGTAAAAGACCTATACAATGAAAACAAGACATTACTGCAAGACATCAAAAGAGATCTGCATAAGTGGAAAAATATACCTTGTTGATGGATAGGAAGACCCAACATCATGAAAATGTCAGTTCTACCCAAAGCGATCTACAGATACAATGCAATCCCAATCCAAATTCCAATGGCATTTTTTAATGAGATGGAGAAACAAATCACCAACTTCATACAAAAAGGGAAGAGGCCTTGGATAAGTAAGGCATTACTCAGGAAGAGGAACAAAGTGGGAAGCCTCACACTACGTGATTTTTGAACCTATTATACTGCCATGGTAGTCAAAACAGCCTGGTACTGGTACAATAACAGATATATAGACCAAAGGAACAGAATTGAGAATCCAGACATAAATTTATCCACCTAAGAGTAGCTGATATTTGACAAAGGCCCAAAGCCCATTAATTAAGAAAAGATAGTCTCTTTAACAAAGGGTGCTGGCATAATTGGATGTCCATCTGCAAAAGCTGCAACAAGACCCATACCTCACACCATGCACAAAAACTAACTCAAAATGGATCAAGGACCTAATATAAAATGGAAAACGATAAAGATCATGGAAGAAAAAATAGGGAAAATGTCATACATGTCATAAATACATGTCATAAATAGAATACGAACCATAAGTAACAATGCACAAACACCAGAAGAGAGACTTGATAACTGGGAGCTCCTAAAAATCAAACACTTATGCTCATCAAAAGACAACCAAAAGAGTCAAAAGACAACCTACAGACTGGGAACAAGTTTTTAGCTACAACAAATCTGATCAGCTTCTCATCTCTAAAATCTACAAGATACCGCAAAACCTCAACAACAAAAAGACAAATAACCTCATTAAAAAATGGGCAAAGGATATGAACACCACTTTACCAAAGAAGACATTCAGGCGGCTAACAGACACATGTAGAAATGCTCATGACCAATCGCCATTAGAGAAATGCAAATCAAAACTACAATGAGATTCCATCTCATCCCAACAAGGCTAAAATTAATCCAAAAAATACAAAATAATAAATGTTGGAGAGGTTGTGGAGAGACTGGGAAGCTTATACACTGTTGGTGGGAATGTAAAATGGTACAATCACTTTAGAAATCAAATTGGCACATCCTTAAAAAGCTAGAAATAGAAGTATTATGCCATTCAGCAATCCCACTCCTTGGAATATATCCTAAAGAAATAAGAGCCATAACTCGCATAGATATATGCACACCCATGTTCATTGCAGCACTGTTCATGATAGCAAAGAGATGGAAACAACCTAGGTGCCCATCAACGATGAATGGATAAACAAATTATGGTATATTCACACAATGGAATACTGTGCAATGATAAAGAACAATGATGAATTCATGAAACTTCTTATAACATGGAGAAACCCGGAGGGCATTATGCTGAGTGAATTTAGTCAGTCATGGAAGGACAAATATTGTATAAGACCACTATTATAAGAACTCAAGAAAAGCTTTAAACATTCTTTGATGGTTACAAGGGTGGGGAGGGAGGGAAAGGGTTATTCACTAACTAGATAGTAGACAAGAATTATCTTATGTGAAGGGAAGGACAGCATACGCTACAGGGGAAGTCAGCACAATTGGACTAAACCAAAGCTAAAAAGTTTCCTGACTACAATGAAACACTTCGAGGGACAGAGTAGCAGGGGCGGGGGGTCTGGGGACCATTCTTTCAGGGGACATCTAGCTCAATTGGCATAACAAAGTTTATTAAGAAAATGTTCTGCATCTTATTTTGGTGAGTGGCATCTGGGGTCTTAAAAGCTAGTGAGTGGCCATCTAAGATGCATCAATTGGTCCCAACCTACCTGAAGCAAAGGAGAATGAAGAAAACCATAGACACAAGGGAAGTATTAGCCCAAGAGACAGAAAGGGCCACATAAACCAAAGATTGCATCATCCTGAGACCAGAAGAACTAGATGGTGACTGGCTACCACCAGTGATTGCCCTGACAGTGAACACAACAGAGAGTCCCTGATGGAGCAGGAGAAAATTGGAGTGCAGTACTCAATTTCTAGTTAAAAAAAAAAAAAAACAGATTTAATGGTCTGACTGAGACTGGAGGAACCCCAGAAAGCATGGCCCCCAGACTCTCTGTCAACCAAGAACTAAAACAACTCCCAAGGCCAACTCTTCAGACAAAGATTAGACTGGACTATGGGACATAAAATGATACTCGTGAAGAGTGTGCTTCTTAGCTCAAGTAGATACCTGAGACTAAATGGGCAGCTCCCGACTGGAGGGGAGATGAGAAGGCAGAGAGGGTCAGGAGCTGGCTGAATGGACATGGGAAAGCAGGGGTGGAAAGGAGGAGTGTGCTGTCACAGTATAGGGAGAGCAATTAAGGTCACATAACATGTATGCATAAATTTTTGTATGAGAGACTAACTTGAATTGTAAACCTTCACTTAAAGTACAACTAAAAAGGATACATGAAAAATAAAAAAATATTAACAGGAAATCCTGAGTTGACAAGACACCCATATTAAAAAGAGTAGGGAACAGAGTTCATGAACATCTGCAGACCAATATGAAAGTTAGAAAAGGGAGACCTAATAGGAAAAATAATTTACAGTCAGGGAGTTTATTTATGCAAACTGCAAAACAAAAGTACATGAGATCAAAATTGAAATTGCTATTAAGGGCTGTTGTTTGTTGTCATTGAGTAGCTTCCCACTGTTTGTGACCTTAGATGCAGAAGAAACCTTGTCCAGTCCTGCACCATCTTTATGATTATTAGTTTGTTTGAATCTGTTGAGGCTGTTATTGTGTTGATCTCATTGAGGGTTTCTCTTGTTTTTGTTAGCTTTCCACTTTACTGAACATGATGTCCTTTCCTAGCAATTGGATTTTCCTGAAGAAGTGTCCAAAGTAAGCAACTTGAAGTCTCACCATCCTTGCTAGTAAAAAACCTTCTGGCTGTATTTCAGAAACTTATGTAAAGCAAAAAGGAAAAGTAAACATTAAGGGCTACTTGTGGGCAATGTGAGGAGCCCAGGTAGTGCAGTGGTTAAGCGCTCAGCTGCTAACCAAAGGGTTGGCAGTTAGAACTCAAGAGCCACTGTGAGGGAGAAAGGTATGGCAGTCTGCTTTGGTTAAAGATTACAGCCTTGGAAACCCTTTGGGCAGCTCTACTCTGTCGTATAGGGCCACTATGAGTTGGAATGGACTCAAATGCAATGAGTTTGTGTGGTCAATGTGAAAAGCTGAAAATATAATGTTCAAAAACTTATGAGGAAATAAAGGAGCGGTTGGTGGATTTGAACTGCCGACCGTTTTAGTTAGCATCAAAGCCCTTAACCACTGAGCAACCAGGGCTCCTAGCTTATTCTTAGTGTGTTTATATTCCAGGTATAACTGTAGTTGAAAGCGTGGTCTACACTCTTTATCGCTAGTTTTTCTCTTGAATCCACTCCTATCAAATATCATGTTTGACACAAACTCTATTGCATCAGATTTTCTTCCCAACCACTACATCAGAACCATTCCTGTCAAGGATCCCAATTTGAAAAACAGTCATGATTGCTCACATCTCATCCTTTGTCCACAACCTTTGACACTGTTTTTTTCTGCATCTTTAAATCCTTTTTAAACTTGAATTCCAAAGACAAAACTCTTTATAGTTTGCATTCAACATAGTGGATAGTTTATTTAGAGTCTCCTTTTTCTGGTTTCTTCCCTTAAAGTGGACCTTGAAATGTCTGAGTGCCCAAGAGCCAGTACTTAACTATTCTTTTACTAAGGTCTGCGGTTTTAAGTATGATTGAAGAATTTTTTTTTTATTGTACTTTAGAAGACGGTTTACAAAACAAATAGTTTCACATTAAACAATCAGTACATATATTGTTTTATGACATTGGTTAACAACCCCACAGCATGTAAACACTGTCCCTTCTTGACCTTGGAGGACGTTTTTTCTGGTAAACATATACATAGCCAAAGTTACACCATTTCAAAAGTTTCTACATATACAATTCAGTGACATCGATTACATTCTTCCAGTTGTGCTGCCATTCTCACTATCCTTTTCCAAATTATTCTGTCACCATTATCTTCAACTCACTGCCCCCTAGGCTTCCCATCAAACTCCCTGAGTTGCTATTGTCAATTCAATCTCACATAGCTAATTCTTTTTTTTTTTTTTTGTACCTTAGATGAAGATTTGCAGAATAAATAGTTTCTCGTTAAACAGTTAGTACACATATTGCCCTATGACAATGGTTAACAACCCCATGACACGTTAACACTGTCTCAACTCAACCTTTGGTTCCCTATCACCAGCTTTCCTGTCCCCTCCTGCCTTCTAGTGCTTGTCCCTGGACTGCTGTGCCTCATTAGTCCCACTTTGTTTTATGAGGCTCTCCAATCCCTGGCTGAACAGTCAGCTTTGGGAGTGACTTCACCACTGAGCTAAAAGGGTGGCCGGGGGCCATACTCTTGGGGTTTCTCCAGTCTGTCAGACTAGTAAATCTGGTGGTTTTTCTTTGTGAGTTAGAATTTTGTTCTACATCCTTTTTGACTGGAAAATTTTAAATGTATTTCTTTATGTTCTACTCTGGCATTCTGTTCTATGAAGTAAATTTTTATCAATAACATTTTGCATATCCATAATTTCATTTCAAATTGTTTTTAAAAATGAGCTGTGAAGCGTGGATGCTGGTGTATAAATTTCTCAGTACAATCATTTAAACCTACTGAGGGTTTCCCACTAGTAATTTATAAAAGCCAGACCGAAAAAAAAAAAAAAAAACATTGCTGTTGAGTCGATTCCAACTCATAGCCACCCTATAGGACAGAGTAGAACGTGCCCCATAGGGTTTCCAAGGAGTGACTGGTGGATTCTAACTGCCAACCTTTTAGTTAGCAGCCAAGCTCTTAACTGAAAAAGCTAAGCAGGTGACATAATGTAAAGAACTGTATTTTCCTAGAAAAGGGAGAAAAAGCCACAGTTATATAGGGCATTTCAGAAGTCAAAATGAAAATGGAATGAAAGCAGCACAAACTTTTTTTTTTTTTTTGAGCAGGCCCAACAAATTCGGAAGTCAGATTCAATTATATGCTGTGACTTGCTCCTTAGAACAATGTTGCAGGAGAGTTTTGTGTCATAATAATTTCTTGTAATTGGAGGTATGGAAGAATGTACTAACATCAATTTTGATACACAATTTGTGCCCCCAAATTACTTGCTATATCTATTGCTGAATCAGGGTCTTTTTTGGTCATATGTTAAACAAATAAACAAACAAAAATTCTCTTCTATTTGTAGAGAACTCAATTTCTTCAAACACCTGTGCAATGCAAAATTTGACAGATAAGGAATTTTGATCAATTTCCCATAGGAGTGTCTCAGTAAACAGAATACTCAAAAGGCAAATTAAGATTCTAAATTCAGAATAGTTATATCTATAAAAATCACACAATTTAACTGTAATGGTTCATTTATCCAAATGGAGGTTATTAGAAAACAAAATAAAAAACAATTTTCTAAGTTTAGCCCTGTGATGCAAGTTACACTATTCCAAGTAATTGAATGAATAATTAAAAAATAATAATTTTGTTACATTATTTCCCCAAGTGTATTCCAATGAGTTAATTACTGAAACACACCATAAAAGGCCTCCATGGTCAAAATTCTGGGTTAAATAAATAGCTGGTTTTGCAATATGATCACACATAACTGTTAATATTCTAATATGTATCTTGTGTATCTGATAGGGAGTTATGAGAGAAAAGCAGAATCTTTAGAAGATACTTGATAAAGACTTTTTTTTTTAGATGTACGTCTACAAGCCTTTTTTTTTTTTTTGATAAAATTGAGACCTTCGATCTTTCTCTTTTGAAACTTCTACCTTCAATCACAAGTCAGCCAAAATGATCTCCATGGCATGATGCTATCCAATTGATATAGGATATGGTTATGCATCCATATGAGGAATGCAGTGTGACATCTGTAGTCAGCCCTGAGACTCTGGGTTAGGTTATCCTGACAATGAAAGCTATCTTGAAATTGTCGATATGAAACTCAGTTCATTTACTGATCTAAATAAACCACTCTGCAAATGTCATTTTGAAATTTAATTGATTTCACTTCTGCCCATTCTTATCACAAGACCAGAGTATTTTTAATTTTAATCCACAATTTAAAACATTCCACACACCTTGATAATTTCAGAAGAAAATTACCGTGTTCTCTATTCCATATATGGAGCTCTTGTGGCACAACAGTTAAACACTTGACTGCTAAACAAAAGGTTGATGGTTCAAACTCACCTAGCCACTCTTCAGGAGAAAGACCCAGTGATCTGCTTCCATAAAGATAACAGCCTTAGAAAACCTATGGAGCAGTTCTACTCTGTCACATAAGGTCACTTAGAATTGAAGACATCTGGACGGTGCACAACAGCAGCAACAACAATGACAACTATCTATTGCATCATTACTGAAAATGTTAAATAGAAATTGAACAGAACTAGTCTTCTGAGAACCTTATCCTATGATATCCACCAAGTTTGCAGTGAATAATTTATCTATTTAAAAAAAATTGACATATAATTCTTATTAGAAGTTAAATTTACAATGTTTTCCCCAGTTTCCTTAGAAGTATGATCATATATGCAAGACGAGTTTGAAAATCTTTTTAAAGAGTGGTACATGTGTTTAGAAACCTGAAGAGTTATCCTTGTCCCATAAAAGGAAAAGATTTCTGGCCTGACAAAATCCATTCTTCACAAAGCCATGGTACAATACAGTTTCTTCAATATTTGCAAACACCTGATTTTAAATGTTCTGTTAAATTTTTCTTTGGGAAAATGAGGCTAATAGAATTTGAACATGGTTTCCCACTTTAAAGATACATAGGATATTTCTATTCCAACATGGCAGGCTTATTACATATTTTTAGATCTTCTATATTTTAAGCTCTTATTAAAAGTAGAAAAATAAACAAAACAGCAGCTTAAACCTAGAACAAAGGAGAACACTGGGACCATCAGCAAAGTGGAGACTCTAACAAACAAGTAGAAGACAGACAGCAAAACAAGAATTCTCTGGCATTGTTTAGGATCTTCAGTCAGATGAACAACTTCCTTCCTTACAGTGAGTTAGAGGAGGCTAGAATTTGGTTATGCATAGAGGAAGCTCTAAGGAAGCTGCAATTTGCCTTGCATATGCTTGGAGAGGTTAGGCTCTTGGAAACACCAAAGCTGATGGAAAGTAAGAATGAGCTGGTGAGTTTATTAAAAATCTATATGAGAGAGTTGATTCCTCCAACCCTACCTTCACACCCCATGAGCAGAATGCCTGGGAGCTAAGTATTTAATCATGAAGCCAAAAACATTTCTAAACAAACTGAATAAACAACCTTGGAGAACGAGGTCAGTTAGTATAGGTATTGACACCTCAGAGCAAATATCTGTACATTCTTCCATTAGAGGTTTATCAGTATAATGATGACCTGCTCACCCCTCCAGTCAGCATTTTCTCAATATAATTTTAAATATAAAGGGAAATTTAAGGATTGCCAAACGTTTGAAGTAGGCTAGCCACAGGAAAGAAAGTTAAAAAAAAAACAACAAAAAACAATGACCACAAATATAATGTACAAAATTTAGAGAAGGAAAAATTTCTTAAGAACTACTCTAGTTTCTATTTTTAGATAGATCAAGTAGCTACTGCCTACATACAACATGAGCAGGATACCATGCAAACGGGTTCTCCAGAGAACAAATGCTTGTCGAGAATAAAAATGCTGTTACTGATATCTACCTACCTGTCTATCTGTCTGTCTGTCTACATACCTACCTATCTACATACTTACCTACTTACCAACCTACCTACCTACATATCTATCTATCTAATCTATTTGTCTATCTGTCTATTTTTCTGTCCATCTGTCTATCTATATTTTTAAGAAACTCTTCAAAAAGTAGAAGAAAATCAAAGATATAAAGAAATGAAAATATGAGATGGAGAAAATCAACCTAAGAGATTAGGCTTCTTAATGATAAAAGTTTTAGTAAAAGAAAGAACAAGGAAGGGGAGAATATTACCAAAAGTAATACAAGATTATTTACCAGGAAAGTATTACATAAATGTTTAGGACAAAAGAGTCATCAGGTAAATAACTTAATTAATAAAAAATAAGATATGCAAGTGTACAGAATTGTGAAAATTTACAATAGTAAAATTATAGAAATTATCCTAAAGGCTTCCAAAAGATTATTTAATGAAGTCACCTATGAAGACTTAAGGAACTGACTGGCGTCTGACTTTATCACCAAACTGGATGATAGATGTCAATGGACAAATCCTTACGAGATTCTGAGGAATAATACTGACTTTTTGTTAAAAGTCTATACCCTTTCCTAGCACCATCAAAATAAGTGACTAAACCAAGAAAGAAGTGATAAATCAAGTTCTCACTCTGGGTTTCATATGCAGTTGCAATTAGATGGCTGTTGCAAGTGGATTCATTCCAAAGTTTTTGCACTCACATATCTGGCACCTAAGCTGGGGTATCTAGAACAGGAGGGAGCTAGTCAGGAATCTGCTCTCCTTCTTAACATGACTAGCATGGGCTTCCTCATGGTTTGGAGTTCTCAAAATAGTCAGAGCAAGCATTTCAAGAGACCAAGCAGAAGCAGCAAAGCTTCTTATGACTTAGAAGTCTCAGAAATCACTTCTTTCCATTCTGTTGGTGAAGGAAATCACCAAAACCAGTCAAAATCCACGGTAAGTCAGATTTCACAACACAGTGAGGGAAACAGTGCAGTCATTTTAATCAACCATAACTTTTTTACCCCCCACCCCCGTCATTCTCTTTCTCCTCTTCTTCTAATCCTCTTCTCTGTCCACAAGGAACAACAAAATTCAGTGAGCAGAATTTTTATTAACTCTTAGTCAAGGCTGATAATTAGCTGATACATAGCATTGTGGCAATATAGATTACTAAAATTTTGAAATAATTCTGTACTGATTTGTAAAATAGATGCTACCCTGAGACCCAGATTGTCCTTCTATTGCCTCAGTTACCAAAAACCTTCTGCCAGCATCACCCTAGACATATCCAGGGTTAAACAACTAAATTGTTATTATTTGGCTTATTATGGAGTGCCAGTCCTTGCTCAGTTATGATCAACTTCTATGATTCAATTCTCTAGTCTCCCCAAATGTCACACTCCCAAGACACTGTGATTACTTCTCTCCAGAGACCTCAGAGGGTTAGACCACACCTAGATGCCACTCTGTCCCTGGAAAGTCCCAGGAATGTACTGTCAGAGTTTGCCACGGTCACTTTCAGCACACTGGCTTTCCAGCCAGTTTATGATAGCTCCATATTCCAGTGGATAGCACTGTAGCTATAATGAGTTCAGACCTTGATTGGGGTACATTGCACTGTGGTAGAAATTCTGGCATCTAGGCAACGAATGATTTGTATCTCTCTAGCCCTCATAGACTATGGCTGCCATTACTGGCTAATGCTTCTCTGAAATTGCTCCCATATAACAACTTGAGGAAATTGAGAGATACATAGTGAGGTAGGGGGAATAGTTGGGAAGAGAGTAACAACAATCATTGCAGACCCTGGGATCCTATGGGTTCTGCCAATCCAGCAGCACTTCCACAACAGAAGGGAGAACTTAAGGGAAGAGACTATTCCCGTAAGTATGTTCAAGTTCCAAAGGATTTCCAGATTTGTATTCCTCTTTTTTGCTATTCTTTTTGAATTTTACCTCTAGTATGGCCATTTGGTAAAACACTCAAAATTCCCATACTTTATGAGCATTGCCAAATATTATTTTATCGATAAAATGAAGCTCTAATTTTGACATAACGCTTGCTTTTTGCAAGACAATGGTGTACATTTACATTAAATTGTAACATTACTATAATTTTTTATCTCCTCCCACTTACAGATGAAGTAACTGAGGCGCAAAGGTATAACTTAAAGGAAAAAGATTCAATGTAGGCAGCCTGAACACAGAGTTCAAGCTCCTGAAGACCATGCTACACTGCCTCTGCAGGATTAGTGTTCATCCAATTAAATAAGCCATTGTAAGAAACTGTTTTCATGGCTTTTTTCAATAATAGAGATACTGAACATTAGGAAAAAAAAAATCACAGACTGGGCTGAACATTTTGAATATAATTGCTGTTAAATTAAGCAGAAGCTGTAAGATGATTCAGCACCATGAACATCCTGAAGAATTCTCTACCTTGGAGACCACAAGTTACCTAATGGTTTTCAATTTAATGAGGAATTTACTGGAAAAGAGTTATATTGTTCCCTGTGTCAAATTATTGCACAAAGGTATTAATTACCTATTGTTAGCCTCACCACACTTAACAAAAAGCTTGTAACACTAATTTATAACACATAACAAATAAGTAGAAAATTTAAACTTATTTTAGTAATAATTTGTTCTACAGTTTTGTCACTTGAAAAACGTCTGCAATTTTACTACTTTAAGAGAGGTTGTTTATATATAATATATACTTCTCATATATTATGTAGTTTATTTAGAAATTAAAAGACTTATTTATAAATTTGGATTTATATATTTAATATATACCTATATATGATGTTTATAAAAATGATGCATATAAATGTACTATTAACAATATAATGTTAACATTACTGTACTGATTGTTAAATATTTTGCCTATCACACTAGATACCAAGAAAAATGATATTTATGGGGGCTTATAGTTAATAGTTATCAATTTATTCTTAATAAAAATATGGAGATTTAATAAAAAGTAATTAAAAATTGAAGAAAAAAAAGATTCACCAATCTCATAAAACAGGAAAATAACAAACTTGAAGGAAATTCAGGTAATAGAATAGAGTTTTTATAGAAAACAAAGAAACAAAAGACAGCTGGGAATGAAGAAACAAAATTCAAAAATATATTGGATCAATAAAGAAAGAAAAGATTGCAATTTCTGCTAAGGAAAATAAATACTTAGAGTTTCCTTAGAAATAAGAATTAACCCAATAGTTAAGCAAAATATTAGAGTAACTAAAGAATAAGTTACTGAGCTGAAAGAGCAAAGATCTTTACCACAAGTTTGTGTGAAAAAATAAACAAAAAATCTAACCTATGGGTAAAAAGCACATTAATGGTGGAATGTGGCATTCCAACACAGAATTTTTAGAAGTCAACAACCGAGATCACAGAAGGGAGGAAATAATAATAATAGAAAACAAATTTATTCATGCTTTCAGATTAAAAAAGTTGTCCAAGAAAAATATTTTTAAAAAATCCAGTAAGAGCAGATAAAATGTTAGAACCCCCAGATCAAATGGGAAAAACAACAACGATAAAATCGTTCTGAGGAAAGCAGAGGCCTACCAAAAGAAACAGGATTAGATTCTCCTCAAATATTGCATAAGCCATCTCTTAAAAGTTCTGAGAAAAGGTTGTTTTTGCACCTGGAAGTCTATGTCTAGCACAATTATCATAAAAGGGCAAAGGCAGAATAAGACTATTTGGGACATTCAAGGACTCAGAAAGATTAGCACTCAAGAACTTATTCTAAAATAATTACTTGAAAGGAACAACATATAAACAACACACACACACAAAACCAATATAAAAGAAAAAAAAGACATCTTTAAAGCATATAGTCAGTGCTGAAATATTAAAGAGGTAGTTTTGAAGCTTAATGTAACCATTAAGGAATTATATCTACAAGCAATAAAAATAACAAATAAAATTGATTAAATCTGGTAATTTAGATTTAGATAACATCAACAAAACATGCTGGCAAAATATGTGAGGCAAGAACTGAAAGAACTGAAAGAGAAAATAGACAAATCAACTATTGTAGTTGAAGACTTCAACATCCCTCTGTCAGTAATTTATAGATTAAGCAACTAGAAAATAAGTAATGATATAGTAGACCTGAACAGCACTGTCAATCAACTTCATCTAATTGACATTTATAGAATATTCCATATAACATTAGAATGCACGTTCTTTTCAAGCTTGTATGGAAAGTTGGCCAAGACAGACCTCTATCTGGGCTACAAAATATACCTTACCAGGTGGAGTAAGGATATTCTTGATGTGCTGTGAGATTGTTAACCATTGTCATAGGGCAACATGTGTAGTAACTGTTAAATGAATAACTATTTTTTCTGTAAGCCTTCATCTTAAGTGAGAATAACAGCACAGTTGGAAGAGCGTAGTCAATGTCACTGAACTGTGAATGTAGAAATTTTTGAAACGGTGTATCTTTGGCCATCTGTAATTTTCATCAAAAAAAAAGGTTGAGAATTTAGAGGCTTAATACGTTGTGGGGTTGTTAACCAATGTCAAAAAACAACATGTGTACTACTATTTCATGAGAAACTATTTGCTCTGTAAGCTTTCACCTGAAGTACAATAAAATATATATTAAAAAAAAAAAAAAAAAAAAAAAAAAAAAAAAAAAAAACTAACCCCTGAGGTTACCTTATAGCTAAATAACAAATAAATTGGCTCAAAAAATAAAAAAAAAAAAAAAAAAAAAAAAAAAATATACCTTACCAAATTTAAAAGCATAAAAACCATGCAAAGTATGGCTGTCCAACCAAAAGGGAATTGAACTAGAAAACAGTAACAGAGTGGTATTTGCAGATTAAATATCACTTTTTTAAGTTATTTTTTGTTAATAATTTTATTTATTTTGTTGTTGTTGTTGAGAATATTCACAGCAAAACATACACCAACAGTTTCTACATGTGCCATTTAGTGACATTGATTACATTCTGAGTTGTATAACCATTCTCACCCTCCTTTTCTGAGTTGTTTCTCCCCCACTAACATAAAGTCACTGCCCCATGAGGTTCTCATCTAATCTTTCAAGTTGTTGTTGTCAATTTGATCCCATAGAGATAGTTCTTAAAAGAGCATAATGCTCAAGGCAGAGGATTTTTTTTTTTTTTTTTACCATTTATGCTAAACTATAGTTTGGTTTTAAGAAGACTTCAGGGGATATGTTTGGTTTGGGGTTTAAAGATTATCTCCAGGCAATAGTTTCTGGGTTCATTGAACCTTCATGGCTCCAGGATGTCTGGAGTCCATGAAAATTTTAAATTCTGTTCTACATTTTCCCCCTTTTGATCAGGATTCTTCTACGGACTCTTTGATTAAAACTAATGGTGGCCAGGAACCATCCAGTTCTTCTGGTCTCATGGCAAAGAAGACAATTATTCGCAGAGGCAATTAGCCATGCATTCCATAAGCTCCTCCTATTCCTGACCCTCCTTCTTCCTCTGTTGTTCCAGGTGAATAGAGACCAATTGTTGTGCTTTGGACAGCCACTTGCAAGCTTTTAAGACCCAAGGCACTACACATTGAACTAGGAGGTAAAACAGAAACACTAAATGTATTATTAGACCAATTAACTGGGATGTCCCATGATACCATGACCCTAAACCTCAAATCCAAGAAATCAAATCCCATGAGGTTTTTGGTTGTACATAAGCAGCCTCAGCAGATACTTTTTTTTTTTTTTTTTGTAGTTTTTGTAAATATATCTACCACACAGCTTTTGCCAATTCAACTTTTTACAGGGGTACAACTTACTGACAGCAATTACAATAATCAGCTGTGCAACACTACCCTTAATCAACTCGATATTTCCATCACTGTTAGCCACCCCTCTTCCCCTCCCTCCCACCCTGGTAACCACTAAAAAACTTTGTTATCTATACATTTGCCTTTTCTTATCTTTTTATATAAGTGAGGTCACAATATTTGTCCTTTTGTGATTGATTTATTTTACTCGGCATCATGTCTTCCAGCTCCATCTGTATTGTAGCATGTATCAAGACTTAATTTCTCCTACTGGCTGAGTAGTATTCCATTGTGTGTATGTACTACAGTTTGTTCATCCATTCCTCTGTTGATGGGTATTTCGGTTGTTTCCACGTTTTGAGCATTGTGAATAGTGCTGGAATGAATATTGGTGTACAAGTCTGTTTGACGAGATCATGTTTTGATGTAACGTTAGGTTTCTTGCCTGATCATCAATAACAAACGTGAAGATGAAAGTATGTCTAATGCTTTGTTTTGCTTGGTATTTTACATCAAGTTAGGATAATCACTGTAGAAAACTTAGAAAATATACATAGTCAAACAGAATAAAATTTAAATTACCTGTATAATCTCACTTTCCAGAAATAATCATTGTTAATATTTTGGATAACAAGTGAAATGTTTGTGTGTACAAATAGCTGTTCTAGGAGTTCCTGGTGGTGCAAATGGTTAACACACTTGACTGCTAACCAAAAGTTTGGAGGTTCGAATCTACCCAGAGGTGCCTCAGAAGAAGGGTCTGGTGATGTACTTCCAGAAAATTAGCCATTGAAAACCCTAAGGAGCACAGTTCTACTCTGACACACATGGGTCACCATAAGTCAAAATCAACTTGATGGTAATTGTTTTTTTCATTCTACATAAAAAAGTACTACTTCGTAAGTTTTTGTCACTTAATATATTATGACTTTACATACCATTTTAAGTAGTTGCATAGTATTTCCTTTTGTTTGTATTCCATTAATTTTGAACCATTTCCTCAACTATTGGATATTTATGAATTTTCTTTTCTTTTTTTGCTGTGGTAACCCATTGCTGTTGAGTCAATTCCAACTTACAGTGATCCTACAGCCACCCTCAATTAACATCCTTGTAGCTGAAAGTCTGTACACATAAACACATGCATGGTTATTTCCTTAGGATAAATTCTTAGAAACAGTAGCAAAGAAGGTCACTTTAGTGTTAATTCTGCCTCATCTATCCTATCCTCTTACCCAGTTTTGGAACTATGAAAAAACGGCAGTAAAGAAGAAGTTAAAAAAAAAATGAAAACCTGCCTAAAGGGACAGAGTAATGTAAAATATCACAGCTTGTACTGAATCTGTGCAGTATTCACTTGCTGTTGGATACAGGGCAATGAGGTTGATATTACTAATAAATAACTTCTTCACTAAATGACTTCCACCACTATGGGATGTGCTTGCTTTTATGCAATTGGTTAATCTCTTAAATATTACTTCTAAAGGAAATGGTTATAATAATGTCTTTTCAGCAGCAATTAACACTGCCTGTTTCTTGATAAAGTTTAGGGTCTTTTTTGTGTGCTTATTGCTGTAGTTTAAGTAAATTTTACATTTCCAGTTAGTCTCTCATACAAAAATTTATACATACCTTGTTATGTGACCCTAATTGCTCTCCCTATACTGTGACAGTACATTCACTACTCCTTTCTACCCCTGATTTCCCATGTCCATTCAACCAGCTTCTGACTCTCTCTACCTTCTCATCTCACCTCCAGATAGAAGCTGCCCATTTAGTCTCATGTATCTACTTGAGGTAAGAAGCACACTCTTCACGAGTATCATTTTATGTCCCACAGTCCAGTCTAATCTTTGTCTGAAGAGTTGGCCTCGGAAATTGTTTTAGTTCTGGGCTGATAGAGAATCTGGGGGCCATGCTTTCCTGGGTTCCACCAGTCTCAGTCAGACCATTAAGTCTCGTCTTTTCACTAGAATTTAAGTTATGCACCCCACCTTTCTACTGCTCCTTCAGGAACTCTCTGTAGTGTTCCCTGTCAGGGCAGTCATTGATAGTTGCTGGGGACCATCTAGTTCTTACGGTCTCAGGATGATGAAGTCTCTGGTTTATGTGGCCCTTTCTGTCTCTTGGGTTAATACTTGCCTTGCGTCTTTGGTGTTCTTCATTCTCCTTTACTCCAGGTGGTTGGGATAAATTGATGCATCTTTGACGGCCACTTGCAAGCTTTTAAGACCCCAGATGCCACACACCAAAGTAGGATGCAGAACATTTTCTTAATAAACTTTGTTATATCAATTGAGCTAGATGTCCCCTGAAAGCACTGTCCCCAGACCCCCACCCCTGCTACTCCGTCCCTCAAAGTGTTTGATTGTATTCAGGAAACTTCTTAGCTTTTGTTTAGTCCAGTTGTGCTGACTTCTCCTGTAGTGTGTGCTGTCCTTCCCTTCACCTAAGATAATTCTTGTCAACTGTCTAGTTAGTGAATATCCCTCTCCCTCCCTCCCAACCCTCGTAACCATCAAAGAATGTTTTCTTCTGTGTTGAAACTTTTTCTTGAGTTCTTATAATAGTGGTCTTATACAATATTTGTCTTTCCATGACTAACTAAATTCACTCAGCATAATGCCCTTCAGATTCCTCCATGTTATGTTTTACAGATTCATCGTTGTTCTTTATCGTTGTGTAGTATTACATTGTGTGGATATACCATAATTTGTTTATCCATTCGTCCATTGATGGGCATCTAGGTTGTTTCCATCTTTTTGCTATCATGAACAGTGCTGCAATGAATATGGGTGTGCATATATCTATTCGTGTTATGGCTTTTATTTCTCTAGGATATATTCCAAGGAGTGGGATAGCTGGATTGTATGGTACTTCTATTTTTAGCTTTTTAAGGAAGTGTCAAATCGATTTTCAAAGTGGTTGTACCATTTTACATTCCCACTAACAGTATGTAAGTGTTCCAGTCTCTGTACAACCTCTCCAACATTTATTATTTTGTGTTTTTTGGATTACTGCTAGCCTTGTTGGTGTGAGATGATATCTCGTTGTAGTTTTGATCTGCATTTCTCTAGTGGCTAATGATTGTGAGCATTTCTTCATGTGTCTATTAGCTGCCTGAATATCTTATTTGGCAAAGTGCCTGTTGATATCCTTTGTCCATTTTTTAATTGGGTTGTCTTTTTGTTTTTGAGGTTTTGCGGTATCTTGTAGATTTTAGAGATTAGACACTGATCTGATTTGTCATAACCAAAAAATTTTTCTTAGTCTGTAGGTTGTCTTTTGACTCTTTTGATGAAGTCTTTTGATAAGCATAAGTGTTTGATTTGTAGGAGCTCCCAGTTATCTAGTCTCTCTTCTGATGCTTGCACATTGTTACTTATGGTTCGTATTCTGTTTATCCCATGTATTAGCACTCCTACCATTGTCCTTATCTTTTCTTCCATGATCTTTACTGTTTTCTTTTTATATTAAGGTCTTTGATCAATTTTGAGTTGGTTTTTGTGCATGGTGTGAGGTATGGGTCTTGTTTCAGTTTTTTGCAGATGGATATCCAGTTGTGACAGCACCATTTGTTAAAGACTGTCTTTTCCCCAGTTAATGGGCTTTGGGCCTTTGCCAAATATCAGTTGCTCATAGGTGGATGAATTTATGTCTGGATTCTCAATTCTGTTCCATTGGTCTATGTATCTGTTATTGTACCAGTACCAGGCTGCTTTGACTAGCATGGTGGTATAAGAGGTTCTAAAATCAGGTAGTGTGAGGTCTCCAACTTTGTTCTTCTTCTTGAGTAATGCTTTAGTTATTTGGTGCCTCTTCCTTTTCCTTATGAAGTTGGTGATTGGTTTCTCCATCTCATTAAAAAATGCTTTGGATTTTGGATCGGGATAGCATTGTATCTGTGGATTGCTTTGGGTAGAATTGACATTTTTACAATGTTGAATCTTCCTATCCACGAGCAAGGTATGTTTTTCCACTTATGCGGGTCTCTTCTGGTTTCTTGCAGTAGTGTCTTGTAGTTTTTATTGTAAGGTCTTTTAAGTCTCTGGTTAGATTTATTCCTAAGTATTTTATCTTCTAGGGGGCTATTGTAAATGGTATTGATTTGGTGATTCCTCCTCAAAGTTCTCTTTGTTGGTATAAAGGAATCCAACTGATTTTTGTATGTTTATCTTGTATCCAGATACTTTCCTGAAATCTTCTATTAGTTCCAGTAGTTGTTTTGTGGATTCTTTGGGGTTTTCTGTGTATAAGATCATATCATCTGCAAATAGAGATACTTTGACTTCTTCCCTACCAATTTGGATGCTCTTTATTTCTTTTTCTAGCCTAATTGCTCTGGCTAGGACCTCCAGCACAATTTTGAATACGAGTGGTGATAAAGGGCATCCTTGTCTGGTTCCAGTTCTCAAGGGGAGTAGTTTCAAAGTCTCTCCATTTAAGATGATTTTGGCTGTTGGCTTTGTACAAATTCCCTTAATTATATTGAGGAATTTCCCTTCTATTCCTATTTTGTTAAATATCACACTTTTAAATAACGGTTGGATCAAAGAAGCTGTCTCAAGAGTAACTAAAAAACACTTTGAACTAAAGGAAAAAACAATTCCAACTTAGCAAAATTGTGGGATGCAGTGAAACCAATGCTTAGAGGGACTGTAATAGCATTGATGCATATATAAGACAAGAAGAAAGATCTAAAGTAAACAATCTAAGCTTACATTTTAGGAAACTAGAGAGAGAAGAGCAATTTAAGCTTTAAAAAAAAAAGGAGAATAAAGGAAAGAATAAAAATTGGAACGAAAATGAATGCAATAGAATGTAGAATAACAATAGAGGAAATAAATGAAACTAAAAGGTAGTTCTCAGAAAAGATCAATAAAATTGGCAAACCTTTAGCTAGGTTAACAAAGGAAAAAAAAAAGTATACTTAAATTACCATATCAGACATGAAAGAAGGATCATCCTACTTATCCCAGATATATTAAAAGGATAATAAAGGGAAATTTTGTATAACTCTATGGTCACAAATATGATAACTTAGATGAGATCGACCAGTTCATTGAAAAACACAACTACCAAAATTCACACAATGAGAAAGAGATGGTCTGAATAGATCTGTATCCATTAAAATAATTAAATAAATAATTGCTAATTCTCCAAAAAGAAGCATTTTCTTGCTTCTTTTCATTGGTGAATTTTACCAAACACTTAAGAAAGAAATGATACCAATTCTATATAATCTCTTCAAGGACATGGAAGCAGCATGGACACTTCCTAACTCATTCTATGAGGCCAGCATTACCCTTAATCCAAAATCAGATAAAAACTACAAGAAAGGAAAACTACATACCAATATCTTTCATGAACATAGGTGCAAAAATCCTCAACAAAATATTAGCAAACTGAATCCAACAATTTATAAAAATAGTTGTATAACATGTCCAAGTAGAACTGATCCCAGCTATGCGAGGCTAATTCAATGTTAGCAAATCAGTTAATGTAATCTGCTCCATCAAGAAGCTAAAGATGAAAGTTTATATGATATAGATGAAAACTGATATGATAAAAATGATCACATCAATTGATATAGAAAAAGCACTTAACAAAAACCAACACCGATTCATGATAAAAAACTCTTACAAAAATAGAAATAGAGAGACATTTCCTCAATTTTTTTACAAAAGCCTACAGTTAACATCATAGTTAATGATAAGAAACTGGATGCTTTCCCCCTAAGATCAGGAACATGGCAAGGATATTCTCCCTCACCAATCCTATTCTACATTGTACTCTAAGTCCTAGTTTTTGCAATAAAGTGAGAAGGGAACTAAAGATGTACAGGTTGAAAAAGAATAAATAACCCTTTCTTTATTTGTAGATGACATTATTGTCTTTGTATCAAGCAAAAACAATTTCCTAGAACTAACAAGTGAGTATTGTTAGGTATAGGATACAAGATTAATGGACAAAAGTCAATTGCTTTCCTATATACCAGCAATAAACAATTGGAATTTGAAATAAAAAAATCATTTATAAAATCACCAAAAATAAAATACTTAGAGATATAAAGCTAACAAAATTTTTATAGGACCAATATGCAGAAAATCATAAAATTCTGAAGAAATAAATAAAATGGTTCTAAGCATATGCTGAGATAGTCTGTATTCATGGTTTGCAAAATGCAATATTATGATAAAAATTCTCCCAATTTGATCCATAGATTCAGCAAAATCCCAACCAAACTCACAACAAGTTGTAGATATCAACACATGATTATGAAGTTTACATCAAGTAGCAAAAGCTCTACAATAGCCAATACTGAAGAATGACAAAGTGGGAGTTCTTATTCTATTAGATTTCAATACTTAATATAATACTACAATAATCAATACAGTGTGGTATTAATAAAAGAATAAACACATAGATCAATAAAAAAGAATAGAGAACCCCAAAATAGACTCACACAAATACAGTCCACTAATCTTTGACAAAGATTTAGAGACAATTTAAAGGAGGAAAAGATAGTTTTCAGAAAATAATGTTGGAATTATTGAATGTCTACATTCAGAAAAGAAGAAAAATAACAACAGAAAATGAACCCAGACACAGACATTACACCTTTTGCAAAAAGTAACTCAAATTAGATCATAGATGTAAGTGTAAAATGCAAAACTACAAAACATCTAGAAGAATACATGGGAGAAATTCTATGTGACCTTGCGTCCCTGATAAGTTTTTAGCTACAACATAGTCCGTGAAGGAAAAAAATAATTAAACAGTATTAAAATACAAAACTTTTGCTGTCCGAAAGACACTTAATATAATGAAGACAAGCTAGTCACTGGTAAAAATATTTGCAAAATACATATCTCATAAAAGACTTGTATCCAAAATACAGAAAGAACTCTTAAAACTCAACAGGAGAAAACAAACAATTCAATTAATAAGTAGGCAAAATATCTGAATACATACCTCAGTAAAGAAGATATACATAGGTCAAGTTAAGTATATGAAAAGATGTTCAATATCATTTATATTTAGTGAATTGTAAATTCAAACAATGAGATGGATTGACAGTGGCTGCAACAATGAGCTCAAACATTGCAATGATTGTGAAGATGGCACAGGACCAGGCAATGTTTTATTCTGTTGTACATAAGATTCCTGTAAGTCAGAACCAACTCAACAGCACCCAACAACAACAGCAAATCCAAACAACAAGATACAACTTCACCCCTATTAAAATGGTTAAAATCCAAAAACTGATAATACCAATTGTGTGTAGAGATGCACAATCACAGGAACACTCATTAAGTGCTGGTGGGATTTCAAAAAGGCACAGATGTCAGCGGAGAGAGCCTAGAGCAATAATGTCCCAGCAGCAATGAGCACACTTAGCATCCAGATCTTGGTTTCTAATATCATTCTCCAATAAAAGGAAAGAGGGCTCCTTGAAGAAAGGGCTAACTCTGGTCCAGGGACAGAGATTAAAAAGATGAGCCCGAAGTATCTTATAGTGCCAGAAAGTAAGTGCTAATAATAATAACGAAATAAAAGATAGTGGTATGTCAAAGGGACATAAGAGCCAAATGAAAGAGCTCTCAATTTCCGAAACTAAAACAATTTGAGCAAGATAATAAAGCAATATTGAATTATAATCTAACGTATAGAATAAAAACTCATGAGTACATGCTGATATAAATAAATTATTGACTAAATAACTAAATGAGGGAGAAGAAACAAATCACTCTTGCAAAAAAAATTCTGAATGATTTTTGTAGACACTCTTCCATCAAGGAAGTGGAACATAACATCCCAGTCCTTAGGTTGGGGCTGCACATAATGCTTCCTTCCAAAGACTACAGTGGAGAAGCATAACAAACACTACCTCAGCTAGATGATCAAGGTGAACATTAACAGTAATAAGTCATATTGTATAATATACCAGTGATATAATGAAATTGGCATTTTAACTCCGTGGTCTTCTAAGAACACATTATTATTGTTAGTAGGTGCCGTTAAGTCAATTCCAACAGATAGAGACCCCATGTGTCTGAGCAGAACTGCTCATAGGATTTTCTAGGTTGTAATCTTTATGAGACGGAGACTTGGTGGAGCAGTGGTTTAAGTTCTCGGCTGCTAACTGAAAAGTCCGTGATTTGAACCCACCAGTTGCTCTGCTTCCTTAAAAGATTACAGCCTTGGAAATCCTATAGGGCAGTTCTACTCTGTCCTATAGGGTTGCTGTGAGTTTACATTGACTTGATGGCAATGAGTTTTAATCATTATGAGAGCAGATCTCCAAGTCTTTCTTGCAGAGCTGCTGGATGGGCTCCAACACTCAACCTTTCAGTCAGCAGCTGAGCGCTTAAACATTGCATCACCGATGTTTATTCTAAGAACACATAACCTCAGTCTAATCATGAGAAAAACATCAGACAAATTCCAGTTTATGGACCATCTGCAAAATACCTGACCAATATTCCTCAAAATTGTCAAAGTCATCAAAATCAAAGACATTAGGTAAAAACTAAGGAAATACAAATAAAATACCGATGTTAGATAAAAATAATGCATCACGATTGATTTGTTAATTGTGGCAAAAGTTTCATACTAATGTAATATGTTGGTAATATTGAAAACTAGATGTGAGTATATGAGAACTCCCTGTGCTATCTATGAAAATTTTCTATAAATCTAACTCTGTCCTAAAATGAAATCACCTCTTCCACATACCTATGATAACAGGCAAAACAAGCAAAAAGAAAAAGTCTGTAATCTTAAATATATTTATGAGAAAACTAGCAATATTGGATATATATTACCTAATCATTAACTGGAGAAACTAGTATAATAACAACCAAATAAACTGAGAACAGTAGAAGGAATGAATTAATAGGATGAAAACTAAAATTAATGACAATGAAACCAAGAAAAACAGACTTAATCAACAAATTCAAGGGCTGTTTCTTTGAAATGACTAATGAAATAAAAATAAGAAAATTTTGGCAATTCCTCTCAAGGGAAAAATTAAGATAAACATTATTAAAATTATTATAGATGGAAATAAGAATGCAACAACATATACAGAAGATTCTAAAAGTTTTAAGAAAGTACTGAGAAGATCCAGACATTGATATAGATCTAGAACAAAACCATAAAAATGTTAAGTTAGAGCCAGATTACCCTCCCCCAAAATAACGAATACAATTTTTTTTATGTATTAGTTCCACAAATTTTTCAATAACTTGTTATATTCTATTTAAGTATTATAGTGCAATCAATAAATGAAATACATGTGATTCTGACCAAAACCAAACATTAGCAGCATAAGAAGAATAGTATTAGCCAACTTTATATATGAAGATAGATGCTGCATTAGTTTCCTACAGCTGTTGTAACATTACCAAAAATTTGGTTGTTTAAAGCAACAGAAATTTATTCTCTCACAGTTCTGAGAGTTGGAAGTTTCAAGTCAGGATCACTGTGCATAAGTGAAGGTGTCACAGGGACCCACTGCCTCTGGAGCCTCTAAGGGATAATTCCTTTGTCTTCTTCCAGCTTCTGGTTGCTATAGCATTCTATGGCTTGTGTCTACACAACTGCAATCTTCAAGCTTCGCATCATCAAATCTCATTCTCTTCCATCTTCATATCACCTTCTCCTCTCAATATAGTCAAATATCCCTCAGTCTCCTACTTATATGATACATGTGACTGCATTCAGGAACTGCCTGAATAATTCAGGTTAATCTCTCCATCTCAAAATCCTTAATGTAATCACATTTGCTAAGGCCTTCTTTGCTATATAAAGTAACATCCACAGATCCCAGGGATTAGGACATGTATATATTTTGAGGGGCCATTTTCACCCTACAGTATCTTAAATCTACCAATCTTAAATAAAATATCAGCAAACTAAATCTAGAGGTTCTTTAATAAAATATTATTATGATAATTAAAGTTTGACAGGAATGCAGTAAGAGTTCCACATTTGAAAATGTATAAATTTAAATATATTGTAGTACATTATATTCTACATTTAAATATATTTTGTTATACATATATATTCAGTTATATACAGTTATATACTTAATTATGTTAATTTAATAAATGGAAAAGTTTTCTTTTCCAATTGTTCCAGAAACACGTTTGATAAATTATCCATTTCTGATGAAATTACTTAAAAAGTTAGGAAAATTGTTTGACTTAGAATAAAAACAATTTTATAAAAATATGCAACAATGATTTTACTTCATGGGGAAATATTAGAAGCAATTCCACTAAAGTCAGAAATAAGACAAGCATATTCATTTATATAATACCCATTGCCATCAAGCTGATTCCGACTCATAGCAACCCTATAGGTCTAAGTAGAACTGTCCCATTGGGTTTCTAAGGAGCGACTGGTGGATTCAAACTGCCGACCTTCTGGTTAGCAGCCTTAATGCTTAACCACTGTGCCACCAGGGACAGCAGAATATTTGACAACACTCTATGCCGTTTCCTGTTTAAAATTTCATAGACTGTTAGAGAAAAATAATACATTTCATTACATTGATAAACAGTAACTTCCAGAAACATGTAACAAATATCATACCAATTGGTTAAGAATTAAAGACATTCTCATTATTATCAGAAATAGTAAAAAACGCTCACTATCATTGCTACTTTAAAAAAATTTCGCTGTGAAGAGGAGCCAAGATGGCAGCTCACTTAGACACCTTTGTCATCCCTCTACAACAAAGACCTAAGAAACCAAGTGAAACAGGTACATATGACAATCGTGGAACCCTGAGCATCAAATGAAAGGATAAAGAAGTAGATCAAACTCCAATTCAAAAGAAACTGATTAAAAACAGCTAACCAGGAGATATGGAGAGGTAGAGCCCTACCAGCTGACCTGGTACAGTGTGGCCATCTTGAGACAAACCCAACAGCAATCCTGGGTAAGGAATGCAGAAAGGCAATTTCACAGAATTCCCAACAGGAGACAGAGAAAATACACTGACATACCCAAAGTGAAATGGGGTGAGCAGGACATGAATCAGACCTAGCAAGGGAAGGTGCAAGAGGGAGGGTGAGAATTCTGGGGATTCCTACTTGGGAAGGGAGCTGGGACCCAGAAACAGGATGGCTCTCTAGCAGTGGTCCCTGACCATTAAGGTGGGTGGCACACCCTGAGTGATAGATCTGCAGAGTGTTAACAGGAGATCTCTCACCCAACTGGACCATGGTCAGCACCCCCCCCACCCCGACTTGATTGGGGCCCGATCCTGATTACCGACTGCAGCCAATGGGAATCTCCTGGGCACCCTAACCCAGTGACCTCAGGAATGTGCTCCCCTTGCCTCCACTGTCTTGGTGATTGGGGACACAAATCCCCCATCCCTGCAGCCCCCATCACCTGAGACATAGTCCAAACCCCCTTTAGCCTTCCCACCCAGATGCATCTGCCATCCCCCCTTGACCACTTGCTCAACAGCAGTTCCCATGGTGTTCCTGACCACCTGGCCCCATCCCCTGCCCTGGGACAGCAACCCTGCTGGCCCTACCTGCACCCAGCTCACTGATTCACCTGTGAAAGAGGCATATAACTGCTCCCAAGACCCCACCAACCAAAGACAAGAGGAGGAGAGTGCATTCCCATGCTCCCATTCCTCCACCACATCCACCACACCCACTGCCTCGCCCACTCAGCAAGTTCCTTTGCCTGCTCCTACACCAATGGAGTGAGGACAGACAGCTACCAACACCCACACAGCCTGTCTTCAACTGCGTGACATGACCAGTGAACAGAGACCCACATCCACACCACCAGACGCTGCCTGGAAGCAGGTGGGGAGCACTCCAGTTCTTCCAGACTAGCAACCAACATAGCATGCCCACTCCAACAACTTAGAGATATCAAAACAAAACAAAATAGAAAATCAGGACTCAGTAAACAAACACACAATCAATCAATAAATATAATAACACCTTAATGTCTCGGAGACAACAAACAATATCAAATCACATAAAGAAGCAGAACAAGATGCCTCAAGCAAGTGACCAAACTAAAGGGCCAGAAAACCTTCCCGAGGAAGAAATAGTAATGGAACTACCTGATAAGGAATTCAAAAGACATATATAGGATCCTCCAAAAGATCAAGAAGGTGTTCAAGAAAAACAGACAAAATCAACAAAAACAGACAAAATTCTAGAATTCAGGAAAACAATACAAGAACAAAATCAGAAAATAAGTAAACAATTAGAAAACACAAAAATAGCAACTAGAAATCCAGCTTAACTATAAAACTTTAGAAATATATAACTCAATGAAAGGACATGAGAGTACAATTGAATCAATGGAAGATAGAATCAGCTAAATAGAAGACAAATCCCTTGACACTAATTTGTTTTTGGAATAATCAGAATAAAGTATGAAGAGAAATAAAGAAAGCCTAAGAGTTACATGAGTTGGAATTGACTATATGGCAACAGATTTTTTTTTTTCTTTTTAAAAGTTATATGGGACACTGTAAAGAGGAATTATTTAAGAGTGATCAGAACTACAGTACAGGAGGAGACAAAAAAAAAAAAAACAGATTTTTTGAATATTTGCTGGCAGAAACCTTCCCCAATATCATGAAAGACTAGAAGATATCCGTTCAAGAAGCTCAACAAACCCCATATGAGACAGATCTCAAAAGAAAGTCACCAAGACATTTCATAATCACACTTTCCAAAGCTAAAGACAAAGAAAGACTCCTGAGAGCAGCTCAGGAAAAATAAAGTATCACCTACAAAGGAGAACCAATAAGACTAAGCTCTGATTTCTTGGCAGAAAGTGTTCTGGAAAGTAGGCAATGGGATGACATATATAAAGCCCTGAAAGAAAAAAATTTCCAACCAAGAATTATATATCCAGCAAAATTGTCTCTCAAATACTTTGGCAAAACTAGGAAACTCCCAGATAAACCAAAACTAAAGAAATTTGTGAAAACCAGACCAACCTTACAAGATATATTAAAAGGAGTTCTTCAGACAGAAAACCAACAACATCAGATAACAACCTGAGATTAAGACACATGACAGTATCACCTAGATACCAACCCAGATAAATAATTCAGAAAAACAAAATAAAGCTATAAGACTGAAAACAGGGAACCAGAGACATTAACCTGTAAACAATCACAACTTCAAAATAAAAAGGGAGAATAAATGGTGTAGTTAGAGAACTTCCATATGGAAAAGAAGTCAAGGCAACATTAAGGTAATAACAAACTGTTTTAGAATTAGGAAGATAAAGATAAATTTCAGGGTAACAACAACAACCAAAAGCCTAAGAAACCTACTCACCAAAATAAAAAGGAAGAAAATCATAAAGACTTAGTAAATACAAAATCAACAACAGTGGAGAAAATGAAAAGAAAATCCATAAAGAAAGAAAATTCAGTGCAGAAAATTAAGTGGAACAAAAAAACTGTCAACAACACACACACACACACAACAAAATGACAGCAGTAAATTCACACCTATCAATAATCACACTGAAAGAAAATGGTTTAAATGCACCAGTCAAGAGAAAGAGAGTAGCAGAATGGATAAAAAACATGACCTATCAATAAGTTCCCTACAAGAAACACACCTTCAACACAAAGAAAAAAATAAGGTAAAAATGAAAGGATGAAAAAAAATACATAAAAAAAAAACAGTAACCAAAAAAGAGCAAGATTGGCAATATTCATCTCTGATAAAATAGACTTTAAGGCAAAAATCCAGCATTAGAGAGAAGAAAGGGCACTACATAATGATTAAAGGGTCAATCCACCAAGAGAATATAACCATAATAAATATTTAGTTACCCAACAATAGAGCTCCAAAATACATAAAACAAACTCTAACAGTTTTGAAAAGAGAAATAGACAATTCCACAGTAATAGTAGGAGACTTTAACACACCACTTTTGATGAAAGGTGTAACAACGAGAAAGAACTCAACAGAGATACAGAAGACCTAAACAACACAATCAACCAACTTGACCTCATAGACGTATACAAAGCAGTCCACCCAAGAGCAGTACAGTACACATTCTTCTCTAACACACATGAATCATTTTCCAGAATAGACCATATTTTAGGCCACAAAGCAAGCCTCAATAAATTAAAAAATACCAAACAGCACAAAGCTTATTCTCTGATCACAACTCTATAAAATTAGAAATCAATAACAGGAGGAACAAGGAAAAAATGAAATACATGGAAACTGAATAATACCTTGCTTAAAAACAACTGGGTAACAGAAGAAATTAAAAATTAAATTAAAAAAATTCCTAGAATTAAAAGGGAATGAAAACATAGCATACCAAAACCTTTGGGACTCAGCAAAAGCAGTGCTCAGAGGTTAACCTGTAGCAATAAATACACACACCAAAAAAAAAAAAAAGAGCCAAAATCAATACCTTAACCCTACAACTTGAACAAATAGAAAAAGAGCAGCAAAAGAAGCCCACAGCTGCCAGAAGAAAGGGGATAATAAAGATTAGAGCAGAAATAAATGAAACAGAAAAGAGAAAAACAATAAAAAGAATCAATAAGACTAGAAGTTGGTTCTTTGAAAGGATTAATAAAATCAAGAAACCATTGGCCAAAATGACAAAAGAAAAGAAGGAGAATATGCAGATAAACCAAATAAGAAACCAGATGGGTAACAGTACAACAGAACCAACTGAAATAAAAAGGATCATAACAGAATATAATGAAAAATTATACTCCAACAAATTTGAAAATCTAGAATAGACAAATTTCTAGAAACACACTACCTACCTAAATTAACAAAAACTGAGGTAGAAAATCTGCCCAGACCCATAACAAAAGAAGAAATTGAAGAGCTAATAAAAAAAACTACCCCCCCACCCACAAGAAAAAGCCCTGACCCAGACAGCTTCCCTGGAGAATTCCATCAAACATTCAGAAAAGAGTTAATACCAATACTACTCAAACTATTCCAGAACATAGAAAAGGAAGAAATATTTCTGAATTCATTCTATGAAGCCAGCATAATCGTGATACCAAAGCCAGGCAAAGATGTCACTAAAAAGGAAAATTATAGACCAATATTCCTCATGAATATAGATGCAAAAATTCTCAACAAAATTCTAGCCAACAGAATTCAATAGCATATCAAAACAATAATACATCATGACCAAATAGGGTTCACACTAGTATGCAAGGATGGTTCAATATTAGAAAATAAATCAAAGTAATCTGCCACATAAATAAAACAAAAGAACCACATGATCTTATCATTCCAAGTAGAAAAAGCATCTGATAAAGTACAACACCCATTTTTGATAAAAACTCTCAGAAAAATAAGAATGGGGGAAATTCATCAACATAATTAATGATATATATACAAAACCAACAGCCAACATTATTCTCAATGGAGAGAGACTGAAAGCATTCCCCTTGTGAATGGGAACCAGACAAGGATGCCCTTTATCACCACTCTTACTCAATATTTTGCTGGAAGTCCCAGCTAGAGCAATAAGGAAAGAAAGGAAAATAAAGTGCATTCAAATTGGTAAGGAAGAAGTAAAATTATGCCTATTTGCAGATTATATGATCCTATACATATAAAATCCCAGAGATTGCACAAGAAAACTATAGGAACTGATAGAAGGATTCAGAAAAGTGGCAGGGTACAAGATTAACATACAAAAATCCGTTAGATTCCTCTACATTAACAAAGAGAACTCCAAGAGGGAAAGCAAGAAAACAATTATCATTTACAATAGGCCAAAAAAAGATAAAATACTGAGGAATAAATATAACCAGGGACATAAAACATTTATACAAAAAAACTACAAAACACTACTGCAAGAAAACAAAAAAGGGATCTACATAAGTGGAAAAACATACCATGCTCATGAAATAGAAGACTTAACTTGGTGAAAATGTCAATACCACCCAAACTGATCTACAAATACAATGCAATTCTGATCCAAATCCCAACAAGTCTTTAATGAGATGGAAAAACTAATTGCTAACTTTATATGGAATGGAAAGACACCATGGATAAGTAAAGCATTATTGAAGAAGAAGAACAAAGTAGGAGGCTGTCTTAGGCTGGAAACCAATAAAGTGTATAAATATATATATTGTTGTTGTTAGGTGCTGTCAAATCTGTCTCGACTCATAGTGACCCTAGCTGCAAGAGAATGAAAAACTGCTCTGTTCTGTACCATTCTCATGATTATCGTTATGCTTGAGCTCATTGTTGTAGTCATTGTATCAATCCACCTCATTGAGGGGCTTCCTCTTTTTCACTGACCTTCTACTTTACAAAGTATGATGTCCCTCTTCAGGGACTAGATCCCTCCTGATAACATCCAAAGTACGTGAGACGTAGTCTTGCCATCTTTGTTTCTAAGGAGTATTCTGGCTGTATTTCTTCCAAGACAGATTGAAAACATCACAGCTTGGGTCAGGCACCCCTTCAAGGTGACATCTTTGCTTTTTAGCACTTTAAAGAGGTCTTTTGCAGCAAATTTGACCAATGCAATAGGTTGTTTGATTTCTTGACTCCTTCTTCCATGGGTGTTGATTGTGGATCCAAGTAAAATGAAATTCTTGACAACTTCAATCTTTTCTCCATTTATCATGATGTTTCTTATTGGTCCAGTTGTGAGGATTTTTGTTTTCTTTATGTTGAGATGTAATCCATACTGAAGGTTTGTGGTCTTTGATCTTCATCAGTACGTGCTTAAAGTCCTCTTGACTTTCAGCAAGCAAGGTTGTGTTATCTGTGTAACACAGGTTAATGAGTCTTCCTCCAATCCTGATACCACATTCTTCTTCATATAGTACATCTTCTGGAATTATTTGCTCAGCATACAGATTGAATAAGTATGGTGAAAGGATACAACCCTGACCCACACCTTTCCTGACTTTGAACCACGCAGTATCCCCTTGTTCTGTTCAAATGACTGCCTCTTGGTCTGTGGACAGTTTTTCCTTGAAATGTTCTTTTTGACAATGAATGCAATGCCCTTCCTCTTTAATTTGTCATTCTAGGTGTAGTAGACCATATGATTGTCCAGTTCAAAATGACCAGTACCAGTCCATTTCAGCTCACTAATGCCTAGGGTATTATGTGTTCCATTTCATTTTTGATGACTTCCAGTTTTCCTAGATTCATACTTCTTATTTTCCACGTTCCTGTTATTAATGGATATTTTCAGCTGTTTCTTCTCATTTTGAGTCATGCCACATCAGCAAAAGAAGTCCCGAAAGCTTTACTCCATTCATGTCATTAAGGTTGATTCTACTTTGAGGAGGCAGCTCTTCCTCAGTCATCTTTTGAGTGCCTTCCCACCGGAGGAGCTCATCTTCCAGCACTATATTAGACAATGTTTTGCTACTATTCATAAGGTTTTCACTAGCTATTTCTTTTCAGAAGTAGACTTCCAGGTCCTTCTTCCTAATCTTAGTCTGGAAGCTCAGCTGAAACCTGTCCATCATGGGTGACCCTGCTATTATTTGAATACCAGTTACATAGCTTCTAGCATCACAGCAACACACAAATCCCCATAGTATGACAAACTGACGGACACATGAGGGAAATATACATAGAGATTTATATCAAGGAAATGGCTCATGAGGTTGTAGAGGCTGGAACCTCCCCAGCTGGTGGTTCAGGCTGGATGCCTCTCCTGATTCACCTAGCCACAGAGGCTGACGAACCCAAGATCAGCAGGTCAGATAGCAAGGCTCTTACAGGTTGTGAAGATTAATGAATTCCAAGAATGTCAGGCAAGACAACAGGTAAGCTGCTGGCAAAACTGAATATTCATCTGCAGAAAAACGCAATAGGATCCATACCACGCATCATATGCAAATACTAACTCAAAATAGATCAAAGACCTAAATGTATTATCAAAAACTATAAAGACCATGGTGGGGGGGGGGGAGAAGAAACAACACTAGGGCAGAACAACTATACGGCAGAAATAGAATACAAACATAACTAAAAATGCACAAACACAGGAAGGTAAACTAGATAACTGGGACCTCCTAATAAGTAAATACTTATACTCATCAAAAGACTCCAAAAACTAAAGAGAACCTACAGATTGGGAAAAAAATTTCGGCTATGACATATGTGACAAAGGTTTAAACTCTAAAATTTATAGAAATTTCAACAACTCAACCTAAAAAGACAAACAATCCATTTAAAAAATGGGCAAATGGCATAAACAGACACTTCACCAAAGAAGACATTCAGGCATCTAACAAACAGATGAAGTGATACTCGTGATTGTTAGTTGTTAGAGAGATGCAAATCAAAACTACAATGAGATACCATCTCACCCTGGCAAGAATGATGCTGATCCAAAAATCTGAAGACAACAAATGCCAGCAAGGTTGTCAGAAGATTGAAACACCTATACTCTGCTAATGGGAAAGTAAAATGGTACAACCACTATGGAAAACTGTACGGCACTTCCTTAAAATGCAAGAAACAGAAATACCATATGTTCCAGCAATCTCACTTCTAGGTATATATACTAGAGAAATAAGAACTGTCATGCAAATAGGCATATGCATACCCATGTTTGCTGCAACATTATTCACAATAGCAAAAAGATGGAAACAACCTAGGTGCCCATCAATAGATGAATGGATAAAAAACTGTAGTACACACACAGAATGGAATACTATGCAACAATAAAGAATAATGACCAATCTGCAAAATATTTCACAACATGGATGAATGTGGAGGACATTATGCTGAGTGAATTTAGTCAATCACAAAAGTACACGCATTGTATAAGACCACTAGTATAAAAAGTTAAAAAAAGTCTTATTCACAGAAAGTAATATTCTTTGATGGTTACCAGAGATGGGAGTGGCAGGGAGGGAAAACCATCAACTAGATAGTAGACATGTTAACTCTGCTGAAGCAAAAGACGATACACAATATGGGTGAGGTCAACACAGCACAACCAAGGCAAAGAAAGACACTGAGAGGTATGGAAGAATAAAAGGCAACTACGCTAAATACAACATATACAACTCTGCAACAACAGTAATGACAAATAGTAATTTATGGGTGGATACATAGGCAGATATGTATGCTGAATAGATATGGGAGGGCATATATGAGTACACTCACATGCATATATCGACTAAGTTGTGGATATCTCTACATAAATTTTCCTATGTGCAGCATGAATAGTCATATATAAAATGGAGCACACAGGGAGCAGTAAGGGAAACTTCTTAGACATAACCAAACACTTCACGGGACTGAGTTACTGGGATTGAGTGCTGGGGACCAGAGTCTCAGAGGATATCTTTAGCAATTGGCATAACATGGATCTGAAAGTCAATGTCTACATCCTACTTTGGTGAGTAGCATCTGGGGTCTAAAAAGCTTGTGAGCTGTCATCTGAGACACATATGTTGGTCCCTTCCCATCTGGGGAAATGAGAGCGAAGAAAACCAAAGACTCAAGGAAGCAATTAGTCCAAAGGACTAATGGTCCACACAAATCACAGCCTCCACTACTCCGAGACCAGAAGAACCAGTTGGTGCCCAGTACCATTACTGACTGCTCTGACCAGGATCACAATAGAGGGTTCCATACAGAATGGGAAAAAAGTGTAGAACAAAATCTAAATTCATAAAAAAAAGAACTGACTTACTGCTCTGATACAGACTGGAGGAATCCCCAAGACTATGGCCCTTAGTCACCCTTCTGATTTGGATCTGAAGACACTCTCAGAGATCATTTTTTAGCTGAATAATAGACAGGCCATTAAAATAAACAATAACATCCATGAGGAAAGTGCTCCTGAGAATGATCAACTATACGAGATCAAGAGGGCAACATTTGCCCAAAAGCAAAGATGAAAAGGCAGGAAGGGGCAGGAAAACCTGCTGAATGGGAAGGGCAACTCAGGGTGGAAATGGGGAGAGTGCTGAGACATTGCAGGGATTGCAACCAATGTCACAGAACACTTTGTGTATGAATTATTGAAGGGAAACTAATTTGTTCTGTAAATTTTCCTCTAAAGCACAATAAAAAAAGAAAAAATAATTCTCTGTGGACGGTAACCAACACAATAAAACAAAAAAAAGTAGACATTAGCAAAATTATCATTATTTGAAGATAATTTGATTATCTACCTGGAAAATCTAAGACTTGCACAGAAACATAATGAAAATTAATTTAATAAAAAAGAAAAGATCATAGTATTGTCTCATTGTATAGAGAATCAAAGGACTGGTAGCAATGCCCAGTAAAAATTATGGGTTACTATAGAAGTCATGAAGTAGCAAATATTACAGGATGTTTTCCTTTTTGAAGTCTTTAGGGGAGAATCTGTTTACTTGCTTTTTTCATCTTCTAGAGGCTGCCTGCATACCTTAGCTCATTGCTCTTTCCATCTTCAATGCCAGCAATGACAGATTGAGTCTTTCTCACATGCCATTACTTTGACTTATTGTCTTCTGCCTCCTTCTTCCACATTTAAAGGATCTTTATGATTGCACTGGGCCCACCCTGATATTCCACGATAATGTTATTTTAAGGTCAGTTAATTGTTGTTGTTGTTGTGTGCTGTGGAGTTGATTCCAACTCATAGTGACCTTATAGGACAGAGCAGAACTGGCCCATAGGATTTCCTAGGCTGAAATCTCTGTAGGAGTAGATCACCAGGTTTTTTCTTCCTCGGACCTGCTAAGTGGATTTGAACCACCAGCCTTTAAGTTAGCAGCCTAGTGCCTAACCATCGCACTACCAGGGCAACTTGATCAGTTGGTTAGAAACCTTAATTTGATCTGAAGTCTTAATTCCTTGTTGCTATGTAACCTAATATACTTACAGGTTCCAAGAATTAGGATGTGGACATCTTTGAGGAGGGGTGGTGGTAAGGGTGATTATTCTACATCCCACAAAGAGCAATAACAATTGAGCACATATTACATTCAGGGACTGTGCTAAATCCTTTACATAGTGCCCTGGATTAGAGTGGAACCTTCTAAAGCCAAGATGTATTGAAATTCAAGCTCTGCAATCTTAGATGAAGTTGAGATTTGTGACTCACTTAATTTGTTTGTAAGACAAGAATAACAGCAGAGTCTAATTCATAGGATTGTTGAGAGAATTCAATGACTAACGCATATAAATGACTCAAAATCTGGCTCATGCTCAACATATATTAAATTTTTATCTTATTTAATCTTTCTATAAGCCAATGAGAGAAGAACAAATATTACTCTCATTTTCCAGGTAAAGAAAACAAGGCTTAGAATAATTACATAACTTCATATGTGTATGTATGTGGGGGAAATGAAACTTAGAAAATAACCAAGTTGACCATTTGACCTAAATCTTAAACACAAAATGACAACATTATTTTAAGGGATTTTTTTTTTAACACATACTATATTTGAAATATAGATTCATCTCCCTAGTACCCAGAAAAAAAATGACATAGAATATTTTTTTTAGTGATGAAATTATACTGTATTTTATGGTTAGAAAATAATTTCACATAGGTAATATCATTTGATTTTCCCCTAATCAACCCATGAGAGTTACATATTGTTATTACTGCCTTATATAACAATTTATGTTCATTACTTACGTGAGAATTTTTTTTTAAACTGTGCTTTAGATGAAGGTTTATAGAACAAACTAGCTTCTTCTTAAACAGTTAGTATACATATTGTTTTATGACATTGGTTAACAACCCCATGACATGTCAGTAGTCTCCCTTCTTGAACTTGGGTTCCCTATTACCAGCTTTCCTGTCCCCTCCTGCCTTTTAGTCCTTGCCCTTGGGCTTATGTGCCCCTTTAGTCTCATTTTGTCCTATGGGTCTGTCTAACCTTTGGCTAAAAGGTGAATCTCAGTAGTGACTTCATTACTAAGCTAAAAGGGTGTCTGGGGGCCATACTCTCAGGGTTTCTCCTGTCTCTGTCAGGCCAGTAAGTCTGGTCTTTTTCCAGTTAGAATTTTGTTCTACATTTTTCTCCAGCTCTGTCCAGGACCCTCTATTGTGATCCCTGTCAGAGCAGTCAGTGGTGGTAGCCGGGCACCATCTAGTTGTACTGGACTCAGTCTGGTGGAGGCCGTGGTAGTTGTGGTCTATTAGTCCTTTGGATTAATCTTTCCCTTGTGTCTTTAGTTTTCTTCATTTTCCGTTGCTCCTGAAGGGGTCAGACCGGTGGAATATGTTAGATGGCTGCTCACAGGCTTTTAAGATCCCAGATGCTACTCACCAAAGTAGAATGTAGAACATTTTCTTTATGAACTATGTCATGCCAATTGAGTTAGTTGTTCTCTGAGACCATGGTCCCAACAGCCCTCCACCCGGTAATTCAGTCCCTCAGGGAGTTTGGATTTGCCCATGGGGCTTCCATGACCTTACCCTGAACAAGTTGTGCTGGCTTCCTCAGTGTTGTGTACTGTCTTACCCTTCACCAAAGTTACCACTTATTTATTGTCTATTTAGTGATTTTCCACCCCTACCACTCCCCTCTCTCATAACCATCAAAGATTGTTTTTGTGTGTAAACCTTTTCAAGAGTTTTTATAGTAGTGGTCTTATACAATATTTGTCTTTTTGTGATTAACTTATTTCACTCAGAGTAATGCCCTTCAGATTCATCTATGTTGTGAGACACTTCACAGATTCATCATTGTTCTATATTGTCGTGTACTATTCCATTGTGTGTATGTACCATAGTTTGTTTATCCATTCATCTATTGATGGGCATCTAGGTTGTTTCCATCTTTTTGCTATTGTGAACAATGTTGCAGTGAACATGGGTGTGCATATGTCTATTCGTGTGATGGCTCTTATTTCTCTAGGATGTATTCATAGGAGTGGGATTGCAGGATCATATGTATTTCTATTTCTAGCTTTCTAAAGAAGTGCCATATCATTTTCCAAAATGATTGTACCATTTTGCATTCCCACCAGCAGTGCATTAGAGTTCCAATCTTCCCACAGCCTCTCCAACATTTGTTATTGTCTGTTTTTTTTTGATTCGTGCCAGTAATGCCAGGGTGAGATGGTATCTCCTTGTGGGTTTGATTTGCATTTCTCTAGTGGCTAGTGATTGCGGCATTTCCTCATGTGCCTATTAGCCGCTTGGATGCCTTCTTTGGTGAAGTATCTGCTCATTTCCTTTGCCCATTTTTTAATTGGATTATTTGTCTTTTTGTTGTAGAGGTGTTGGATTTTCTTGAAGATTTTAGAGATTAGATTTGTTGGATTTGTAATAGCCAAATTTTTTTTTCCCAGTCTGTAGGTTCTCTTTTTACTCTTCTGTGAAGTCTTTCAATGAGCATAAGTGTTTAATTTTTAGAAGATTCCAGTTATCTAGCTTGTCTTCTGGAGTTTGTATGTTGTTAGTTATGATTTGTATCCTGTTAATGCCACGTGTTAGGGTCTCTATTGTTTATCCTATTTTTTCTTCTATGATCTTTATAATTTTTGGTTTTTATATTTAGGTCTTTGATACATTTTGAATTAGTTTTTGTGTATGGTGTGTGGTATGGGTCCTGTTTCATTTTTTTGCAGATGTGCATCCAGTTTTGCCAGCACCATTTGTTTAAAAGACCGTCTTTTCCCCATTTGATGGATTTTGGGCCCTTGTAGAAGATCAGGTGACCATACGCGGATGGATTTACATGTGGGTTCTTGATTCTGTTTCATTGGTCAATGTATCTATTGTTGTACCAGTACCAGGCTGTTTTGACTACCATAGCTGTATAGTAGGTTCTGAAGTCAGGTAGTGAGAGTCCTCCTACTTTCTTCTTCTTCAATTGTGCTTTACTTGTTCGGGGCTTCTTCCCTTTCCATATAAAGTTAATGATTAGTTTTATTCCATCTCTCTGAAGAATGTTGTTGGTATTTGGATTGGGATTGCATTGTATTTGTAGGTTGCTTTGGGGAGAATTGTTGTTTTCACAATGTTGAGTCTACCTGTCCATGAGCATGGTATGTTTTTCCATTTACGTAGGTCTCTTTTGGTTTCTTGCAGTAGTGTTTTGTAGTTTTCTTTGTATAGGTCTTTTACATCCCTGGTTAGATTTATTCCTAATTTTTTTTTTAGAGGCTATTATCAATAGTATTGCTTTCCTGATTTCCTTTTCATCGCTCTCTTTGTGGGTGCGTTTAGGCCATTTACATTCAGTGTAATTATTGATAGGTGTGAGTTTATTGCTGTCATTTAGTAGTGCTTTTTTTTGTGGTGCTGACGTTTTCTTTGTTCCTCTTACTGTCCTGTGCTGAATTCCTTTTGTTTATGGATTTTTTTTTTTCATTTCTTTTGTTTCTGTTGGTTTTGTCTTTACTGAGACTTTATGTTTTTCTTTTTTAGTTTGATGAGTAGGTTTGTTAACTTTCTTTGTGGTTACCTTGAAATTCACCCTTATCTTCCTAGGTTTGAACCAGTCTATTATTATTACTTGATATCTCCTTGCCTTCGTCTTTATTCCCTCTTTTATTGTTGTGCCGTTGTTGTCATTTGTAGATTAATCTCTCTGGTTCCCTGTCATAAATCTCTTGATTTTGAATAGTCCTTGAGAGTTCATTTCCTATGTGGATATCTGGCTGGTGCGATCTTGCATCTTAGATTCAGGCTGTGGTCTGACGTTGTTTGTTCTCAAACCAAAGGACTCACTTTAATAATTCTTGTAAGTTTTGTTTGGTTTTTATGTATTCTATGAATTTCTGTTTATTTGGAAATGTCCTAATTTCACCATCATATTTGAATGAGAGTTTTGCAAGATATATTATTCTTGGTTGACAATTTTTTTCTTTCAAGGTTTTATGTATGTCATCCCATTGCCTTCTTGACTGCATGGTTTCTGCTGAGTAATCAGTGCTTAGTCTAATAGTTTCACCTCTGTATGTGACTTTTTGTTTTTCCCCAAACTGCTCTCAGGATTCTTTGGTTTTAGAAAGTGTGATTATGTTATATCTTGGTGATTTTCTTTTGGAGTCTATGCCATATGGGTTTGTTGAGCTTCTTGGATGGTCAGCTTTTCATCTTTCATGATATTAGAGAAGTTTTCTGTTGGCAATTCTTCAATGATCCTCTCTGTGTTTTCACTTGGAAATGTTTGCTTTTGATTGTATCCTACATAATTCTCAGGGTTTCTTCATTTTTCTTCTTTCTTTTTTCTGAATTTTACTCAAAGTTGTATTCAAGTGTTTGTCTTCATTTTTGCTAATCCTGTCTTACATTGTTTCAAATCTTCTCCTCAACCTTCTATGACATTGTCCATTTCTAAAATCTTGTTGGTTATATTTTGGATTTCTAATTGTTGTTTTTCTATGATTTCTAGTTGTGAATTCATTTTGACATTTTGTTCTTGTAGTTTCCTGAACTCGTCCATTTTTTTGTCTGTATTTTCCATGAATTTGTCTATTTTTTCCTAATTCTTGTCTGCTTTTTGTTTGAACTCTTGGATTTTGAATATTAGAAATTTGAATTCCCTATCAGATAGTTCTAGTGCCTTTTCTTCTACTGGAAAGTAATCTGGCGTTTTATTTTGGATGCCTACCAGTACCATCTGTTCTTTTTTTTTTTTTTTTTTAATATGTTTTGATATTGTCTGCTGTCTTCGGGACATTAAGTATTTATTTTCTTCATTTATTGATTGTAGATTTGTTCGTTTTGTCCTACTTTTTTGTTTTATTTGGTTATGTCTGAGCAGGCGGGCTAGTGTTCTTTGTTTGTGCTCATGTGTGGAAATGATATTTTTCAACTCCTTGTCCAATGGACAGGGCCAGTCCCTCAGCTATGGTGCAGCAGGGCAGGTCTAGCTGAAGGAGAGGGTCTGGGATGGGTTGTTTGTAGCACGTACTGGGGCAGACAAGGTGAGTTGGGGGTCAGTGCAGGGGAGGTTCTGGTAGACTGTGCCTCTGCTGCTCAGGAGTGTAATGTTCAGCACACAGTGCAGATAGCCAGGAGGGAGGAGGAGGAGGTTGTGATGTATGGATCTAGGTTGAGTATGGGAAAGAAGAAAGAGAAACAAGAGCCCCCCCAACCAAAAAAAGTGCTTAGTGAGACTGCCATTGGAGTGGAGAGAGGGGTAACTGAGAAATAAGAAAAACAAAAAGAAAAAAAAGAAATAAATAAAAAACAAATAAAAAAATGCCTCTAGGAATCCCACCAGTGTAGCTGTACAGACCAGGAAAGAGGCATCCAAGCCACGCAGTACAGCCCTGCTAGAAAGGGTGGAGATGATACACAGCACCAGGTATTCAGGACACAGAAAAGAAGGTACATAGAAAGAGACAAGAAACCAAGGAATGAAGAAAAGAAAAAGGAAAAAGGAAGGAGAAAACAAACAAAAAAGGAAAAGAAAAAGAAAAGAAGAAAAAAACCCACAGGGATCCCACCAGTGTGGTGGTGCAGACCTGGAAATAGTTCCCCAGCCAAGCAGCACTTCACAGCCTGTCAAGAAGGAGCAAAGATGGCACACAGAGTCAGGTGTCTGAAAGAAAGGGGTTGGGGCGGGGGGAGGAGGTGAGAGGCAGGGAAGAAACCAAAAAAGGCAACACTAACAACAAAGAAATGGCACCGAAGAAGTGGCAGGTGTGGGTGAGGCAAATCCTCAGGGCAGGGAACCAGCACCTCCCATGCCATGGTGGTGGCCTGCTGGGAAGTGACGGATCGGCCCTCCAGGAAGCAACAAATCAGCCTGCTGGGGAGACGTGGATCTGCTCGCTGGGAGGCAACAGATCAGTCCACCGAAAGCAGCAAAGGCAGATCAGGGTAAGGCAAGGTAGGGGGTGGGAAATTGTGTACTGCTGTTTAACAGGTGGTCTGTCTCTTGTTGGGAACTCTGTGAACCTCCTTTCCCATTATCCCTGTCCACCCATCTCCAACAGGAGTCCAATATGGTGGATTCATGCTGCATTAGCTGATAGGGAACCTCCGCTCGTAACTCTCCTTGCTCTCTGTTCTCCATCACCTTTTTTATCCCATTCGGTGCTTGGTTGAGTTCTTTATCTCTTCATTTGATGCTTGGGGTTCCAGGATTCTTTGTCTCTGTTTTACTTAGTTTTTCAAATCTTTGCTGTGAAGGGACAGTATGGTACTTCTGTCTATAGTGCCATATTGGCTCTGACTCCAAAATGACATAGAATCTTGAGTATAGATTCTTAGATATGACTCAATATCTGTTCTCTTTTTATTTGCTTTAAAAAAAAAATTTAGTAATACAGCTTTAGAATTTTAGCTGGACATGTCTATAAAAAATAAAGACTACAGTTTCTAGCTGCATTTGATTGCTTTGATCAGCCATGTGATTAAGTTCTGGCATATGGAATTTGAAGTGAAGTGGTGTGTGCAACTTTTTGGTTGTACTTCTAAAGGAAATGGCATGCACTTTACTTTTATATTCCCCCTTCTGACTTATTTAAGCACAAACCCGCTAAAGGATCTAGTTAGACATGTAAACAAAGACAATACTTGTGGGATGAAAGAACAATTGGATAGAAGTCTGGTTCCCTGTCTCTGGAACGCTATCCCTACTACTAGTATATGAGAAATTAATGAATATATGGATTTTAAAGGCCACTCTTAAACAGAGTCTAACTTACATAGAATTTGATTCGAGAAGTAAGGCTGCTGTTACAAGACTCAAATGTGCATGATAAGCTTAGTGGTCTCAAAGAAAACAGATACTGCAGTATAGAAAGTCACTTATACCTGTTGTGCAAAAGCTTAACATTTGTTACAGCCCTGTTCAGTAGAACTTTCAGTGATAGGGAAAATATCAAAAGTCAGAACTCTGGCCTAAAGAACCTATTGCTTGAGGGATCCAATAAGAAAAAAATCAGAATATTGGTATACATTGTTCTTTCTTAACATACTTAACATACTGTATTATTACAGACAAAATATAACGGAAGAGATAGAGAGTTTCAAAGTTGAAATAACAGAGAATACAGCAATGCATTTTGACTAAAATTTTGGGAATTTGAACCTGGACAGGGTGGAAAAAGCTAAACTCTTTTGCATACAAAAATGAAGTAATGGTAAAGGGTGTCTCTAAAGAGGAAACCTTGGACGCAGATTAAGATTGTGGCCCCAAGAATTTAAACAAATAGCATTAAGTGTTCTTTGACAGGCAATGGAAAGCAACTTTAACTTCAAAGTAGCCTACATGAAGGAATGGGGGAGTAAGGAATGAACAGAACACAAAGAAAGATAAAACTTTTCAGAATTAAAAATTATGTCTAGAATATATTCTTATCTGTGCCTCCTCATTTATGCTACCCTATGAAAGTAAATAGACACAAAGTCTACTCATTTTTGAGGAAATTATATTGCTAATAAAATCACAAGCCTAGCCTGCAAAAACCTATACTTACTTGAAACATAAAATCCCTCTGCAGGTCCCAGAGATTGTACCAAAATGAATTAGATTATGAAATATTTTAAACTGTCAAGGAGGGCATATTTTCCAATTTAGATATGCACACAGAGAATAATAAATGAGGAAGAAACTCCAAGAGGGCAAAATCAGGGCAAGGATGGTGATGAACAGAAAGTAAAACCAGAGGCTGTTAGATGGGCTAACCCAGGTGTGATGGTTAAGATTGTGAGTCAACTTGGCTGGGCCATGATTCTCAGTGTTTATATATGATCACTCCTATGACTGAATATGCTGTGAGTAGCCAATCAGTTGAAAGGGATTTTCCTTGGGGGTGTGGCCTGCATCCTAATATAAGCAGAAGCTCTGGCTTTTTGCTGGCTCTGGATCCTGCGGCTGCCTCCTGTTCGTCTGACCTCCGCTTCTTCGGACTTGAGCTATCAGCTTATCTGTCAATCTTGGATTCATTGACCTTCACAGCCTGTGAGCTGGAGCCCTGCTTTCCAACCTGTCAATCGTGGGTTTTGCCAGCCCCTGTGGCTATGTGAATTGTGAGAAGCCTTTATCTTAATCCATGCACTTGGGACCTTCCAGCCTCTACAATCGTGTGAGTTGTTTCTTTGATATAAATCTCTCTCTATATATATATATTTATACACTTACTGATTTTGCTTCTCTAGAGAACCGAGCCTAAGACACAAGGTGTGGTTTCCACTCCTATGCAGAGAGTTTTGCAACTCTTCTAGCAGAAAATGATAATTGATGAAAGTAACCACCATATGTTTTTCATTCTTCCTTTCTTTATACGGAAGTTTTTCTTGTGGTTATCCTGTTTCTATTTTGCCATTATATATTGTGTGAGGGGTTGGTAGACAGGAAAAAAAAAAGTGCTTTAGTTTCTAGATCCCCAAACTATGGAGCGCTATATCCTTCCTTCCAGTTGCTTGGATCAAAACCCTTAGATTCATCAGTGTATCTGTTCTTTTTTTTATTCTCTATGTTAAGATATTCTGTTGACTCTACCTTAAAATGCAGAGTCCAACCACTCTTCTCCATAGAAACTGATCCATCCTGGGCCAATTCTTTCCACTGACAGAATATCACAATAGCTTTCTAACTGAGCTTCCTGCTTCTATATGTTCTCAATGGTCTATTTTCAATGTAATCGCCAGAGTGATTATTTTAAATATAATAAGACCATGTCACTCTCTTCTCAAAGCTGCTCAGTAGCTGGCTACTCATTTCACTAACATTAAAACCCAAAGCCCTTTCAAGAAATAACAAGGCTCTAATTTTGCTGAGGAGCCCCGACGGTGCAGTGGTTAGGAGCTTGGCTGCTAAAAAAAGAGGTCGGCAGTTTGAATCCACCAGCTACTCCTGAGAAACCCTATGGGGCAGTTCTGCTCTGTCCCATGGGGTTTCTATGAGTTGGAATCAACTTGATGACAAAGGAGTTAAGTTAACTTTTCTGAAGACCATTCAAAAGCGGTTGCAGCAGTACATCAATAAGGAATTGCCAGAAGTTCAAGCCAGATTCAGAAGAGGACATGGAAGGAAGGATATCATTGCTGAGGTCAGATGGCTCCTGGCTGAAAGCAGATAATACCAGAAAGACGTCTACCTGTGTTTTATTGACTTTACAAAGACATTCAACTGTGTGGATCATAACAATTTATGGATAACATTACGAATTCTAGGAATTCCAAAACACTTAACTGTGGTCACGTGGAACCTGTACATAGATCAAGATGCAGTCGTTTGAACAAAACAAGGGGACATTGCATGGTTTAAAGTCAAGAAAGATGTGTGTCAAGGTTGTATCCTTTCACCATACTTATTCAATCTGTATGCTGAGCAAATAATCCGAGAAGCAGGACTATATGAAGAAGGGCACATCAGGATTGGAGGAAGACTTATTAACAGCCTGTGTTATGCAGATGACACAACCTTGTTTCCTGAAAGTGAAGAGGACTTGAAGCACTTACCGATGAAGATTAAAGACCACAGTCTTCAGTATGGATCATACCTCAGCACAAAGGAAACAAAAATCCTCACAGCTGGATCAGTAAGCAACATCATGATAAATGGAGAAAGTATCAATGTTGTCAAGGATTTCATTTCACTTGGGTCCACAATCAACACTCATGGAAGCAGCAACCAAGAAATCAAATGACGCATTGCATTGGACAAATAGGCTGCAAAAGACCTCTTTAAAATGATAAAAAGCAAATATGTCACTTTGAGGACTAAGGTGGGCCTGACCCAAGCTATGGTATTTTCAGTAGCCTCATATGCATGTGAAAGCTGGACAATGAATAAGGAAGACCAAAGAAGAATCGATGCCTTTAAGTTGTGGTGTTGGTGAAGAATATTGAATATACAACAAACTACCATAAGAATGAACGAATCTGTCTTGGAAGAAGTACAGCTAGAATGCTCCTTAGAAGCGAGGATGGTGAGACTTCATCTCACATACTTTGGACATGTTCTCAAAAGGAACCAGTCCCTGGAGAAGAACATCATGCTTGGTAAAGTAGAGGGTCAGCGAAAAAAAGGAAGACCTTCAACGAGATGGATTAACACAGTGACTGCAACAGTGGGCTCAAACTTAACAAGGATCATGAGGAGGGCGCAGGACCCGGCAGTTTTTCATTCTGTTGTACATAGCTTCGCTATGAATAGGAACCGATATGATGAAACCTAACAACAACAAAACCAACATATGAGTTTCCTCTTTAACTTAATTTCCTACTTCATTGCCCATTACTTATTTGGTTCCAGCCCTGCTGGACTGTTTGCCATTCTTCAGAAATGCCAGATCCCTTCAGTTCTTTCTAATGGCTGTTTCCTTCTCTAAGACACTCTTCTCTCACAGATCCAGATAGATTAAATGTCATTGTGTTATATATCTTTTTCTAATCACCTTATTAAAATTCAAAACTATATTTTTCAGGCATTTCAGAGATATTCTGGAGCCACCTTGTACAGACTTGTGATAATTGAATGTTAATGTCGTAGAAACTTTGAGAGTTGGTTGACATAACATTGGTAGGTTAAAACTGGCCATGGTGGAAGTATTGGTTGTTGTTGTTGTGTGCCATTGAGTTTATTCCAACTCATAGTGACCCTATAGGACAGAGTGAACTGGCCCATAGGGTTTCTTAGGGTGTAATCTTTATGGGTGTAGTTTGCCAAGTCCTTTCTCTCACAGAGGGGCTGATGGGTTTGAACCTCAGAACTTTGGTGAGCTGCTGAATGCTTAACAAGTGTGAAACCAGACCTCCCATGGAAGTACTCCATAGAAATTGGAAAACACTACAAATTAGCGAACTTTTTTTTTTTGTCAGTACACATATTGTTTTTATGACATTGCTTAACAACTCCATGACATGTCAATACTCTCCCTTCTCTACCTTGGATGACCTTTTTTTTTTCTGGTGAAAATATACGTAGCCAAAGTTACACTATTTCAAAATTTGTGCATGTACAATTCAGTGACATCGATTACTTTCTTCCAGTGTGTTGCTATACTCACTATCCTTTTCCAAATTATTCCATCACCATTATCTTCCACTCACTGCCCCCTAGGCTGCCCATCAAAACTTTTGAGTTGTTGTTGTCAATTTGATCTCACATAGATAATTCTTTTTTTTTTTTTTTTTTTTGTATCTTAGGTGAAGGTTGGCAGAACAGTTTCTCATTAAACAGTTAGTACACATATTGCCCTATGACAATGGTTAAAAACCCCACAACATGTGAACACTGTCCATTCTCAACCTTGGGTTCCCTATCACCAGCTTTCCTGTTCCCTCCTGCCTTCTAGTCCTTGTCCCTGGACTTCTGTGGCTCATTAGTCCCATTTGGTTTTATGGGGCTGTCCACTTCCCGGCTGAATGGTGAATCTTGGAAGTGACTTCACCACTGAGCTAAAAGGGTGTCTGGGGGCCATATTCTCGGGGTTTCTCCAGTCTGTCAGGCCAGTAAATCTGTTCTTTTTTTTATGAGTTATAATTTTGTTCTACATCCTTTTCCAGCTCTGTCCAGGACCCTCTATTGTGATCCTGGTCAGAGCAGTCAGTGGTGGCCAGGCAGCATCTAGCTGTACTGGACTCAGTCTGGTGGAGGCCGTGGTAGCTGTGGTCCATTAGTCCTCTGTAAGAATCTTTTCCTTGTTTTCTGTTCTTTTCATTCTCCCTTGCTCCTGAAGGGGTGAGACCAGTGGAGTATCTTAGATGGCTGCTTACAGGCTTTTAAGACCCCAGATGCTACTCAACAAGGTAGAATGTAGAACATTGTCTTTATAAACTGTGTTATGCCAACTGAGCTAGATGTTCCCCATGACCATGGTCTGCACAGCCCTCCATCCAGCAATTCAGTCCCTCAGGGAGTTTGGAAGTGTCTTTAGAGCTTTCATGACCTTTCCTTGTACAAGTTGTGCTGGCTTCCCCAGTAATGTGTACTGTCTTACCCTTCACCAAAGTTACCACTTATCTATTGTCTATTTACTTCCCCTGCCACCCCCACATCCCTAGTAACCAACAAAGATTGTTTCTTTTTGTGTGTAAACTTTTACATGAGTTTTTACAGTAGAGGTCTCATACAATATTTGTCCTTTTGTGATTGACTTATTTCACTCAGCATAATGTCCTCCAGTTTCATCCATGTTATGAGATGCTTCACAGATTCATCATTATTCTTTATCGTTGCATAAGACTCCATTGTGTGTATGTACCATAGTTTCTTTATCCATTCATCTGTTGATGGGCATATAGGTTGTTTCCATCTTTCTTCTACTGTGAACGGTGCTGCAGTGAATATGGGTGTGCATATGTCTATTTGCATGATGGTTCTTATTTCTCTAGGATATATTCCTAGGAGTGGGATTGCATTTTGTAGTGCTTTTTTTTTTTTTTTTTTTTTTTTTTGTGGTGCTGACATTTTCTTTGTTCCTCTTACTCTCCAGTGCTGAGTTCTTTTGTTTGTGGATTTTTTAATTTCATTTCTTTTGTTTTTGTAGGTTTTGTTTTTATTGAGACTTTATGTTTTTCTTCTTTATTTTGATGGGTAGGTTGGTTAACTTTATTTGTGGTTACCTTGAAATTTACCCTTATCTTCCTAGATTTGAACCAGTCTATTATTACTTGGTATTGCCTTGTCTTTCCTCCTTTAGAAGGTTCTATACCTACTCCGTTTATTCCCTCTTTTATTGTTCCGATGCTGTTGTCATTTACCAATTAACCTCTCTGGTTCCCTGTTGTAATTCTTTTGGTTTTGAATTATCTCTAAGAGTTCATTTCCTAGATTGGTATCTGGCTGGTATGATCCTGCCTCCTAGATTCAGCCTGTGGTCTGATGTTGTTTGTTCTCAGATTGAAGGACTCCTATTAATAAGTCTTGTACGTTTGGTTTGATTTTTACATAGTCCTTTAATTTCTGTTTATCTGGAAATGACCTAATTTCACCATTATATTTGAACGAGAGTTTTGCAGGATATATTTTTCTTGGCTGGCCGTTTTTTTCTTTCAAGGTTTTATATATGTCATCTCGTTGCCTTCTTGCTTGCATGGTTTCTGCTGAATAACCTGAGCTTAGTCTTATTGTTTCTCCTCTGTGTGTGACTTTTTGTTTTTCTCGAGCTGCTCTCAGGATTCTTTGTCTTTGGTTTTAGCGAGTGTGATTATGATATGCTTTGGTGATTTTCTCTTGGGGGTCTATCCTATATGAGGTTCGTTGAGCTTCTTAGATGGTCAGCTTTTCATCTTTCATGATATTGGGGAAGATTTCTGTCAGCAATTCTTCAATGATCCTCTCTGTGTTTTCTGTTTTCTCCCCCTGTTCTGGAACTCCGATCACTCGAAATTTTTGCTTTTGCTGGTTTCCCACATAATTCTCAGGGTTTCTTCATTTTTCTTAGTTCTTTTTTCTGATTTTTTCCTCAAACAGAGTTGTATCCGAGTGTTTGTCTTCCATTTTGCTGATCCTATCTTCCATCGTTTCAAACCTGCTCCTCAGCCCTTCTATGACACTATTTATTTCTGAAATCTTGTTGTTTATCTTTTGGATTTCTAATTGTTGTTTTTGTATGATTTCTAGTTGTGAATTTATTTTAGCATTTTGTTCCTGTATTATTTTCTTGAATTCTTCCATTTTTTGTTTGTATTTTCCATGAATTTGCCTATTTTTTCCTCATTTTTGTCTACTCTTTGCTTCAACTGTTAGATAATTCTGAATATTAGAGGTTCAATTCCCTATCAGTTAAATCTAGTGCCTTTTCTTCTACCAGAAAGTCATCTGTTGTTTTATTTTGAATGCCTACTGGAAACTTCTTGTCCTGTTTTGTAAATGTTTTGATTCTGTCTGCTGTCTTCAGGGCATTCAGTGGTTATTTTCCTTATTTATTGATTGTAGATTTGTTTGTTTTGTCCTGCTTTTTTGTTTTATTTGGTTATGTTTGAGCAGGCAGTCCGTGCATTCTGGGTTGTTTGCTTGTCTGTGGGCATGATACTTTTCACCTTCTTCTCTAATCGTCAGGATCAGTCACTCAGGTATGGTACAGCAGAGCACAACCAGCTGAAGGGGAGTTGCTGGGATGGGTTGTTTGTGGTGAGTACCTGACCTGACAGTGTGGACTGGGATTCAGTGTGGGGTAGGTTCCAGTAGGCCATGCCTGTGCTGCTTGGAGTGTGATGTTCAGTGCGCAGTGCAGGTAGGCAGGAAGGAGGGGGTAGAGTGTGATGTGTGGAGCCAAGATGGGTATGGGAAAGTGGAGAGAGAGGAGAGGAACAGGAACCAAAAACAAACAAGAAAACAAAAAAGAGTGCTAAGGGAGCTTGCTATTGGAGTGGAGAGACTAGATACTGAGAAATGGGGAAAAACAAAAATTAAAAAAAGGGTAAAAGAAAAAAATGAATGACTAGAGAAACTGGAAATGAAGAAAGAGAAAAAGGGAATAAGAGAGAGAAGAAAACAAATCAAAGAAACAACAACAACAAAAAAAAAAAACCCAAAATCCCCACAAAAAGAAAAATAAAACAAGAAAAAAAAATGTCCCCAGGGATGTCCCCATGCATCTGCTCAGAGTAATGGAGTAGTTTCCAAGCCACCCGGTACTGCCTGGCTAGAAGGGGCTACCAAGCTGAGAAAAGAAAAAGAAAACAAACAAACAAATCAAAACAGAACAAATCAGAGCAAACAAACAAACATAAAGAAAAGCCCTGGGGGTCCCACCAGCATGGTGGCACAGGCTGGAAAGCAGTTTCACAGTCGAGCAGTGTTTTGAGCCTTTCAGGAAGAAGCAAAGATGGCACATGGAGCCAGGTATTTGAGAGAAAGGAGGGTGAGGTGATGAGAGGTAAGGAAGACATCTAAAGCGGAAAAAAGCAACACCAGCAGCCAACAAAAGGCACTCAGGGAGCTGGCCAGTGCAGGCAGGTGGAATCCAAGGGACACTGGGGTGATGCTGGCGCTTCCCGGCCAAGAGACTGTGGCTGCAGGAAGCAGACGATGCTAAGTGGGGGTGAAGAAAGGTGGGGGGTGGGAAAGCATATATTGCTGGTTACCGGTTGTTCTGTCTCCTGCTGGAAGTTCTGTGAAGCTGCTTTCTCGTACCCCCTTTTTGCTGATCTCTTATAGGAGTCCAAGGTGGTGGATCCATGCCGCAGTAGCTGATAGGGGACCTCTGCATGTATCTCTCTTTGCTCTCTGTTCTCGATCAGTTTCCTATTCCATTCAGTGCTTTGCTGAGTTCTTTATCTCTTCATTTGATGCTTAGGGTTTCAGGACTGACGTGTGACTCTGTTTGACTTAGTTTTTCTCATCTTTGCTGCAGAGGGACGGCGTGGTGCTTCTGACTATAGGGCCATGTTGCCCAGAAGTCTCCAATTAGAGAATTTTTGTTTTATTCAGGGCTGAGTTTTAAACATTTACCACCACCAATTCCCTTTACTTCATCTATTTTTTCTTAATAGTTATAATCTTCCAAAATATACAATAATTTATGTATTTTTGTGTTTGTTAGTTGTCTGTCTCCTCCTATTAGAATGTGAACACAAGGGCAGGGATTTTTATTTGTTTACTATCATATCTCTCTGATATATATGTATTTGAAAAAGTGCTGACACCTAGAAGTCACTCAATAACATCTGTTTAATGAATGAACCACTAAAATATAAACACTTTGATTGAAGCTGAGAAATAGTACATCCAAAAAAAACTACACTTCCAAGACTCCATTGGAGTTAGTTATGGTCATTGACCACATTTGGTCTAATAAGATATAGCTGCAAATGATCTGTTTAATTTTAAAGGGAAGAGATGAGCCTTCAAACAGTTTGTAGTATAGATATAGTTATGGACCATCTTGGGCCATTTAAATGGGGCAACACCCAGAGATGTCAGTGTCCCAGATTCCTGATGCAGTGGAGTGGCAATATGAACCCTGGACTGTTCATGCTTAGCTTATTATTTAAAAGATAAATAAAACTCTATCTTGTTTAAGTTCGTTCTTCATACCATTTTTCACTTAAAAGAATACTAAGAAAAGGTTATTTGTTAGTACCCTGGGTAAATAGTAACAGGCCAACTGGCTCCTGCTACCAGTGGCATACAAGTGTCCCATGAAACAAACAGTGCAATGCTCTTTTAGCCAATGTTATTTGGTTTTTGTTACAGCAGCCACATCTGTATCTTAATTAATATAGAACAACATCCACTTTGTTGAATAATTTATTTGTTGTGAATAAATAAATCACAATAACTCCCTATTCTACAGAAAATTCAGAAGTGTGCGGGAAGTATGGTGCAAAATAATAATTGTGTTGATAACAAAGTTTGAAGCATTAAAATTGTTTTCAGTACCTATTGTAATCATTGTAAGTAGGTAACTTTGGATGCCCTTAATGTGTAGGATACGGGTACATATTCTGCAAACTAATAATATTGCTCTTAAGGGACATGCATAGTGAAACACTCAAAATGATATAAAAAAATAAAAAATACTGTAATGCAGATTATGCATAGAATTGCAAAGGTGACACAAAATTGTAATCAAAGACCGTGGATGGAAGGGAAGGCATCTTATAAAAAAACGGAATCTCTTGCAAACTTGAATGGGGAAGAAATGAATCTCAAGCTCAAGCGGTTGATTTGCATGCTTATCTCAAGACCGAAAAAAATATCATTCATTGCTAGGATGGTTTCTATCTTCTGAACATTCTGCTGAATGATTTATATACTGTGTTAGACTTACTGGGATAGACTATATGTCTTTCAACCCATAAGAGGATATTCAGGTATATTTTACTTTATAAAGTCTATTCAAACTGATATGAATATTTTTTATTCTATGACAACCAAGTTCAAATTACTATGGTTGAATTTTTAACAATATTATTCAGTGATTTGTATACACTTTGCCACTGTGATGCCTGAAACTTTTTTGTAGATAATAAGGAAGTTTAGCTCATATTTTTCTGCTTTCAGATAAATTATCTATACCTGGATGAGATATATTTTGATTATTATAGTACTTGGTATTAGGAGATGAAATACATATATTCTTTTTATTAATCTCGATTTCTGGGACTTCTTATTTTAACACATACAGGGTCCAATTGGATAGACAATTGGAAAAATATAATAAAAAGTATTATTACATTTTTAATAATTATTTGCTAACTTAATCTGAAAAAAATATTAAAGTTAATGAACCTAATATCATAAGTGAAGGAAATAATATATTGGGATTTATTTTTAATATTGAATAAAAGTGGAGGTTTGTTTTTATACTGAATCTTGTTGATGTTGAGTGCCAATGAGTCAGTTCTGACTCACAGTGAGCCTATGTCCAACAGAAAGAAACACTGCTCAGGCCAGCGCCATTCTTACAATCGTTGGTATGTTTGAACCCATTGTTACAGACACTGTGTCAATCCATCTCGTTGAGAGCCTTCCTCTTTTTCACTGACCCTTTACTTTACCAAGCATGGTGTCCCTCTCTGGGGACTAGACTCTCCTGATAACATGTCCAAAGTATGTGAAATGAAGTCTCGCCATTGTTGCTTCTAAGGAGCATTCTGACTATACTTCTTCCAAGATAGGTTTGTTCGTTCTTCTGACAGTCCATGGTATATTCAATATTCGTCACCAGCACCATAATTCAAAGGCATCAGTTCTTCTTCAGTCTTCCTTATTCATTGTCCAGCTTTCACATGCATATAAGTCAATGAAAATACCTTGGCTTGGGTCAGGTGCACCTTAGTCCTCAAAGTGACATCTTTACCTTTAACACTTTAAAGAGGTGTTTTGCAGCCAATTTGCTCAATGTAGTCATTGGATTTCTTGACTGCTGCTTCCATGGGTGTTGATTGTGGATACAAGTAAAACGAAATTGTCGACAACTTCAATATTTTCTCCTTTGTCATTATGTTACTTGTTGGTCAGATTGTGAGGATTTTTGTTTCCTTTATGTTGAAGTGTACTGCATACTAAAGGCTGTAGACTTTGATCTTCATCAGTAAGTGTTTCAAGTCCTCTTTACTTTCAGTAAGCAAGGTTGTGTCATCTGCATATTGCAGGTTTATAATGAATCTTCCTCCAGTCCTCATGCTGTGTTCTTCACATAATCTAGTTTCTCTGATTATCTGCTCAGCATACAGGTTGTGCAAGTAAGCTGAAAGGATACAACACTGATACACACTTCTCCTGATTTTAAGTCATGCAATACCCCTGACTTCCTCCTGGTCTATGCACAGGTTTTGTATGAGCACAACTAAATGTTCTGGAATTTCCATTCTTTGCAATGTTATCCATAACGTGTTATAATCCACCTTGTGGAATGCTGTTGCATAGTCCATAAAACACAGGTAAGCATCTTTCTGGTATTCTCTGCTTTCAGCCAAGATCCATCTTACGTCAGCAATGATATCCCTTCTTCTACCTCCTCTTCTGAATCTGGCTTGAATTTCTGGTAGTTCCCTGTCCATATACTGCAGCAACTGTGTTTAAATTATCTTCAGCAAAACTTGTGTGTGATATTAATGTCATTGTGTGATTATTTCTGCATTCTGTTGGATCATCCTTCTCTTCCCTTAATGCTTCCTGCATCATTCAATATCTTGCCATAGAATCCTTCAATATTAAAACTCAAGGCTTGAATTATTTCTTCAGTTCATTCAGCTTGAGAAAAGCCAAGCATGCTCTTCCCTTTTGATTTTCTAACTCCAGGTCTTTGCACATTTCATTATAATACTTTACTTTGTCTTCTCAAGCTGTCCTTTGAAATCTTTTGTTCAGGCCTTTTACATTAGCATTTCTTCTGTTAGCTTTAGCTACTCTATGTTCAAGAGTAAGTTTTAGAGTCTCTTCTGACATCTACTTTGATCTTTCCTTTTTTTCCTGTCTTTTAATGGCCTTTTGCTTTCTTCATGCATGATGTCCTTGAAGTCATCCCAGAACTCGTCTTGTGTTCAGTCTTTAATGTTCAGTGCATCAAATCTATTCTTGAGATGGTCTCTAAATTCACGTGGGACATACTCACAGTCGTACGTTGGCTCTCGTGGACATGTTTTTATTTTCTTCAGCTTCAACTTGAACTTGCATAGGAGTAATTGATGGTCTGTTCAGCGGTCGACTCCTGGCCTTTTTCTAACTGATGATATTGAGCTTTCCCATCTTCTCTTTCCACAGATGTAGTTGATTTAATTCATGTGTATTCCATCCAATGAGGCACACGTGTATACTCACTGTTTAAATTGTTGAAAAAAGGTATTTGCAATGAATAAGTCATTGGTCTTGAAAAATTCTGTTATGCGTGTTTTCCAACTACTGATCTTTCTTCTTTCTTTGCAACTTTCACATTCCAATCAACGGTAATGATCAATGCATCTTGATTACACATTTGATCAATTTCAGACTGCAGAAGTTGGTAAAATAATAAGGTAAGCAGGATTAGTCCAAGGCTCATAGTGCAGCTCCACTGCATCAGGTCTCTGGGACACTGATATCTCTGGGTGTTGTCCCGTTTGAATGGTCCAAGATGATTCATGACTGTGTCTGTACTACAAATTGTTCGAAAGTATAGTAGACCATATGATTGTCTGATTCAATGTGGCCAATACCAGTCCATTTCAGCTTACTTATGCCTAGGATATCAGACTTCATGTGTTCCATTTCATTTTTTACAACTTTCAATTTTCCTAGATTCATACTTCATACATTCTACTTTCTGATTATTAACGGATGCTTGTAGCTGTTTCTCATTTTGAGTCGTGCTACATCAGCAAATGAAGGTCCTGAAAGCTTGACTCCATCCATGTCATTAAGGTCGACTCTACTTTGAGGAGGCCGCTATTCCCTAGTCGCATTTTGAGTATCTTCCAACCTGAGGGGCTCATCTTCTGGCATCATATCAGACAATGTTCTGCTGCTATCCATAAGGTTTTCATTGGCTAACTTTTTTAGAAATACATAGCCACATCCTTCTTCCTGGTATGTCTAAATCTGGAAGCTCCACTGAAACCTATCCACCTTGGGTGACCCTACTGGTATTTGAAATACCCGTAGCATAGCTTCCAGCATCACAGCAGCATGCAAGCCACCACAGTACAAACTGACAGAAAAGTGGTCATTTATGTTGCATATATATATGTATGCTTAGTTTCAAATACTTTCAAATACAGTTTCACATATTTTCACAGCTAAGTCTAGGACTACAAAATAGACCAAAAGACTTTTTATTTTGACCCAATATACCTAAAGTTCATTGATTTCTATCTTTGCTGAACCTTGGAGGTGGTGTTATTTTGTAGCAAAACATCATTTGCTTTGGAGGCAACCAAATTTTATTTCAGGCATTTCCTATCTCTGCGACTTCAGACAAGTAATTTAACTTGGTTTCTATTTTAGTAAAATGGGGATAATTATGTCCTTAACACAAGGATGCATTTAGGATTGAATGTCATAATGCACATGAGTTGCCAGACCACTGCTCAATAAATGTTAGCTCGTACTATAACTGCTTACAGACACAGTAAATGGAAAATCTTAAATTTATTAAGCACTTACTATGTTTTCTGTTTCTCACTTTATATTCACTCCCTACAATGACCCAATAGTAGGATTGAGAGAATTTGATTAAGTTTCCTAAGGTATAAAAATAAGTAGTAAAGCTTGACTTCAATCCATATGTATATGATTCTAAAGCCTATTCTCCATTCAATGTTCCACAAAATATCTTGCAGCAGCTTTTCAGATTAATTTGGATCTTTTGATAAATTATGTATCATATAATGAAAAAAATGGATTATTACTGAAGAGATTAATCTCTACTGCCAGGTGAGTTCCATGTTAGGGTATTTGTACCTGCTGATTCCTCTTCCTGTAATTCATACCCATCCTCACCCCTCCTTCCCAGTTAATTTCTCCTCATTCTTCAAATTTAAATCATTTCCTTAAGAAAGGTTTCTCTCAAGTCTGAGACAAGATTACTTTCCCCCAGTTACATGTTCTTTACTGCTGTCTATTTTTCGGTCATATTTTTAAGAACAGCTTTGTATATTTGTGTCATTGATTAGTGTATTTCCCTCACAGCCTAAGTTCTATGGTAAGAAATAACATGTCTGTTTTGCTCCCTGCCTGGCACCTGAGAAGCATTCAATTAACATTTGTTAAAGGATGAATTAGCAAAATAATTTTGTATATCTGAAACTGATGATAAACTATAATATGATAACATCTGCCATGCCAAGCCTGCAATGTTCATGTGAGAATTACCGTATTTTTCTTCAAATAACATGCAGCTTCTACATTTGTTTGCCATGCCCTCCCTCCTTGAGGTATTTTCATAAGTGCTGCTATGCCAATGTTTTTTACACAGAAAAAAAAAATTAGCATAGCCTGCCTATGAAAATACCTTGTGGGAGGAGGGTGCAATTGGCAAACAAACATAAAAGACATGCATTAATTGTGTAAAAATACAGTAATTGAAATAATAGATATTATGACACTTTAATAATGGTATAGTACTATGTAAATACACTGTAAGAGATTTATATAATTAAATGATGAAGCTGTGAATTTTGTTCCACATGACATATTTTTAGGTAACATAGGCCTTGCATTTTCTGTTTCATCAAATTATTTACTTGTGCTTGTTTGTATGTTCATTTCAAGTACTGAACAATTAAGCGGGATAGACTCTTTGCTTTATTTCCTTCTCATATTGTTTAATAAGTTGGTTTTACACTGCATTTGTATAGAATTTTTTGCTTATAGCCAAAGAAAGATAATAGATTTGAAATAATCTTAATTAAGATAGAGCTCTTTTATATAAGTCTCCGATGACAACTTTTAATTTTTAGTAAAGAAGACAAACAATTTTGAGAATTAGTGAAAAGCTTCAGAATGTAATAATTCCCTCTAAACTTGTGTTTTGGAACTAAGTGTGTGTGGATCTCATTCCAGATGGTGACCTTTAATTTCAAACTTCTGGGTTTATGCAATTTGAGCCCCTAAGAATTGCCGTCTACCAGCTGGTAGCAAGGCACCCTTACATAGTTAAAGACAGTCTAACTTCATTTATCACAGTTCCTAGGACTCTTATACATTATTTTATTCATCTGTCTGTCACCAACTATTTAAGTACACCTACTTTGTTCCAAGCATAGTTTTAGTCACTGGACATGCAGCAGTAAATTATACACAGTCCCTGTTGTCAGGGTACTTCAATTTATTGTGAGAGACACAAAAGAAACACATAAAGGGAAATAGTACATAATATCACAAATATAACTCCAGAAAGTAGTACGTTCTTTAAACAAAATTAAGTGGGACAGAGAATGAATGATGAGAGGATAAAATTTCTGCAAAGAAGATACAAAGGAAGAAGCCATGGGGAGTTTAAAGCAAAGTGCACTCTAGCATATATTAAATAAGTCAGTAAATGATTGCAAAGTATGCTAAGGGATGATGCGTATACATTGCATGAGACAATGTAAAGAAATGGTTAGGCAAGTTACGTTCAAGAGAATATTGCAATATTTGGAGTCAGTTAGAAAGCTATACAAATAACATTGAAATCTCAGCTTCTTCCTCTGTAAAATATGAATAATAGCTGAATTCATAGTATTGTTGTGATGTATATAAAGCAGTTAAAACAATAACATACATAGTAAGTGCTTAATGAATATTATCTCATTCCCTTTGTTTAGGTTTACTATAGTAGAATGTTTCTTCTGATACAAATATTGAGTGTTCTTCTAAGAGAAAAAATGTAAAGAATATAAATTGAATTCATGACTGCAGTTTTTTTAAATAACCATCATAAATAAATTAAAAGTGAAAAATTGTTTCTAAAATTTTGTAAGAAGAGTATTGGTTGAGGAGGTGACTGTTTTTTTATTTACCTAGTCTTCTGGTGTTTCCCCTCTGGGTTCCAACTTTTTGAGCAGTAGGCTTAAACAATGATACATTGCTTTATTCAATCAATGAAAACAAGGGTGTATAGTTTTAAATTGGTCCCAATGGAACTAATAAGAGTCATTAGGAAATGTGCTACCAAAACACAGAAAAGTAATTCTTTGGCCATAGCTATAATTCTAGGTAACTTGTTTGGGTCTAGCATGCTTACTTATTAATATACATGCACACAAAGACATACACACACACACACACACACACATATACAATGCACACACGTTTGAATGAGTATTAAAGACTGATTAATGATGTCTAGGGATTTGTTTTACAGCATAACTGCCTTCTTATTTATATTTAGTAATTTCTATGTGTACATAGAAAGAAATCCTGGATTTGTGTGTGTGTTTATATATGTGTACATATAAATATGGATATAGATAGATAAAGATATATGTAAAAGATAAATCTATTTAAGGTAAGCTGGACAACAAACATGGAAGACTGCAGAAGTATCCATGCCGTTGAATTACGGTGTTGGCAAAGAATATTGAATATACTATCGACTGCCAGAAGAACAAACAAATCTGTCTTGGAAGAAGTACAGCCAGAATGCTCTTTAGAGTGAGAATGGCAAGACTTGGTCTCATATACTTTGGAGTTATCAGGAGGGACTAGTCCCTGGAGAAGGACATCATGCTTGTTGAAATAGAGTGTCAGTAAAAGGAGGAAGACCCTCAATGAGATGGATTGACACAGTGGCTGCAACAATGTGTTCAAGCATAGCAATGATTGTGAGGATGGCACAGGACTGGACAGTATTTTGTTCTGTTGTACATAGGGTCGCTATGAGTCAGAATCAACTTAACGACACCTAACAACATCAATGACTTCACATGTATTTAAATAAACACACCAAACATTACTTAGTTAGACATATGAACACACATTTGCTATTTTAGCAGAGTATTAGTTAATATTCTGTTAGTCTTCAGTGTGGGTAAAATGTAGCCAAATTAGTATTTCAGCCTTTGTCACTGTCTGGTTGGCATAACCTAACATAAAACGATGAGTGTGAAGATCTTCATAAAAAGCTGAAAAAGCAAAACAAAATATAACATTCTAATAGTGTAAACATCTACATTCATGTTGATATTTGTGGTCAATATTTAAAAAAATTCACAATGTGTAGTCATGATTTTCTAATAGCAATAGCTTTTTCTTTCCTCTCCAGAAAAAATAATGATTTTTCAAAATAAGAAAGGAAAGAAAGTTAAAAAACAAAATCTTTCAGATGTAGTGCTGCAACAATGGCTTACTTTGCCAGACGTTTTCTGGTTAAGGGCTAAAGCAATCAAATAAACAGTTCAGAAGACTGATGCCTCCCTGTGGAAATGCCATTGTATTCCACGTAGAAAAATATCTTGTCTGTTTCTATCATGAAAGCCAGTCCTCATGATTGATATCTGATTAAAAAGGAAAATATAGATCACAAGAACTATAATGAGAATTAAATATCGTAAAGAGATTCATGTATATTTTTATAAAGAAAAACCCACAATGAATGTGAAACAAGTATTTTTCTCAACTACACTATTACTATGCTTATCACAGCCCAGGAGAAAAGGCAGGTTGTATTAGAAACTTACAGACGTAAAAGCAAGCACTCTTTGTACACCAGAGTTCATGCAGAATTGATGACCTTATTATGTAGAACCTATGTCCATCAGACGTTTGACATCTCTAATATCCACAATGAATTAAATTTTTTTTTTTTACCAAAATAGTACTACTTAAGATTTCAAATGGAAAATCTGTAAATTCACACAATTGTTTTGGCATTCACTGGGCCTAACTTTTCCATATGTGGATTCATAAAAGAACTCCAGTTTTATTATTGAAAACCAAAGACAGAGAAATGTAGTTTTCCTCTTTTTTATAATAAACCAAATGAAATTCTTATTAATAATGGAAAAAGGTTTTTCTCTGTGAAATCCAAGAGACACATGGTATCTATTCTTATATTATATGCTTGTATTAAATTTAATTATACCTGTTCAAGTATAAATGGAAAATAATTCATGAACATAATTAAGAATATGAAATAACAATTATGAGAAAAACAGAAGGAAATAATGTGTTAATAACAAAATTTCCATATTCACATTATAATAGTCATGTTACTAGTGGCGGCTCTCATTATCCGTTTTTAAATTACTCACCCCAAATATGACCCTTTTACCCTCATCAGTAAAGATGCTTGACTTAATATATTATGAAAGAACACAGTATTCTACGCTTGCTTTAATCTACTTTTGATCCTGAATATTTAGTCTTGCATATTTATAATGCACATATATGATAGAAGAATTGTATGGTCCTTAAATTTCTGTATTTTTATATTCTTGCTGATTATTAAAATAATACATGTCCATCATTAGAAAATTGTAGAAGTGCAATAGAAATAAGGAAAACAAAAGAAAAAATTGTCTACTCAACTATCTGATATTTTAATGTAGTTTAATTATATTAAATATAAAACCTAAACCAAACCCACTATTGTCAAGTACATTCCGATTCATAGTGACCCTATAGGACAGAGTAGAACTGTCGCATAGGGTGTCCAAAGCTGTAAATCTTTACGGCAGCAGGTAGCCACATTTTTCTCCTACGGAGTGGCTGGTGGATTCAAAACACCAACCTTTTGGTTAGCATCTGAGCGCTTTAACCACTGTGTCACCAGAGCGCCTTAAAATAAATATAGTCAATTTTAATAATTGTAAATATTAAGACTGTTGAGACTGTGTGTGTGTGTATATCATTGTATTTTGCCTTCTTAAGTTTTTATTATAACATAAAAACCAATCTCATTTCATTAGAAAGTTTAGAATTTATCTAGTATAAGTAACACTTAAAAACAAAAAGACATCCACTATAATGACTCAAACAGAATTAAAGTTTATTTTTCTCTCACATAACAGTGTGAGGTAAGTATTCATATGTTGAGGGTGGTCTTCTCCTGAGGTGATTCAGGGATCCATGTTCCTTTCCTTCTGCTGTTCCCTAGAGACTCAATGCTAAAGCATCTCGCTGGTTGATTGGTAAAGAAACACACAGAATGCACAACTAATTCTTAACAGCCAGAGCCTGGAAAATACACATCACTTCCATCTGTATTCTATTGGCAAGAACTATCCTCTGGTGTGAACTTAGTGAAAGAAGAGCACAAATACAGCTACCTCTGCCACAAACATCCCTATTGTCCCGAAATATCAACATGCAGTCATCATTTCAAACATATAACATGCTCTGTCCCTCCCCAGGTGATAAAATCTAATATCTCTATCAATTACTGATCTATCTTAAAGCCTAGGATCTCTGGTTGTTACATCGTCTTCTCCATCATATCCAGATGTGGCCTCTTACGGTTTGACAATCTGTAAACATAAAGACAGATTATCTATCCCTCATCTTCTTCCCACTCATACACACATCCAATACACAATAGACAGAGGAGGGAAAAACTAACAACATTATTTTTTTTTTTTAGAGAAGCGATATAGGGAAACACAGAGCAGTTATGAACAATCATTTCAATGCTAAACTATTGTATTTCCATTGATTAAAACAAAATTCTATTACTATTTGCACAGTTGTATTTTTTTTTGCCATTCTCATTTAGAGCATAGCTTCAATGACTCATATTATATATTTTAACCACGATAACAAACTTCTCTTTTAGAAAGAGAACTGGAAGCTAGTTATTTGAGAAATATCTGTCATACACAAGCATTTTAGCACAAAACTCATGAGCCCAAATAATATAATCCTTTATAGCCACAAACTTACTTTTACACTTTCTGATATAGGCAAAATAAACATATTTTAAATATAATACAAACATATAATTATTCTACTAAAAAGAAGCAGCAAAGACATATATGTTAAAATTATATTTGATAACCATGTTTCAGTATTGTAGAGATTTGTGCACTAAAAAAAATTATACATCCCGACACACTCAGCATATAATGGTGAGGCATTAAAAACAAAACCCAAAAAACTTTGTACATGTTTCTGTGATTATTATCGGCTTTCACCGCATGCCCTTAAAGCTACATTCTTAATTCTTTCTGAGCAGACTTCACTCTATTTTAGGTGTATCAGACTACTATGGCATAATGCCATTACAATTCATAAAAGTCCTTTCCTTGAGAGTGTCTAGCTGAGAATATTGTAAATCTTTCAGCAGTCTTAACAAAGGTGAAGGGTATGAATTTCTGGCTAAGTTATCAGTTTCTGTGTTACAAACCATCCCAAAATTAATGGCTTAAAATAACAATTATTTATTATTTTTCACAATTTTGTGTTTTGGCTGGGTTTAGTTAGCTGTTTCTTCTGCTCCATGTGAGATTGTCTCGGATCACTCATTAGGCTATATTTAACTGGAAACCTGACTGGGGCTTGAGTGTACAAGATGGCTTCGTTCACGTCTGGTACCCAAGCCGGGATGGCTGGAATAAATGTGGCTTGGGACTTCTCTTTCTGTTTTAAATGTTGGCTCATGGCTCCAAGATAGCAAAAGTAGAAACTATCTGACTTCAGATGCGCTTGGCCTGGAATTGATGAACTATCACTTTTGGCAAAAGGAAGTCACAAGGAGAGCCCAGATTTAAGAGGATGGTAAAAGGACTCCATCTCTTAAAAGCTGACATGGCATAAGTGTATAGGACAGAGAGAATTATTGGTGACCAACACTACACAGATAAACACACAACAAACAAACCAAATACTCAGTCATCTCTCACCTGATTGAAAATTGTTTTCAGTTGCTGCTGAATTGGCTCCAACTCATGGTGACCCTATATATAACAGAATAAAACATTTTCCAGTCCTGTGCCAACTTCACAATCATTGGTATGCTTGAGTCCATTGTTGCAGCTACTGTGTATTTGGAACTTCCTTCCAACCTAGGGGGTTCATCTTCCTGCACTACACTGGACAATGTTATGTTGTGATCCATAGAGTTTTCATTGGCGAAGTTTTGGAAGTAGATTGCCAGGCCTTTCCAGTCGATGTTAGTCTGGAAGTTCCACTGAAACCTGTCTATCGTGGTACCCTGCTGATATTTAAATTCTGGTGGCAAAGCATCCAGTGTCATAGCAATACAAAACACAAGCCACCACAGTTGAAAAACTGATAGACAGGTAATGGTGATCAAGAAAAAAAATATATATATCACCAAACAGGCAGAAAGAAAAATCTAATTTCCAAATACCACTGCCACCAATGGGGAGGCCATGTATGGGCTGGAATCAGAACGTTGTTGTTGTTGGTTGCCATCGAGTTGATTCCAACTCATGTTTCATGGGGTTTCAAGGTGAACTTGACCAAAAAACAGAAACACAAACAAAAATACAGAATCAGAAGAAAAAAAGAGAAACAGAGAGGCAGCAAAAGTAAAATTCTATTGCTGGTCATGATTAGGAGCCAAAAAAAGACATGCCTGGACTTACACGGGTTTAATGGGCTCCAGAAGATGAGTCCACTTGGACATCTTACTGTCAAAGGATAATTTTTTAAAAGTTACTATTACACATATAAATAGAGTAAGGATGTGTCAAAGATTTATTTAATTCATAAATGAGGAAACCAATAACATGGTAAGTCTGGTTCTGGTCTTACAGTTTCTTTTCTTTATATAAATGAAGACACTGTACTTAGAGAAGTTATTTGCTGAAAACCACATGGGCAAAGTGTTAGAAAGGGAACAAGATCTAGGACAAAGTCTCATTTCACTACACAGTCTCCCAAGTGAGATAATTCCATTTTTGAAAAACTTATTAAATATTCTATATGGTATTTAGTTGAAATCTTTAGGCTGATAACTTCTTTTTTTTTTTTTACTTCTTTTTTTTTTTTTTACTTCTTTTTTTATTGAACTTTAGATGAAGGTTTACAGAACAAACTAGCTTCTCATTAAACAGTTAGTGTATGCATTGTTTTATGGCATTGGTTAACAATCCCATGATATGTCAGTACTCTCCCTTCTCGGACTTGGGTTCCCTATTACCAGCTTTCCTGTCCCCTCCTGCCTTCCAGTCCTTGCCCTGGGCTGATGTGCCCCTTTAGTCTTATTTTGTCCTGTGGGCCTGTCTAATCTGTGGCTAAAAAGTGAATCTCAGGACTTCCAGCAACATGGTGCTCTAGGCAGAAGCACCACGCCATCCCTGCACAGCAAAGATCTGAAAAACTAAGCCAAACAGAGAAAACAGCAATCCTGAAAACCTAAAACATCCAATGAAGAGATAAAGAACTCAGCCAAGTACCAAATGGAGTGAGAAAACTGACAGAGAATGGAGAGGGAGGAGAGGTTCATGCAGAGGTCCCCTATGTGCTAAAATAGAGCGGATCTGCCATCTTGGACTCCTATCAGAGATCAGCAAATAGGGGGTATGAGAAAGCAGCTTCACGGAGCTTCCAGTGGGAGACAGAAGAACCAGTAATTGGTGATATACGGTTTCCCAACCCCACCCTTCTTCACCCCCACTCGGCCTCCTCTGCTTCCCTCAGCCACAGTCTATTGGCTGGGAAACACTGGCTGCTTGGATTCCACCTGCCCGTACTGACTGACTCCCTGAGTGCCATTTGTTGGCTGCTAGTGTTGCTTTTGATTTCTTCCTTACCTGTCACCACCTCCCCCTCCTTTCACTCAAATACCTGGCTCCGTGTGCCATCTTTGCTTCTTCCTGGGGGGCTGCAGAGCTGCATTCGAGTGTGGAACTGCTTCCTGGTCCGTGCTGCCACGCTGGTGGGATCCCGGGGCTTTTGTTTGCTTGCTTGTTTTGAATCGCTTGTTTGTTTTCCTTTACTTTTCTTCAGTTGGGAGCCCCTTCTGGACAGGCAGTGCTATGTGGCTTGGGACCTACCCCCTCAGCTTGCACAGACCACAGATGGATCCCTGAGAGCATTTTTTTTTTCTATGTTTTTTTTGTTTCTTTGTTTTTTGGGGATTTTCTTGATCTTTTTTTTTTTGAATTTGTTTTGTTTTCTTTTTCCCCTTTTTCCCTTTTTGTCTTTCTTCATTACTCAGTTTCTCATCTCTCCATACCTTCCTTTTCTTCCTGTCCCCTGAATACCTGCCGCTGAATTCCTCCATGCCTTCTAGCCAGGCTGTACTGCAATACCTGGGAACAACTTCCCCAGCCCTTGTACCGCACCAGTGGGATCCCTGGGAGCTTTGCTGTTCTTTTTTCTTTCTTATTTTTAATTATTCATTTGTTTCTTTTTTTTTCCTTCTTATTCCCCTTTTTGTTTTTCTCCATTTCATAATCTCTTATCTCTCCATTCCAATGGCAAGCTCCCCTTGCACTCTTTTTTGTTTATTTGTATGTTTTTGGCTCCTGTCCCTCTCTACTCTCTCCCATACCCATCTTAGCGCTACACATCACAATATCCCCCCTCCATCCTGCCTACCTGCACTGTGTGCTTAACACCACACCACCAAGCAGCACAGGCATGGCCTACCGGAACCTGCCCTGCATGGATTACCAACCCTCCTTGGTGGCTGTAGTAAGTGCCATAAACAGCCCAACCCATCCCAGCAACTCCTCTTCAGCTATACCTGCCCTGCTGTACCATATCTGAGCTACTGACCCTGCCAATTGGAGAAGGAGGCCAAAAGTATTGTGCCCACAGACTAGCAAACAACAAAGAACACACAGCCCGCCTGATCAGACATAGCCAAATTAAAAAAAAAAAGGATGAAACAAACAAATCTACAATCAATAAATGAGAAAAATAACTACTAAATGCCCAGAAGACAGCAGACAATATCAAAACATTTACAAAAACAGGACAAGATGATTCAAGTAGGCATCCAAAATAAAACACCAGATGACTTTCCAGTAGAAGAAAAGGCACTAGAACTACCTGATAGGAAATTCAAATCTCCAATACTCAGAATTAGCCAAGAGTTGAAGCAAAAAGCAGACAAAAATGAGGAAAAAATAGACAAATTCATGGAAAAGGCAGACAAATTCATGGAAAATACAGACAAAAAAAAAAAAAAATGGAAGAATTCAGGAAAATAATGCAGGAACAAAATGCCAAAATAAATTCACAACTAGAAATCATAGAAGAGCAACAATTAGAAATACAAAAGATAAACAACAAGATTTCAGAAATGGACAGTGTCATAGAAGGGCTGAGGAGCAGATTTGAAATGGTGGAAAACAGGATCAGCAGAATTGAAGACAAACACTTAGATACAACTGTGTTTGACGAAAAATCAGAAAAAAGAATGAAGAAAAACGAAGAGACCCTGAGAATTATGTGGGATACAATCAAAGGCAAAAATCTGCACGTGATCGGAGTTCCAGAACAGGGGGAGAAAACAGAAAACACAGAGATCACTGAAGAATTGCTGACAGAAAACTTCCCCAATATCATGAATGATGAAAAGCTGACCATCCAAGAATCTCAACAAACCCCATATAGGATAGACACCCAAAAAAAATCACCAAGGCATATCATAATCACACTCACTAAAACCAAAGACAAACAAAGAATCCTGAGAGCAGCTCAAGAAAAACAAAAAGTCTCATACAGAAGAGAAACAATACGACTAAGCTTGGATTATTCAGCAGAAAGAATGCAGGCAAGAAAGCAATGGGATGACATATATAAAACTTTGAAAGAAAAAAATTGCCAGCCAAGAATAATATATCCTGCAAAACTCTCATTCAAATATGATGGTGAAATTAGGTCATTTCCAGATAAACAGAAATTAAGGGACTATGTAAAAACCAAACTAAACTTAGGAGACTTATTAAAGGAAGTCCTTTGATCTGATAACAAACAATATCAGACCACAGGCTGAATATAGGACACAGGATTATACTAGCCAGATACCAACCTAGGAAATGAACTCTTAAGGACTATGCAAAACCAAAATAATTACAAAAGGGAACCAGAGAGGTTAATCTGTAAATGACAACAGCAACAGAACAATAAAAGAGGGAATAAATGGTGTAGGTATAGAAACTTCTAATTAAGAGGAAGTCAAGTAATACCAAGTAATAATAGACTGGTTCAAATATAGGGAGATAAGGGTAAATTTCAAGGAAACCTCAAAGAAAGTTAACAAACCTACTCATCAAAATAAAGCAGAAAAACATAAAGTCTCAGTAAAAATAAAACCTACAAAAACAAAAGAAATGAAAAAAAATCCACAAACAAAAGGAACTCAGCAGAGGAGAGTAAGAGGAACAAAACTGGAGGACATTATGCTGAGTGAAATAAGTTAATCGCAAAAGGACAAATATTGTATGAGATCTCTACTGTATAACTCATGTAAAAGTTGACACACAAAAAGAAACAATCTTTGTTGGTCACAAGGGATGGGAAGGATGGGAGGGAACTAAATAGTTAAGTGGTAACTTTGGTGAAGGGTAAGTCAGTACACATTACTGGGGAAGCCAGCACAACTTGTACAAGGAAAGGTCATGGAAGCTCCATAGACACTTCCAAACTCCCTGAGGGACTGAATTGCTGGGCGGAGGGCTGTGGGGACCATGGTATCGGGGAACATCTAGCTCAATTGGCATAACACAGTTTATAAAGACAGTGTTCTACATTCTACCTTGGTGAGTAGAGTCTGGAGTCTTAAAAGCCTGTGAGCAGCCATCTAAGATACTCCACTGGTCTCACCCCTTTAGGAGCAAGGGAGAATGAAGAGAATAAGATACAAGAAAAAGATTAGTTCAAAGGACTAATGGACCACAGCTACCATGGCCTCCACCAGACTGAGTCCAGTACAGCTAGATGGTGCCTGGCTACCACCACTGACTGCTCTGACCGGGATCACAGTAGACGGTCCTGGACAGAGCTTAAAAAGGATGTAGAACAGAATTCTAACTCACAAAAAAAGACCAGATTTACTGGCCTGACAGGCTGGAGAAACCCCAAGAGTATGGCCCCTGGATACCCTTTTAGCTCAGTGATGAAGCCCTCCTGAAATTCACCGTTCAGCCGGGGATTGGACAGCCTCATAAAACAAAACAGGACTAATGAGGCACAGCAGTCCAGGGGCAAGGACTAGAAGGCAGGAGGGGACAGGAAAGCTGGTGATAGGGAACTCAAGGTTGAGAAGGGACAGTGTTGACATGTCATGGGGGTTGTTAACCATTGTCATAGGGCAATATGTGTACTAACTGTTTAATGAGAAACTATTTGTTCCGCAAACCTTCATTTAAGGTAAAAAAAAAAAAAAGAATTATTTATGTGAGATCAAATTGACAAGAGCAACTCAAAAGGTTTGATAGGAAGCCTATGGGACAGTGAGTTGAAGATAATGGTGATGGAATAATTTTGAAAGGATAGTGAGAATAGCAGCACAACTGGAAAAATGTAATTGATGTCATTGAATTGTACATGTAGAAACTTTCAAAATGGTATAACTTTGGCTATGTATATTTTCACCAAAAAAAGGTCCTCCAAGGTCGAGAAGGGAGAGTGTTGACATGTCATGGGGTTGTTAACCAATGTCATAAAACAGTATGTGTACTGATTGTTTAATGAGAAACTATTTATTCTGTAAACCTTCATCTAAAGTACAGTAAAGAAATTAAAAAAAAATAACCCTTCACCTGAAGTATAATAAAAAAAAAAAAAAAGTGAATCTCAGGAGTGACTTCATTACTGAGCTAAAAGGGTGTCCAGGGGCCACTCTTGGGGTTTCTGCAGTCTCCGTCAGGCCAGTAAATCTGGTCTTTTTTTTTGTGAGTTAGAATTATGCTCTACATCCTTCTCCAGCTCTGTCCAGAACCCTCTGTTGTGATCCTGGTGAGAGCAGTCAGTGGTGGTAGCCGGGCACCATCTAGTTGTACTGAACTCAGTCTGGTGGAGGCCATAGTAGTTGTGGTCTATTAGTCCTTTGGACTAATCTTTCCCTTGTGTCTTTAGTTTTCTTCATTTTCCCTTGCTCTTGAAGGGGAGAGATCAGTGGAGTATTTTAGATGGCTGTTCACAGGCTTTTAAGACCCCAGAGGCTACTCACCAAAGTAGAATGTAGAATATTTTCTTTATAAACTATGTATGCCAACTGAGCTAGATGTTCCTTGAGGCCGTGATCCCCACAGCCCTCAGCTCAGCAATCAGTCCCTAAGGAAGTTTCAATTTGTTCATGGAGCTTCCATGACGTTACCCTGAACAAGTTGTGCTGGCTTTCCCAGTATTGTGTACTGTCTTACCCTTCACCATAGTTATCACTTATCTATTGTTTAATTAGTGTTTTTCTGCCCTCACGTCTCCCCTCCCTTGTAACCATCAAAGATTGTTTCTTTTTGTGTGTAAACCTTTTCATGAGTTTTTACAGCAGTGGTCTCATACAATATTTGTCCTTTTGTGATTTACTTATTTCACCCAGCATAATGCCCTCCAGATTCATCCATGGTGTGAGATACTTCACAGATTTAGCATTGTTCTTTATCGTTGTGTAGTATCCCATTGTGTGTATGCACCACAGTTTGTTGATCCATTCATCTGTTGACGGGCACCTAGGTTATTTCAGTCTTTCTGCTATTATGAACAATGCTGCAGTGAACATGGGTGTGCATGTGTCTATTCGTGTGATGGCTCTTGTTTCTCTAAGATATATTCCTAGGGGTGGGATTGCTGGATCATATGGTATTTCTATTTCTAGGTTTATAAGGATGCTCCATATCATTTTCCAAAATGGTTGTGCCATTTTGCATTCCCACCAGCAGTGCATAAGATTTCCAATCTCCCAGCATAGGATTATAACTTCTAATATAAAATACTGCTTTTGTGACTTACAATCATATGTATTTCAACAAATTACACATCAGGATGTACTTTTAAATTGTAGTGCCCTTCTCAGGAATAAAATATGTTGTCCTCAACTGAATACTTGCTAATACTATTACATTTATCTCCTGTATATTATGTTTGATTGGAAATACCATGTTTTATTAGTATAGCCTGTATTTTCATTAGATTTTTTGGAAGATACATTATATTTTTTCTTCGTTTTAATTTTTGGATTGGTTAAGAGCACTAGGCCTTATTGCAAATTAGCTACTAAGCTACATGAACTTTTTATTAATAGTGGTTGAGTTCATATATAAAAGTTTTTAATTTTTTTAAATACACTTGTATCAGTTAGAGTTCTTGATTACAAGCAAAAAGTAATCGACTCTGACTAATTCAGGAGAAGAGACTTATGAAGGAATGTCAAAGAATCCATGGAAAGATAGGATGGAAGAATGAGCAGCAGCCAAAATTAGGTTGCAGGAATACTCTGGTTAGAATGATGATTTGCTGTTGTTGCTACCACTGAGTATTCTTGTGCTGGATATTGCTGCTGGGAAATATATTGAGACTGTAAATAATATTCGTTTGTTTTTTATAAGATTGCATAACTTGCTCAAGATTCACAGTACTCAGTTGGATCAACTATTGTCAAAATAGATCAGGTGCCTGCTCCTTTAGTGCCAAGATGTATGATATAATTAATTTCATCTTCCATACTGGGAGGCAGAAGCGTCAGTAGATTATTAATCCTTTATAAACAGTGGGAATGAATGCATTTCAGATTAAAAAAAGAAGATAAATATCTACCTTTCTGGAGGGCCAACATTTATTCATATATCTTCTTCTTCCACAGTTATTCCTTAATAAAGCATTACAACAACAACAATTAAAATAAAGCTCCCACAAAACATAATACAAACATCTCTCCCAAAGAGAACTAGAGACATCTATTTATGTGTCAGACTAAAAGACTGGGCTGTTGATTTCTTCTCTAGTTCTTCTTCAATAACTTCTAAATATTGTATAACCTTTGGAGTAATTTATAAAGAGATCCACCATCAACAATCTTTAAACAGTATGGTCAAAACGAAAAATTAGTTAAAACAAAGTTATACTCATGACATGACAAGAATGGAATATTCATGAAGGATAGAGTCCTTGTTCCTGCTACTGATAACAACACAATAGCTCTGATTTATAATTCCTTCTTCACTACCCGGTGCATGTACCCTTTACCTGTTAGTAGTACGTCATTGGTCAGAGTTCTTTCCCTGGTCAAACAAACCAAATCTTAATTCTGAGGGATCAGAACCATTCTGTTGGCCATTGTTGCCTATAAACATTTACAGTAGACTTTCAGTAAAACTTACCACTCTACATACCCCTTGCCATAGTGTTGATTTGGAATTCAGAGTAGAACTGCTCTATAGGGTTTTCTTGACTGTAAACTTAATGCAAGCAGATGGTCATGCTTTTATTCTATGGTACCTCTGGGTAGGTTTGAGCCACCAACCTTTAGACTAGTAGGCAAGAACAAACCGTTTGTACCACCCAGGAACGACTCTATATATACATACAAAATGTTGTTTCATAGTTGGCACTTGAACGTCTGTTTAATAGGTAGGACACCATATAATTTGTCATCCAAACTACTATCTTTTGCAAAAGACCTAGGTCACTATTGACAATTACACTTAAACAACAACTAACTGTACACAGAGATTGTCTTGGAAATCTAGGATATATTTTTACCTAATCAATAGACTATTATACCATATTACAATACTAGCTAATTCTAGATGATACACAGTATATTCAATGACTCAGAACTAGTAAAGCATCAGTCCACTGCTTTACTTCTTGTTTTAGAAAATTATAAATGTTTTGTTGAAGAGCAAGTGGCATATCAGTCATTCAACATGTTCAAGGATGATGGTGCTAAGATAGTTATGAAGTCCAGGTAAGGCCAACTTAGTAATTAAGTCTCATACCTATTTATAAAGCCTCTTTGTCACAAGCTTTCCAGTCTTGCTCTTTGCAAGTCCCTAACAATCTGGGTCATATTGTCAAACCTTAGATACCAATCATAAACCGTAATATATTCTTACATTAAGCAATCCTTCCTTCTAGGAAAATTAGACAAGACGCCCACATGGAAAATGAAATCTCTCCACTCTCCTTAAAAGCCAGCCTTAATGGAAATGGCATTCTGATAGAGTCCGTATAGTTGGTAACAGCATATCATGCAGATCCATTAGTAAGCTAGGCTTAAACTATTTCCTGCAGGTCATATTTATGACAAAGGACTGCAATGTGACACGAGTGTAAATGTACACACAGTGTGAAATAAGTTAACTTTATTTGTGTCTTTAGTATCTGCTTGGACCCCGTGCGCTTCTACATGGTGAGGGAAGTCTGTTGAGCAAGCTCAACTTTATGGCTAGGTGTAACAAGATACATCTCATTCAAACAAGATAGCTCAGGTCAACCAGTTACCTGGTTTCCTACCATCAGGAGTGCATTCTCTAATAAAGTCCTGGAATAAGTCAATTTTTTTCTCAAACATCAAACTCCTAGAACTATCGTATTTAAAATTTCATCAGTCAATCTAGAGAAAAATATATTTTGCAATAGAAATGACCATTTCTGTATCTTCCAATATTTTTATGGTGGCACTAATCTTAATTTTCCCCATGATTGTTTGTTGCTTTTGGAATTCTATTTTTAAACAGGAAGTTTCAAATGCCTTTATGATGCTTTTATCTTGTAATTCATGAAAAAACTGAATAAGCATGTACTGAGTGCCCAGTAGATGACAGGCATTGTTCTTGGTATTGTACGAGCAGCATTGAAAAAGATAACCAAAGCCCCTCTTTTCTTAGAGCTTTCATCTTAGGGAGAGTGAGCAATAATAAACACACATATACACACAAAGGAAAAATTTCAAATAATTATCAGTACAAAGATTAAAAATAAAATGATGTGCTACAATTGGAAGTGTAAGATGGGTGTCAGGAAAAGCCTTTTTGAGAATGTGGTCTTTATTCTGAAATCTGCAACTGTTCCTCTCTTCTGAAGACTCAGCATTCCATGTGGGAGAAATTGACTTGGTTGAGCTGGATCTGCCTGCATTCTGGCTCTAAGACAGCTTTGAGGTTTCCAAGATGGGATGTTGGCCTCACATAAAGATAACAGATTGAAGGAGTTTCAGAAAATTAAAAATGATTGAGACCCTTGTTCTACAGAAAAAATATCAATTCTAGAAATTTAATGTACCTCTTTTGTACCTCAACTTTCTTAATTTGTAAACTCTGGCTCACAGTTTGTAGTGAAGATTACAAACAAACAAGATTTCTTGGTCCGTGGGATATACTGATTGCCCACTCCCTTTTTCAGGCGCTTAGGTTCTTGGAAATCTACTTTTCCCCTAAAAGTATTTGCTGCTCTCTAGTGGCGACTTGTGTAATGATGAAAGGCGAAAGAAATGCTCATTGAAGCAAAATAGCTAGGGTATGAGCCTTAAATGTGAGATAGTGCATCCAGGAAATGTGATTGGGTAAAAATTTTGTCTTTTTTTTTTTTGGCGTTTATACCCCTAGACAAGCCTTGTAAGCATATTTATGGTTTCCTGTGTGATAGTTAGGGAGCCCTGGTGGGCTTAGTTTTGGTTTTATTGTGTCATATTTGGAAAAACCAGAGGTTCCCCACGTAGCCTAATGGAAGGTGCCCCACAATACATCCAGCAAACAAAGTCTGTTGGGAAAGACATGCGCCCACCAATCATGGCTCCCAAGAACCCCAAATGTTTTGTGATAACCATGTATTCCCACATAATATTTCTCAAAATCCATATTATCTACCAAAAATTCAAACATACTCAATGACTGAGCATGATTGCATTAATGAAAACACACGGTATTAAAAAAATAATGATAAAGTAGAAAATAACTGGACCAAGTAAGGCTTAAATGAGACAACATATTTGTGCTCTTGGCACAGTTCCAGACAAATCAATATTGACTGGAAATAATAGTATTATAATAGTGCCATGATGATCTCGAGAAGTTGTTACGTGCTCTATTACTAAAGTCTCCAAAGTTAGATTTTAATTATTTTATTCATGTTTATTATTTTTTCAGTTTGGACAAATAATATCCTTTCCAGATGAAATCCTGTGTCTTTTCTAGGCTACAAAACCAAAACCAAATCCATTACTGTTGTGTCGATTCTAACTCATAGAGATCCTATAGAACAGCGTAGAACAGCCTTTCTAGGATATGGTTGGTACATCATAAAAACTGAAACTAAAATAAATGAATGAATAAAACAAATGCTAATTCATAAAATGGAAGAGAATTATGAGTAGAAATCTACTCTTGTTTCTTTGCAACTTTTTTTAATTACTGTTTTAATTTCTTTTTTTAAATTGTGCTTTAGTTGAAAGTTTACAGCTCAAGTTGATTTCTCATTCAAAAATTTATACACATATTGTTTTATCACATTAGTTGCAATCCCCACAATGTGACAGCACACTCTCCCTTTTCACCCCAGGTTCCCTGTGTCCATTCTACCAGTTCCTGTCCCTTCCTGCCTTCTCATCCTGCTTTTGGACAGGAGTTGCCCATTTGATCTCTTATATCTGATTGAATTAAGAAGCACATTCTTCACGAGTATTATTTCTTTGTTTTCTTAATTTTATTTTATTGTACTTTAAGTGAAAATTTACAATTCAAGTTAGTCTCTCATACAAAAATTTATACATACATTGTTATGTGACCCTAATTGCTCTCTGTATACTGTGACAGCACATTCCTCCTTTCCACCCCTCATACCCCATGTCCATTCAACGAGCTCCTGACCCTCTCTGCCTTCACATCTCACCTTTGGACAGGAGCTGCCTATTTAGTCTCATGTATCTACTTGAGCTAAGAAGCACACTCTTCATGAGTATCATTTTATGTCCCATAGTCCAGTCTGATCTTTGACTGAAGAGTTGGCCTTGGGAATGGTTTTAGTGCTCGGTTGACAAAGAGTCTGGGGGCCATGCTCTCTGGGGTTCCTCCAGTCTCAGTCACACAATTCAGTCTGGTCTTTTTTACTAGAATTAGAGTCCTGCACCCCACTTTTCTACTGCTGCAACAGGTACTCTGTTGTGTTTCCTGTCAGGGTGGTCATTTATGGTAGCTGGGCGCCATCTAGTTCTTCTAGTCTCAGGCTGTTGCAGTCACCAGTTTATGTGGCCCTTTCTGTCTCTTGGGCTAATTCTTTCCTTGTGACTTTGGTGTTCTTCATTCTCCTTTGCTCCAGGTAGGTTGGGACAAACTGATGCACCTTAGATGGCTGCTCACTAGCTTTTAAGACCTCAGACACCACTCACCAAAGTGGGATGCAGAACCATTTTCTTAATAAACTTTGTTATGCCTTTTGACCCAGATGTCCCCTGAAAGCATGGTCCCCAGACCTCCACCCCTGCTACTCTCTCCCTCAATGTGTTTGGTGGTATTCAGGAAACTTCTTGGCTTTGGTTTAGTCCAGTTGTGCTGACTTCCATAGTGTGTACTGTCCTTCCCTTCACCTAAGATAATTTTTGTCTACTATCTAACTAGTGAATAACCCTCTCCCTCCCTCCCCACCCTCGTAACCATCAAAGAATGTTTTCTTCTGTGTTTAAACCTTTTCTTGAGTTCTTATAATAGTGGTATTATGTAATACTTGTCTTTTTGTGACTGACTAAATTCACTCACTGTAATGCCTTCCAGATTCCTCCATGTTATAAGTTGTTTCATGGATTCATTGTTGTTCTTTATCATTGCATAGTATTCCATTGTGTGAGTATACCATAATTTGTTTATCCATTCGTCTGTTGATGGGCACCTAGGTTGTTTCCTTCTTTTTTCTATTATGAACACTGCTGCAATGAACATGAGTGTGCATATATCTATTCATGTGATGGCTCTTATCTCTCTAGGATATATTCCAAGGAGCAGGATTGCTGGATCGTATGGTACTTCTGTTTCTAGCTTTTTAAGGAAGTGACAAATTGATTTCCAAAGTGGTTGTACCATTTTACATTCCCACCAACAGTGTATAAGTGTTCCAGTCTCTCTACAACCTCTCCAGTATTTACTGTTTTGTGTTTTTTGGATTAATGCTAGCCTTATTGGGGTGAGATGGTATCTCATTGTAGTTTTGATCTGCATTCCTCTAATGGCTAATGATCATGAGCATTTCTTCATGTGTCTGTTAGCCGCCTGAATGTCTCTTTGGTCAACTGCGTGTTCATATCCTTTGCCCATTTTTAAATTGGGTTATTTGTCTTTCTGTTGTTGAGGTTTTGTGGCATCTTGTAGATTTTAGAGATTAGAATTTGATTGGACTTGTCATAGCCAAATATTTTTCCCAGTCTGTCAGCTGTCTTTTTACTCTTTTGGTAAAGTATTTTGATGAGCGTAAGTGTTTGATTTTTAGGAGCTCCAAGTTATCTAGTCTGTCTGCTAGCGCTTTTGCATTGTTATTGTGGTTCGTATTCTGTTTATGCTATGTATTAGGGCTCCTAGCGTTGTCCCTATTTTTTCTTTCATGATCTTTATTGTTTTTGATTTTATATTTAGGTCTTTGATCCATTTTGAGTTAGTTTCTGTGCATGATGTGAGGCATGGGTCTTGTTTCAGTTCTTTGCAGATGGATTTCCAGTTATGCCAGCACCACTTGTTAAAGAGACTGTCTTTTCCCCAATTAACGGACTGTGGGCCTTTGTCAAATATCAGCTGCTCGTAGGTGGATGAATTTATGTTTGGATTCTCAGTTCTGTTCCATTGGTCTATGTATCTGTTGTACCAGAACCAGGCAGTTTTAATACTGTGGCAGTATAATAGTTTCCAAAATCAGGTAGTGTGAGACCTCCCACTTTGTTCTTCCTCAGTAATGCTTTACTTATCTGGGGTCTCTTCCATTTCCATATGAAGTTGGTTATTTGTCTCTCCATCTCATTAAAAAATGTCATTGGAATTTGGATCAGGATCGCATTGTATCTATAGATCGCTTTGGGTAGAATTGACATTTTCACAATGTTGAGTCTTCCTATCCATGAGCAAGGTACTTTTTTCCACTTATGCAGGTCTCTTTTGGTTTCTTGCAGTAGTGTCTTGTAGTTTTCATTGTATAGGTCTTTTACATCTCTGGTTAGATTTATTCCTAAGTATTTCATCTTCGTGGGGGCTATTATAAATGATATTGATTTGATGATTTCCTCTTCATTGGTATAGAGGAATCCAACTGATTTTTGTATGTTTAGCTTGTATCCTGATAGTTTGCTGAAATCTTCTATTAGTTCAAGTAGTTTTCTTGTGGATTCTTTGGGGTTTTCTGTGTATAAGACCATATCATCTGCAAATAGAGATACTTTGACTTCTTCCCTACCAATCTGGATGCCTTTTATTTCTTTGTCTAGCCTAGTTGCTCTGGCTAGGGCCTCCAGCACAATGTTGAATAAGATTGGTGGTGATAAAGGGCATCCATGCCTAGTTCCGGTTTTCAAGGGGAATGCTTTCAGTCTCTCCATTTAGGATGATGCTGGCTGGTGGCTTTGTATAAATGTCCTTAATTATGTTGAGAAATTTCCCTTCTACTCCTATTTTGTTGAGAGTTTTTATCATGAATGGGTGTTGGACTTTGTCAAATGCCTTTTCTGCATTGATTGGTAAGATCATGTGGTTCCTGTCTTTAGTTTTATTAATGTGATGGATTCCATTGATTGTTTTTCTAATGTTGAACCATCCCTGCATACCTGGTATAAATCCCACTTGATCATGGTGAGTAATTTTTTTGATATGCTGCTGAATTCTATTGGCTATAATTTTGTTGAGGACTTTTGCATCTATGTTCATGAGGAATATTGACTGTAATTTTCTTTTTTGTGGCGTCTTTACCTGGTTTTGGTATCTTGGTTATGCTGGCTTCATAGAATGAGTTTGGGAGTATTCTGTCCTTTCCTATGCTTTGAAATATCTTTAGTAGTAGTGGCGTTAACCCTTCTCTGAAAGTTTGGTAGAATTCTTCAGTGAAGCCATCTGGGCCAGGGCTATTTTTGTTGGTAGTTTTTTAATTACCTTTTCAATCTCTTCTTTTGTTATAGGTTTATTTAGTTGTTCTACCTCTGATTGTGTTAGTTTAGGTAGGCAGCGAGTTTCTAGAAATTTGTCCATTTCCTCTAGGTTTTCAAATTTGTCAGAGTACAATTTTTCATAGTATTCTCTTATGATTCTTTTAATTTTGGTTGGGTCTTTTGTGATATTACCCATCTCATTTCCTATTCGGGTTATTTGCTTCCTCTCCTATTTTTCTTTTGTCAGTTTGGCCAATGGCTTATTAATTTCTTTGATCTTTTCAAAGAACCAGGTTTTGGTCTTGTTAACTCTCTCAGTTGCTTTTCTATTCTCTATTTCATTTGTTTCTGCTCAGTTCTTATTATTTCCTTTTTTCTGGCACCCAAGTTCTTCGTTTGCTGCTCTCTTTCTGCTTGTTACAGTTGTCCGGTTAATGTTTTGATTTTGGCCCTTTCTTCTTCTTGGATGTGTGCATTTATTGCTATAACTGACCTCTGCTTTTGCTGTGTCCCAAAGGTTTTGTAGGATGTGTTTTCAATCTCATTTGGTTCTATGAATTTCTTTACTCTATCCTTAATTTCTTTTATAACTCAGTAGTTTTTGATCAAGGAATTGTTCAGTATCCATGTGTTTGATTTTTTTTTCCTTGCTTTTTTTCTTATTGATTTGTACTTTTATGGCTGTATGATGAGAAAGGATGCTTTGTAATTTTTCGATGGTTTGGATTTTGTTAAGGCTTGCTTTATGGCCTAATAGGTGGTCTATTCTGGAGAATGTTCCATGTGCTTTGGAAAAGAAAGTATACTTGGCTGCTGTTGGGTGGAGTGTTTGGTATATGTCTATCAGATCAAGTTGGTTTATTTTAGCATTTAGATCTTCGGTGTCTTTATTGATTTTCTTTCTGGATGTTCTGTCTTTCACCAAAAGTGGTGTGTTGAAGTCTACTGCTATTATTGTGGAGCTGTCTTTCTCTGTTTTCAATGCTGTTAGAGTTTGTTTTATGTATTTTGGAGTCCTGTCATTGGGTGCATAAATACTTACTATAGTTATGTAGTTATGTCCTCCTGGTGTACTGACCCTTTAATCATTACATAGTGTCCTTCCTTATCCTTTGTGGTGGATTTTACTTTAAAGTCTATTTTGTCAGAGATTAATATTGCCACTCCTGCTCTTTTTTGAGTGCTGTTTGCTTGATATATTTTTTCCATCCTTTGAATTCTAGTTTGTGTCTTTAAGCCTAAGTTGTGTCTCTTGTAGGAAGCATATAGATGGATCATGTTTTTTTTAATCCATTCTGTCACTCTCTGTTTCTTTATTGGTGCACTTAGTCTATTTGCATTCAGCGTAATTATTGATAGGTATGAGTTTAGTGCTGTCATTGTGATGTCTTTTTTTGTGTGTTGTTGACAGTTTCTTTGTTCCACTTAATTTTCTGTGCTGAGTCATTTTTCTTTGTGTATTTTCTTTTCATCTTTTTCATTGTTGTTTATTTTGTATTTGCTGACTCTTTTTATATTTTTCTTGTTTTTTATTTTGATGCATAGGATTGTTAGCTTCCTTTGTGGTTACCTTAATATTTACCCCTATTTTTCTGAGTTTAAACCAGTCTTCTATTTCTTTATATTCTTTGACTTCCTCTCCATATGAAAAATCTATGACTACCTTTTTTTTAGTCCCTCTTTTTTGTTTTAATGTTGTCATCTTTTACATATTGACATCTCTGTTTCCCTATTCTCAGTGTTTTGGCTTTTATTTATTTTTTGTGACTTCCCTATCTGGATTGATATCTGGTTGCTCTGTTCTGTGTTCTAGTCTTGGGTTGTTATCTGATGTTATTGATTTTCTAACTAGAGGACACCCTTTAATATTTCTTGTAATTTTGGTTTTGTTTTTGCAACTTCCCTAAGCTTCTGTTTATCTAGAAATAGCCTAATTATTTTTTGTTTTATAGTCCTGTCTAATCTTTGTCTGAAGAGTGGGCTTTGGGAATAGTTTCAGTTCTGGGTTAACAGACATTGAGGGGTCATAGTGTTGGTGGTTCCTCCAGTTGCTGTCAGACCATTAAGACTGGACTTTTTACCTGAATTTGAGTTGTTCTACATTTTTCTCCTGGTCTGTCAGGAACTCTCTGTTGTGTTCCCTGTCAGGGGGGTTACTGGTGGTAGCCAGACACCATCTAGTTCTTCTGGTCTCAGGCTGGTGGAGTCTCTGGTTCATTTGGTCCTTTAGTCTTTTAGGCTAGTATTTTCCTTGTGTCTTTGGTTTTCTTCATTCTCCTTTGCTCCCAGTGGGATGAGACCAATTGATGTATCTTAGATGGCCTCTCCCAAGCTTTTTAGACCCCAGATGCCACATTTTACTATTGATCCCAAATGAGAAGACTTATTTTATTTATTGATTTTGACTTCTAACCACTGAGTATCAAATTTCTCCTGTTTGTTTTCACCTGTTGTTTTACCTTTCGATTTCCTGATATTATTTGAAGTTGCTTGATGTTTAAAAATTGACCTTTGATTTTGTGTCCCTCATTCTTCATTTTGCCCATGTCATTTTTATATCTAAGTTTTGCAAATGTGTAATCACATCTATTTCTTTAGATGACTCACTTGTTTTTCTCTCATAAGGATATTTTGCAACAATACTAAAAATTTCATTTGTGTGGGGTTTACCATGTCTTGTGGGTCACCTGCCACTGTAATGTCTCTGCTCACAGAATTATGTATTGGTTATTGATTTACTTAGCCTTAATTTCTAAAATTTAAAAAGAATTTACCTAACTATACCTACATATTTATTTCTTTGAAAGAATTCTATTATTTTGGTATGTAGGTTGGGGGGTGTTATTCTTTAACCACACCATTGCAACAAACTAAGCATACCCTACATCTTTTCTAGAATGATTATTTTTACTGAAAAGAAAGACGAAAACAGTCCTGTAAATTTTAAGCTTTTAATTTGCTACTTTCAGTTCAAATTTACTAGAATGCCATCCCAGAATCTTCTTGGTAGAGTTGGAAAGAACATTAATTGCTAATAGATATTGTATGAAAAAGAGTTTGTATTTTTGCAAATAACTGTGTCTCATACTTACTGAATCACCTCAAATGCTAAGTAGCACAGGGTTCAGTGCTTGTGCTTTCCACTCGAAAGAACTCAGGAGCACTAATGAAATGAAAAAATAATACAGAATAGAAACATCCAAAAGATACACAGCTCAGTTTTGCCCAGTTTTAAAGTCTACATAGTGCAATAAAACTGCTGGTTTCCCTGTTGCATAAAATGGTCAACAAAATCTGTTTACAATTTGATTTCCACAACTCAGACCATCAAGTGTAAAAAAATACATTATTGAAGGGACGAATTAGGAAATTTGTTAAGATTTGTAACATCTGTTCTATTAAAGAGAGGCTTCTGCATTGATGTTCAATGTGGTGAAATATTTTGAACCCCTAGGAGATTCATTGATGTTCCTGGAGTCTGAGGCATCAACGGTAACCATGAATGTCTCCGTTCATTTGTAAAATGCTCTAGCCAGAAAATTAAGCAGTAAGATGAAGATCTTGCTTCAGTGATCCATACTCTTGACATATTCAGCCTTCCAACCTGGTATATTTCAAACCTCTTTATTTGAAACTCTCCAGGGAAGCCAGTCAAAGAATAAAAATGGGCCATGAAACAGCAGACTGCCTTTTGAATTGAACAAACAGCATTCTGCAGTGATTTTCTTTACCCTTTGCTCATTGCCAGGACACTTCCAAATATAGGAGAGTCCTTTCTTCTCATTTTCAAAGCATCACACAGGACGAATCCTAGATTCTTCAAACAGCATCACAGTTCACAGAGTTATATCAGAATTCAGAATAGTATTGAGCTGAAATTACAGTAAATTCCTAGAAAGTCAGGAATTGTAACTCTCTATTAAAAAACCATGGGAAGAGATTAGGGCAATTAATTCCTTGCACACTAAAACGAGTACTGCAAAATAATAGTGAGCTTAGACCAGTGCGGTGCTCAATATAAATTATTTATTTTAGAGATATTTTTAGGGTTACAAACTATTGTATTTATCAAATTTTAATCAAAGTAAATATGTCTGTGTCATATATGACACATTAGGCTATAAAACATCACCAAGTTTGAAAACAGTACTGCCAATTAAATGTAAAATATTATAAAAGGTTTTATAATATATACTTCTATACTATAGATAAAATTGTATCATGTCTGTATACATACTGTCTATAATATTGACAACATACTATGGATGTTATCTTTTTATCTTAAATCAATACTGAAGAAATTCTGAATATATTCTGTATGACAAAACTGTACTAAGCACATACCATAGACGTTATGTTGATACAAAGGGTTGCATTGTCAAAGCTAATGTATGTAAATTATACATTTTACTCAAAACAAAATTTCACTAATGGTTTCAAGGATACAGGATAAAACTAAGTACATTTGTGGTGCTTTCTCTGGAGAAACTTGAATTCATCAAACCCAGCTTCCAAAAATATGTCCCTTTGTCCTATATTAGGATTTTCTTTGGATTCAGATTAAGAAATAAATTCTAAACAATGTATGCAGAAATATCATTCACAAAGGAAGTTATTTTTTTGTTGTGTGTGGCGGGGTACTTGCCTTTCTATACTCCATTAGCTACACATATATAAGAACTCATTTTAATTTTGCTTTACAGGTAGTCATGTAAGATAAATCCATAAATCCAGGTATATAAAGCAGTCTAGACAGACTACATGTATCCTGCTAAAAACTATTTTTTACATAGGAACTTTCATATCGTTCTGCTACCAAATTTTATTAATATGCATACAGGAAGATCTGCTCAAGATCCACCAGGAGTCCCTCATGTAGAAAAGATGTGAGCTACAGGCTGATGTTAATCCTTTCCTTTTCAGAGGCAAAAAATACATGTGAGCAAACATATCTATCCATAAAAGTCTTAAAAGTTATAATACTAATGTTTTAAAATCATTTAATCAAAGATTATAGACCCATGACATATAAAATATTTCAGTTAATGACTAACTCAAGTTTATGTGTTATTTCATTTAGTGTAATAAATAAATATTTAAAGTATTAAATAAATATTCAATAAATTAAATTAAAAAAAATTAAATAAAGTATTAAATACTGTATATGTAAAATTAGAGAACAGAAGAGTATATGTTAAAATAATGCATGTAAAAAGGAAAATGTGAAAAAATTAGAAGAAATGTCAATTTCTACCGGAATACTTCATTGTTAACTGAATGGCTGTATGGCCAGGCAAAATCAGGAAACTTTTATTTACAGGAAGCCTTGAAATATGAGGTTTAGTATAGGCTTTGAAGGATACCTATAATTCAGTTACTCAGAGAGTAAAGACACGGAAGCAGAAATATACATGTCAAGACTGTGTGTGTATGAGTATTGATAACACGTGATGGGGAGACTGAAATGGGGTAGTTGGCAGTCAAAGTGGATCAGGTTCTATAAGTAGCTTGCCACTAGATCATGAAGGAGAATGATAACAAATGGAAGAATTTAGCTTTTGATATAATCACAGATAGAGACCAATACGTATGTTCTTCAGCAGGGATTTACCATGACAGTTGTGGTGTTTTAGCAATATAAATAAGGCAATTGTTTGCAATAAGGATTGGATGAGATAGCACTGTAGACAGAAAAACTTAACAGCAAGAGGTGTTAGGTAAGAAGAGTTCGTTATAGGGAATACATCTAGAGCTACTGAGACGGAAAATGGACACATATTCGTTTGTGGATTAACACAGAGCAGAGGGAAAGCTGGAGACAAAGATGACTTCTAGTTTCTAGACTTGTAATGTTGTCAACAAAAGTAGAAGTTAATGGTGGAATGAACAGTGAGGTCAGTAATCAAAACAGTTGAGAGGATGGAGCAAGAAATTAGGTGTAAAAAGCAGGGTAATTCAAGAAATTAAGTTGTCATAGAAAGGCCAAATTCAGGGCAACTCTTTAATGATGGAGAGTAGAACGAACCAGTGCAGTGAAGATGACGCCTTAGAGTGTCATCGTGAACTGAATATTCAGGATTGCAGATTTTAGAGTTAATAGTAGAAATGACAGCCGAAGCCATATGAGAAGAATCATTTCTCAAAGCAATGAGTGTGGAGTTAGAATAATAGAGGACAAGGTCTATATATGAGAGACAACCATAGTTACAGCTACTGAAAAGGAAGAAGAGCTAGGAAAAAATAAAAGGAATCTTTGAATTCTATTGTCAATACAGTGTAAATCTATTATTGTTAACATTTGTCAAAGAACTGCATCTTATGAAAAAATACATATGTATATGCTGTCAACTTGACTATGACTCGTGGCAACCTCACAAGATATACCTACCCTCTTCTAATTTCCTGGAGACATAAGCCCTAGGGAGGCTATAGGAGGCACATGACAAGCTATCACTGATGCTTTATATTTACATGCAATTTTCTGCATGAAGGTATAAGATATGAGAGGAACAAAAACAAGAGCTATGGCTTTTTATATTTAGACAATTTGTCAGTAATTTGTTTAAGTATGGATTCAAAGTCAGAGAGGACTAAAAATAGTTTTTTTTTTTTTTGAGGTCTTAAACACCTCTATTTTTAAGGGTTATATCTAAATTTTTTTAATGAATCATAGACAGATTTTGTCATAATTATCAAAATGACTTAATTTCCCATAATAGCTATGGAGTCTAAAGATCAGGTGAACATGAAAGTGATAATGTTTCATCAACTGTATATTTTAAAAAAATTTTTAAAACGTAGTTTTTTAAGATTTTTATTTTATTGTATTTTATTTTAACACCTTAATTGGGGTATAATTGATATAGAATGAACTGAACATTTTTAACTCTACCAGTTGCTAAACTTCATACTTCATACTTAACAACTTTATACTTGTATATCCAGGGATCCATCACCAGTCAAGATAATGAACATACCCATCATTCCAAAAGTTTGCTCATGTCCCTTTGTAATCCTTCTGTTATGGATTGAATTATGCCTCCCGCTCTCCCCCATATGTGTTGTAAATCCTAACCTGTATACCTTTGGTTTTAATCCCATTTGGGAATGGATTGTCTTTGTTATGTTAACAAGGGAGACTTAGTGTAGGGTGTATTGTGAATCAATCTCTTTTGAGATATAAAGGAGTTTAAACAAGCGAGCAGAGAAGAGAGAGAATAAAATAGATGCCAAGAACACATGGAGATCTTCAAGGAACCAGGAAGCAGAAACTGAAGAGACAACGACCTTCCTCAAGAGCCAACAGAGAAAGAAAACCCTCCCCTAGAGGCGGCGCACTAACTTTGGATTTCTAGCCTCCTAAACTGTGAGAAAATAAATTTCTGTTTGTTAAATACTTTTGGTATTTCTGTTATAGCAGCACTAGATAACTAAAACACCTTCCTTTTTACCTTTTCCTTCTCTCCCACCCTAGATAGCCAAGGTAACCACCAATATACTTTCTTTCACAATATTTTTTTTGGCATTTTCCAGAATTTTATTTAAATGGAATCTTACAGCATATACTCTATTTTTTGAGGGGAGGAAGGTATTGACTTCTTTCACTCAGTATAATTATTTTGATATTTAGCCACGATGTAGCATGTACCAATAGCGCATTTCTTTTTATTGCTGAACAGTATTCCATTGAATGAATATGTTTATGCATTCACCTTTTAATGGGCATTTTTGTTGTTTCTACTTTTAGACTATTACATAGAATGCGTCTATTAACATTCACACACAAGTTTCATATGGGTAAATGCATAGGAGTGGAATGCCTGGATAGTTTTGTATGCTTATTTTTAACTTTTAAAGAAACTTACAAAATGTTTTCCAGTGTGGTTGTAACATTTTTATATGCCCACCAAAAAGTATATTAGAGCTGAAGTTCCTCCAAATCCATGCCAACATCAAGCATGGTCAGTGTCTTGAATTTTATCTATTGTAAAAAGCCAATGTAGTACTATATTGTGGCTTTAATTGCATTTTGAATGTTGAATGTTTTCTCATATGCTTATTTGTCATCCATGTGTTCTCTGGTGAAGTGTTTGTTCAAATATTTTAATCATTTTTCATTGAGTTGTTTGTTTTCCTATTAAATTGTGAGAGTTTTTTACATACAGACAGTCTCTGGGTTATGAACATCCAACTTATGGACAACTTGTACATAAAAACAGACGTCTATAAAGCATGCTATATTAAAAATTTGAGTTAAATACAATTAGTCATAATAATGAACACATGCACTACTTTGTGATGCTCACGAAAACATTCTCCAGTTTGGAAGTGTTTCTTTAGTGTTTTAGATGCATAGAAAGGTAAAATACATAAGACAGTCCCTGATTATTAATGAGATTAGTTCCTAAACCTGTCTTTAAGTAGAATTTGTTGGTAAACCAGAACATTGTGCAGTTTGGGACTATTTCTTAAGTTTTCTACATGCATAGAAAGGTAAAGTGTATACTATTCACTAAGACAAACATTTGACTAACTGACGCTAAATAAGGACTGTATACATCTGTTCCAACTTACCTAAAAAATCGACTTAAAGGCAGACTTAGGAACTGATCTCATTCATAAATCCAGGGCTGCCTGTTGTCTGGCTACAAGTCCTTTATCAGATCTGGGATTTGCAATTATTTTTTCCCAGTTTATAGCATGTCTTGTCTTTCTCTTTAAAGAGGTCTTTGGAAGAGCAAAAGTTTTTAATTTTGATGAAGTTCAAATTATCATTTTCTTTTATGGGTAGTGCTTTTGATATCATGTCTGGAAGTCTTTAATAGCCCCAGGTCACAATAATTTTCTTCTAGAAGTTCTAAAGTTTTCGGTTTCACTTTTAAGTTTATGAAGCATTTTGAGTTAATTTTTGTATACGGTACAAGATATGCATTGAAATTCAATTTTATTTTTCATATAGATATCCAATTTTTTTTCCAGCACCATTTGTTGAAAAGACTATTCTTTCTCCCCTTAAATGCCTTTTCAAAAACCAGTTCTCATTATATGTGTGGGTCTATTAAAGGATTCTTACTCTATTCCATTGATGTATTTGTCTATCTTTATACTAATACACAGTCTTGTTTAGTGTAGCTTAAAATAAGGTAGTACTAGTCTTCCAAATGTGTTCTTCTTACTCAAAGTTGTTTTGACTCTTCTAGGTACTTTAAGATTCCAGATAAATTTTAGAATTAAATTGTTGATTTAAAAAAAAGATTAAAAATCCTACTTGGAATCCCACTTCTTGGAATATGTCCTAGAGACATAAGAGCTGTCAAGGGTAAACCTCTTTCTGATATTCTCTGCTTTCAGCCAAGATCCATCTGACATCAGCAATGACATTCCTCAGTCCATGCCATCTTCTGAATCTGGCTTGAATTTCTGGCAGTTCTCTGTTGATGTACTGCTGCAACCCTTTTTGAAGTATCTTCTGCAAAATTTTAGTTGCATATAATATTGATGATATCATTTGATAATTTCCGCATTCCATTGGATCACCTTTCTTTTGAATGGGCAAAATATGGATCTCTTTCTGTTGGTTGTCCAGGTAGCTGTCTTCCAAATTTCTTGGCATAGACAAGTGATCCCTTCCAGTGTTGCATGTATTTGTTGGAAAATCTCAGTTGGTATCCCATCAATTCCTGAAGCCTTGTTTTTCACCAATGCTTTCAGTTCAGCTTGGAGTTCTTCCTTCAGTACCATTGGTTCTTGATAATATGCTGCCTCCTGAAATGGTAGCACATTGACCAATTCTTTTTGGTACAATGACACTGTGTATTCCTTCCATCTTCCTTTAATGCTTTCTATGTCATTCAATATTTTATCCATAAGATTCTTCAATATTGCAACTCAAGACTTGAAGTTTTTCTTCAGTTCTTTCAGCTTGAGAAATGCTGAGCATGTTCTTCCCTTTTGGTTTTCTAACTCCATATATATATATGTGTATATATATACACACACACAACCTTGCTAAACATCATCGCATATATACATACTTGCTAAACTCACTAGTTCTAGTTGATTTTTTGTAGATTCCAGCTAATTTTCGGCATAAATAATTATGTTATTTGTGAATACAGAAAATTTTTATTCCTCTCTTTCCAATCTGAATGCCTTTAAATCTTTTTCTTGCTTTATTGCATTGCCTAGGTTTTCCAGTATAATGCTAAACAGAAGTTGTGAGAGCAGATATCCCTGAATTGGTCTTGATCTTAGGAAAAAATTTTCAGTATTCCACCATTATGTATGGAGTTAGCTCAGGGTGTTTTGCAGATGTCATTTATCAGTCTAATGCTAAACTTGGTCAAATGCTTTTCTTGTGCCTATTGAGATAATCATTTTGTTTTATTATGGTGAATTACATTAATAATGTAATGAAATTTTAAATAATTTCTGCATTATTGGGATAAACCCCAATTGTTCATGATGTATTATCTCTTTTATATACTGCTGGATTCTAATTGCTAAAATTTTGTTTAGAATTTTTAGGTCTATGTTCACGAGAGATATTGGCTTGTAGTTTTCTTTACTTTTAATATATTTTTATTGTGTTAATAATAGTATAATGCTGGCTTCATAAAATGAATTAGGAACTGTTTCTTCTTCCATATTCTGGAAGAGTTTGTGTAGAACTGGTAGTAGTTCTTCCATAAATATACTTAAATAAGCTTCCTCTTGCTTTAATTAGCTAGAGCAGAATTTTGTTTTCTGCAATTTAACCATGATCAATATAAAAAACATGATTAATATATCAGCTATCATACATATTCACATATTACTAGTAGGCTTCATGTAACTTATTTTTCTAGTATTTATTAAAGTTCTAGGTACATGGCAATTCTTAATACTATATAGATATATAAATAAAAATACATCTCTAAGCAACCTAATATCATAGTCATGTAAATATTTTCTATTTCAAAATATTCCCTTATATGTTAGTATAAAAATAGCAACAAAAAGTATGCTAGACATTAAACTTGAAAAAGCTTTATGAAGAAATATGAAAGATGAACTCCTGGCATTTAAAGTGTAAAATTTATACAGATATTCCTTTGAAAAAGGCAAAAACTACACAGTATATGCCTTGTTTCGTGAAAGGTTTACATGATGTCAACCTTCTGGCAATGAAAATAAGCACAATTGCTCTAGCTGATCTCACTCTATGTTTATTTACTGTTTCTAAATATATTTTCCTGCCAACTTCCAAAGAGTTTCTAGCCCTAAGCTTTCCTATTGACCATCACTGGTTCAGCTTAAAAGCTGTTCTTCAACTCAGTATAGATAAACATTGGAAAGAAAGTGAGAGTCTATGAAGACAAAAATTTAAAATGTTATCCATAGGCAGTCATAGCTTGACCATTATTTCACTTCTACCTAACAGTTATCACTCTATTATCCATCAGGACAATGGGTTCTCCTTACACTTAAGCAGGGCTTTCAACCTAGTTTTACCTGAAGGAGTTGGCATAATGGTTAGTTCAAATCTGAAATCTACCATTTATTAAGTAAGTAATCATGAGTAATTTACTTAACTGCTCAGAGCCTGAATTTCTGCACTGATTAATTATCTAAGTTGCTAAGCTGCTAGGATGGGGATTCAACCCAGTGTTGTCAACTACTCCATGGCTGCTATGTCCGTCTAGTCTGATTGAGCGGCACACATGAGACCCTTGCAAAATGTTGGCAAATGAAAGCTTTTTTTTATTTACAGAAAGCAGCTTACTTATATTTTTAGGTAACATTGACCAAAATAGCCATCCTGAAGCCAAAATCAAAGATCAAAATAACCATTCAGAATTCCTCGCACATCTACCTTTTCTCCTCCAAATCCCAATGCTTCCCTGAGTCAAGAGTCATTGCATTGGATCTCACCTCTATTGACACCAATTTGTGGTATAAAACTAGTCCAGGGAAATCTTAGCTTCTCTTCCCCATCAGTTCAGACCCCAGCTTCTCCATTCAGCCCTTTGTCTTACCGAGGGCTGGTCAGCAGGTGCTAACCACGAGTTAAAGAGTTCATATGACCCACCTCTCTTCAGACCAGTCACAAATTAAGGAGTTCGTATGACTCTCTCCACTTTAGACTAGCTGGCCCCACTATTCTCTTAGGTTTGATAATTTGTTGCAAAGACTAACCATCTCCTGGAAAAGGGCTATCTTTACAGTCACAAAAGGGATTTACAAGACTATATGCACCAGCACCTAACAACAACAACAACATGCACAGGCAAAACAGGGAGGAGTTTCCACTCAAAGCTTCATGTTACTAGGGCTGTGTAATCCTTCCACATGCATCATCAATCCACAAGCAACAAAGAATTTCTTTATCCCAGACCTTCATTGCCTTATGCATACATAGTCAATGATTAGGGCCCCATTGCATATGCATGATCAATGGGATCAATGCATATGTGTGATTGATTGCATCATACATACTTCCTTCTTGAAGTTATTTGCCAGGTGTGGCTTAAGGGTCCCACTACATATGCACTTAAAGACTTCTCAATTGATGGCAAATTCCAAATGTTATTTTCAGGGAACTAGAGATAGATCAAACCAAGTTCTTTATCTCACATCTTCTGTATCTATTAATACCTATTAATAGCAACAATAGGGTAATCCTCATAGGCTAAATCTCATAAACAAACCTCATCTTTATGGATTGAATTGTGTCCTCCAAAAAGATATGTTGAAATCCTAACCTTTCTACCTGTGAATGTGAACTTGTTTTGGGAAATAAGGTATTTCTTTTGTTATGTTAATGAGTCATACTGAATTAGGGTGGGTTGGATTAAGGTAAGTACTAAGCTTAATTCATCCTGTCTGAATGGTGTTTTATAAAAAAGGGAAAAAAGACACTGAGACACACACAGGGAAAAGAGACCGTGTGAGGATTTGTCTGTAAGTCAACGAATGTCAAGAACACTCAGGGGTACCCAAAAGGAAAGACGCCCCACCTGTTTTCCCCTCCTCTTGGAGCCAAAGCTCTGATTTAGATTTATAGCCTATAAAACTATGAAACAATAAATTTCTGTTCTTTAAAGCCACCCACTTGTTTTCTTACGGCAGCACTGAAAAACTAAGATAGACATGAAGATTAAATATAATTTATTTTCTCCTAATGCACTTAGCCTAGTGCTTGTCAATAAGGATATATTCAACAAAGCCTAATTTTTAAAAATTATTGAGGAGAACTTTTGGGACTTCTCATTTAAAACAGTTCCATCATAGGCCTACTAGAGTTTCCAAAGGACAGTTTTAGCAAAGGTCTATAAAGGCTATCTTAAGAAGAAGTACATTTAAATTTCATTTAGACATAAAGTTATAAAAAATTAGTTAACTAAACTGTTGGCAAGGTTTTATCTAAATTCTTAAGTCAAAGGATGCAATATTCACCTTGCAGAAAACCATGACTGTATGGTCAAATCTGTTGTTGTTGAGTCAATTTTGACTCATGGCAACCCCATATGTGACAGAGTAGAACTCCATCTGAAAGGGGCTGTGTGGGAATTTCACATTCATTGTCAGCTGTGTAGGCCTAGCGTCTCGGGTATTGTGGTATTGTTAATGCATAGCTTGCATAGTTCACTTCTGAATGTTCTTACGATTTTGATTTATTTTCCTTCTCTCTTCCCTTCTGCTTTCCCATAATTTTATAAAAGTTTAAAATTAACCTAACTTCCTCTTTGGGAGGTAGAACAACAAGTGATAAAATCTGAAGGCGAGACCACTGAACAAAGGAACCATCTTGGGACTGAAACCAGGGTAGCGTCAAAGGATCTTCAAGAATACCTACAGAAGGTCAACATGTCTGGAATGAGGTCATTGTGCCCACCTCAAAGGGGAACTAACATTCCACAGATTCTTTGGACCCTGACCTTGTCCTTATAAAATACTCTGATCGGCCTCCCGAGGGGTAGGCAGATTTTGGAGGAGTTCATTGTGCTCTATCTCCTGTATATCGATATACAATAAAACACTCTTGCTGCTCACCTCACCTCTGTGTCAGTATTGGCTTTTGAAATAGGTGGCTCAGACCTGCATTTTGTGGTAACAAATTTGGTGGCCCATACAGGGACCCAGCCGCCTGAGACGCAGCCCCAAGGCGGAGCCTGGGGCTGGTGGGTCCTCCAGACAAGTGGTTGCAAGAGGCTGCGTTTACCTCTGCGAGGAGCCATTGGCCAGCCCCGAGCCTGCCATAGCACCGCCAGTCCCCAACAGCACTGAAAGAGGGGAGTGAAAGAAAGCAAGACTGGCATAGGAGGGATCCCAAGGTGATTCTGCTCCCTATCGCGCTCAGGGCCAGGGTGGATAGGGCAGGTTCCAGGTTGCCGGAGCAGGACCTGAGCCCTTGGTTACTGAGGTGGGCGGTGCCTCAGATGACCGATCCCCGTGAAAAGGATTGCAAGAAAGGACTCGTGGTGACTCTAGAGTCTTGGTTTCAGAGTGTGTGAATCCTCCTGGGATTGTCTGGGAGGTTGAGGTCACCAAGATCACCTCTATCACCCAAAAAGGCTGTCTGAGAGGTTGAGGCTGCCAACATGACCTCTGTCACTCTTTCAGGGACTTGTCTGTAGTGTAGTGCATGATTCCCTCGGAGAGTGTTTGAGAGGTTGAAGCTGCTAGAGCTGCTTTCTGGCGTAGGGCTAGCCAAGTATGAGATTGAGGGATTCACGACAGTTTGTGTTTGTTTGCTATTTGTGCGTATGTGTATTTGTCCCTGTGAACTCCCAGTGTTCTTGTGTCGTCATTGCGTTAACCCTTACCTGTATGAAATCTGACACCAAATTTGTGAATATTTTTGGTTCCAGTTTCTTCAGTTCTGAGAAAAACAACACCAAGGAGGTTGGGGGCCCAGAATAGGAAGTAACCTAAGCTAGATATTATATGAAATGTGTTTTATCAAAAGAAAAAGAATAATTTTGTCTTAAAGTAAAAGTAACAGTTCCAGAAGAGTAAAAAAGAAAGAAATTAGTTACTTTTTGCCCTTCAAAATGTCTAGGTCAACTTAAACATATATACACATCTTCCATGAGTCAAGAGAGTGAGGGAAGGGCAAGGTCAGGCCTTCTCAGCCCCCAGCCCCCAGTCTCCAAGGTCGTATAGCTCCAGGGAAGTTTTGAAAGACCTTTTCCACCTAGGTGGAGACCCTTTTAAGACAAAAGATTAGAAAAATGCTGCTTTGCTATAGTTATCAGAAATTGGGTAGATCCCAGTCGTAAAAGAACTGTAAACAAGTTCTCTGTATTATAGGGGAACTCTAAGAAGTCAAAAAAGAAATCACAAAGAGACACACCTGAAATGGCCTGGAAAAAGGTTTCCAGCAGTAGCCAGAGACTTAAGGTTATATCCATATCAATGAATTGGTCAGTTGAGCAGAGACTTTGTGATTTCCAAAGCCAGTTGATAAAATCTTTAAGGGTTAAAGTTAGATTGGGAAACATATGAGAAATAGTAAAAGTTAAGTGAAAATCAGAATATTTAAGCAGACTTTCTTTCAACTAGAGTTATGTTTTGTTATATACAGTCTTAAGACAATTCCCAAGACATTTTATGTAATTTATTAATATTACATTGAGTTAATAGATATTTGTCATAATTTAAGCTTATATACTTTGGCTTTTTATGCCACAAGAGGAAGAATGTATATATATTTAAGTCTACTAATGAGTGTGTTCATTTTTGCCATTTTAAAAGAATGCACTATAATGAGTATGCAACAAAGACATTTAAGAGTTTATTGAAAAAGAAATTTATTTTATATGGTCAAAAGTTTTATCTATCTGACTAAATTTTAACGGTTTAATTTATAATTTATGAGCTTTTCAAAAGCTTTAATGTTAAATAGCTTATAAAACAAAGAAGCAAGTTTCTTGCTGTTAAAATAACAAAATTTTCTTTGATTTCTGAGCTGAAGGGTTAATTTATTCTTTGTGTAATCTGCCTCAAAGACAAATGTTCAGTTTCTCATTAGAATAAGATTCCTGAGTTGAAAACTAAGCCACATGGCTTTAGGAAAAAAAAAAAAGCTAAGGTTTTTACCTTCAAAATCTTTGGTTAAATAACTTAAGTGTTGTTTCACAGTGACCTATAATCACCTCCTGACAACTCTGAAACTTCATGGAAAGCCATAAAAAATATGTTATAAAAGAAAAGTGCTAAAGAGGTTTATTTAACATGTTATAAATTATACATAAAGTGTTGTTAAAATCAAGAGACATGCCTGATTCTCACTGGGTTACAATTTATATGTCAGTATTTCCTCTTATATTTTTACCTGGTATTAGACAGCAAATACATAATATTATGTTATAATTTTATTATTATCTCTTTATAGTTAACTTGGTCACAAATTTATTTTTTTGAATCTAGCATTATCAAGGCCAATAGTTTGAGGAATTCACATCATTTACCTATGAACTTTTTTTTTTATTACTACTCGGCTATTTAGAGACATGGTATATTCTTAATATATCATGACTATATGGTATTTTGTCTCAAGATTATTATGTATTATATCTAAAGTTCTTTAAAAGTACAGTTAGTGGTTATATTTAGAACTATTTTATCTAAAGTTTTTTTTTAAACTGATTTGGTTTGACCTTTACTTTGAGCTTATAATTAATTTCTATCAGGTCTTTCATTATAAGAGTATTATTTTTATAAGTTAAGCATGGCCATATTAAGTTTTGTCATCTGCAGATAAGTTTTTAGTTCGCTGATTTGCTGAAAACATTTGATCAAAATATCTCAACAAAAAGTCAAACTATATCAGACTTATGAAAAGGACTGTGCCTAGACTCAATCAAGATTTCTAGAACTCTTATGCAGAAGCTGATGTGTTTGTAGACTTCTGCTGATCCAGAATCATGTGGAACAGAAATTGACTATATAAGACTAAGTAAACAAAAGGTTACTATGGGTTTTATATGGAAATATTGCCGATATTTTAAAGTCCTACTTTCTGGATATAAGAAACCATTTTCCTTCCTCCTAAATTATCTCACTAATGGGTTTAGATATTGTAACTCTTGAATTAGAAGTTCCTGTTGGTAAACTTAGTAAAGTTGTAAATATCATAATCAGAGAAGTGTCTGAAATTTGAGCTATGATTTTACAAAATAGAATAGTATTAGCCTTCCTGTTAGTCTCTCAAGAAAGAGATTGTGCCTTAATACATAAATGTTGCTGTATTTATATTTACACTCAGTCTGTGGTTTTGCAGAATGTAGTTGCTGTTGAGGCACGTAAAAAGTAGTTACTGATGCTGCTTATGCAAAAACAAACATCTATTATGGGGGGAGACCCATCTATCCCAGCCAGATCTCCTCTAGTCTGCACTTTAGCAAACTGGAACAGCTATAGCTATGAACCTATGACAAGAAAGAAGACGATATGCCCCAACACCGGCTGGGGGACCGGGAACATTGGCCCCAAAATTGGTCTTTGGCTTACGGCATGATTTTTCAGCTTGACTTGTTTTGTAAAAGACAAAAAAAAATGGGACAAATTCCCATATTTGCAAGCTTTCATACCTGTCTATGAAACTTTGAATCCCTATAACCAGGTTCTTTTCCAGGAAAAGTCAAAAGCAAAAGTGCTTCCTGAAGCCTCACCAGAGGATCCCCTCTTATGAGGAATAGCCCCATAACTGCTTCAGCTCTCCCTCCCCTATATAGGGAAGGTGTGGTAGAAGGCAACAGGTTGCGTCGAGGAATGACAGCAGAATCCCCCACAGGAAGGGTTGAGCCTGACTCTAGTTCAGCCAGCTTGGGAGAAACTGACAAGGAAGTGGTCATGGTTTGAATTATGTCCCCCAAAAAATTGTGTATCAATTTGGCTAGGCCATGATTCCTGGTACTGTGTGATTTTCCTGTATGTTGTAAACCTGCCTCTATGATGTTAATGAGGGAGGATGAGTGGCAGTTGTGTTAGTAAGGCAGGACCTGATCTACAACACTGGATTGTGCCCTGAGGCAATCTCTTGAGATTATAAAAGACAGAAGTGAGCAGAGAGACAGGGGGACCTCATACCATCAGGAAAGCAGTGCCGGGAGCAGAGCGCGTCCTTTGGACTGGGGTCCCTGCGCCAAGAAGCTCCTAGTTCATGAGAACACTGATGAGAAGGTCGAGACAGAGAAAGCCTTCCCCTAGAGCTGACACCCTGAATTTGGACTTTTAGCCTACTTTACAGTAAGGAAATAAATTTCTCTTTGTTAAAGCCATCCACTTGTGATATTTCTGTTGTAGCAGCACTAGATAACTAAGACATAAGGGAATCGAGAAGTAAGAGTCCGACTTCATCAGGTATGGTGTCCCCACCCCACACCCACCAGGATACTGTTTTCTATGAGGGTGTTGCTGGGGCTCGGTCAGGGCAATTTCCTCTGAGAGAAGTTCCAGCCAGAGGAGCAATGATGTTAGTGCACACTCTTTTCTCTACCTCCAACTTGTAAAACTGGAAGAATCACAATCCTCCTTATTGGAGCAATCCAAATAGAATGGCAGTAGTTTTCTATATGAAGGATACCACAAGGCAGGGTATGCAGTGGTGACATGAACTGAAGTTTCAGAGGCAGCTCCACTTCCTGCTGGGACTTCAGCTCAAAAGGCCAAACTCATAGCCCTCGGGTGGGCCCTGCAACTAGGAGCAGGAAGATGCATAACTCTGTATACTGATAGTAAATATGCCCATCTGGTCCTTCACTCACACAGTACCTTGTGGAAAGAGAGGAGACTTCTGACATCTGCCAACAAAGAAATAAAATGTGTACCAGAAATCCTGTAACTCCTGACAGCAGTTAATGATCTCCTTCAGGTGACAGTGGTGTATTGTCCTGGACACCAGAGGGGGCAATCTCCTGATGCAATAAGGAGCCAGAAGGCAAATGTAGAAGCAAAGAAGGCTGCAATGTGAGGAGATGGGATAGGGATTGAGATAGCCTTGATTCCTCATCTAGATCCTGCTGACCTCTCCAGACCAGTCTACACCACCAAGGACTTGGATAGGGCTAAAGAATGGGGTTATCACCCCACTGCTCATTTGAAGTGGCTGCTGTACTCTGAAGGGAAAGTGTTGTTACCAGAAGCTCAAGTATATGGTGTAGTGTCAGCTCTACATGAAGGGACTCGTTCTGGAGAAGACGCCAGTCTCAAATGGGTCCAGCAGGTGGTCACTGGACTAAATCTCTTAAAAAACATCCAGGATGCTACAAAAAGTGTCATCTGTATGCAAGAAACAATCTGAAGACTGTGCCCCACCCAGTGGAACAGGAAGTCCAACACCGGGGAACCAACATGGGAGAAGACTGGCAAGTAGATTTCACAGTAACGCCCTGGACACCTGGAAATTTTAGATATCTGCTGGCTTTTGTGGATACCTACTTAGGGTGGGTAGAGGCTTTCCTTTGTCAAATGAGCGAGCCTAAGAAGTGACCAAGGCATTACTCAAAGTAATCATATCCCATTTTGGTCTTCCAATCTCAGTCCAGAATGATAATGGGGAAGCTTTCATGGCAACAGTCACCCAAGAAGTCAATAAGGCTTTAAATATAAATTGGAAATTACACTCAGCCTGGAGACCACAATCAACTGGAAAGACTGAAAAGAGGAAGCATAATCTGAAAAAGTCCTTGGCAAAACTTTACAAAGAGACAAACTCCACTTGGATACAAGTTTTGCCTATTGCCCTGCTCAGAATCCGGGTAGGCCCTTGAGGTGGGCTCAAATCTAGGCCTTACAAATTAATATATGGGAGACCATTCCTGAAAAAGTCGATTTTCCCCACCTTAGTAATGACTGAGGTGGAGAAAAGAGACTGGGTCCGTTCTCTGGGAGCCGTCATAAACAGTTAATCAGTATGCTTCTTCTTGTTTGTCTTTTCCTCTGACACTCTCCTCCACAGGTTCCAACACAGAGATAGGGTCCTGTTGAAAATCTGGAAGAATCTGGAAGATCAACTGGCCCCTCAGTGGGAGAGACCTTTTGAAATTCTCCTGACAACCCACTCGTCTCTGAAATTAGAAGGAGTAGCAGCGTGGGTGCATCATTCAAGAGTAAAAGCAGCCCCGCCAAAAGAAGAGAAAGAAACAGAAAACAAAGAGCCACTATACTCTTGTACTCCAATTCAAGGCCTGAAATGCAAGTTTCAAAATCTTACAGTACAATGATTTTGACCTTATTTCCCTCTATCTTTCTATGTTTTTAGGAGACTTGGACAGAAAAGACGCCAGTGATCCTACAGGAAAAGGGGACACTGACCCTGCAAGTTGGGGACACTCTGACCCTCCCATGTGTAGTCTCAACCCTAACTCCAGGAGGTCCAGTTAAGTGGGACCTAAAAGAGCTCAAAAAAGGAACTTAAGAATAGTGATTATTCTAGTTTTTTTTTTGTTCCCTGTTTTATGAGAATATTAGCAAAAGGAACAACAGATACTCTTAAGGCTAGAAACATTTTTACCCTGTTGGGACACCCTTTTCCAGGCTCTGGAGATGCATGTCATCTAATTCCCTGAGATGCAGCCAACTTCTACTTTAACTCACCCCACCTACACCTACAGCCCCTAGTAGATATCTGGAGGTTTCTCACCCCAACCAACACCCCTAATCAGCAGAAGGTAGAGAAGAAGCTGTGCCCTGTTGTCCATGATTGAGAAACTTCCAATAAAACAGGTGACTGAAAGGGGCTGTGTGGGAATTTCACATTTATTGTCAGCTGTATAGGCCTAGTGTCTCAGGTATTGTGGTATTGTTAATCCATACCTTGCATAGTTCACTTCTGAATGTTCTTATGGTTCTGATTTATTTTCCTTCTCTCTTCCCTCCTGTTTTCCCATGATTTTGTAAAAGTTTAAAATTAACCTACGTTCCTCTTTGGGAGGTAGGACAACAAGTGATAAAATCTGAAGGCAAGACAACTGAACAAAGGAATCATCTTGTGACTGAAACCAGGATAGAGTCAAAGGATCTTCAAGAATACCTGCAGAAGGTCAACATGTCTGGAATGAGGTCATGAGGTCATTATGCCCACCTCAAAGGGGAACTAACATTCCACAGATTCTTCGGACCCTGACCCTGACCCTGTCCCTGTAAAATTCTCTCATCAGCCTCCAGAGGAGGAGCTCACTCCCCTTTGTCTCCTGTATATTGATATACAATAAAACACTCTTGCTACTCACCTCACCCCTGTGTCAGTGTTGGCTTTTGCAGCAGTTGGCTCAGAGCTCTGTTTTGCAGTAACGGGTAGAGTTTTCTCACTTGTAATCTTTACAGAAGAGATCACAAGGCCTTTCTTCCATGATGCCTCTGGGTGGGTTTGAACCACCAACCATTAGGTTAGTAGGCCACCTCAAACTGTTTGCACCACCCAGGGACCTTGACTGTACATATGGTATAGACATATATACTTTGAATGGGGGAAAGGGAGGAGAGAACATATTATGCTAATTGTGGAATGATAATAGAGGGAAGATTTCAGAAAAGGGGAATGATAAGGCACTGAAGGAAAATTCCTCCTAACTCAAACCTTTAAACAATGACAATGATTTTAATAGAATTTTAGACTGTCTAATCAATGTTAACTAAGAAATATATTATGAAAATATTTTTCATAATCATTTTTAAAAATGTCTGCTCAGAAAACTAGATTAAATACATAGTTATCAGCAGTGTCTAATTTTATATCGCATATAGAAATGTTAAGAATTGTTAATCTGATAGTTAGCCAAACTTACAAGGTTTCTCCTTATCCAATCATAATGTATATTTACACAGAAAGGGTACAGTGCTTTCAATTAGCTTTCTAGTTGACTTTTTTTGCATTCTTTTGGTAAGACTTAATTAATTTTCAATAAATTACCAAGAAGCACTTGTTAAGGTATAGTAGGTATTACAGAGGCACTGATTATATTAATTTCTTATGACTTGTTATTAATATACCTATTGCACAAGATTTTTAGACAGTTAATTTAAAATGTTTAACAAGGTAAAGCACTTAAGATTATCACCAAAGTATGACACATTAATGGAAAAAAAGAAAAAAAAAATAGAAAAGAAAGACAAAAATATACCTTGGTCAGGACAATTGTGTTAAATAAAACAAATATTTTATGACACCAAATAAATGTACATTAAAAAAAATTTTCAATTTCTGGTACTGTTGGGCACTATCAGTCACAGTGTGGATTTCACTATAAATGATGTACTAGTATTACTGGAAATGTGATACATTCTGATAATATAGTCAGTAACTAACGTCACCACATGAACAAAATGTGCTGGAGATAAGACTTAATTACTTCGCACTTTCATTTACACTTTTCTCAGTATGCTCAGTAATTATTTTCAAATACCAATCTCAATATCACATTAATTTCTTTCTTAGAACAAAATGTTTATAATCTACCTGTCTTCTATGGTCTCATGTCATTAACATCTTTGAATGCTGGGAATGTGTTCTTGAGAGAGAAATTATCATAAATAAATGCTTGCAGAAATTATATTGATTGTAGTGATTTAGAACATATTTATTATGGATACTACTCAAGGGAATGATTTAGTTCTTCACAGAAAGTTGTAATTTAGAGTTTTGAGACATCTTGAAAATCTTTGCTCAGTAAATATTTATTTCATGAACAAAAGGCCTTAATTTAATAGAGGATGACTAAAAGGTCTGGTTCAAGGTTAAAAACTAGCTTATAGGCACAGCTAACACTAAAACATAGACTTTCTTATTCAATCCACTTACCTTTTCAATATAATTTGTAGTTGTAAATTAAAGAGTCCGCATGATTAGTAACAGATCACAAAACGGATATATGCTCAAAACGGAAGGTTAGAAGCAGTTTATGAGAAAAACAAAACAGACTAATAGCATTACAATATCCACCTTAAAAGTAATTTTATAAGCTTCTAGATTCATGTTGTTAACAGATTAAGCACGTACATTATGTTAAAAATTAGAGTGTCCTTATTGAGCTTTTCTTTGAAACAATGAAATAGAAGTATTTTAAGAAAAAAAGTATAAGGGGTTACATAAATTCTACCCCTTCCTACAGGGTCACTATGAGTAGGAATCAACTAAACAACAATGGGTTAAGGGATGATTATACATACGGTTGAAAATTTATTCTCTTTTTATACTTACATTCTATCAATTGGCAAGATCTCAAAAATAAATTATTTTTTCAACAACAGCCAAAAATATACACATTACCTTTAGGTAAAATGTCTAGAGGATATTTGAGTCATACCTACATATGGTGCAAATAGTATGGGTGCAGAACACAGTTACAAATTGCAAAACTTCTATTTGATCATTCTTGGAGAAACATAATAAAAGCTGTTTTTCAACATGGGGAGTAAATGAGATTATAAAACATCTTATCTGGTTATTTTTGCCATTTTTCAAAGAAAGCAACTCTTGCCTAATGTTGGTTATTTGTATCTGTTGTCAAAATAAGAAAAAATAAAATATTATGAATACAGAGGATATTTTTCTATCTGGATATATCTTTTATATGTTAGTATCATAAATATTCACCTGAAGATGTCATGACATTATTGAAGAGAATGTGGCACATTCCTATTAAAAATTTTCAAAAATATTTTAAAAAGCCACATGATTTTAGCAATCCAGAGTAAGAATGAAAAATTATTTGAAAGCCATAGCATTTATTTCATTTATCCATTTATTAGTCACAGAGATAGTTACTGGCAATAAAAATAAAAATGCATCATTCTATTCCTGAAGTTATGGGAGATGAATGAATAAATAAGGAATCTGAAGACAATATGATATGCTAATAAGACTAAGGGATCAAAAAAGAATGTCACCAAACCAGAAGCTACTTTGAAAATCATATGAAATCCTCACAGCAACATTTCAAGATGCTATGTGAATTTTGATGATTAAGTGGCTTGAATTCCCTAAGTCATGCCTTTGAATTATGGTGTTGATGAAGAATATTGAATATACCATGGAATTCCAGAAGAGTGAACAAATTTGTCTTGGAAGAAGTACAACCAGAACATTCATTAGAAGTGAGGATGGTGAGACTTCATCTCATGTACTTTGGACATGTTATCAGAATGGACAAGTCCCTGGAGAAAGACATCATGCTTGGTAAAGTAAAGTGTCAGTGAAAAAGAGGAAGACTCTTAAGGAAATAGTTTGACACCACAGGTGTAACAATGGACTCAAACACAGCAATGATTGTGAAGATGGCGCAGGACTGAGCAGTTTCATTCTGTTGTCCATAGGGTCCCTTTGTGTTGAAAATGACTCAACGGTACCCAACAGCAACAACAACATTTAAGAATATTTCAAATATTAATATACAATTAAATAACAATTATATATAAATTTTTAAAATCTCTAATGTTGGAATATTTAAAATTTTCACAAATATTTTCCTCTTTTAAATATTATTGTTAGGTGCCATTATGTCTGTTCCAACTCATAGTGACCCCATGTACAACAGAATGAAACACTGCCAGGTCCTGTGCTATCTTCACAATTGTTACGATTGAGTACATTTTTAATCCAGCTCATTAATCCTTCTTCTTTTTCACTGAGCCTCTACTTCATCAAGCATGATGTCCTTCTTCAGGGAATTTTCCCTCCTGATAACATATCCAAAGTACTTGAGGCAAAGTCTCTCCATCCTTGTGTCCAAGGAGCACTTTGGCTATATTTCTTCCAAGATTTGTTTGTTCTTCTGGAAATCCAGGGCATAGTCAATATTCTTTGCCAACACCATAATTCAAAGGCATCAATTCTTCTTAGTTCTTCCTTATGCATTTTAAATATTGGTCCCATTAAATGCATTGTATAGGAAAAAGGAGCAAAGTTGTAACAAGTGACCTTAAAGTACGATTTTATGAAAACTCATAAATTGAATCAAAATATTAAACAGAAGTGAAGACTGCTTCATGAAACCTTTTCTTTAATAATATTCCTGTTATCTTACATCTCTAAAAAAAAAAAAAAGCTCTTAGTCATCTAGTAAACCAATTCAAGTCATCAATATGAATCACTATTTTGAGTAGCCACTGTGGACTACTTTTGACCCATCCTAGAGCATATTATAAAGTTCCTGTCTAATAAAAATTATAGAATTTCATATCATTATTCTTAAAACACAGTGAGCAAATAATACAAGAGGTTGAGAGCTTATAAAGCAAATAAAGAAGGCTTCCACCTCTGTATGATGTGGTGAATGTACTTTTCCTTATTCTTATTGCTAAGTACAACTAGAAATCCTAGACTTTCTGTGAACAAACAAACAAAAAACATAAGATTAAATGGTAGGGTGAATAATTCAGGCAGGCTAGGGACTTCAGGACTCAAAGAAAACACAATTATGAGATTCCTGGGTTCTCTTCTTGCTTCATATAGCCCAGACTAGATTCTAGAGAAGCCAGCAACCTGTAAGCATAAACAAGCTTGGACATGAAAATCCCCAACAAAAGCCTGCTTTCTCTAGTCAAGAGAATAAGAAGGGGGAAGCCAAGAAAGGCAAAAAAGTTTTAGAGCATATCCACTCTACTTTAGCAAAACACTACTGAAAAAACTTTGTCTCACCTGCACCTATGCCAGCAAAGACCAAGAGGAGACCCTAGACTTTCAACTTCACCAGGCTGTAATTGCTTGCCCCAACCTAGACACTATCCTGCCAGGGTGGTGTCAGAGAAGGCCAGGCAAGAATCCAGGACCTTCATTTCCTCGAGGTGGTTATAAGACACCAGCTGCAGTGTTAGTGGAGACAACATGGGAAGCCTAGACCTCCACCCCTACTTGGCAGTAATGGAGCACCCCTTCTTCTCTCTCTGTCTCAGGGTGGTATCAGAGATTGCTTATTGGAGAGGCAGAACTTTAGCCAACAGCCTGTAGAAATGAGGCCATCACCCCATGCATGGTGTCAGTGGAGGCCACATGAGAGCAGTAATGAAGTGTTCCTATATTTTCCAACTGAAGGCAGTTCCATAATGGTAAGCCAGAACTCTCATCCCATCAAGGAGTAATGAGAAGCTTCCCTTCTTGGGTTTCAAGAAGGGTCAAGTTGCGAATCTGGATTTCTACCCACATGTGGCACATTATGAGTCAGTGCCCACCACTTTGCCCTCTTAGAGTGTGAAAGAAAGTAAGCTAAAATAAAAAATTAAATAAGACACAGAATCTCATAATATAATTCCTAAAGTGTCCAGGTGTCAACTGAAAATTACTCCACATACCAATAATAAGGAAGATCTCAAAATGACAATAGATCCGAATGTCAAGAAGACAGAGGTGTTATAATTATCTGAGAAAAATTTTAAAGTAACCATCATAAAAATCCTTTAGGGAGCGATTACAAACATAAATTTAAAAAAATGAAATGAAAATTAAACAAATGGGAAAAAAATGGAAACTCACAAAGAAATAAAAAATCTTAGCAAAGGAATAGAAGACAGGAAGAACTGAGTAGAAATTTTAGAACCGGAAATTAACAGCTCAGTGCATGAACTCAATAAAAGAATGGAAGAGAAGAGAAAAGAATCAGTGTACTGGAAAATAAACCAACAGGTAGTATCCAATCTGAATAACAGAGAGAAAATAGAAAGAAAGAAACCCTTGTGACTATAATAAAAGATCTAATAGTCATGTGATTGGTGTCTTAGAAGGAGAGGAGAAAGGGGGTGAGGCTGACAAATTACTTGAAGAAATGACTGGAAATTTTCCAAATTTGACAAAAGACATAAACCTACAGATTCAAGAAGTTGAGCAGATTCCAAGAAATTAAACCCCAATAAATCTGTACCAAGACCCATAATAGTCAAATTTCTGAAAACTAAAGACAAAGAAAAAATCTTGAAAGCAGTGAGAGAGAAAGGACATCTTAGTTATAGAAGAAAAACAATTTGAATGACATTGAATTTCTTGTCAGAAAGCATGGAAATTAGAAGAAGTGGCATTACTTTTTTAAAAAGTGCCAAAATGAAAGAATTTTCAATCCAGAATCCCATAGGAAGTGAAAATATTGCTCAGGAATTAAGGAGAAATAAAAATATTCTCAGATGAAGGAAAAATATGAAAATTTGTAATCAGCAGGCATACTCTAAAAGAATAGCTAAATGAAATTTTCTAAACAATAAGAAAAGATGAGGAGAAATATTACAACACCAGCAAGGAAGAAAAAACACTTAAGCAAAAATACAGATAAATACAATAGAATTTCTTTCTCCTCCTGAATCTTCTAATTTATGTTTGACAGTTGAAGCAAAAATTACAACACTATCCAATGTGGTTCATAATGTATGTATAAAAATATATAAGCACAATATAAACGTAAGAGGGTATAATGACTAAAAGGTGGTAAAATGTATACATTTCATTCAAAATGTTATATAATTACATTGTTTGACTGTGATAAGTTATATATATGAAGTAATACTTCAAGCAACCAATTAGAAAGCTATATTAATAGACATACTCAAAAACACCGTATATAAAATAACAATCTACAAAAAATTAAGAAAACCATAGGAAGAAAAAAAAAAAAACCAGATAAACAAAAATCAGATATAGCAAACAGGGAACAAATAATAAATGGCAAACATAAGGCCTAAGATATCAATAATTACATTAAATGTAAATGGTCTAAACATACCAATTAAAATGACAGAAATTAGCAAAATGGACTAAAATTCTAAACATAACTATATGCTGTTTATGCAAAATTTACTTCATCTATAATAGTTAAGTTGAAAGTAAAAGAATGAAAAAAGATATATCATAAAAACATTAATCAAGAGAAAACAGAAGTAGTGACATTAACATCAGATCAAGTAGACTTCAGAGCAAAGAAAATTACCAGAGATAGGGCCAACATATAATGAAAAAGGGGTCATCCACCATTAGAACATAAACATCCGAAATGTGAATGCACCAAAAAACAGACTTGCAAAATATGCTAGGTAAATAAGTATGATGCTAGAAACTCAGTATAGAATATAACTAATTCTTTAAAATATAATTCTCTAAATATAATTAATATATAAATGTAATAATTCTTTTAAAAACACCTATACACACAGATACTTATACAAACTTAAAATAGCTCTAGAAAGATGCACAGGAAACAAATGACAGTGATTTTCTCTGGGGAGGAATCAGATGATTAAAGGGAGCAATCACCCAGAAAGAGCTATGTGGAGAGAGCTGCTGGACAGGAGCTGTGACTTTCTTCTGAGAGACACAGCTAGCCCACAACTACACCAAAGGGAGGGAGCCTGGAATAGCAATATTCTTGTCTTCTGCTGTTACTCCACATAATATGGAGTAAATGGAAGCCAAATAATAGATGCCCTTTATGCTTATAAGTCTACTGGATACAGAGCAGGGCAGAGAAGAATGAAGAGTTCATATGGAGCAGCTAACAGAAGATATCCACCATTTGTGAATGGTCTTTCCTAAAACAAAAACAACAAATTATTTCTCTTTTACAAGCATGGGTATACATTTTTTTTTTTAATTTTAAAAATGAGTTACAGGGTTGAGATTTTCATATGAAATTCAGATATGCAAATAAAAAAATATTTTCAATAACAGCTCAATTTTGAACCCTTCCTTTTGATCTTGCCTTAAAATCCTCATTTTCTGGTATTTGCAGGGAGAAAAGGAGGGATTAAAAGGCAGTCCTTTGACATGGATCAAAAGGCAGTCCTTTGAACAGAACAAGGATATACTGCATAGTTCAAAATTGGAAAAGGTGTGTGGCAGGATTGTATTCTTTCACCTTACTTGTTACAAAGAATTGTGATGAAAATGGGCTCATAAAGGGCTGTGGCTCTCGTTAATTAATCCACATTACCCAGTGGCAAGATCACAAGCTTTTATTTACTTACACAGTGGTTAGGATGCAAATGAATGGTGTACTATTCATTGTGGGTCAGCCTCCCTTAGACTCCTTTCCAAGATGAGTTGACAAAGGAAATCTTATGCACAAGTAAGGCTCCAAGTAAGGCTCTAAGTTTATGTTGCAGGCAAAAGTCCCCAAGGCAAAGGGATATAAGGGCTTCATACCTTAAAGTCATGGGAACAGGGGAAAAGAGTGAGAGATAAGTACTCCTTACCTTAAAGGAATGAAGGAGGAAGTATTTTTTTTTTTTAAAGTAAAGCCACTCCTTCTAGTTTCCATGGTTTCTGATGAGAAATCTATTGTTATTCAAACTGTTTTTCCTCTATAACTAAGGTGTCATTTCTCTCTCATTGCTTTCAAAATTTTTTCTTTGTCATGGCTGAAACAATGGACTGAAACATAGCAACAGTCATGAAGATGGCACAGAACTAGGCACTCTTTTGTTCTGTTATATGTAAGGCTGCTATGAGTCAGAGATGACTGGATAGTAACTGCCTGCAACAAAAAAGGAGGGAGTGTTACCCAAAGGAGCCTCTGCTCAGTGTGTTTTCTTGTCAATAAAGACATACTGAGGTGAGGAGGAGGAAGAACATTTTTTCCAAGTGTGTAGGCAAGGAGCAAGGAGGCGTATATCTCAAATCAAGCTCCCTGAAAGGAGGCAGAATCTTTTATACTGTCTCTCACAAGGAAGTATATACAAACATTATGGACTACGTAGGTTATCATGGTGTGAAGGCACAGTAAGACAAATTGCATTTTTTCTTTGGCATGTAGGTTAGTCAGCTTGTTTGACTACCTTAAGCCACACCTAGAACTTTGAGGACAATGGACTGGAGGGGGCAGGTTCTGCTTGGTCTGAGCAGCTCCCAACTGAGCCACACTACTGACATCACCTAAGGTTTTGTTTGCTAATTGACAGGAGGAACAGGTAAGCAGCTCCTGGCTGCCTTGGCTACCAGGAAGAAGGCAGGTAACTGAAAATTGTAAAATAATTATAAAAGAATCTCTTCCAGTTTAAATCCTACCCCCATTGCTGTTGATTATGGATCATAGTGACCCTATAGGACAGAGTAGAACTGCTCCATAGGGTTTCCAAGGAGCAGCTGGTGGATTTGAACTGCCGACCTCTTGGTTAGCAGCCGAGCTTGTAAGGTTAAAGGACCACCTAAATATCAAGGCTTTTTCTTCTCTGCTTTGGGGTCTCAATTCTCTTCCCTCCTTTATAAGATGACATGAAGGCATAAAAAGAACTTTACCATCCTTGTGGCACCAGGCAGGGACACTGGAGAGAAGTAGGAAAGGCAAAGGGAACATTTATAGATCCCTGGCCTGTGCTCAGGTCCCTGCTGCTCTTTATTGGTGTGTGGCAGGACTGAAAGCCATTTACCCAATCATTTTGTACAGTTTTACCATGAGGTTGACTGAGCTACCTGCTCTTTTAGCACAGTTGTTTCACCTGTTGCTGATTTTCATGAGCCCTGCCTTGACCTGTAGCATTTTTAGCCTAATTTTCAGCACAGGCCTATTCCAGACCAGTTTTTCCCACTGGGCAATCATCCCTACATACCCATCAGCCATTGTTAATACACTTTCCAAACATCCTGTCGAACAGGACACTGTGCATACTCAATTTCTTCTCCTATGCTATAGGAAGCAGGATTCTGCTAATTACAACAGTGTCACTCAACAACTCTTGTTCCCTGAATTTGATTCTAACTGTGGGGAAATCCAGGGTGCTTAAATCTTATTTCTTGCTTTTATTTTTTCTGTGTCATTCTCAGATTTTACCATGGGATGAGTTACACAGAACTTCTTCTTATGCGCTAGGGATATCCCTTACTCATATTCTTAATTCTTCCTTACGTGATGAATTATTCTAAGGGTAATTTCAAAATTTTCATCCGAGATATATATTTGGCAACTGATAGAATTTACATACCTTTTCTTTCTTTAAAAAAAAAGATGGATTTTCAATAATCTCACTATGGAATTACCAAATTTGTGGGAAGCCACAAAGAAAAAAATATTTAGAATAAAAAATAAATAAATCTGTTTAGTATTATTATATTAATATTATTATTTAATAATATGATATTATTCCTATTATAAGCATAAACTATGTAAAAATAAATAACTAAAGATTGATGTTTGTGTTCTCCTGTATTGATCTCGTTGCTCATTTATTTTTCTTATTTTGAAGAGAAAAAATCCTTATAAAATTAAAGCATACATTCTGATGCAAATGACATGAGAAGCATTTGAAAATGTAGTTGAATATTGAAAATTTTAATAAAGAGATTTTATGCTATAAAAACCAAAAACTCATTGCCTTTGAGTTAATTCAGACTCATAGCAACCCTATAAGTGGTCTCTTAAAGTTTTTTACAAAGTTGCATACATAGGAATCTGAACTAAGTAACCACATTGAAGAATTAATCCCTAATTTTGTCTTCTCTGAGTAGAAGGAAAAATATGTCCCTAACATACAATCTATTTAATGCTACTTGTCTCTTTTCCACACTTCCACTTACCCCTTTTATTGAAATGTACATTTTCTCCTTGTTATTTTATAGTGAACAAAGACATTTTACAAATTAGGAATTCGGTTACTTGGTTTCACGGTTGTTAATTAAAGGTGTTTTCTTCTTTTTTAAAATAGAGACTAAAAAGCAAGAGATTGTTAGATGTTGTAACTGGTCTACGGCAGACACATTTATTTTGTGAGCCTTGTAGCAGAACTGTTTAGGATCTGATAGCCCAAGGTCAAGCTACAGTCTTCTCTGGAAAATAAACAATGAATCTTTTTGAAGCATTTTGACAGGAAAGCAATTGTCTCCAGTTGAAAGGACATGAGTATAGGATGTGTATATTATAGTGCACATGTCAAAATTCAGGAACGATAGTGGCTTTTGCCTCTAACCTAAGTAGCCCAGCACTGATGGTTCAGGGTGTTTTGATTGGAGTCAACATCCATAATACATTGTTCTTCTTTACTCTTTTTTTTTTTTTTTAACATTTTATTGTATGTCAGGTGAAGGCTTACAGAACAGTTTCTCATGTAACAGTAGTACACGTGCTGTTTTATGACTTTGGTTAACAACCCCACAACATTTTAACCCTCTGAATTCTCAGCTTTTTTTTTTTTCTTTTAGTGAGAATACACATAGCCAAAGATACACCATTTCAAAACTTTTTACGTACACATTTAAGTGACATTGACAATGCTCTTCCAATTGTGCTGCCATTCTCACCGAAGATGAAGGCTTACAGGACAAAATAGCCTCCCATTGAACAGTTACTACAAATGTTGCCCTATAGCAATGGTTAACAATCTCACAACACATCAACAGTATCCTTACTCAACTTGTGTTCCTTATCATCAGCTTCCTACTCCCCCTCTGCCTTCTGGCCCTTGTCACCGGACTCCTGTACCTCGGTAGTCTCATTTAGTTTTACTGGGCTGTCTATTCCCAGACTGAACAGTGAACTTCGAAGGTAACTTCACCTCTGAGCTGAAAGGGTGTCTGGGGGCCATACTCTTGAGGTTTCTCCAGTCTCCTTTAGGCCAGTAAATATGGTCTTTTTGTGTGTGTGTGTGAGTTAGAATTATGCTCTACATACTTCTCCAGCTCTGTCCAGAACCCTCTGTTGTGATCCTGGTCAGAGCAGTCAGCGGTGGTAGCCTGGCACCATCTAGCTGTACTGGACTCAGTCTGGTGGAGGTCTTGGTAGCTGTGGACAATTAGTCCTTTGGACTAATCTTTTCGTTGTATCCTGTTCTCTTCTTTCTACCTTGTTCCCGAAGGGATAAAATGAGTGTAGTATCTTAGATGGCCGCTCACAGGCTTTTAAGACCCCAGACACTACTCACCAAGGTAGAATGTAGAGCATTATCTTTATAAGTAGTGTCATGCCAATTGAGCTAGATGTTCCCCGAGACCATGGTCCCCAGAGCCCTCCGTCCAACAACTCAGTCCCTCGGGGAGTTTGGATGTGTCCATGGGGCCTCCATGACCTTTCCTTGTGCAGGTTGTGTTAGTTTCCCTTGTACTGTGTACTGTCTCACCTCTCACCCAAGATACCACTTATCTATTGCCTATTAGGTATTTTTCCCCCTCCCCTCCCATCCCTGGTAAGCAACAAGGATTGTTACATTTTGCATGTGAATTTTTTCATGGGTTTTTACAATAGAGGTCTCATACAATATTTGTCCTTTTGTGATTGACTTATTTCACTCAGCATAATGTCCTCCAGTTTCATCCATGTTATGAGATGGTTCACAGATTCATTGTTGTTCTTTCTCGTTGCATAGTACTCCATTGTGTGTACGTACCATAGTTTGCTTATCCATTCATCTGTTGATGGGCACCTACGTTGTTTCCATCGTTTTGCTAAAGTGAACAATGCTTCCATGAACATAAGAGTGACGACTCTTATTTCTCTAGGATGTATTCCTAGGAGTGGGATTGCTGGATCGAATGGTATGTCTATTTCTAGCTTTCTGAGGAAACGCCGTATCATTTTCCAAAATGGTTGTATCATTTTGCATTCCCACCAGCAGTGTATAAGAGTTCCCATCTCCCCGCAGCCCCTCCAACATTTGTGATTTCCAGTATTTTTGATTCGTGCCGGTAATGCCGGGGTGAGATGGTATCTCATTGTGGTTTTAATTTGCATTTCTCTAATGGCTAGTGAATGCGAGCATTTCCTCATGTGTCTGTTGGCCATTTGAATGTCTTGTTTGGTGAAGTGTCTGTTCATTTCCTTTGCCCATTTTTTGATAGGATTGTTTGTCTTTTTGTTGTAGAGGTGTTGGATTTTCTTGTAGATTATGGAGATTAGACCTTTGTCTGACTTGTACTGTCCAAAAATGTTTTCCCAGTCTGTAGGTTCTCTTTTGACTCTTTTGGTGAAGTCTTTTGAAGAGCATAGGTGTTTGATTTTTAGAAGATCCCAGTTATCTAGTTTATCTGTTGGGTTTTGTGTGTTGATGGTTATGGTTTGTATCCTGTTAATGCCATGTATTAAGGCCTGAAGTGTTGGTCCTATTTTTTCTTCAATGAACTTTATAGTTTTAGGCTTTATATTCAGGTCTTTGATCCATTTTGAAGTAGTTTTTGTATACGGTGTGAGGTATGGGTCCTGTTTCATTCTTCTGCAAATGGATATCCAGTTTTGCCAGCACCATTTGTTAAAAAGACTGTCTTTTCCCCATTTGATGGACTTTGGGCCCTTGTTGAAAATCAGGTTACCGTAGGTGGATGGATTTACATCTGGGTTCTCAATTCTGTTCCACTGGTCAATGTCTCTGTTGTTGTAAAAGTACCAGGCTGTTTTGACTACTGTAGCTGTATAGTAGGTTCTGAAGTCTGGTAGTGTGAGTCCTCCAACTTTATTCTTCTTCTTCAGTAGTGCTTTACTTATTCGGGGCTTCTTCCCTTTCCATATAAAGTTAATGATTAGTTTTTCCATCACTTTGAAGAATGTTGTTGGTATTTGGATCAGGATTGCATTGTATTTGTAAATTGCTTTAGGTAGAATTGCCATTTTCACAATGTTGAGTCTGCCTATCCATGAGCATGGTATGTTTTTCCATTTATGTAGATCCCTTTGGGTTTCATGCAGCAGTGTTTTGTAGTTTTCTTTGTATAGGTCTTTTACATCCCTGGTCAGATTTATTCCTAAGTATTTTATCTTTTTAGGGGCTATTGAAAATGGTATTGATTTCCTGATTTCCTTTTCATCGTTCTCCTTAGGTGTATAGGAATCCAACTGATTTTTGAATGTTTATCTTGTATCCTGCTACTTTGCTGAATCTTTCTATTAGTTCCAGTAGATTTCTTGTGGAGTCTTTAGGGTTTTCTATGTATAGTATCATATCATCTGCAAACAGGGAGAGTTTAACTTCTTCATTACCAATTTGGATGCCCTTTATTTCTTTCTCTTGCCTTATTGCTCTAGCTAGAACTTCCAGCACAATGTTAAATAGGAGTGGTGATAAAGGGCATCCTTGTCTTGTTCCTGTTTTCAAGGGGAATGTTTTCAGCCTCTCTCCATTAAGAATGCTGTTGGCTGTTGGTTTTGCATAGATGCCCTTTATTATGTTGAGAAATTTCCCTTCTATACCTGTTTTATTGAGCACTTTTATCAGGAATGGGTGTTGGACTTTGTCAAATGCCTTTTCTGAGTCAATTGAGATGATCATGTGATTTTTTCTTTCCTTTTATTTATGTGGTGAATTACGTTGATGGATTTTCTAATGTTGAACCAACCTTGCATACCTGGTATGAATCCTACTTGGTCATGGTGTATTATTTTTTTGATATGATGCTGAATTCTATTGGCTAGAATTGTGTTGAGAATTTCTGCATCGATATTCATGAGAGATATTAGTCTGTAATTTTCTTTTTTTGCGACTTCTTTGCCTAGTTTTGGTATCAGTGTAGTGCTGGCTTCATAAAATGAATTTGGAAGTGTTGCTTCCTCTTCTATGCTCTGAAATAGCTTGAGTAGAACTGGTACAAGCTCTTCTGTAAATGTTTTGTAGAATTCTCCATTGAAGCCATCTGGGCCAGGGCTTTTTTTGGTTGGGAGTTTTTTAATTAACTTTTCAATCTCTTCTCCTGTTGTGGGTCTGTTCACATTTTCAATATCACTTTGTTGTGGTTTGGGTAGGCCGTGTGTTTCTAGAAATTTATCCATTTCCTCTAGGTTTTCAAATCTGTTGGAATATAGTTTTTCATAATATTCTGTTATAATCCTTTTTATTTCAGTTGGGTCTGTTGTAATGTCCCCCATTTCATTTCTTATTTGGGTTATTTGTGCCCTCTGCTGTTTTTCTTTTGTCAGTCTGGCCAGTGGCTTGTCGATTTTGTGGATTCTTTCAAAGAACAAACTTTTGGTTTTGTTGATTCTTTCTATTGTTTTTCTGTTTTCTATTTCATTTATTTCTGCTCTGATCTTTACTATCTCCTTTCTTCCCATGGTTGTAGGCTTTTTTGCTGTTCTCTTTCTATTTGTTTGAGTTCTGTAGTTAATGTTTTGATTTTGCCCCTTTCTTCTTTTTTGATATGTGCATCTATTGCTATAAATTGTCCTCTGAGGACTGCCTTTGCTGTGTCCCAAAGGTTTTGGTATGATGTGTTTTCATTTTCATTTGATTCTAGGAATTTTTTAATTCCATCTCTGATTTCTTCTATTACCCTTGATGTGTAAGCAGAGTATTATACAGTTTCCATGTGTTTGATTTTTTTTCTTACTCTTTCTAGTGTTAATTTCTACCTTGATGGCATTGTGGTCAGAGAAGATACTGTGAATTATCTCAGCGTTTTGGATCTTGTTGAGGATTGCTCTGTGGCCTAAGATGTGGTCTATTCTGGAGAACGTTCCATGTGCATTGGAAAAGAATGCGTACTTTGCAACAGTTGGATGGATTGTTCTATATATGTCTATGAGGTCCAGTTGGCTGATTGTGACCTTTAGGTCTTCTGTATCTTTGCTGAGTTTCTTTTTAGTTGTTCTGTCCTTTACTGAGAGTGGTGTGTTGAAGTCTCCTACTATTATTGTGGAACTGTCAATTTCTCTTTTCAGTGCTGTTAGAGTTTTTTTTTTAACGTATTTTGGAGCCCTGTCATTGGGTGCGTAGATGTTTATTATAGTTATGTCTTCATGATGAATCGTCCCCTTAATCATTATATAGTGTCCTTCTTTGCCTTTTATGGTAGATTTTGTTTTAAAGTCTATATTATCTGAGATTAGAATTGCCACTCCTGCTCTTTTTTGGTAGTTGTTAGCTTGATATATTTGTTTCCAACCTTTGATTTTTAATAAATTCACATCTTTGTTTCTAAGGTGTGTCTCTTGTAGACAGCATATTGATGGATCCTGTTTTCTTATCCATTCTGCCACTCTCCGTCTGTTTATGGGTGCATTGAGTCCACTTACATTCAGTGTAATTATTGATAGATGGAAGTTTGTTGCTGTCATTTTGTAGTGCTTTTTTTTGTGGTGCTGAAGTTTTCTTTGTTCTTCTTACTCTCTTGTGCTGAGTTACTTTTGTTTGTGGATTTTGTGTTCATTTCTTTTGTTTTTGCTGAGAGTTTATGTTTTTCGTCTTTATTTTTATGAGTTGGTTTGTTAACTTTCTTTGTGGTTACCATGAATTTTACCCTTATCTTTCTAAGTTCGAATCAGTCTACCCTTACTTGGTATCGCCTTGCCTTCCTCTCCGTTAGAAGGTTCTATACCTATGCCGTTTGTTCCCTCTTTCATTGTTTTGGTGTTGTTGTCATCCTTTGATTGATTGCTCTGATTCCCTGTTGTATTTCTTTTGGTTTTGGATAGTCCTCGATAGTTCATTTCCTAGAATGGTATCTGGTTCATATGAACCTGCGTCCTAGGTCCTAGGTCCTGCCTGAGGGCTGAAGCTGTTTGTCCTCAGATCGAAGAACTCCCTTTAATAATTCTTGTAAGTTTGGTTTGACTTTTGCATATTCCCTTAGTTTCTGTTTATCTGGAAATGACCTAATTTCACCATCATATTTGAACAAGAGTTTTGCAGGATATATTATTCTTGGCTGACAATTTTTTTCTTTCAAGGTTTTATATATGTCATCCCATTGCCTTCTTACCTGCATGGTTTCTGCCGAATAATCTGAGCTTAGTCTTATCGTTTCTCCTCTGTATGTGACTTCTTGTTTTTCACGAGCTGCTCTCAGGATTCTTTGTTTGTCTTTAGTTTTGGCGAGTGTGAATATGATATGTCTTGGTGATTTTCTTTTGGGGTCTCTTCTATATGGGGTTCGTTGAGCTTCTTGGATGGCCAGCTTTTCATCTTTCATGATATTGGGAAAGTTTTCTGTCAGCAGTTCCTCAATGATCCTCTCTGTGTTTTCTGTTTTCTCCCCCTGTTCTGGAATGCCAATCACTCGTAAGTTTTTGCTTTTAATTGTGTCCCACATAACTCTCAGGGTCTCTTCATTTTTCTTTGTTCTTTTTTCTGAGTTTTCCTGAAACAGAGTTGTATCCAAGTGTTTGTCTTCAGTTCCACTGATCATGTCTTCCACGGTTTCAAATCTACTCCTCAGCCCTTCTATGACGCCGTCCATTTCTGAAATCTTGTTTTTTATCTTTTGGATTTCTAATTGTTGTTTTTGTATAATTTCGAGTTGTGAATTTATTTTGGCATTTTGTTCCTGCATCATCTTCCTGAATTCTTCCAATTTTTTGTCTGTATTTTCCATAAATTTGTCTATTTTTTCCTCATGTTTGTCAGCTTTTTGCCTCAGTTCTTGGAAAATTCCGAGTATTAGTGATTTGAGTTCCGTATCAGGTACTTCTAGTGCATTTTCTTCCACAGGAGAGTTATCTGGTGTTTTAATTTGGACACCTATTGGAGCCATCTTGTCTTGTTTTTGTAAATGTTTTGATATTGTTTGCTGTTTTGGGGGCATTCAGTAGATATTTCTCTTGCTTATTTATTGTAGATTTTTTTTTTTTTCGTCCTTGTGGTACAGCTGTGCAGGTCTAGCTGAAGAGGAGCCACTGGGACGGGTTGTTTGTGGCACTCACCGCAGCCACCAGGACGGTCGATAGTCAGTGCTGGGCAGGTTCCAATAGGGTTTGCCTGCACAGCTTGGTGGTGTGATGTCAAGTGCACGGTGCAGGTAGGCAGGATACAGCGGGGAGATGGTTATGTGTGAAGCTAAGCTGGATATGGGAGAGAGGAGAGAGGAGCAGGAGCGAAAAGCATACAAACATAAAAGAATGCTAAGGGAGCTTGTCGTTGGAATGGACAGATGAGAGACGCAAATTACCGGTCGTTCCGTCTCCCAATGGACGCTCCGCGAGGCTGCTCTCCCTTTCTCCTGTTTGCTGGTCTCCAATAGGAGTCCAAGATGGTGGATCTGTGCTGTGTTAGCTGGTAGGGGATCTCTGCATGAGTCTCAATTTGCTCTTCATTCTCTTTCAGTATTCTCACTCCATTTGGTGTTTGGCTGAGTTCTTTATCTCTTCATTTGATGTTCTAGGGTTTCAGGATTGTTGATTCTCTGTTTGGCTTAGTTTTTTGGATCTTTGCTATGGAGGGACAGTGTGGTGCTTCTGCCTAGAGCACCATCTTGCTGGGCTCCTCCTGTTCTTCTTTACTCTTGTGGGAAGACTTGCGTCAGTAAAAATGTATTTTGAAGCAAGAAGGACTCCCTTGAAAGTTTGTTCAGACCTGATGAATCAACTAAAATTCCAGTTAAATTTTCAACTTCTATTTTCCCATTAAATGCAAACTATCTTTCCAACTAAACAAAAGAGTGCCTAAAAAAAAATCAGATAATCTTCTTATGCTCAGAGTATAATACAATGCTTGATCCCGCCTAGGTCCTCCGTAAATATTCACTGATTTGAAATGAATTTATTTATCTGTTTTATTTAATAATAAATTATTCTGCTTATAAATTTTAAAGAGGGCACTAAATTTACATGATCAAATATAAACTATAAACAAAGATAAAAGTCATGATATGTTACATGGTGTTTATTTATTCTAATACTTAAAACTGGAGTAAGAAGTATAGAAGGTACTAAATGCTCTTCTTTGTACAGGATGATAAAGCACAAAGTGAAGGAAGCAATAATTCTTAGAACTGGAAAACTAATTAGCAATTCAAAACCATCATTAAATACACAAAGGAAAATTAAAACTAAACAAAAAAATACATAAGTTACAAAATTGTACTTGGCCCAAATAATCATAGCATCTTATTTCTTTAAATATAACTGATGTCCCCTTCTTTCAAATCCTCTTTAGGTATATTAGCTAAGTGCACCTGAACAGAGTAATTCTAAAGAATGCAAATGACCTAAATGTAAATTTCTTTCACTTAACGGCATATTATTTGGCACAAACAAATGCTAGCCAAATTATTCACAAAGATTCAGGAACATAACACAGTAGGAATGAATTTACTTCTGATGGCTAAGGCATTAAAGTTCATAAAAATTCACTTTTTAAAAAGGGCATATGAGCCCACATCATGTACATAAAATGTGGCATTTTATGTCCCCAGATTTGATCAATGGTCCATAAGTACACTAATCTGTGAATTTTAATGAATGCTAATAAAGTTAGGTCAATAAATATTTCATGAATAGTCACTAATGATTAATGAGAATTTTGTATATGTAGTATCAACTTTTTGAGAACATTGGCAATATTTTAGGAAAGATGTAGAGATAAATACAGTTACTTAGACCAAACCTAAATTCCAACTGCATTAGTTTATCTAAAATATTAATTTCTTCCAAAAATAGTGGCAACTTTTCTTTTTGAAGTAATTAAAGTAACAGAGTAAAAACACTTAGCATGAATGCCTACTTAACTTACTATATATGCCATACAATCAACTGGTCCATAAAATCAATAATTTTTTAGGTTTTTCTCCCCCTACATATTTATATGGCAATATTCTCAATTATTATTCAGTTCAATGATTCAGAGCGCCTTTTCATTTGCTGTATTGGCATCTACCTCCATATTTTTTAACCTCTCTCTGTTCCCTGTAGGGTTGCTATGAGTCGAAATCCACTTGAAGGCAGTGGGTTTGGTTTCTGGTTTATCTGCCTGTAATTAGATATCCACTTTGCCGAAGCAGAGCAGTTTAGAATAAATGGAGGCTCTGAGATGGAGATTGAAGCCTCTGGGAAATACTTTATGGCATTAAGGTGAAAATGTAGCAGAATATTTTTTTTAAAGCTCAGAAAACTGACTGGGAACATTAATTCAGTTAGCAGCTATTTTTAAAGCATCAATTGATTTTAAGTCTCTGTGTCAGGTACCAGTGAAAAAAAGGAAAACAAGAAAGAGGTCTGACCCTCAAAGAGGTCATAGTTAGAGAGAAGATGTAGACATGTAGCTAAATTATTGTATTATAACACTACAAGTATATAAAAAATATAACTATAAGATATTGTAAGGGAACAAAGGAGGGAATGTGTCATATGAAATTTTAAGACAAAGCAGTAAAATACTGATTACTTAGATTATAGCAGTTTTTAAAAATTATTTTTATATAACTATAAATTTGCCTATATGTATTTGTATCAATATCATCAGTGACAAATTTAAATATCAGTTTGATTTATTTTCATATCACAATACATTTGTAGATAATATATATTTCTGTCTTCAGATGAGGTATCCTAACTATTTATTACTAATTTTAAGCTATGGAGAAAAATAAAAAATATTATATGAGATGCAAAGGTAAACGTAATTGTTTTTGGATCATACATGATTTTGGAAGATACTTGATTTTTAAATTCAATAGTGTATTTTTCATCTATAGCCACTTTAGTGCTTAAAAAGAGTAATTGTGTTTCAAGAACTGAATCTCAAAGGCATCTGAAAGAAGTACTGAGAAAATGAACAACTTTGTTTTTAGGGCTTTTCTCTTGAATAATATATATGTAAATGATGGTCTTACAATATCTGGAAAATGGAGAAAAATAGAGATGGTAACTTGATAGTAGCCAAAAAACTCTTAAGATTTCCTTTTTATTTTTTAAAAAATTCACAGATTTAAAAGTATTTTAGCTCAATCAGTTTATCACTTTTCCTTTTTTCCTGACATAAGTTCCTAGCCTTATTGGCTCTGTGGGAGAAGGATGTGGCATTCTGCTTCTGTAAAGATTTACGGCCTTGGAAACCCTATGAGGGCAGTTCTCCTCTGTCCTATAGGGTCGCTATGAGTCAGAATTGACTTGATGGCAATGGGGTTTTTTTTATTTTAAATTTAGTTATAGAAACTGAAGGACAAGTAAAACTTTGTAAATGAAAAATACTATATTATAAAAATTATACCAAAAAATCCTTACCCATTTGAGCCCTTAGGAAAGAGACTTGACAATCGTATGTGTAGATTTCATTACTATTCTTAGGTTGGATACCTAGCCCAACAACCAATTTACATTACAGCTTACATCCCCTACCTCACCATAGGCTGACATTATTTGATTCTTAAATTCTACAAGGAGTCTTTTAATTTTGTTAAAGTTGGTGAATTTTAGCTATTAATAAATAATATTACTGAATATACCAAGAACTGCCAAAAGAATGAACAAATTTATCTTGGAAGAAGTACAACTAGAATGCTCCTTAGAAGAAAGGATGGCGAGACTACGTCTCACATACTTAGGACAGGTTATCAGAAGGGATCAGTCCCTGGAGAAGGACATCATGCTTGGTAAAGTATGGGGTCATTGAAAAAGAGGAAGATCCTCAACAAGATGGATTGACACAGTGGCTACAACAATGGGCTCAAGCATAACAACGATTGTGAGGATGGCGCAGGACCGGGCAGTGTTTTGTTCTGTTTCACAAAGGGTTGCTATGAGTTGGAACCAACTCAACAGCACCTAATAACAACTAAGAATGGGTTACATTCCTAAGCTAAAAAATATATTGATAATACCTATATTTTTTTATAAGGAGCCCTGGTTGCACAGTGGTTAAGCACTAGGCTGCTCACCCAAAGGTTGGCAGTTAGAACCCACCAGCTGCTCCAAAGGAGAAAAGAACTGATGATCTGCACCAGTAAAAATTACAGCCTAGGAAACCCTATGGGGCAGTTCTATTCTGTCATACAGGGTTGCTTTGAGTTGGAATCAACTCAACAGCACATAAAAACAACAATATAGCTTTTCATAAAATACGATTGAAACCTACAGATGCTCAATAAACTAGTCGAACTTGATTGCATCCTCATCATGAAGTATGACCTTGCTTCTTTTCTATTAGAAGAGAACCGATAAATTATTCATAAAAGTAAATAAAATAGAGAAGGGAATGTTGTCCATAAACCATACTAGACTTTTTCTGCAAATAACTCTCACTCCCTCCCCTGAGACCTAGGAAGAATTAGGAAAAAATCATGACGGAACATTTACTAATAGTTATATATTATCTACCAAATGAAAATGAAATCTGCTGTTTCTCCCTGTATCAACTTTTATTTTCCAGTGGTGTTGAATACGAAATGAAATAGTCAGACATAAAAGTGGAAGAAAAATTTAAATTACTTAAAAATTTTAGCAAAAATAAAATTTATTATGCAAACAAATATAAAAATGCATATAGATAAACATATTTGATTTGAATATTAAGCATCATCAGGGTATTGCATGAATTTTATTATAAAAACCCAAACCCAAACCTATTGTCGTCAAGTTGATTCCAACTCATAGTGACCCTACAGAACAGAGTAGAACTGCCTTATAGGGTTTCTGAGGAGCGGCTGATGGATTCAAACTGCCGACCTTTTGGTTGGTAGCCAAACGCTTAACCACTGCAGCACCAGGACTCTGCATTTTATTATACTGAGCATTAATGTACATTAAAAGCAAGGTTTTGAAATTTCCTACTGGCTTCTAAAATTCTGAGCAAGAGATCCTACATGGATTTTCAGTGTATTTCCTTACCAAAGTACAAACAAACAAACAAGAAGTTTCTAGACATCACTATTCAAACAGTTATTAGCAAACATTTGTTTTGCATTTTTGAAAACAGGCTCAATGAGTGAAATTTTTATAATTCAGCATACAAAACTATATTGTAGCAATTAGCTTTTGCTGTGTAACAAAGCATCCCAAAATCCAATTCCTTAAACCAAAAAACCATTTATTAGTTCTAGAATCTGTGTTGATGTCATAGTTCTATTGACCTAGGCCAGGCTCTGCTAATCTCAGCTGGGCTTCTTTATGAGTGTGTAAATCAGCTGAAAGGTCATCTGGGGCTGGTAGATTTAGAGTGGTTTTCCTTTTATGATTGGTAATTGGCACTACATATTAGCTAGGGTGATAGGGGCGATATGATCATTGTTTCTCATCAGGCAACGGAGTACTCTGGAGAATTTTACAAATGGGAAGAAATAGTTCAATAACATCATGGGGGGAAAAACCCCAAGTCTCTGCTTGTGTCACATTTACTACTTTCCTATTGGCTAAAGTAAGTCACGCGACTATGTTCAGAGTTAGTATGGGAGACACTATCTGATAGCATATTAAGAGGGAGAAGTAAAAAAAAAAAAACAAAAAACAACAATCTATGAAAAAGTTCATCCTTTTAAACCTTTAAATAGTTTCAATCTCTTCCAGAAAGATACGTTTATCAAAGATGTTTTGCAAAAGACTAGGAAGTTAGACCGTGTTAGGACTGGGTTTCAACCACAGAGACAGTGAAACTAATAATAAAAAATGAAGCCAACATTTCTGAGTATTGTCCAGGGCTGGTATACAAACTGATGCATTCATTCCAAAATTGTTTTCTTCCATTTTGGTCCCAGTGTAAACATTTATAAGCTATCAAGTGCCTGAGTGATTTGAAATACAAACTGATCCAAATTATCAGTGCCAACAGGCTAGGAAATAATAGCCAGCTGACCAGATACAGTATGTAGATAGAACTGCACTATGTTTTCCAAAATTCCTGTAAACCTTTTGAAAACTAGTTTCAGAATGAAGTGGAGCATCTGTCCAGATGGCACTTAGTTAATTAATGATGTCATAAATCATTGTTTTTTGTGTTAGAAAAAGGTCTACCTCAACCTAATATCACTGCTTGGTAAACAATGAAGCTCAGTATGGTAGACCATAGAACAAACACTAAAAACACTCGTTTTGTTTAATGATTCAGACTTTTTTAAAATTTAAATTATTCAATTTCTTTATGTATCATTTGCCTAAAGGAGACAGTAATATTGATTTCATAGGATAATTGCAAGAAATACATGATTTCAATTTATTTTATAACTGAAAATGTTGCATATCTCTGTTCCAATGACATTAGATCAGTTCATTCTTAAGAAACCATTCATTATCAAAGTAGTATTATACAACACTTGCTTCAATAGAGAAAGGGCATTTAGAAATTATAGAGTTTTGTCACCCAGTTCTTTGGTAAAGAATGTGCAAAGCCACTTCAATATAATGTGCCTATGTGGCAAGGCATAGCATTTTTTCTGAAAGATTTCCAGAAGGTTCTAGTTCCAAATTGAGTAAGAATACCAGTAGTTAGTATAAGGAAGTCATATTCTATAATTAATTAATCACATTATAGCTAAATTTCCATTACAAAAATTGTATTCAAATATACAAATTAATAAGCAACCACTTGAAATGTTTGCTTTTATGACATTCGTCTATTTAAAATTTCTGATGCAGTACTTCAGAGAATATGTTTAGCCATAAATTTCAGAATAATTGTTTCCAAATATATACAACTAAATATTATGAGAGTGTCTAAACTTTGTGCTTTCTATCTAAGACTATATTGATAAAGGTTTGTGGGTGAATCCAAAAAAATCATTTGAGAGAAAACAGTTTTTGAAAAAATAGAAATGGACATTAAATGAAATAGTGTTTTCTAGGGAATGTTGCATGAATGCATGTGTGTGCATTTCATTTCTTATTTTTAGTGATAAGTATGTATGGGATAGTCTTCTTAGAGCACTACAGGTGTTAACTCAATCCTAATGATATGCTTATAAGATAGTATATTAGTATTGTACCCATTTTATAGTGAGAAAATTGAGATAGGCTAAGTAGCTTGCCCAAACTCTCACAATTATTAAAAGGTGAGTTTTGAGCTTTCTACAATAAGCAGTATTTAGCCTGAAAATCAAATAGCTTATTTGTGAGATTGTATCTTAAGCCTTTGGTCAATTGTCCCTCACTGTCTACAAAACTGAAATGTTTCTATTAGAAAAAAACAAGAATTCTGGGCTTACTTTTGTGCTCTTCTTTTCTCTCTGGATCTGGTATTAAAAGTCCTCCATTTTTTGATAACTTTATGATGTCATGAAACAGATATTTTCCTTCAAATTTTGTTCAATTTTTCTAATTGTTCTTTACAATTAAGTTTGTATATAATATGTTTATTTACCATTACTTGAAAAAGAAATTATCATGATCTATTATTCATGCAATAGAAAAAGCATTTAACATTTTATAATATTTTAGCCAGACCACATTTCTCAATTACTGCTAATCTCACTGATGTAAGCCTGCACCTAATGTCCATGAAGGTAATTGAACCACTTTGTCATTTCAGGTCCTCCATGTAGAACATTGGAACCCTGGTAGTGCAGTAGTTAAGAGCATGGCTGCTAAACAAAAAGTCGGCAGTCTGAATCCACTAACTGCTCCTTGGAATCCCTGTGGGGCAGTTCTGCTTGTCGTATAGGGTCGCTATGAGTTGGAATAAACTTGATGGCAATTTTTTTTTCTCTTTTTAATGTAGAACACCAGCAGAGGATTGGATTTATAAGACAATTATTTGGGGGGAAATGCTGTGTAGGATAGAGGGGAAAAGAAGGAGGAAGGAGTAGGCGGGGAGATCCTTTCGACTGCAACGAGGCTCTGATGCTTGTTAAAGAAGAGAAGGAAGGAAGGAAGGTTGACTAGATAGAGTCACAGACTGCAGTGCAGCTATGAGAAAGTTTCAGCCAGGTTAATGAGAGTACCAGGACAAAGATCACCTATTAGAGTAGCTCTGGTTCAGTGGTCAACAGTGGTAGAATTCTGGCTTCCCAGGCGGGAGAGCTGGGTTTGATTCCCAGCCAATGCAACTCATGTGCAGTCACTAACCATGTCAGTGGAGGTTTGTGTGTTGCTATGATGCTGTGCTGAACAGATTTCAGCAGATATTCCAGACTAAGATGGACCAGGCCTTCTACTTCTGAAAATCAGTCAATAAAAACCTCATGGTCTGATTCCTCATCCGTTCAGAGCACAGGACCAAGGAGCATATAGCTCCATTGTGCATGGGGTCCCATTCAGCAGCTAACAACATATCGGTCAGAAATGGTCCAGCTCCAGGAATCTCACCATGCCCAGTCACTGGCTGAGCACAGTGAAGGGAAACCTGGCCTTGGAGTGAGCACTGAAGTGATCCCTAAGGTGTGGTAGATGGAAGTTGACAGTTTACAACACTTGACAGAGCAGGTTCTGCTCTGAAGAGATATCTGTGTAGGTTACTCTCTGGATTGCCACAACCAGTAATTTTGCCAATGACTTTCTGTTTTACTTTTCTATTATTTCCATTTTCTCTTTTGAGTAATGAAATAAATTTATGTCCTGCTTTTAAAGGTTATTGAAAATATCATATGAGAAAATACAAATGTGTTAAAAAACAGAGATTTGCTATACAGATTTTTATATCACTCCTCAAATATAATTTCTCTTAACAAATAGTTCATCCTTAGATTTAATAGAGTAGATAATAAATTTGAGTTTCAGAAAACTACCAACCATTTTAAAGTGTTAGTCACATATATATTAAGACACTTTTAATAGACGTAAAAACACTAAAAGACAAACTCTACCTGAGTCCATGATTAGAGTTTGGCATTGCTTTCTTTGTATGCTCAGTACAAAAGAACTTGTGATTTCCAATAGCCAGAAATTAACTGAGCAACTTTAAATCAGTGCAAAATATTCATCATCTTTGATTTATAAGAGGAAATGTGCCTTTAAGAAGGCACCAATAGCAGTAACAATTCCTGTGATAGTAAACATCAACACCAATAGAGTTTATAAAGTACCAAATTTCATGAGGCTATGTACTAAATTCTTTACAATAAGAAAATACTTGGACAAAATATGTAGACAGAGGCTCTGAATTTTTCTGGCTGGGTGAAACTTTATTTTTTAATTCATTTACATTTTATGAAACTTAAGAAATGAACTATGATATTAACAAATGACAGAAAACACCTGTAAATTTTTCTTTACTATTCTTTTAAATTCCAGTTAAAAATAAGTAATATCATCAGTAATTATCTCTAAATAATAGAATAATTTAATGTTATGAGCTATTTATGAAAGCATCCATATTAATCTCTTTTTTATTTTAGTCCAGCCTAAGCATCTTCTTCCATCATAATAAAATTTTACTGCCCTGGATGATCATGTGTTCCTGTAACTATATTGTCAATTTTGAATACTAGCTTGATACTAAGCCAAATTTCTCACCTAGAGTCAAAAGCAGTCATGATTTACGTTGTTGTTCTAGCTGATAGACATCAGTTTAACCGTATGCATATTCACCGTAGCAAATAATACTAATAATAACTGGGTGACACACTAATTGAGAACTAATGCCTATGATCTGGTTTCTCAGGTATGCTTTACTAACTTGCATATAGTATCTTGGCATTATGAAATCTTTGTAGAAATAATCCTTCAAGTGATATGCCAAAATATATGCAATCAAAAAACCTCTACTTATCCATTATCTTTCTTCTTCCAAGGAGTGGTCTTATAGACTCACTTTCAAACAGAGGAAAGCTGTCAAGCAATGAATAATAAATTTTAAATTTCAGGTACAATAAGTCCCCAGGTTACGAATGTCCGACTTACAGACATCTCGTACTTGCAGTGAATATTATGGAAACTTGCCCTCACTTCAAACAATTGAACCAACCACTACTCACGACAAATTCTTCATCGCAATCACCTTCACTTGCTATATGTGCAGCTTTTACATAATTGAAAATGCTTCAAACCTTTTCTTGCACTAAAGTGAGGCTAAATAAAAACTATATGCACCTGTTCTGACTTACCTACAAATTCTTAAAGACACACTTAGGAACAGATCTTGGTCAAAACTCAGGGACTGCCTGTACTAGTATAATCTTGATAGATTAGCTAAAAGTGTTTTTATAGATCTGGCCACCACCAAAAATGCTGATAGTCACATTAACAAATTGAGTAGCAAGAGAAAATGCACTTGTCTTTGATGGTTCACTACAAGATGAAATCTTTTTTAAGTAGCTAAAATACAAATATCTGTTGAATACTGTGATGGTTAATTTTATATGTCAACTTGGCTAAGCTGTGATTCCCAGTGGTTTGGCCCAACACTAGACTAGTTGCAGTTCCATATGTCATATAATGTAATCACTTTCCATAATGTAATCTAATATAATCAATCAGTCACTTGCAACGGGAGTTTCCTTAGAGTGCTCTCCGCCTCTGGACTATCAGTAAATATTTTGGCAGAACTAGCTCTCTCTCTCTCTCCTCTCAGCACTTTTCCCATTGCCTGACCTATGAATGTTGGGACTAAAGCCAGCAGGAGTCTCTAGGTTGCCACCTGACCTATAGATTTTGGACTTGCCAGCCCCCACAATCTCATGTGCCAATCCCATGAAGTAAATCTCTCTCTCTATATATATACACATGTATCTCACTTGTTCTGTTTCTCTAGAGAACCCTAATTAAGACAAATACCCTCTGTTTTCACAGGTTTATTGAGATAGAAGGTGGTATAAAATTTGTTACTTTTTTTACCCATTACTAATGCGTGACATAACATGTAACTAACATTAATGAAATAAATGTGATAAAATAGTCTTTTAAACGTATGTGTTAAAAGCAATATGCTCTTTTTTTTCATTTTGCCAGAGAGCTATGACTAATATTAATGAACAAGAAACACAGTGAAACATCACGATGTGCTAAAGTAAGGAGTAGAGATGAAGAAAGTTAAGAAACAGAGGTTATGGGTAGTTACCAGAACAAGAGTAAATTATATTTGTTATACTAACTATTATCAGATAATTGTCCTTAAAATTTGATCCCAATTTGTTACATAAAATCTATTTAAAATTCTCAGATACTTGGATTATGTCAGATCTAAAACTGCAAATGCAGATTTTTCTCTTAGTGGGGCAGCACCTAGTCTCTTGGCTGGGTGTCACAGGTGTGGAGAGAACTTCTAAATTGTCAGTGCTTCAACAGCATATGCTGTCTGTGTAACCATGCAACCCTAGAAAATGTAACAATTTGTGTTAGAAACAGGACACCAAACCAAATAAAAACAAAATAAATAATTTTAAAATTCTATGAATTATAAGAAAAGTGCTACAATTTCAGAGCACTAAAATTGCATCATTCTGAATTATTTTATTCCCCAAAATATGATTTATATAAAGTGTTATGGTCCTGTTGGATATAACCAAAATAATTCTGTAATCTATTATTGATAGTGTGTTTGTTGAGGTCTGGATCTATAAAGCCAAAGATGAAGATTTTCTTGTGAGTTTGTGTTGGTTAAACTAACAACTTTGACAAAAAACCGTATTTTTTTCTGGGTACACAATTCAGTTTATTCAGGGTTAAAAACAATTTAAAAATATGACAGCAGAGGTTCTGGCAAGACGGCGCTCTAGGCAGAAGCACCACGCCGTCCCTCCATAGCAAAGATCCAAAAAATTAAGTCAAACAGAGAATGCAACAATCCTGAAACCCTAGCACATCAAATGAAGAGATAAAGAACTCAGCCAAGCACTAAATGGAGTGAGAATACTGAAAGAGAATGGAGAGCAAGGAGAGATTCATGCAGAGGTCCCCTACCAGCTAACGCAGTGCAGATCCACCATCTTGGACTCCTATCAGAGACCAGCGAACGGGGGTACGAGAAAGCAGCCTCATGGAGCGTCCAGTGGGAGACAAAACAGCCGGCAATTTGTGGTGCACGCTTTCCCACCCCCACCCCCCTTCACCCCGGCTTGGGTTCCTCTGCTTCCCTCAGCCACAGTCTCTTGACTGGGAAGCGCCGGCTGCTTGGATTCCACACACCCAAGCGGGCAGCTCTCTGGGTGCCGTTTGTTGGCTGCTAGTGTTGCTTTTTTTTTTTTCCTGCTTCTTTTGATTTCTCACTTGCCTCTCGCTGCCTCCCCCTCCTTTTGCTCGAGTGCCTGGCTCCGAGCGCCATCTTTGCTTCTTCCTGCGGGGCTCCAGAGCGCCGGCAATTTGTGATATACGCTTTCCCACTCTCCACCCTTCTTCACCCACACTCGGCCTCCTCTGCTTCCCGCAGACACAGTCTCTTGTCCAGAAACACCAGCCCACACTGGCTGGCTCTCTGAGTGCCATTTGTTGGCTGCTGGTGTTGCTTTTTTTTTTTTTTTTCTGCTTCTTTGGATTTCTTGCTTGCCTCTCACCGCCTCTCCCTCCTTTCGCTCGATTGCCTGGCTCCGTGAGCCATCTTTGCTTTTTCCTGAGAGGCTGTGCAGCTCCATTCAGGTGTGGAGCTGCTTCCCGGTCTGGGCTACCGTGCTGGTGGGATCCCGGGGCTTTTCTTCATTTTGAATTGTTAGTCTGTTTTCTTTTACTTTTCTTGAGTTGGGGAGCCCTTTCGGGCCAGGCAGAGCTGTGTGCCAGGGATACTCCCCTTTGGCTTCAACAGACGTGCAGAGGGATCCCTGAGGACATTTCTTTCTTTGTTGGTTTTTTTTTTTTTTTCTGTTTTTTTGGGGGCCTTTCTTGTTCTTTTTTTCTTTATTTGTTTTCTTTTCCCTCTTTTTCCCTTTTGTCTTTCTTCATTGCTCAATTTCTCACCTCTCTATATCTTCCTTCTCTTTCTGATCCCTGAATACCAGGCGTTGTATGCTTCTGCGCCTTCTGGCCAGGCTGTGCTGCGACACCTGAGAACGACTTCCCCAGACCTCATAGCTGCATTGCTGGGATCCCTGGGAACTTTGCGGTTCTTTAACCTTTTTGATTTTCATTTGTTCATTCTTTTCTTTTCTTCCTCTTCCCCCTTCTGTTTTTCTCCATTTCATAGTCTCTCATCTCTCCATTCCAGTGGCAGGCTCCCCTAGCATTCTTTTTTGTTTGTTTGTATGTTTTTTGGCTCCTGTTCCTCTCTCCTCTCTCCCATATACAGCTTAGCTCCACACATAACCATCTCCCCGCAGCATCATGCCTACCTGCACCATGCGCTTGACATGACACCACCAAGCAGTGGAGGCACAGCCTACTGGAACCTGCCCAGCACTGATTACCTACCCGCCCTGGGCTGTAGTGAGTGCCACAAACAACCCGTCCCAGTGGCTCCTCTTCAGCTAGACCTGCCCTGCTGTACCATATCTGAGTGACTGAACCTGCCAGTTGGAGAAGGAGGTGAAAAGTATTGAGGGCACAGATGAGCAAACAACAAAGAGCATGCAGTCCGCCTACTCAGGCATACTCAAATTTTTTTTTTGAAAAAAAGGGATGAAACAAACAAATCTGAGAAATATCTACTGAATGCCCTGAAAACAGCAAACTATATCAAAAAATTTACAAAAACAGGACAGGATGGTTCCAGTAGGTGTCCAAATTCAAACACCAGATGACTCTCTTGTGGAAGAAAATGCACTAGAAGTACCTGATAGGGAATTCAGATCTCTAATGCTTGGAATTTTCCAAGAACTGAGGCAAAAAGCTGACAAACAGGAGGAAAAAAATAGACAAATTCATGGAAAATACAGACAAAAAATTGGAAGAATTCAGGAAGATGATGCAGGAACAAAATGCCAAAATAAATTCACAACTAGAAATTATACAAAACCAACAATTAGAAATCCAAAAGATAAAAAACAAGATTTCAGAAATGGATGATGTCATAGAAGGACTGAGAAGCAGATTTGAAACCGTGGAAGACAGGATCAGTGGAACTGAAGACAAACACTTGGATACAACTCTGTTTCAGGAAAACTCAGAAAAAAGAACAAAGAAAAATGAAGAGACCCTGAGAGTTATGTGGGACACAATTAAAAGCAAAAACTTACGAGTGATTGGCATTCCAGAACAGGGGGAGAAAACAGAAAACACAGAGAGGATCATTGAGGAACTGCTGACAGAAAACTTCCCCAATATCATGAAAGAGGAAAAGCTGGCCATCCAAGAAGCTCAACGAACCCCATATAGAAGAGACCCAAAAGAAAATCCCCAAGGCATATCATATTCACACTCGCCAAAACCAAAGACAAACAAAGAATCCTGAGAGCAGCTCGTGAAAAACAAGAAGTCACATACAGAGGAGAAACAATAAGACTAAGCTCAGATTATTCAGCAGAAACCATGCAGGCAAGAAGGCAGTGGGATGACATATATAAAATATTGAAAGAAAAAAATTGTCAGGCAAGAATAATATATCCTGCAAAACTCTCGTTCAAATTTGATGGTGAAATTAGGTCATTTCCAGATAAATGAAATTAAAGGACTATGTAACAGTCAAACCAAACTTACAAGAATTATTAAACGGAGTTCTTCGATCTGAGAACAAACAGCTTCAGCCCTCAGGCTGGACCTAGGATGCAGGATAGTATGAGCCAGATACTAATCTAGGAAATGAACTCTCGAGGACTATCCAAAACCAAAAGAAATACAACAGGGAAGCAGAGCAGTCAATCGATGGATGACAACAACATCAAAACAATGAAAGCAGGAATAAACGGCATAGGTATAGAACCTTCTTATGGAGAGGAAGGCAAGGCGATACCAGGTGAGGGTAGACTGCTTCAGACTTAGAAAGATTAGGGTAAAATTCATGGTAACCACAAAGAACGTTAACAAACTAACTCATAAAAATAAAGACAAAAACATAAAGTCTCAGCAAAAACAAAACCTACAAAAACAAAAGAAGAGGGGCAAGATGGCACTCTAGGCAGAAACACCACGCCGTCCCTCCACAGCAAAGATCCGAAAAACTAAGCCTAACAGAGAATCAACAATCCTGAAACCCTAGAACACCAAATGAAGAGATAAAGAACTCAGCCAAACACCAAACGGAGTGAGAATACTAAAAGAGAACGGAGAGCGAGGAGAGACTCAGGCAGAGATTCCTTACCAGCTAACGCAGCGCGGATCCACCATCTTGGATTCCTATCGGAGACCAGCAAACGGGAGAGCAGCCTTGCAGAGCATCTGGTCGGAGACAGAACGACCGGTAAACTGCGGTGCGTGCTCTCCCACCACCCACCCCTCTCCGCCTCAGCTGGGGATCCCCTGCTTTCCGTGGCCAGGGTCCCTGGGCTGGGGGGTGCTGGTGCTTGGATTCCGCGCGCCTGGGCTGGCGGCTTTCTGGGAGCCGTTTGCTAGCAGCTAGCGAACCTTTCTCTGCCGCCTCCCCCTCCTTTTGCCTGGGTGCCTGGTTCCGAGTGCCGTCTCTGCTCTCTCCTGCGGGGCTGTAGGGCTGCGTGCGGGTGTGTGGCTGTTTCTAGGTCTGGGCTCCCGCGTGGGTGGGATCCCGGGGCCTTAGTTCGTTCGCCCCTCTGCTTTCCGTGGCCGGAGTCCCTGAGCTGGGGGGCGCCGGTGCTTGGATTCCGTGCGCCCGGGCTGGGGGCTTTCTGGGAGCCGTTTGCTGGCCGCTAGCGAGCCTTTTTCTGCCGCCTCCCCCTCCTTTTGCCTGGGTGCCTGGTTCCGAGTGCCGTCTCTGCTCTCTCCTGCGGGGCTGTAGGGCTGCGTGCGGACGTGTGGCTGTTTCCAGGTCTGGGCTCCCGCGCGGGTGGGATCCTGGGGCCTTCGTTCGTTGGCCCCTCTGCTTCCCGTGGCCACGGTCACTTAACCCCGAGACTACCGGCTTCTTGGAATTCGCGCCCCTGAGTGGGGGCTCTCTGGGTCCCATTTGTAGGCACTGACTGCTGGTGTTGCCCTTTTTTTTTTTTTCTGAATTTTATTTTTCTTCCTTTTTTGATTAGTTTTGTCATCTTTTACCTCTTTTTCTCTTTTGTCTTTCTTCATTGCTTAATTTCTTGTCTCTCTATCTCTTCCTTCTCTTTCTGATCCCTGAATACCAGGCGATGTATGCCTCTGTACCTTCTGGCCAGGCTGAGCTGTGAAAATTGAGACCGACTCCCCCAGACCTCATAGCTGCATCGGTGGGATCCCTGGGAACTTTGCAGTTCTTTAACTTTTCTGATTTTTATTTGGTCATTCTTTCCTTTTCTTTCTCTTCCCCCTTCTGGTTTCCTCCATCCCATAGTCTCTCATCTGTACATTCCAACGACAAGCTTCCCTAGCATTCTTTTATGTTTGTACGCTTTTTGCTCCTCCTCCTCTCTCCTCTCCCCCATATCCAGCTTAGCTTCACACATAACCATCTTCCCGCTGCACCCTACCTACCTGCACCGTGCACTAGACATCACATCACCAAGCGGTGCAGGCACGCCCTATTGGAACCTGCCCAGCACTGACTACCGACCGTCCTGGTGGCTGCGGTGAGTGCCACAAGCAACCCATCCCAGTGGCTCCTCCTCAACTAGATCTGCCCAGCTGTACCACAAGAACGAAAAAAAAAAAATCTACAATCAATAAACGAGAGAAATATCTACTGAATGCCCCGAAAACAGCAAACAATATCAAAACATTTACAAAAACAAGACAAGATGGCTCCAATAGGCGTCCAAATTAAAACACCAGATAACTCTCCTGTGGAAGAAAATGCACTAGAAGTACCTGATACGGAACTCAAATCACTAATACTCGGAATTTTCCAAGAACTGAGGCAAAAAGCTGACAAACATGAGGAAAAAATAGACAAATTTATGGAAAATACAGACAAAAAATTGGAAGAATTCAGGAAGATGATGCAAGAACAAAATGCCAAAATAAATTCACAACTCGAAATTATACAAAAACAACAATTAGAAATCCAAAAGATAAAAAACAAGATTTCAGAAATGGACGGTGTCATAGAAGGGCTGAGAAGTAGATTTGAAACCATGGAAGACAGGATCAGTGGAACTGAAGACAAACACTTGGATACAACTCTGTTTCAGGAAAACTCAGAAAAAAGAACAAAGAAAAATGAAGAGACCCTGAGAGTTATGTGGGACACAATTAAAAGCAAAAACTTACGAGTGATTGGCATACCAGAACAGGGGGAGAAAACAGAAAACACAGAGAGGATCATTGAGGAACTGCTGACAGAAAACTTTCCCAATATCATGAAAGATGAAAAGCTGGTCATCCAAGAAGCTCAACGAACCCCATATAGAAGAGACCCCAAAAGAAAATCACCAAGACATATATTCACACTCGCTAAAACTAAAGACAAACAAAGAATCCTGAGAGCAGCTCGTGAAAAACAAGAAGTCACATACAGAGGAGAAACAATAAGCCTAAGCTCAGATTATTCAGCAGAAACCATGCAGGCAAGAAGGCAATGGGATGACATATATAAAATCTTGAAAGAAAAAAAATTGTCAGCCAAGAATAATATATCCTGCAAAACTCTCATTCAGATTTGATGGTGAAATTAGGTCATTTCCAGATAAACAGAAACTAAAGGAATATGCAAAAGTCAAACCAAACTTACAAGAATTATTAAAGGGAGTTCTTCGATCTGAGGACAAACAGCTTAAGCCCTCAGGCAGGACCTAGGACCTAGGACGCAGGTTAACATGAACCAGATACCATTCTAGAAACTGAACTACAGACGACTTTCCAAAAACAAAAGATATACAACAGGGAATCAGAGAAATCAATCAAAGGATGACAACAACATCAAAACAATGAAAGAGGGAACAAATGGCATAGGTATAGAACCTTCTAAAGGAGAAGAAGGCAAGGCGATACCAAGTAACGGTAGACTGCTTCAAAATTATAAAGATAAGGGTAAAATTCATGGTAACCACAAAAAAAGTTAACAAACCAACTCATAAAAATAAAGACGAAAAACATAAAGTCTCAACAAAAACAAAACCTACAAAAACAAAAGAAATGAACACAAAATCCACAGACAAAAGTAACTCAGCACAAGAGAGTAAGAAGAACAAAGAAAACTTCAGCATCACAAAAAAAAGCACTACAAAATGACAGCAACAAACTCACATCTATCAATAATTACACTGAACGTAAATGGACTCAATGCACCCATAAAGCGACGGAGAGTGGCAGAATGGATAAGAAAACAGGATCCATCTATTTGCTGTCTACAAGAGACACATCTTAGAAACAAAGATGTGAATTTATTAAAAATCAAAGGTTGGAAAAAACTATATCAAGCTAACAACTATCAAAAAAGAGCAGGAGTGGCAATTCTAATCTCAGATAAAATAGACTTTAAAACAAAATCTACCATAAAAGACAAAGAAGGACACTATATAATGATTAAGGGGATGATCCATCATGAAGACATAACCATAATAAATATCTATGCACCCAATGACAGGGCTCCAAAATACATAAAAAAAAACTCTAACAGCACTGAAAAGAGAAATTGACAGTTCCACAATAATAGTAGGAGACTTCAACACACCACTCTCAGTAAAGGACAGAACAACTAAAAAGAAACTCAGCAAAGATACAGAAGACCTAAAGGACACAATCAGCCAACTGGACCTCATAGACATATATAGAACACTCCATCCAATCACTGCAAAGTACACATTCTTTTCCAATGCACATGGAACGTTCTCCAGAATAGACCACATCTTAGGCCACAGAGCAATCATCAACAAGATCCAAAATGCTGAGATAATTCACAGTATCTTCTCTGACCACAATGCCATCAAGGTAGAAATTAACACTAGAAAGAGCAAGGAAAAAAAATCAAACACATGGAAACTGAATAATAATCTGCTTACACATCAATGGGTAATAGAAGAAATCAGAGATGGAATTAAAAAATTCCTAGAATCAAATGAAAATGAAAACACATCATACCAAAACCTTTGGGACACAGCAAAGGCAGTCCTCAGAGGACAATTTATAGCAATAGATGCACATATCAAAAAAGAAGAAAGGGACAAAATCAAAACATTAACTACAGAACTCAAACAAATAGAAAGAGAACAACAAAAAAAGCCTACAACCACCGGAAGAAAGGAAATAGTAAAGATCAGAGCAGAAATCAATGAAATAGAGAACAGAAAAACAATAGAAAGAATCAACAAAACCAAAAGTTGGTTCTTTGAAAGAATCAACAAAATCGACAAACCACTGGCCAGACTGACAAAAGAAAAACAGCAGAGGGCACAAATAACCCAAATAAGAAATGAAATGGGGGACATTACAACAGACCCAACTGAAATAAAAAGGATTATAACAGAATATTATGAAAAACTATATTCCAACAGATTTGAAAACCTAGAGGAAATGGATAAATTTCTAGAAATATACGGCCTACCCACACTACAACAAAGTGATATTGAAAATCTGAACAGACCCATAACAAGAGAAGAGATTGAAAAGGTAATAAAAAAACTCCCAACCAAAAAAAGCCCTGGCCCAGATGGCTTCACTGGAGAATTCTACAAAACATTTACAGAAGAGCTCGTACCAGTTCTACTCAAGTTATTTCAGAGCATAGAAGAGGAAGCAACACTTCCAAATTCATTCTATGAAGCCAGCATAACGCTGATACCAAAACCAGGCAAAGACATCACAAAAAAAGAAAATTACAGACCAATATCTCTCATGAATATAGATGCAAAAATTCTGAACAAAATTCTAGCCAATAGAATTCAGTATCATATCAAAAAAATAATACACCACGACCAAGTAGGATTCATACCAGGTATGCAAGGATGGTTCAACATTAGAAAATCCATCAACGTAATCCACCACATAAATAAAAGGAAAGACAAAAATCACATGATTATCTCAATTGATGCAGAAAAGGCATTTGACAAAGTCCAACACCCATTCCTGATAAAAGCTCTCAATAAAATAGGTATAGAAGGGAAATTTCTCAACATAATAAAGGGCATCTATGCAAAACCAACAGCCAACATCATTCTTAATGGAGAAAGGCTGAAAACATTCCCCCTGAAAACAGGAACAAGACAAGGATGCCCTTTATCACCACTCCTATTTAACATTGTGCTGGAAGTTCTAGCTAGAGCAGTAAGGCAAGAGAAAGAAATAAAGGGCATCCAAATTGGCAATGAAGAAGTTAAACTCTCCCTGTTTGCAGATGATATGATACTATACATAGAAAACCCTAAAGACTCCACGAGAAATTTACTGGAAGTAATAGAAAGATTCAGCAGAGTAGCAGGATACAAGATAAACATTCAAAAATCAGTTGGATTCCTATACACCGGTAAAGAGAACGATGAAAAGGAGATCAGGAAATCAATACCATTTTCAATAGCCCCTAAAAAGATAAAATACTTAGGAATAAATCTGACCAGGAATATAAAAGACCTATACAAAGAAAACTACAAAACACTGCTGCATGAAACCCAAAGGGATCTACATAAATGGAAAAACATACCATGCTCATGGATAGGCAGACTCAACATTGTGAAAATGGCAATTCTACCTAAAGCAATCTACAAATACAATGCAATTCCGATACAAATACCAACAACATTCTTCAAAGAGATGGAAAAACTAATTATTAACTTTATATGGAAAGGGAAGAAACCCCGAATAAGTAAAGCACTACTGAAGAAGAAGAATAAAGTTGGAGGACTCACACTACCTGACTTGAGAACCTACTATACAGCTACAGTACTCAAAACAGCCTGGTACTGGTACAACAACAGAGACATTGGACAATGGAACAGAATTGAGAACTCAGATGTAAATCCATCCACCTACGGTCACCTGATTTTTGACAAGGGCCCAAAATACATCAAATGGGGAAAAGACAGTCTTTTTAACAAATGGTGCTGGCAAAACTGGATATCCATTTGTAGAAAAATGAAACAGGACCCATACCTCACACCATATACAAAAACTACTTCAAAATGGATCAAAGACCTGAATATAAAGCCTCAAACTATAAAATTCATAGAAGAAAAAATAGGACCAACACTTCAGACCTTAATACATGGCATTAACAGGATACAAACCATAAACATCAACACAAAAAACCCAACAGATAAACTAGATAATTGGGATCTTCTAAAAATCAAACATCTATGCTCTTCAAAAGATTTCACCAAAAGAGTTAAAAGAGAACCTACAGACTGGGAAAAAAATTTTGGACAGTACAAGTCAGACAAAGGTCTAATCTCCATAATCTACAAGAAAATCCAACACCTCTACAACAAAAAGACAACCAATCCTATCAAAAAATGGGCAAAGGAAATGAACAGACACTTCACCAAGGAAGACGTTCAAATGGCCAACAGACACATGAGGAAATGCTCGCGATCACTAGCCATTAGAGAAATGCAAATTAAAACCACAATGAGATACCATCTCACCCCGGCATGACTGGCACGAATCAAAAACACTGGAAATAACAAATGTTGGAGGGGCTGCGGGGAGACGGGAACTCTTATACACTGCTGGTGGGAATGCAAAATGATACAGCCATTTTGGAAAATGATATGGCGTTTCCTCAGAAAGCTAGAAATAGACGTACCATTCGATCCAGCAATCCCACTCCTAGGAATATATCCTAGAGAAATAAGAGTCATCACTCGAATAGACATATGCACACCTATGTTCATGGCAGCATTATTCACAATAGCAAAACGATGGAAACAACCTCGATGTCCATCAACAGACGAATGGATACACAAACTATGGTACATACACACAATGGAGTACTATGCAACGAGAAAGAACAATGAATCGGTGAACCATCTCATAACATGGATGAAACTGGAGGACATCATGCTGAGTGAAATAAGTCAATCACAAAAGGACAAATATTGTATGAGACCTCTATTGTAAAAACCCATGAAAAAATTCACATGCAAAATGTAACAATCCTTGTTGGTTACCAGGGATGGGAGGGGGGGGGAAATACTAAATAGGTAATAGGTAAGTGGTAACTTGGGTGAGAGATGAGATAGTACATAGTACAGGGGAAACTAACACAACCTGCACAAGGAAAGGTCATGGAGGCCCTATAGACACATCCAAACCCCCCGAGGGACTGAGTTGTTGGACGGAGGGCTCTGGGGACCATGATCTCGGGGAACATCTAGCTCAATTGGCATGACACTACTTATAAAGATAATGCTCTACATTCTACCTTGGTGAGTAGTGTCTGGGGTCTTAAAAGCCTATGAGCGGCCATCTAAGATACTCCACTGATCTCATCCCTTCGGGAACAAGGGAGAACGAAGAGAACAGGATACAAAGAAAAGATTAGTCCGAAGGACTAATGGTCCACAGCTACCAAGGCCTCCACGGGACTGAGCCCAGTACAGCTGGATGGTGCCCGGCTACCACCACTGACTGCTCTGACCAGGATCACAACAGAGGGTTCTGGGCAGAGCTGGAGTAGGATGTAGAGCATAATTTTAACTCCCAAAAAAAAAAAAAAAAAAAAGACCAGATATACTGGCCTAAAGAATACTAGAGAAACCTCGAGAGTGTGGCCCCCAGACACCCTTTTAGCTCAGAGGTGAAGTTACCTTCAAGGTTCGATGTTAAGCCTGGGAATGGACACCCCAGTAAAACTAAATGGGACTAACGAGGTACAGGAGTCCGGTGACAAGGGCCAGAAGGCAGAGGGAGAGTAGGAAACTGATGATAAGGAACACAGATTGAATAAGGACACTGTCGATGTATTGTGAGATTGTTGACCACTGCTATAGGGCAACATTTGTAGTAACTATTAAATGGGAGGCTGTTTTGTCCTGTAAGCCTTCATCTTGGGCGAGAATGGCAGCACAATTGGAAGAGCATAGTCAATATCACTTAAATGTGTAAGTAAAAAGTTTTGAAATGATGTTTAAATAAAATAAAAATAAATAAATAAATAAATAAACAAATGAGACTAAAGAGGTACAATAGTCCACTGACAAGGTCCAGAAGACAGAAGGCGACAAGGAAGCCCCCTGGTGATAGGGAATACAAGGTGGAGTAAGGATATTCTTGATGTGCTGTGAGATTGTTAACCATTGTCATAGGGCAACATGTGTAGTAACTGTTAAATGAAAAAACTATTTTGTTCTGTAAGCCTTCATCTTAAGTGAGAATAACAGCACAGTTGGAAGAGCGTAGTCAATGTCACTGAACTGTGAATGTAGAAATTTTTTGAAACGGTGTATCTTTGGCCATCTGTAATTTTCATCAAAAAAAAAGGTTGAGAATTTAGAGGCTTAATACCTTGTGGGGTTGTTAACCAATGTCAAAAAACAACATGTGTACTACTATTTCATGAGAAACTATTTGCTCTGTAAGCTTTCACCTGAAGTACAATAAAATATATATATATAAAAAAAAAAAAGAAATGAAAAAAAAAATCCACAGACAAAAGTAACTCAGCACAAGAGAGTAAGAAGAACAAAGAAAACTTCAGCACCACAAAAAAAAGCACTACAAAATGACAGCAGCAAACTCACATCTATCAATAATTACACTGAATGTAAATGGACTCAATGCACCCATAAAGAGACAGAGAATGACAGAATGGATAAGAAAACAGGATCCATCAATATGCTGTCTAAAGAGACACACCTTAGAAACAAAGATGTGAATTTATTAAAAGTCAAAGTTGGAAAAAAAAGATCTCAGGCTAACAACTACCAAAAAAGAGCAGGAGTGGCAATTCTGATCTCAGATAAAATAGACTTTAAAACGAAATCTGCCATAAAAGACAAGGAAGGACAATATATAATGATTAAGTGGATGATCCATCATGAAGACTTAACCATAATAAACATCTACGTACCCAATGACAGGGCTCCAAAATACATAAAACAAACTCTAACAACACTGAAAAGAGAAATTGGTAGTTCCACAATAATAATAGGAGACTTCAACACACCACTCTCAGTAAAGGACAGAACAACTAAGAAGAAACTCAACAAAGATACAGAAGACCTAAAGGGTACAATCAGCCAAATGGACCTCATAGACATATATAGAACACTCCATACAACCGCTGCAAAGTACACATTCTTTTCCAATGCACATGGCACGTTCTCCAGAATAGACCACATCTTAGGCCACAGAGCAATCCTCAACAAGATCCAAAATGTTGAGATAATTCAAAGTATCTTCTCTGACCACAGTGCCATCAAGGTAGAAATTAACACTAGAAAGAGCAAGGAAAAAAAAATCAACTACATGGAAACTCAGTAATAGCCTGCTTACACATCAGTGGGTAATAGAAGAAATCAGAGATGGAATCAAAAAATTCCTAGAATCAAATGAGAATGAAAACACATCATATAAAAACCTTTGGGACACAGCAAAGGCAGTCCTCAGAGGACAATTTATAGCAATAGATGCACATATCAAAAAAGAAGAAAGGGACAAAATCAAAACATTAACTACAGAACTCAAACAAATAGAAAGAGAACAGAAAAAAAGCCCACAACCACAGGAAGAAAGGAAATAGTAAAGATCAGAGCAGAAATAAATGAAATAGAAAACAGAAAAACAATAGAAAGAATCAACAAAACCAAAAGTTGGTTTTTCGAAAGAATCAACAAAATCGACAAAGCACTGGCCAGACTGACAAAAGAAGAACAGGAGAGGACACAAATAACCCAAATAAGAAATGAAATGGGGGACATTACAACAGACCCAACTGAAATAAAAACGATTATAACAGAATATTATGAAAAACTATACTCCAACAAATTCGAAAACCTAGAGGAAATGGATAAATTTCTAGAAACACACAGCCTACCCAAACTACCACAAAGTGTTGTTGAAAATCTGAACAGACCCATAACAAAAGAAGAGATTGAAAAGGTAATAAACAAACTCCCAGCCAAAAAAAAGCCCTGGCCCAGATGGCTTCACTGGAGAATTCTACAAAACATTTACAGAAGAGCTTGTACCAGTTCTACTCAAGCTATTTCAGAGCATAGAAGAGGAAGCAACACTTCCAAATTCATTTTATGAAGCCAGCACTACACTGATACCAAAACCAGGCAAAGACGTCGCAAAAAAAGAAAATTACAGACCAATATCTCTCATGAATATAGATGCAGAAATTCTCAACACAATTCTAGCCAATAGAATTCAGCATCATATCAAAAAAATAATACACCACGACCAAGTAGGATTCATACCAGGTATGCAAGGATGGTTCAACATTAGAAAATCAATCAATGTAATTCACCACATAAATAAAAGGAAAGAAAAGAATCACATGATCATCTCAATTGACGCAGAAAAGACATTTGACAAAGTCCAACACCCATTCCTGATAAAAACTCTCAATAAAATAGGTATAGAAGGGAAATTTCTCAACATAATAAACGGCATCTATGCAAAACCAACGGCCAACATCATTCTTAATGGAGAGAGGCTGAAAACATTTCCCTTGAAAATAGGAACAAGACAAGGATGCCCTTTATCACCACTCCTATTTAATACTGTGCTGGAAGTTCTAGCTAGAGCAATAAGGCAAGAAAAAGAAATAAAGGGCATCCAAATTGGTAATGAAGAAGTTAAACTCTCTCTGTTTGCAGATGATATGATACTATACATAGAAAACCCTAAAGACTGCACGAGAAATCTACTGGAACTAATAGAAAGATTCAGCAGAGTAGCGGGATACAAGATAAACATTCAAAAATCAGTTGGATTCCTATACACCAGTAAGGAGAACGATGAAAAGGAAATCAGGAAATCAATACCATTTTCAATAGCCCCTAAAAAGATAAAATACTTAGGAATAAATCTGACCAGGGATGTAAAAGACCTATACAAAGAAAACTACAAAACACTACTGCATGAAACCCAAAGGGATCTACATAAATGGAAAAACATACCATGCTCATGGATAGGCAGACTCAACATTGTGAAAATGGCAATTCTACCCAAAGCAATTTACAAATACAATGCAATCCTGATCCAAATACCAACAACATTCTTCAAAGAGATGGAAAAACTAATCATTAACTTTATATGGAAAGGGAAGAAGCCCCAAATAAGTAAAGCACTACTGAAGAAGAAGAACAAAGTTGGAGAACTCACACTACCAGACTTCAGAACCTACTATACAGCTACAGTAGTGAAAACAGCCTGGTACTGGCACAACAACAGATACATTGACCAATGGAACAGAATTGAGAACCCAGATGTAAATCCATCCACCTATGGTCACCTGATCCTCAACAAGGGCCCAAAGTCCATCAAATGGGGAAAAGACAGTCTTTTTAACAAATGGTGCTGGCAAAACGTGATATCCATCTGCAAAAAAATCAAACAGGACCCATACCTCACTCCGTATACAAAAATTACTTCAAAATGGATCAAAGACCTGAATATAAAGCCTAAAACTATAAAGTTCATAGAAGAAAAAATAGGACCAACACTTCAGGCCTTAATACATGGCATTAACAGCATACAAACCATAACCATCAATGCACAAAACCCAACAGATAAGCTAGATAACTGGTATCTTCTAAAAATCAAACACCTATGCTCTTTAAAGGACTTCACCAAAAGAGTCAAAAGAGAACCTACAGACTGGGAAAATATTTTTGGACAGTACAAGTCAGACAAAGGTCTAATCTCCATAATCTACAAGAAAATCCAACACCTCTACAACAAAAAGACAAATAATCCTATTAAAAAATGGGCAAAGGAAATGAACAGACACTTCACCAAAGAAGACATTCAAATGGCCAACAGACACATGAGGAAATGCTCGCGATCACTAGCCATTAGAGAAATGCAAATTAAAACCACAATGAAATACCGTCTCACTTCGGCATTACTGGCACGAATCAAAAACACTGGAAATATCAAATGTTGGAGGGGCTGCGGGGAGATGGGAACTCTTATGCACTGCTGGTGGGAATGCAAAATGATACAACCATTTTGGAAAATGATATGGCGCTTCCTCAGAAAACTAGAAATAGACATACCATTCGATCCAGCAATCCCACTCCTAGGAATATATCCTAGAAAAATAAAAGTCGTCACTTGAATAGACATATGCCCACCTATGTTCATGGCAGCATTGTTCAGAATAGCAAAACGATGGAAACAACCTAAATGCCCATCAACCGATGAATGGACAAACAAACTATGGTACATACACACAATGGAGTAGTATGCAACGAGGAAGAACAACAATGAATCTGTGAACCATCTCATAACATGGATGAAACTGGAGGACATTATGCTGAGTGAAATAAGTCAATCACAAAGGACAAATATTGTATGAGACCTCTATTGTAAAAACCCATGAAAAAGTTCACGCCCAAAATGTAACAATCTTTGTTGGTTACCAGGGATGAGGGGTGGTGGGGGGACTACGAAACAGGCAATAGATAAGTGGTATCTTGGGTGAAGGGTGAGACAGTACACAATACAGGAGAAACTAGCACAACTTGTACCAGGAAAGGTCATGGAAGCCCCACAGACACATCCAAATCCCTGAGGGTCTGGGCTGCTGGGTGGAGGGCTCTGGGGACCATGGTCTCGGGGAACATCTAGCTCAATTGGCATGACACAGCTTATAAAGACAATGCTCTACATTCTACCTCGGTGAGTTGTGTCTGGGGTCTTAAAAGCCTGTGAGCGGCCATCTAAGATACTCCACTGGTCTCATCCCTTCGGGAGCAAGGGAGAATGAAGAGAACAGGATACAAGGAAAAGATTAGTCCAAAGCACTGATTGTCCACAGCTACCAAGGCCTCCACTGGACTGAGTCCAGTACAGCTAGATGGTGCCTGGCTACCACCACTGACTGCTCTGACCAGGATCACAACAGAGGGTTCTGGACAGAGCTGGAGAAGGATGTAGAACATAATTCTAACTCACAAAAAGAAAAAGACCAGATTTACTGGCCTAAAGGAGACTGGAGAAACCTTGAGAGTATGGCCCCCAGGCACCCTTTTAGCTCAGTGGTGAAGTTACCTCCGAGGTTCACTGTTCAGCCTGGCAGTGGACAGCCCCATAAAACCAAATGAGACTAGCGAGGTACAGGAGTCCAGTGACAAGGGCCAGAAGGCAGAAGGGGACAAGGAAGCTGGTGATAGGGAACACAAGACTGAGTAAGGATATTGTTGATGTGTTGTGAGATTGTTAACCATTGTCATAGGGCAACATTTGTAGTAACTGTTAAACGAGAAACTATTTTGTTCTGTAAGCCTTCATCTTAAATGAGAATAACAGCACAATTGGAAGAGTGTAATCAATGTCACTGAACTGTGTATCTAGAAATTTTTGAAACGGTGTATCTTTGGCTATGTGTATTTTCACCAAAAAAAAAAAAAAATGGTTGAGAATTTAGAGGGTTAATTAATACGTTGTGGGGTTGTTAACCAATGTCATAAAACAACATGTGTACTACTGTTTCATGAGAAACTATTTGTTCTGTAAGCCTTCACCTGAAGTACAATAAAATATATATATAAAAAAAAAGACACCATTAAAAAAAAAAAAAAACATGACAGCAGCCTTTCAAAGAGTAATAGAAATTAAGCTTTTACCACCACAACGTTCAGTACTTGTCCCAGAACCCTGAAGAGAAGGTTACAACCAACATGGGAAAATGTTATTTAAGTGCTTGCACCAAAGACATATATTGCCAAGAAACAATTTTTGAGCAAGAGGTTTGTATAGTAAGCCTGTATAACTCATACTAAAATTTATGATTACGACTGTCATACCTCTGCAGAGCTACCATGTTGTGGACTAGAATTGGATCAATAGTATACTTTAGGTAGAATAAAGTGTGACTCTATCCATATTTTTACTATCATTATTTTCTCAGAACATATTACCTAGCCTATTTGGTAGTTACAGAAGAAAAACAAAAAAATATAAATGTTGAAAAATAGTATTCAAAGTATTATATGAGCCCTCCTAAGGTATTTCTAATCAACCTTTGCTCTTCCTTGTGTTTTATGTTTTTATGATGTTAACCCCAAAATTGCAGACTGGAAGTGAAGCACACAACACAAAGAATCAGAATTCTCTCTCATTCTCCTCAAATACCTTCTTTCAATCTGATTTCCATTGGCCTTAAGTGAAAATGAAAAGAGACCCCCCAGACACCCTTTTAGCTCAGTGGTGAAGTTACTTCCGAGGTTCAGTGTTCAGCCTGGGAGTGGACAGCTCTGTAAAACCAAATGAGACTAACGAGGTACAGGAGTCCAGTGACAAGGGCCAGAAGGCAGAAGGGGACAAGGAAGCTGGTGATAGGGAACCCAAGGTTGAGTAAGGATATTGTTGATGGGTTGTGAGATTGTTAACCATTGTGATAGGGCAACATGTGTAGTAACTGTTAAATGAGAAACTATTTTGTTCTGTAAGCCTTCATCTTAAGTGAGAATAGCAGCACAATTGGAAGAGTGTAGTCAATGTCACTGAAGTGTGCATGTAGAAATTTTTGAAGTGGTGTATCTTTGGCTATGTGTATTTTCACCAAAAAAAAAGTTGATAAGTTAAAGGGTTGATAAGTTGTGGGGTTGTTAACCAATGTCATAAAACAACATGTGTACTACTGTTTCATGAGAAACTATTTGTTCTGTAAGCCTTTACCTGAAGTACAATTAGAAAAAAAAATTTAAAAAACTACAATTGAAAAAAAAAATGAAAAGAGAACAATTTTAAGGAATGGGGAGATTGACTTTGCTTAGATGGCTTTTACTGGATAAGCATAGATGAGTAGTTTATTTTTTACTATGAGGATCCTTCGCTTAGCAGGGGCAGAAATATGAATTTCAGAGGGGGCATTTCCCTTTTTGCTAATTGTAAAGGAAATAATTTCTATAAGAAGGAGCTTCTTTTTATGAGTCTCTGCTAAATTGGAGAAACACTTTCAAAGGATACCACTCATGTAAACTTCTTTAGAAAGTTAATGTCAGCTTAGTCAAGGACCCAAGAATATGACTTTTACATTATAAATGGACAATTGATAATGATGAGGAGGAAAAGGAGGAGGGAGTTTCTGACAATAATATTTCTGGAGTGAATACTATGGGGCAATATTTGTGCTAAGCATTATCGTATTAATCTGAAAAACTGTATATGAGCTGTATTATTAATATCCCTTTTTTATAAATGAGAGCAGTAAAGCTTAGAGGCATTAAATAAATTATGCAAAGTCAAAGTAAGCATAAGAGACAAGATATCTTCTAAACTATCAAATTTAGAAACAGCTATATATATGGTTAGAGCTCTGGTGGCCAGTAGTTAAGAGCTTAGGTGCTAACCAAAAGGTGGGCAGTTTTAATCCACTAGCTGCTCCTTGGAAACCCTATGGGGCAGTTCTATTCTGTCCTATAGGGTCACTGAGTCAGCACTGACTCGGTGGCAACAAGTTTTTTTTTTTTTTTTTTGGTATATATATGGTCAGGAGTCCCTAGATGGTGCAAATGGCAAATGCTCTTGGCTGTTAACCAAAAGGTTGGCAGTTTGAGCCAACCCAGAGGTGCCTCTAAGGAAAGACCTGGCAATCCACTTCCAAAAAATTAGCCATTGAAAACCCTACAGAGCACAGTTTTATTCTGACAGACATGGGACTGCACTGAGTCAGAATCAATTCAACTGCAACTGGTTATGTACAGTAAAACCTGAGAAACTGTGTAAGGCAGAAACCTGTCAGAGAAGGAAAACTATTTTCACTAGCTAGCTACAGGAAAGAGGTAAACTTGTGAGACCCAGAAAAACAAGGCCGTCCTGTCGAGTTCCAGCTCTCACAGGTTTCACTGTATGTGGTCACAAAGATAAATGTAACTTCAAAATAGTCTTCAAAAGATAACACATGCTTTAAGAAGTGTTATAATTGTGAATAATACTCCTAAAACCATTGTTAACAAAGTCCAAGAAATAATAAAATCCATAGCAACAGTTACAACATTTTCATGATAGTATTCATCACATGAGTAAACTAATCATAAGGAAATTTTCTCATAATAACCACAAACAAGAGTCTCACAAAATATGCTCCCAAGATAAACTGATTCAGTGACGCACATTTTGGAAGGAAGTGAGTATTCTTCACTGTCGTGTCCTAGTTTGCATCATTTCAAGTGGACTGAAAGAGAATAGAAATATTACAAAGAATAAAAGAAATAATATAAATTATCCTATGGAAATTTTAAAATGATATAAATTTGCATTGATTTGAAATTTTAAGGTTGGAGGAGTCCTTTAGAAACTTATATATCCAATTAATGGAAACGCAGACACATACACACTGGTGTTGGGGATGAATGTATAAATATATAAATAATGATATATAAATAATGTCAAAATACATACCATCCTTTATAACTGGAAAGAAGTTAGACAGAAAGAATATATGATTAAAGTTAATACAGAAGAGGGAAACATTTGTTAAGGTTATACTTTGTTTCATGCTTTCAGATTAACACTTTAAAATATCTCATATAATCTTTCTAATTCGCCAATGAGTTTGCCATTAGTTCATATTTTATAGAATAGCAAAGTGAGGATAATTTATAAAGATAACTGGTAGGTAACATGATTTGGTCCCCAATTTTTCTGCCGTCAATGTCAATACCTTTCTTTGACACCATGTTCTCTTTCCCCACTCCAGAAGACAAAGGGGTTGACAAGAAAATATAAATACACAAACACATAAAAAAATATGCAACTACATATACATACATATATATGATTGTCTTAGTTTGCTAGTGTTGCTGTAACACAAGCAGCACAAGTGGGTGAGTAAAGAACAGAAATTTATTTTCTCACAGTTATGGAGGCTAAAAGTCCAAATCAGGGTCTCAGCCATGTGGATTCCTTCCTTGTTAGTAACACCTGGTGTTCCTTGGTTCCTTGGCTTTCCTTGGGTTGTAGATGATATCACATGGCATCTGTCTTCCCCAGTGTGCATTAGAGTTCTGACAAAAGGCAGAACACACCCTAGGGAAACTTCCTTTTCTATTTGATTACATTAGATATATTTTTTAATGTAATCTGCTCTGCCAAAGGCACTGATTTAATCACATGTAACAGACAGGTCCTTCGGTGATGCAAATAGTTAAGACACTGGACTGCTAACAGGAAATTGAAGTCCACGCAGAGGCACCTTTGAAGAAAGGTCTGGCCATCCACTTCTGAAAAATTATCCTTGAAAACTGTAACACATATGGGGTTGCCATAAGTCAGAGTAGACTCTACAGAAACTGGTGTATTGGTATTAACTACTCCATAACAATACATGTAACTATGCAATGTCTGGTCAAAAAACACCTAAGATCCATAGTCTAGCCAAGTTGACAAACAAACCACCCATAATAATGATACTTTATATATATATATATATATATGTTATGTATGTATCTATATACATTCATAGATATATATGATATCTATATGGAGCCCTGGTGGGACAGTGGTTAAGAGCTCGGCTGCTAAACAAAAGGTTGGGAGTTTTAATCCACAAGATGCTGTTTGGAAACCACACAGGGCAGTTCTAGTTTGTCCCATAGGGTCACTATGAGTCAGAATTGATTCAATGGCAACTGATATATATATATATATATTTCCATGCATGTCATACACATAAATTAACAAATACCTTTAATTTATAAGAAAATAGTAATAATAACAGAAGTTTCAACAACTAACATTAGTATGTATCAAGACGTCTTCTAAGTGCTTTATATTGATTAATTCATTTAATATTAAAAATAAATTTATGTAATGTTGTTGTTATTAGGTACCTTCAAGTCAGTACCAACTCATAGCAAACTTACCTACAACAGAACGAAACACTGCCCAGTCCTGCTCCATCTTAAACATTCTCATGCTTGAGCCCATTGTTGCAGCCACTGTGTCAATCCATCTCATTGATGGTCTTCCTCTCTTTTACTAACCCTCTACTTTACCAAGCATGGTGTCCTTCTCTAGGGACTAGAACCTTCTAATAACATGTCCAAAGTACCTGGCAGGAAGTCTCACCATCCTCGTTTCTAAGGAGCATTCTGGCTGTACTTTTTCCAAGATAGATTTGTTCATTCTTCTGGCAGTCCATGGCATATTCAACATTCTTCACCAACACCAAAGGCATCAATTCTTCTTTGGTTTTCCTTATTCATTATCCGGCTTTTGCATGCATATGAGGTGATTGAAAATGCCATGACTTGGGTCAGGCACACGTTAGTCCTTAAAGTATCATCTTTGCGTTTTAACACTTGAAGAGGTCTTTTACTGCAGATTTGCTCAATGCAATGCATCATTTGATTTTTTTTAATGTTGTTTTCATGGGCGTTGATTATGGATTCAAGTAAAATGAAATCCTTGACAACTTCCATCTTTTCTCTGTTTATCACGATGTTGCCTATTGGTCTATTTGGAAAGATTTTTGTTTTAAGTTTAAGTGCAATTCATACTGAAGACTGTAGTGGGTCTTTCTTCATCAGTAAGTGCTTCAAGTCCTCTTCACTTTCAGCAAGCAAGGTTGTGTTATCTGCGTATCGCAGGTTGTTAATGAGTCTTCCTCCAATCCTGATGCCCAGTTCTTCTTCATATAGTCCAGCTTCTCGAATTAGTTGCTTAGCATACAGATTTAATAAGTATGGTGAAAAGATACAACCCTGATGCACACCTTTTTGAACTGTAAACCGTGCAGTATCCCCTTGTTCTGTTCGATTGACTGACTTTTGGTTTAAGTACAAGTTCCTCATGAGCACAATTCAGTGTTCTGGAATTCTCATTCTTTGAAATGCTCTCCATAATTTGTTATGATTTACACAGTCCAATGCCATTGCCTAGTCAATAAAGCACAAGTAAACATCTTTCTGGTATTCTCTGCTTTCAGCCAGGATCCGTCTGATATCAGCAATGATATCCCTCGTAGCAAGTCACCTTCTGCTTGAATTTATGTCAGGCAGTTCCTTGTCGATGTACTGCTGCAACCGCTTTTGAATGATCTTCAGCAAAATTTTACTGTGTGTTTAATGATATTGTTCGATAATTTTGGCATTTTGTCAGATCACTTTTCTTTGGAATGGGCACAAATATGGGTCTCTTCCAGTCGGTTGGGCAGGTAGCTGTCTTCCAAATTTCTTGGCATAGATGAGTAAACACCTCCAGCACTGCATCCGTTTGCCAAAACATTTCAGTTGGTATTCTGTCAATTCCTGGAGCCTTGTTTTTCATCATTCCCTTCAGTGCAGCATGGACTTTCCTTCTGTACCGTCAGTTTTTGATCATAAGTTACTTTCTGAAATGGCTAAACATTGACCAATTCTTTTTGGTACAGTGACTCAGTGTATTAACTTTCATCTTCTTTTGACTCTTCCTGAGTCCTTCAATAGTTTCCCCGTAGAATCCTTCAGTATTGCAACACAATGCTTGAATTTTTCTACAGTTCTTTCAGTTTGAGAAATTCCAGGCGTGTTCTTCCCTTTTGGTTTTCTAACTCCAGGTCTTTACACATGTCATTATACTGCCTTACTTTTTCTTCTTCAACTGTCCTTAGAAATCTGTTCAGCTCTTTACTTCATCATTTCTTCTGTTCGCTTTAGCTACTCTACATTCAAGAGCAAGTTTCAGAGTCTCTTCTGACATTCATTTTGGTCTTTTCCTTCTTTCCTTAATGAGCTTTTGCCTTCTTCATGTATGATGTTCATCATGTCATTCGAAAACTCTTCTAGACTTTGGTAATTAGTGTTCAATGCATCAGATCTGTTCTTTGATGGTCTCTAAATTCAGATAGGATATACTCAAGGTTTTATTTTTAGCTGTCATGGACTTGTTCTAATTTTCTTCAGCCTCAACTTGAACTTGCAGATGAGCAATTGATGGTCTGTTCTGCAGTCAGCCCGTGGCCTTGTTCTGACTGATGATATTGAGCTTTTCCATAGTCTCTTTCTACAGATGTAATCCGTTTGAATCCTGCGTTTTCCATCTGGTGATATCCATGTAAATAGTTGCCGTTCATGTTGTAGAAAAAAGGTATTTGCCATGAAAAAGTCGTCAGTCTTGCAAAATTCTATTGTGTGACCTCCAGTGTTGTTTTAGTCACCAACACCATATGTACCAGTGACCAATCCTTCTTCTTCGTTTCCAACTTTCACATTCCACTCACCATTAATTATCAATGCTTCCTGATTGCATGTTTGATCAACTTTAGACTGCAGAAGTTGTTAAAAATCTTCAATTTCTTCATCTTTGGCCTTAGTAGTTGGTGCGCAAATTTGAATAATAGTCATATTAACTTGTCTTCCTTGTAGGTGTATAGATATTATCCTATCACTGACAGCGTTCTACTTTAGGGTAGATCTTGAAATGTTGTTTTTGATGAATGCAATGCCATTCCTCTTCAAGATGTCATTCCTGACATAGTAGACCATACGATTGTCTGATTCAAAATGGCCAATACCAGTCCATTTTAGCTTACTAATACCTAGGATATTGGAATTTATGTTTTCCACTTCCTTTTCGACAACTTCCAATTTTTCTAGATTCACGCTTTGTACATTCCATGTTCCGATTATTAATGGATGCTTGCAGCTGTTTCTTGTCATTTTGAGTTGTGCCACATCAGCTAACTAAGGTCCCAAAAACTTAACTCCGTCTGGGTCATTCATGTCGACAATACTTTGTGGAGGCAACTCTACCCTGGTCATATTTTGAGCACCTTCCATCCTGAAAGGCTCATCTAAGGCACTATGTCAGACATTCTGCTGCTATTCATAAGGTTTTCACCGGCTGTTTTTTTTTTTTTTCTCCAGAATTAGACCCCCAGTCCTTCTTCCTAGTCTGTCTTAGTCTGGAAGCTCAACTGAAACCTGTCCACCATGCTGGTATTTGAAGTTATCACTGGCTGAAATGGTTGTTATGTGTCATTTTGGCTTGGCCATGATTCTCAGTGGTTTGGCAGTTATGTAATAATGTAATCTGGCAGTTATGTAATGATGTAATTTGGAAATTATATAATGATGTAGTCATCCTCCATTTTGTGATCTGATATGGTCATCCTCTATTTTTGTATAATGTTGATTTTCACGTAACAACCTGGTCTTGGAACCTGACCATGTTGATAAGTGAGGAGTGGGTGTACTACCATTTTATTGTTTTATACTTCTTGTCTTTCCTGTATGTTTGTTTACAAATATATTTTGAACTGTGTAGATCGTTTTAAACTTGAGATAAGTAGAATAGTTGAAGAAATAACAACTCTCAGCTAGTCTCTAGACTAAGCAATTCATTGTGTTCCATTTTCCAACTTGGTCTAACTTAAACTTATATATTTTTTGGGCAAGAAAATCAAGCTCAGGCTTCATAGAGCTGTAAACTGGTTATGAGGGTGGAGTTTTGTTAAATCACCTCTAAAATACCTCAGATTTATTAATTGTATTGAAAAACTTCAAACTTGTTGTGATGAATGCTGGCAAAGTAAAATCTCTGAAAAACACATCTCCTAATCTAAGATGTGGGGTACTATTAAAGGACTATAAACTATTTCTTAATCCATTCAAAGTCATTTCATTTCATCTGTCTGTTTATGGTCTATATAAGATTTAAAATCAGATAAGATGAATACTATAGTGGATCTTAGATTCCTAGAAACAATTATTTGCTTATTACAAGGAAAACCATTCCATTTTTACATGAAATCTCTCTGAAGAAAAGGGAAGATTCAATTTTGCTCCTCAGTCAATTGAGAGAGAATGAAAGATAGAAATGTAACTTGTTACACTCATTGCTGTTACCTTTGAGTGTTTATTGACTGAACCCCAAATTTTTATATGACTTAAATATAAGTTGGAATTTTATTGTTATTAAATTTCAATAAAAGGGAAGTGATCCACTTAAATCTTTCTCTACTAAAGACATTTTCATTATCACTGTATAGTTATATTTCTGGAAGACTGTTAAATTCACATTTAATATAACATAAAAAAACTTGTTACTAAACCAAACCAAAAATTTTATTCAGTAAATTCTAACAAAAGTGCAAAATGTATGTATTGTATTACAAGTATGTAAAAAGTCTATACAAATATAATTTTCTTTCACATACTCTCAATTTTATTAGCATGTTTCTCATCATGATGGAAATTGTTCAAAAATCCTATAATTAGTATGATTCTAGATATAGAATAATACAATTTATTTTAAATTATTTTTATGTGCATAGTTGAACCCGATTTTGTTAACTATGGTAAGGTTTTGCTGATACTACTTACATTGAAAGTACTATAGCTAGCACTTAATTATATGTTAGCTTAAATTATAAATATTTTATTATTATAACAGTAGTACAACACTATCACATGGGTCTGTCAGTTTGTCGTATTGTGATGACTTGAGTGTTGCTGTGATTCTGGAAACTGTGTCACTGGTATTTCAAATACCAGCAGGTCACCCATGGCGGACAGGTTTCAGCTGAGCTTCCAAACTAAGACATGCTAGGAAGAAGGACTGGCGGTCAAATTCTGAAAAAATTAGTCAGTGAAAACTTGATGAATAGCAACAGAACATTGTCTGATACAGTGCCAGAAGATCAGCCCCTCAAGTTGGAAGGCACTCAAAATACAACTTGGGAAGAGCTTCCTGTTCAAAGCAGAGTCGACCTTAATGACCTAGATGGAGTCAAGCTTTTGGGGCCTTCATTTGCTGATGTGGCATGACTCAAAATAAGAAGAAACGGCTGAAAACATCCACTAATAACTGGGAAGTAGAATGTACGAAGTATGAATCTAGGAAAATTAGAAATTGTCCAAAATGAAATGGAACGCACAAACATTGATATCTTAGGCATTAGTGAGCTGAAATGGACTGGTATTTGCCATTTTGAATCAGGCAATCATATGGTCTACTATGCCAGGAATGACAAATTGAAGAGGAATGGCGTTGAGTCCATCGTCAAAAAGAACATTTCAAGATCTATATGCACATTAAAAGTACCACTTATAAATTAATATTTGCAAATATAAATTGATCCAATTTCCTTGGAAAAACAATATAACATTTACTTATAAGGTTAAACAATCAAATTCCACTTCAATTCATATATTTAATAAAAATTGTGCACCTGTATACAAAGAAAAGGGAGCTCTACTGGGACAGTGGTTGAAGTACTTGGCTGCTAAACAACAGTTCAGAGATTTGAACCCACCAGGTGCTCCATGGGAGAAAGATGTGGCAGTATGCTTCCGCAAAGATTTACAGCCTTGGAAATCCATGGGGGCAGTTCTACTCTTTTCTATATGTTTGCTCTGAGTTAGAGTCAACTGGTAGGCAAAAGGTTTGGATTTTTTTTGGTTTGTATTAAGAAACACAAGCAATAATAACCAAAATAACAGTGTTTAAACCTGGAGATAATCTAAGTCCTCAGAATTGCCTAACAGGAGAATAGATGAATCCACCGTACCATATTCACTAAGTAGAATGTTATACAGTAGTGTAACTAAATTAATTAGAACTGCTCAGGATAACAGAACTGAATTTTAATAATATTTAATGGAAAAAAATAGTCTATGAAGATTACATTCAACATGTCTTTTCTATAAATTTGAACACAAAGAACAGCAGATACATATAGACTAAAACTTTTTAAAAAACAGATAAATGATACTACTAATTTTGCATTACCTATGAAGTGGGGAAGCAGAGGTTAGGGTTGGCAGAGGAAGTTACTGTAAGTTATTATTGTTGTTCTATTTTTCAAGCAGAATTTCCTTCTGAACTGGCACATTAGCTATGCTTTTCAGAGGTCATTCCAAGATTTTATCAGGCTAGTAGTTTCTGGGTGGTGTGCTTATGGATATTAATTATATTATGAAAATAAATACATTGAAAACTAAAAGATAGTGTATGCATGGATTCTTAAATTGAGCTCCCCTAGAAATAGACCCTGATTCTAAGATTTAAGAAGTAGTTCATCCCAAGAAGCACTAGCATAGGAATAGGAGGGTAAGTCAGGAAAGGAAAATAAGTGAATATTGGTGCATTATGAGCAGGTTGCCTCTTAATCCCACTTGCTACTTCATGGAAACAGTAGAACATACCTCAGAGTTGTCCCAAGGTAGCCTATATAACTATAACACCTATTTGTCGTTAGAATCAGGTTGCATTTGAAAGCATTTAGTCCTTGTGATGGTTATGGCTCTGTGTCAACTTGGCTGGGCCGTGATTCTCAGTACTTAGATGTGATCACCGCCCATGATGAGATTTGCTGTGAGTAGCCAATCAGTTGCAAGGGAGTTTCCTTGGGCGTGTAGCCTGCATCTGAATATAAGTTGACTTTCTGGCTTTTGCCCTCTCTGGATCCTGCAGCTGCCTCCTGTTCATCTGACTTCTGGTTCTTGGGACTTGAGCTAGCAGCTTACCTGCCAGTTTTGGGATTCATCGATCTTCACAGCCTGTGAGCAAGAGTCTTGCTCTCTGACCTGCCGATCCTGGGTTCACTAGCCCCTGCAGTTACATGAATCAAGAGAAGCCTCTGTCTTGATGTATGAACTTGGGACATTCCAGCCTCTACAATTGTGTGAGCTGTTTCCTTGATATAAATATCTCTGTATATATATGTCATGGTTTGAATTATGTCCCCCCAAAAATGTGTGTATCAGTTTGGCTAGGCCATGATTCCTGGTACAGTGTGATTTTCCTGTATGTTGTAAACCTACCTCTATGATGTTAATGAAGGAGGATGGGTGGCAGTTGTGTTAGTAAGGCAGGATCTGATCTGCAAGATTGGATTGCATCCTGAGGCAATCTCTTGAGATATAAAAGACAGAAGTGAGCAGTGAGACAGGGGGACCTCATACCATCAAGAAAGCAGTGCCAGGAGCAGAGCGCATCCTTTGGACTGGGGTCCTTGCGCCCAGAAGCTCCTAGTCCAGGGGAACACTGAAAAGAAGAAGGCCGACAGAGAGAAAAAGGCTTCCCCTGGAGGTGACACTCTGAATTTGGACTTTTAGCCTACTTTGATTGTGAGGAGATAAACTTCCCTTCGTTAAAACCATCCACCTGTGGTATTTCTGTTATGGCAGCACTAGATAACTAAGACTATATATATATATACATGTATATATTTATATGCTTTACTGGTTTAGCTTCTCTAGAGAACCCAGCCTAAGAAATTTGGTACTGAGAGTGGTTCTAGGGAAAACAAAATTGTAAGGATGAGTTTTCTAAATTGGTTCTCAAGTCTGGTTAGTCTTGAAGATATTGATGACTCTGCTTCTGTTCTTAAAGAGAGCACTGCTAATCTATGATGTGAGGTGGCAATTCAAATATGCAAAATATCACCATCAATAGATCAGGTACTGGTGAAAGGTGAGGCTCTGGGTGATTGCATATATGATACCTTTTTACAATTTTGTCATGAGAAGTATAAGGAAGCTGGGTGGTTGGCCCTAGTTTCAATAGACAAACTGGTGAAAGAAAGAGAAGTGCTCAGGGCTTCAGAGTCAAAGTTCAAGTGTGCGTAAATGACTTCAAAGTTTCCACTTGTGCTTTGAAACAAAGCCTTCTTTCTTGTAGTAAGAGAGCTGATATTGCCAAAAACCAAACCTAGAGTCTTACTGTAAAAGTGACTGAATCACAATGCCAGCTTAATTGCCAACCTCGAGAGACATCTGAAGTTATAATGAGGGCATTGATTGGGAAGAAATGGGATCCTGAAACTTGAGACAGGGGCATATGGACAGATAATCAGGAAGCTGGAGACACTGAACCCCTAAATTCCATTGAATCACTCCTGCCAATGGAACCACTCCCATCTGAAGAGATTACTTCCTGTTTGTCTGCTACACTACCCAGCTTGGAAAAGCCATTAGCCCCTCCACTGCCATCTAATGAGATTAGCTCTAGCCCAGCTGCCTCTAAAGAGTCCTTGCCTGAGTCGTTGCCTGGAGCATTGCCTGAGGCAGATGCTTTACACAACAGTGTTGAATGTTCTCAAAACAATTCTACACTACTGATTCTGCCTTCTAGACTTATAACTACACTTAAGTCCCAGGGAGCCCCAAAAGGTGAAATACAAAGTGTGACCCAGGAGGAAGTACGCTACACAACAAAAGAACAGCTTGACTTTTCTAATATGTGCAAACAGAAACCTGGGGAATATGTGTGGGAATGGCTATTAAGGGTGTGGGAAAATAGTGCAAGGAATATAAAGATGGATCAGTCTGAGTTTATTGATGTGGGTCCACTAAGCACAGCTTCTTCATTCAGTGTTTCAGCTTGAGAAGCTGGGAAAGGATCCAATAGTATATTTGGTTGGATTGCTGAAGCATGGATTACATGGTGGCCTACACTAAATCAGGTTGAAGTACCAGATCTGCCTTGGTATACTATAGAAGAAGGTATCCAAGGGCTTAGGGAAATTGGCCTGCTAGAGTGGATTTATCAGGCTAGACCCAAGACCCACACATGGAGTGCCCCAAAGACACATCTTTTACCACAATTGTGGTGAGCACATTTGTGAAGGGAGCCCCAGCATCCTTGAAGACTACTTGACTGCTATTTTGTATAAATCAGATTTGACAGTGGGAACTGCCCTAACTGAATTAAGACACCTAACTACAATGGGGCTGATTGGACCTCATGGTAATAGGAGGGGCCAAGTGGTGGCACTCAATCGACAAAGACAAGGTGGGCATGGTTACAGTAATGGACAGCGGAGTCAAAGCAGTAATCAGAATAGTCTGACTCCTATGGACTTATGGCATTGGCTACTTCGTCATGGTGTCCCTAGGAATGAAATGGGTATGAAATCTGCTAAATATTTACTTGATCTGTACAAAGGATGAATTCTAGGTCAGGGAACAGCATTCTAACTCTAATTGCCAGAATAGAGTCACAGTCCCTCAATCAATTCCCAGACTTGAGCAAGTTAAAAGACCCACAACCCCTTGAATGAAGGGGAGGCTAGGTCCCCTTGAGGAAGGACTCCAATACACTGCCAAATGTTTATACTGTTAATCTCTCTCCCAGCCTTCCCCAAAGGGATCTACAGCCTTTTACGACAGTAACTGTTCATTGGGGAAAAGGAAATAATCAGACTTTTAAAGGATTACTGGATACTGGCTCAGAACTGACACTAATTCCAGGAGACCCAAAATGTCACTGTGGCTCACCAGTCAGAGTGGATGGCATATGGAGGTCAAGTTATTAATGGAGTCTAGGCTCATGCCCATCTCACAGTAGGTCCAGTGTGTCTCTGAACCCATCCTGCAGTGATTTCCCCAGTTCCAGAATGCATAATTGAAATAGATATACTCAGCAACTGGCAGAACCCCCACACTGGATCTCTGACAAATAGAGTAAGGGCTATTATGGTAGGAAAAGCCAAGTGGAAGCCATTAGAACTGCCCCTACCTAGGAAAATTGTAAGCCAAAAGCAATATCACATTCCTGGAGGGATTGCAGGGATTATTGCCACCATCAAGGACTTGAAGGATGCAGGGGTGGTGATTCTCACCACATCCCCATTCAACTCGCCTATTTGGCCTGTGCAAAAAACAGATGGGCCTGGGAGAATGACAGTAGATTATTGAAAACTTAACCAGGAAGTGGCTTCAATTGCAGCTATTGTTCCAGATGTAGTTCCATTGCTTGAGCAAATTAATACATCTCCTAGGTCCTGGTTTACAGCTATTGATCTGGCTAATGCCTTTTTCTCCATAGTTGTTTCAAAGAACCATCAGAAGCAGTTTGCCTTCAGCTGTCAAGGCCAGCAATACATCTTCACTTGCCTACCTCAGGGCTACAGCAACTCTCCAGCACAATATCATAATTTAGTCCGCAGGAACTTAATTGCCTTTCCCTTCCATAAGACGTCACGCTGGTCCATTACATTGACATTATGCTGAATGGACCTAGTAAGGAAGAAGTGTCAATGACTCTGGACTTATAGGTAAAACATTTGCTTGCTAGAGGATGGGAAATTAATCCCGCAAAAATTCAGGAACCTTCCGCCTCAGTGAAATTTCTAGGGATCCATCCAGTGGTATGGGGCATGTTGAGATAGTCCTTCTAAAGTGAAGGATAAGTTACTGAATCTAGCTGCTCCCACAACTAAAAAGGAGGACAACACCTAGAAGGCCTTTTGGATCTTAGAGGCAACATATCCCTCATTTGGGTGTTTTACTCCAGCCTATCTATCAAGTGACTCGAAAAGCTACTAGTTTTGAGTGGGGCCCAGAACAAGAGAAGGCTCTGCAATAAGTTCAGGCTGCTGTGCATGGTGCTCCGCCACTTGGGCTATATGATCCAGCTGATTCAATGGTGCATGAAGTGTCCATGGCAGATACAGATGCTGTTTGGAGTCTTTGGCAGGCCCCTATTGATAAATCACAACACAGACCCTTAAGATTTTGAAGCAAAGCCTTGCTGTTCTCTGCAGGTAACTATTCTCTTTTTGAGAAACAACTTTTGGCTTGTTACTGGCCCTTAGTAGAGACTGAATGCTTAAACATAGGACACCAAGTCACCATGCAGCCTGAGCTGCCCATCATAAACTGGGTGTTGTCTGACCCACAGAACCATAAATTTGGACGTGCACAGCAGCACTCCATCATTAAATGGAAGTGGTATATGAGATTGGGCCAGAGTAGGACCTGAAGGCACAAGTAAGTTGCATGAGGAAGTGGCCCAAATGCCCATGGTCTCCACTCCTGTCACATTACTTTCCATCTCCTAGTCTACACCTATGGCCTCATGGGGAGTTCCTTACTATCTCTTTGCTGTGGAAGAGAAAACTAGTGCCTGGTTTACAGATGATTCTCAATGCTATGCAAGCACTACTTGAAAATGGGCAATGGAAGCACTACAGCCCCTTTCTGGGGCCTCCCTGAAAGCCAGTCATGAAGGGAAATCCTCCCAACTAGCAGAACTTCAAGCAGTGCACCTGGTTGTTCACTTTGCTTGGAAGGAGAAATGGCCTGATGTGTTACTGTATACTGATTTATGGGCCATGGCCAATGGTTTGTCTGGATGGTCAGGGACTTGGAAGGAACACGAATGGAAAATTGGAGACAAGGATTTATGGGGAAGAGGTGTGTACATAGACCTCTCTGAATAGGCCAAAGCAGTGAAGATATTTGTGTCTCATGTGAATGCGCATCTGTCTGAGTCATCTAGTGCTGCTCTAACAGAGATACCACAAGTGGAAGGTTTCAACAAAGAGAAATTTATTCTCTCACAGTCCAGTAGGCTACAAGTCCAAATTCAGGGTGTCAGCTCCAAGGGAATGCTTTCTCTGTTAGCTCTGGAGGAAGGTCCGCATCATCAGTCTTCTCTTGGTCTGGGAGCTTCTCTCCGCAGGAACCTCAGGTCCAAAGGATGCGCTTTGCTGCTGGCACTGCCTTCTCAGTGGTATGAGGTTCCCGTGTGTCTCTGCTCACTTCTCTCTTTTATACCTCAAAAGAGATTGCATTAAGACACTAATCTTGTAACCTCATCAGTATAACCTCATCATAGTGATAGAGTTTACAACACATAAGGAAATCACATCAGATAACACAGTCATACGTTACAGGGAATCATGACCCAGCCAAGCTGACAGATATTTTTGGGGGACACAACTTAGTCCATGACAGCACCAAAGGGTGACCTAAGCAGAAGATGATTTTAATAATCAAGTGGATAGGATGATGTGTTCTGTGGAAACCAGCCATCTTCTTTCCCTGGCTACTCCCATCATTGCTCAATGGGCTTATGGACAAAGTGGGCATGGTGGCCAGGATGGAGGTTATACGTGGGCCCAGCAACGTGGACTTCCACTCACCAAGGCTGCCTTGGCTACAGCCATTGCTGAGTGCTCAACCTGCCAGCAGCAGAGACCAACACTGAGTCCCTGATATGGCACCAACTCTCGAGGTGATCAGCCAGCAACCTGGTGGCAAGTTGATTACATTGGACGACTTCCATCAAGGAATAGCAGCATTTTGTCCTTACTGGAATAGACACTTACTCTAGATATGGATTTGCCTTCCCTGCACGCAATGCTTCTGCCAAAACTACCATCTGTGGACTTACAGAATGCCTTATCCACCATCATGGTATCCCACACACAACATTGGCTTGGATCAAGGGACTCCACAGCAAAGGAAGTGCAACAGTGGGCCCATACTCATGGAATTCACTGGTCTTACTAAGTTCCCATCAGCCTGAAGCAGCTGGCTTGATAGAACGATGGACTGGCCTCCTGAAGACACACCTACAGAGCCAGTTAGGTGGAAATATCTTGCAGGGTTGGGGCAATGTTTCCAGGAGGCTATATATGCTCTCAACCAGCCTCCAATATATGGTACTGTTTCTCCCATAGCCAGAACTCATGGATCCAGCAATCAAGTGGTGGAAATGGGGGTGGCATCGCTCACTATTACCCCTAGAGACCCACTTGCAAGATTTTTGCTTCCTGTTCCCACGACCTTATGCTCTGCAGGTCTAGAGGTCTTAGTTCCAAAGGGAGGAATGCTCCCACCTGGAGACACATCACTGATTCCATTGAACTGGAAGCTAAGAATGCCACCTGGCCACTTTGGGCTCTTTATGCCTCTGGCTCAACAGACAAAGAAGGGAGTTACCAAACTGGCTGGTGTGATTGATCCTGATCACCAAGAGGAAATCAGATTGATATTATACAACGGAGGTAAAGTATGTCTGGAATGCCGGAGATCTCTTAGGGCGTTTCTTGGTACAATGGTTAAAGTCAATGGCTAACTACAGCAACCCAATTCTGACATGATTACTAATGGCCTAGACCCTTGAAGAATGAAGGTTTTGGTCACCCCACCAGGCAAAGAACCACGACCAGCTGAGGTGCTTGCTGAGGGCAAAGGGAATATGGAATGGGTGGTGGAAGAAGGTAGTTCTAAGTACTAGTTGCAGAAACAAGGACTGTAATTTTTATGAGTATTTCTGCTTTGTATGTGTGCATCAAATATTTTTCTTTTCTTCACTTATAAAGTATAAGATGTAAACTGGGCTACTGTGTTTTTGGTTGTATGCGTGTTAGTTGTATCATGTTAGGCTCAAGAATGACTTCATAATTGTCTTTATTCAGAGATTATGTATGGTTTCGGGAGCTGTGTACAGGTGCCAAGTTGACAAGGGGTGGACTGTAATGGTTAAGACTGTGTGTCAATCTGGCTAGGCCATGATTCTCAATGTTTATATGTGGTCACCCCCATGATGGGATCTGCTATGAGTAGCCCATTAGTTGAGAGGGAGTTTCCTTGGGCGTGTGGTATCCATCTGAATGTAAGTGGATATTCTGGCTTTTGCCATCTCTGGATCCTGCAGCTGCCTCCTGTTCATCTGACCTCTGGTTCTTGGGACTTGAGCTAGCAGCTTACCTGCTGATCTGGGGATTCATCAACTTGCACAGCCTATGAGCAAGAGTCCTGCCCTCCGGTCTGCCGATCTTGGGTTCACCAGCCCCTGTAGCTAAGTGAATCAAGAGAACCCTTGCAGTCTTGCCTGCCGATCTGGGGATTCATTGATTTGCCCAGCCTATGAGCAAGAACCATGCTCTCTGACCTGCCGGTCTCGGGTTCGCCAGCCCCTGTGGCTATGTGAATCAGGAGAAGCCTCTATCCTGATCCGCGGACTTGGGACTTTCCAGCCTCTACAATTGCATGAGCCATTTCCTTGACATAAATCTCTCTCTCTCTCTCTCTCTCTCTATATATATATATATGTATTTATATGTTTTACTGGTTTTGCTTCGTTAGAGAACCCAGCCTAAGATAGCCCTCTTAACTCTGGCCATCATTGCAAGCAGCAAATCTTCATCATGGGGCCAGAAGAAGCCCTGAGGCAGCCATCGACTTCCGAGAACAATGAGCGATTAACACTGAAACTGCTATGAGTCAGACACCAGTAGCATCAGCTACAGTCCTCTTTTTGCACTCCTTCAATACACCTGTGCACTACATTAAATTCCTTCTTTCCTCTAACTGATTTTTCATGGTTTTGTTCAGTCAAAGATTGTAAATCAAAATATTTATTATAGTATAGTTAGGGGTATAAGCTACACTTAACACGGTTGTACTTGTTTCTGAGGTGGTAATTGATATATATTCTCTGTCCCCTGTCATGTGTTCTAGTCTACCCTCACCTTTGGTCAGTATTTGTGCTAGTGTAGGTTGATTACCTACTGAAATAACCTATCCTCGTGGTGCCTGAACCCCTCTGATACTTTGCTCTTCTCACTTTGCTCTTCTCAAAGATTGTTACAATTGACCGTTTGTGATTCCATCAGCAGGGATGGAATTTAAAATAGTATCAATAAATTCTGAGTCTCCAATTTACTCTTTCATGATTCTATTACATAGCAAAACCTAAGCCCCTAAAAAAATGAATTAATCATATCAGCATAATATATCCTTTCTTTGTGTGCCATTCTACAAGCAGAAGGAGTTCAAAGTGACCAGGCATAAGCCATGTTGTGTCCTCTGTTATAAGTACTTCCTCCCCTTACTGGGAACCAGCACCTTTAATTCAGATATGCCTGAAGTTGCAAAGATTGAAAACACAAATTTCCCAAATGTTTCACTAGTAATGAAAGTGATAGAAACCACTTCTACTTCTAACAAACACAGCACCATAAAATTGTCAATGATTTAAAGACTAAACTGCAAGATGTCATTCTCAAACTGGCACATTATCTGTGCCTTTTGAAGGGCATTTCAAGATTCAATAAAGCCAGTAGCTTCTGGTAATGCAGGACATGAAGGAACCAGTACATCCAGACTACTTGCCACCATCTGTTTACCAGATCCAGTTACTGGAGCGTTATCAACATAGTTGACATCGTGTTATTTTGCAGAATGTCAAAACAATCAAGATTCCTTTGGGCTACATTAAGACAGAAACCAAGAGAGTTAACATAGCTTTGGGGCAAGCCAATTAATGTGTACTGCTGTTCTTCCCACAACAATTCAAACTGCTTCTGATACTTTTCCTGATGTATACTGAAAATAAAAAGCATACACTAAATATATAGATTAATGCCAATAACTAGTGACTCCTTTGAATATTCTAGTAAAGAAACTGTAGAAGAAACCATCCTACACAGAAGCTGCAATTGGGGCCACCATTTGGTTAAATTTATAGAATTCCTCCATAAATTTCCATGGTGCATCTGGTCTTTGCTTAGGCTAGTTAATTAATTGGGAATATGATGAGGAAAACAAAATCTGTATGATTTGGCTCTTTGAGAATGATATTTATCTCTGCCATTCAACACAGGGTACTATATTGCTTATTATTTACTATCTTGGCTGGAGACTGAGTAGGAGTAAGGGGAGGGGGAGGGGGCAGTTTCATGAATATCCACTTGGTCTTTCCAACCACAATGTTTCTGAATCCACAGGTCAGAGAATCAATGTGATAGTTATGCCAGATACTAAATATGGACATCCAAATTGTTATCCAAAACTGGAAAATGATTGCAGGTGGTTTCATGAACTCACTGGACCCAGAGTGAGAAGGACTTGGGCCAGATCTCCATTATCAGCTGGCCTCTATATGACTGCACTCTAACAGAAGACAATGAATGGTGTTGTGTGAGTTCCAGTTTCAGTGCAAGCAAGCAAAGTATACATCCAATGGCTCTTGAAAATATTCTCCTTTCCCCAGTCTGTTGTATATACTTGCCATGGATTTTATCTCCTCTTCTTTGATATACTCTGAGTCTGAAACCACAGTGAGGTCTGGAAAATCTCCACGGGACAGTGACTTTCCCTCAGTGGTGACTGCTATCAGTTTTCTGCTTACCTGCTTTTGATTATTTTTAGTTAGTAGTCAAGTAATACACTCATTAGCTGCCCATATGTGCTGGCTCTAGGAACAACATGGTATATTAACCACTATGTCATATTTCTGGGGATCAGTCACCTGCTTGCCATTCTGCCACAGTTGCAGTAATTACATGCACCTTGCTTCTGACAGTTGAATGCTGTCACCTGGCCTCTGCTATTTCAGAATCCCATCATCAGCAATTGAAAGTAGAGAGCCCCATATGATAGTACACCTCAACACAAACTTTGGCCTCTAAAATACAGCCATCACTGAGCTTCAGAATGATGCTAGGATCCCACACTAGCACATTCCTTATCATTTTAGTGAAGGGAGTGTCTTTTAGGGTCTCTCAGGGATAATAGTCCACTGGTACAATCTTTGATCTTACATAAGAGGTCAATTTTAGCATGCTCATCCCTCCCTCTGAACTGTTTGAACTCTTTCTCGATATGTTACCTGGACAGTTCCTGTATCACCACTTAATTTAATGTAAACCACTGTTTCCAGTTTTCTTGGATCATTCTTGCAGTTTATTAGGACAGCTCCAGGCATTCTTGTATTATATACTGAGTTACAAAAGAACACTCTCATATCCTTTTCCCTGTTCAGCCATATACTCTGCCACACTGTCCCAAACCCCCTCAATATCCAATGCCACGTATGTTCCCTTGTGTTGTTGTTATTAGTTGCCATCAAGTCAATTACAACTCATGGTGATACCATGCGTTCAGAGTAGAACTTCTCTATAGATTTTTAAAGACTGATCTTTTGGAAGCAGAGCCAAATCTATCTTTCGAGGTGCCTGTGATGCATTCAAACCACCAACCCCTCAGCAAGTAGTCGAGACTTTTGCTATTTGCACCACCCAGGGACTCTGTGTTCCCCTGTGGGTATATATTAATCAGATTCTGAATGTCTTTGGTGAATAATTTATTTCTTCTGATAGCAGAACCATGTTGATACTTGACACTAGTTATTAGTGTAGAAACTATGAGTGGAGGAAGTGGTAGATCTGGAGAATAACAAGCATCGTCACGTAAGGAATCACCTCTGATTAGACCATTAATAGTTTCCAGGCAATGAGAATCTACTCTTCTCTTGCATGGGATCCGGAACTACAAACTCAAAGAGTTCAAGATTATAAATTTTTTTCCATATGTATCAGGATACTACACATTCCATATCCAGGCCTGGACTTTAAAATATAGTAGTCTTGCTGAGACTGTGAATTCAGGATTTCTTTGTTTTTCTATTTTTTTTTTTTTTTTTTTTTTGTAACTTCACTACTCTTACTATCAAATCTTGGGCTTTATTTCTAGCACAGTTTGTCCTGTCACTGAGGAGAAAATATTCTTTTCACATGCTGTTATGAAATCCTTCTGGTTTTCATGCTACGCCCTGAATTGATATTTGGCTTACCTAAATCTACAAATTTCTTCCTTTAGAGCCACTATAGCCATTAACAATAGCCAAATCACACTCAATATTTTTAAATACTGTTACCTCCATACTTTTTCAACTGCTAGAGCTATCTGCATAAGCCAGTGCATTTTCTTCCACCAGTACTGTGTCCCAGTACAACAGCAGTAATAATCTTAGTAATTGGGAAGCTGTAACATATCAGGGATTATTATCATCCCACTCATCCCCAGCAATGGTGTCCTGATGGAATCTGGCTGACAAATGATACAATTCTAGAATCCCATCCTACGTGTCTCCTTCCTAGGACCCTACTTCCGGTACCAACTGTCTTAGTTGTGTGTCCTGGCAGCTAAAAAAAACCCATCATACAGAGAATAACAGGTGCTTGCAGAGGGAATTCATTAAAAAGAACCATATTGTTGATTGCTGATGCATTTGGATGGGGTGAACACAGCAATTACTACATGCGGATTCAACATGACATTGTGTAATTTACTATGGATTATATAATCCAATTCTAAGCAGTTGAAGTCCAAAATAAATACAGTCTGAAAAATACCATTTAGATATTTTGTGACAACATTCTGATGACCCTTAAGAATATGATTAAAGATCAGAACTGCATACAAGACAAGCTTTCTTCTAGCCATTTGGAAAATACATTAGTGTTCACTTCAAAAGTCTGTTCCTTCTACAATGCGTATGCCAGGGTTAATTCAAAATGAAGTAATATCTGCTCTGAAATTTCCATTTTTCTGAAATTTTATGGGTTTTATTTAGGCTTTAAAAAATTGTAATAGCTACATCAAACATCCTTATTAGCTATTCTTTCTTAGTATATTTGGCCAGCTCAAAGAGATTTAAGGCTGCACTTTAAAAAATAACTGCAATCCAAATAAATTTTACTTTCCCAGATACATGCATAATCAGTGCTGCAATTCTCTGAGCATTCTAGGAGTTCTGGGTGCTTCCAGACTTTCTTCAATGGCCCTCAAATAAAAACCTATTTAAAGTCATGGAAAAGCAGTAAAAAAAAAGAAAACAAAACTTTCTCTCCACTTACCCACGATGGCTTTCCAGAAAGGCGAATATTCTCTTAATTGCAATTTCACTTTGTAATCAAGCCAACATTCTTTAACAAACTGTAAGGAAGATCAGTTGAAATTCAAATTATCATTTTTCATGGAACAGTTAAGAAGAGAGGAAGAAAAGCCAGTCAGTGTGACTCAGAGACTTGTAAAAACTTCCAATCAACAATACTACATATTAGTCTGCCTTCTTCTAGCTTCAATATTCATGTTTTCCTCCTACTTCTCCAGTTATCTCTGTGGTATTACACTGTGATTTATTTTCCCCCTAAAAGAACTATTTTTAGTGTCTTTGCGACTTCACTATTTTAATGGATGCAAATATTTTTGTTTAGGTCTAGGTTGACTTTAATATCAGTAGCCCTGAGCTTGCACTATTATAGCTTATAACTACTTCTTTTATTACCAACAGCACATTCCTTACTAAAAAAAATAAAATCACAAAGGAAAATATTAAATGTTCAACTACTTACATTTTTGACATCTAATTTCCATTCATTAAAATAAAAACAAAAGTAAACATATTAGAGTTAAATAATATTCTATCTGGCAAACTCACTAGGTGCTACTTCTCTTGTAATATAAATTTCAAGATAAAAGAGTCAACATTTTATTTCAAGAGAAGTAATGTTAGAAGGGAAATGTAGATCCTTAGATATTTGTAAGAGAATGGAAGACAATGTTGTTACTAACATTGATGGTTGCTTACAATAATCAGTAAAATCTAGTAAAAAGATTGTTCAGCTTTTAAAATATTTATTGTGTTTTATCATCTGTCAACACCTAGGGGCATTGCAATTCATGAATGGTAACCCTTTTTAGGAACAAAATTTTGAATTTAAATTGTGTTTTATGTAGACCATAGGTGTTACATTTGGTAAATTTTAACTATTTATATTATGAATAGAAAATTTACTTTCTTTATACAGGCGGTCCCCGGATTACAAACGAGGCCCATTCCTTAATCTGGCTTTAAGTTGAATTTTATAACTAACATCAGTTAGTCAGATGTTTGTCCTAGTATATAGTATATAGTATATAGTGTACATTTCTACACATAAAAACCATTAAAGAAAACTTTCAGATACACTAAAACATCTTTAACATAATAATACAGTTATAATAATAACAATGTCTTGATGCTCCTTGCAAAGTAGTGTCTGTTATTGGGAACCACTGTATGTACCTTTTTCACAATTGAAGAGATACCTACAGGGCAAACATTACCCAAAATACTCAGAAGATTCTGTTCTGTAAAATCTTTGAGACCAATTAGATACATTGCTGTAGACTCTGAACTAAAAAATCTACATTGTACCACTGGGTCACGTTTCTGCTTGGTTTTGAAACCTCCTCAGCAGGGGCACGCAAGATTGAGGATGTGAGTAGGATGCTGCTGGGGCCAGACAGACTCTTCGCTCATCACCTCCTCACCAGACCTGTCAACCCCATGCACTACCTATGAGGCCTCTGCCGCAGGGTAAAAGGTAGAAACTGCTGCTCAGGATGTGGTAAGTGTGAGCCCTGGGGCCCAATGGTTGGGAAGAGGATGCTTAGGGAAAACAAAGTCTGAGGTTCTCCACGGGCCCTGGAAACCATATGGACATACAGACGCCAGAAATCTAAGACTGCCACCCTACTCCCTCCCTTCCAGCTACCAAAAGGCCAAGAACCGCTGCAATAGTGAAAACCTACATGTATGAGGTAGGGGAAACAGAAGCCCAGAGAGGTGCTGCAATGGCCTCAGATTGCACAGCATAGAAGGCCTGGCGGGATGGGGTGAGGCAGAGCTGGGTGAGGAGGTTCGGCTGTGTGCCTAGTGGGGCACACTGACTGGTACTCAGAGAACACATAGAGCTCTGCACAGGTCCGCATCCCTGTCACCATCACGTGCAGGTATATGGTGTTTGGGCCCCCGAAAGCCTGGGCTCCCATGACGGGCTGCCACGACATGGTGCACCCAGCTGCGGCCTGCAGCAGCCAGCTGAAAGCACACAAGCGCATGCCTCCCTCAGAGCTTGGAAAGGGCCAGCCCTACTGTCCAGGGCCCCAAGCACCACTGTTCCACTACATAGGGAGGGTCTGGCCAATCAACACTCGCAAACCAGGCTCGCCTACAGGAGACTGCCACCCAACCAATAGTGAAGAGCCTTGTAACTCTGAACTTGTCAACGGGCAGGGGCCATGGAGAGGAGCAAGGCTAAAACATCTTGAATGCCCCGCCATTCACCCCTTTCTGGCTTTCTCCAAGTCAGTTTCTTCCTGATAGGCTTAATGGGGGTTGGTTCTTAACTATGGGTCCAAAGTTCGTAACCCGGGAACGGCCGGTACCCTACCTAAGCATAGCAGCACAGTAGCAACTTTTAACATTGCCTGGGTTCAAAATACATTTTGTCTTTTGATGTAACTATGTTGATAAAGAATTGGAGATTCCTCTACTAATAGACAAATACATAAAGCATAAAATTTACTGATGCATTATTTTATCTAAAAGAAAAAAAAAAATTTGTTTTAAATTAACCTAACCAGAACTGTTAGAACATACGATAGATTAAATAAAGATCTTGTTTAACACATCTTAGCTGAAAAAAATTAACTTTCAAACTATAATGTTAAATCTCATACTGGAGGAGTAGAGTCCTAATTTCTATAAGTCTGAGTTACAAGACTATTTATGAGGCAATACTTCTCACCTTTTAGAAGAATTATTTCTAGACAACTGTATTAGTCACTGAACATGCAGTTCAAATCTTGATATGATCTCTTGCTCTAGGCCATTTCCTTCATGTAAGATGTTGAAACTCTTATGAACCTGTCTGGCAACATCACTAGTTCTTTTTTTCTTTTCACCTTTTTTTTCCTTAAATGAAAGAGAAGAATCTCAGAAAACTTAAATTTTCTGTGCGATGTAATTTAAAAAATTGCTTATTCATCAGTTTCTCAATGAAAAAGGATCATATTTTGTATGACCAGACAGCTAGAGTTGAAAACAAATTGTCTCAAGTGTATATGTACATATGTATATGAGTATATATGTATGCTTATAGACACACACATAAACACTAATATACATATGCACATGTACTTCTTTCTGCCTCTATCACCATTACAAAAACAAAGCTGTTGGGTACTGCCTTTTATTTTTCCATAGCGTATTAAAAAAAACAAAAAAAAAAAACCCAAACCCGTTGCCGTCCAATAGATTCCGACTCAGAGCGACCCTATAGGACAGAGTAGAATGGCCCCATAGGGTTTCCAAAGTAGATTTGAACTGCTGACCTTTTGGTTAGCAGCTGAACTCCTTGTCAGTTTCTTTAATTGGACACTGATTTTATCTGTACAGAAGAAGAAAAGTGGTATGGCTTGGTTAGAAGAGAAATTTTTATTCTGAGGCCCTACATAGTTTACCCGCCTTTGAATAGTCTTGGGTAGTATTTTGGGACTTTGATTATGTTTTTAAATATTAGCACCAGATGACAATCTTTATACTGAGGAGTTTCAGCAGAAATTGTTTTAGTAGATTAGGAGAATGATAAAAATTTTAAAATCTTGAATTGATTATTAAAAATGATCATTAAAAATGAACAGAAAAGGAAGGTGAGAATGATAACACAATCCGAAGAATGTAATCAATGTCACTGAATTGTACATGTAGAAAAGATTGAATTGCTGTGTGTTTTGCTATGTATAGTCTCAATGACAATGACAAAATAAATTTTTAAAAAATGAACGATGTAATTGCCTACAGATTCTAAAATAAGAGGAAGCATTAAAAAAAAAACTAAAAAAAAACCCTATGTGCTTTTAACTTGCTTTCTCTCAGACAGTTTCTCTAAAATTAAATTACTCTTGTTAAAGTAATTATGCTTTTGGTTTTAACTGTGAATTATTTAGAAGTCCACTAGGCCAGGGTTTCCACAGGTGCCTGATGATAATCACTTTAGGTACTCCTTTAAAATGTGGTTTCCTGAGCCTCTTATAGATAAATTGAATTATATTTCCAGGAAACAATTTAACAATCTCTGTTTTGAATGAGGGCACTCAGAAATGTCTTTTCTCATCAGGTAGATTTGCCAAGTATTGCATTAGACTATATATAAGCTTCAAGGGGCCAGAGGTCCTCATTTGGCCATAGTAAATGCTCAATAAATATGTGCTAGAATGAATGATATTATGACACAGTTTCTTTCTCCAGGCTAGCACTGCTTCTAATAAACATTACCTGCTTAGGTAGTGATTGGCATCTACCTACCTGCAGTAGTTACAAACTTGAGTCTTATGACATTTTAAAAAAATTTATCTGTCTGTTGTATGATATTTAGACTTTATTTGCATATAATTAAGGCTGCACTTTTTAATCTTACTCTAAGGCATTTCTTCCCATGTGATCCTCTACCTCTGAAATTTAAAATAAAAGCAAACAAGCCATAACAAGGATAAATGTCTTACACATTTTTCCTAATTGTTTTTTCTTTTCTCAGAGAAAAGAACAGGGATCGATCATTATCCAAATATCAAATTGAGACATTTAAGTGGACAGCAATTCCTTGTCTTTCTTGTCTATATCATGACTCTTCCAATGTATCTTTGGTGTACAGTATTGCTTTGGGGTTTTTTTTTTTTTTATCTTTTCTATCTGAAGCTCAATTTCCTCAGTGTAATTAAAAAATATCATACATAGTGTCTGAACTTCAAAGAGTATTCATTTGTAAATAATTTTGTCAATGGGAATTGTTTACCAATTCTGTCATCTACTAAGCAACATAACCCTTATAAAATTGACTCTGCCTGGAAGAGGTTGCATAGGTCCAGCTCACTATTATTACTCCCCATTGCTAATCCCCACATTGTCTCATGATCTTGTTTATCCTTCCTCTGCCAGTCTCTATTAAAAGTTTAAGATTAACCGATGTTCCTCCTTGGAGGGCAGAAAACAAGTGACAATGATCTAGGAATGAAAAACCAAACTAAGTACCCATCTTGGGACAAGAAAACCAGGATGCTGCCAGATAATCCCTAAGAAAAGATTAACTCATATGGGACATGACCACCTCAAGGGGGACTTAACACAACTTCTAAGACCCATAATGCTGTCCCTATAAAGCCTTTGGCCAATCTCCGGTGGGAGAGATGGGTTTTTGGAGGAATCTAGTCCTCTCTGTTTCCTATATTATTAACCTATAGGTAATAAAACTTTTGCTGCTCACCTCACTCCTGTCTCAGAATTGGCTATTGTGGCGGGCAGCTCCAATCCACGTTATTGAAGTAAAAATTTGGAGGCCTGTATGGGAAGCTCCAGCCGCTTAAGACACAGCGGTCCCTGGGGCAGGGCCTGGAGCTGAACAGCAGCTCTCTCAACAAGTGGCTGAGTGTGGTTTCATTTGCCTCCGGGGAGACTATCGGCCAGACCTGGGTCTGCTATGGCACCACCGGTCCCCAACCGCACCAAAAGAGGTGGGTGAAAGAAAGCAAGACCTGCATTGGAGGGATCCCAAGGAGAGTCCATGACTCCTCTTCCTGTTGTGCTCATGGCCGGGGCTAATAGAGTGGGCCTGAAGGTTCCAGAGTGAGACCTGAGCCCTTTGTTTTTGAGGCAGGAGACACCTCAGATGACTGACCTCATGAGTAGGATCACAAGAAGTGACTCCTGGTGACTCTAGACTCTTGATTCCAGGGTGTGTGAATGCTCCTGAAAACTGTCTGAGAGTAAAGTTGCTAAGATCACTTCTGTTACCCGAAAAGGTTGTCTGAGAGGTTGAGGCTGCCAGGATCACCTTCGTCATCTTGGCGGGATCATGTTTTGTGTTTCTTGACTGTTATTTATGTGTACTTGTCCCTGTGAAGCCCCAGTCTTCTTGTGTCATCATGTTAACCCTTACCTGTACAAAACCTGTCACCAGATTGGCAAATGTTTTTGGTTCCAGTTTTCTTTTTATCTCTGAGAAAACATCTCCAAGGAGGTTGGGGGCCCAGAATAGGAAGTAATCTAAGGTAAATATTATATGAAATGTGTTTTATTAAAGGAAAAAGAATAATTTTGTCTTAGAGTAAAAGTAACAGTTCCAGAAGAGTAAAAAAGAAAGAAATTAGTTACCTTTTGCCCTTCAAAATGCCTAGGTCAACTTAAACATATATACATGTTTTCCATGAGTCAAGAGAGTAAGGGCAAGGCAAGATCAGGCCTCCTCAACCCCCAGTCCCCAGTTTCCAAGGTCATGTAGCTCCAGGGAAGCTTTTGAAAGATTTTTTCCAACTAGGAGGAGACACTTTTAAGACAAAAGATTAGAAAAATTGTTAATTTTCTATAGCTATCAGAAATTGGGTGGATCCTGGTCATAAAAGAACTGTAAACAAGTTCTCTTATTATAGGGGAACTCTAAGAAGTCAAAAAATAAAAATGAAAAAGAAATCACAAACAAACACACCTGAAATGGCCTGGAAAAATGTTTCCAGCCGTAGCCGGAGACTTAAGGTTATAGCCATCTCAATGAATTGGTCAACTGAGCAGAGACTGCAATTTCCAAAGCCAGTTAATAAAATCTTTAAGTGCTAAAATTAGATTGGAAAACATATGAGAAATAGTGAAAGTTAAATGAAAATTAGAATATTTAAACAGACTTTCATTCAACAACAGTTGTGTTTTATTATATACAGGCTTAAAATAATTCCCAAGACATTTTATGTAACTTATATTAAATTGAGTTAATAGATGTTTGTCATAATTTAAGCTTCTATACTTTGGCTTTTTATGCCACAAGAGGAAGAACATGAGTGTGTTCATTTTTGCCATTTTAATGGGTATGCAACCAAGACATTGTTTAAGCGGTTTATTGAAAAAGAAATTTATTTGATATGGTCAAAAGTTTTATCTGTATGACTAAATTTTAATGGTTTAATTTATAATTTATGAGATCTTTACAAGCTTTAATGTTAAATAGCTTATAAAATAAATAATCGAGTTTCTTGCTGTTAAAATAACAAATTTTTCTTTGATTTCTGAATTGAAGGGTTAATTTATTCTTTGTGTAATCTGCCTCAATGACAGAAGTTCAGCTTCTCGTTAGAATAAGATTCTTGAGTTGAAAACCAAGCCACATGGCTTTAGGGAAAAAAAAAGCTAAGGTTTTTACCTCTAAGATCTTTGGTTAAATAACTTAAGTATTGTTTCACAGTGACCTATAATCAACTCCTGACAACTCTGAAACTTCATGGAAAGCCATAAGAATTTTTTTATAAAAGAAAAGTGTTAAAAATGTTTATTTAACATGTTATAAATTATACGAAAAGTGTTGTCAAAATCAAGAGACATGCCTGATTCTCATTGGGTTAAAATTTATATGCTAGTACTTCCTCTTATGTTTTTGCCTGGTATTAGACAGAAAATACATAATATTATGTCATAATTTTATTATTATCTCTTTATTGTTAACTTAGTCATAAATTTATTTTTGAATCTAGCATTATCAAAGCCAACAGTTTAACTGAAGAATTCACGTCATTTACCTATGAAGTATTTTTTATTACTATTCTGGTATTTAGAAACTTGGTATATTCTTAATATATCCTGACTATATGGTGTTTTATCTCAAAATTGTTATGTATTATATCTGAAGCTCTTTAAAAATATAATTAATGGTTATATTTAGAAATCCTTTTATCTAAAGTTTTTTTTTTAACTGGTTTTATTTGGCCTTTATGTTGTGCTTGTAATAAACTTCTATCAGGTCTTTCACTATTAAGAGTATTATTTTTATAAGTTAATCATGGCCATATTAAGTTTTGTCATTTGCAGATAAGTTTTTACTCTACTGATTTGCTGAAAATGTTTGACCAAAATATCTCAACAAAAATATGAACTATATTGGATTTATGAAAAGGACTGTGACTAGACTCAATCAAGATTTCCAGAACTCTTATGTAGAAGCTGATAAGTTCGCACACTGCTGCTGATCCAGAATCACATGGAACTGAAATTAACTACATAAGACTGAGTAAACGAAAGCAAACTATGGGTTTTATGTGGGAATATTGCTGATGTTTTAAGGTCCTACTTTCTGGATATAAGAAACCATTTTCCTTTCTCCTAAATTATCTAAATAATGGGCTTAGATATTGTAAGTCTTGAATTAGAAGTTCTGTGGGTAAACTTAGCAAAGTTGTAACTGTCATGTCCAGAGAAGTGTCTGAAATTTGAGCTATGATTTTACAAAATAGAATAGCCTTCCTGTTAGTCTCTCAGGAAACAGTTTTTGCCCTAATAGATAAATGTTGCTGTGTTAATTAATACTCAGTCTGAGGTTTTGCAGAATGTAGTTGCTGTTGAGGCATAAGAAAAGCAGTTACTGATGCTGCTTATGCATAAACAAACACCTATTATGGGGGGAGGCCCATCTATCCCAGTCAAATCTCCTCTTGTCGGCATTCTAGCAAACTGGAGGAGGTATAGTTATGAGCCTACGACAAGAAAAAAAATGATATGCTTATGTAACAATGTATGGTCCCAATACCAGCTGGGGGACCGGGAACATTAGCCCCCAAATGGGTCTTTAGCTTACAGTATGATTTTTCAGCTTGGTTTGTTTTGTGGAAAAAGAAAAAGAAAGGAACAAAGTTCCCTATATTCAAGCTTTCATGTCTGTCTATCAGACTTTGAATCCCTCTAACCAGGTTCTTTCCCAGGGAAAGCTGAAGGCAAAAGTGCTTCCTGAATCCTCACCAGAGGATCCCCTCTTAGAAGGAATAGCCCCAATAACTGCTTTGGCTCCCCCTCCCCTATATAGGGAAGGTGCGGTAGAAGCCACAGGCCGGGCCTAGGAATGACAGCAGAATCCCCCACTGAAAGGGGTGAGCCTGATTCTAATTTGGCCAGCTTGGGAGAAACTGACAAAGAAGAAAATTGGGAAATAAGAGTCCGACTTAATTGGGTATGGTCCCCCACCAACACCTGTCAGGGTACTGTTTTCAGGTACTGCCAGGGCACGGCAGGGGAATTTCCTCTGAGAGAAGTTCCAGCCGAAGGAGGAACAATGTTAGTATACACTCCTTTCTCTACCTCTGACTTGTATAACTGGAGAATCACAATCCCTCATCAGAGTAACCCAAACTGGATGGCAGAGTTGTTCTTTCCATTTTCTACAGATCCTGCCTGAAAATGTATGTGCCTTCCTTTCCATATTCAACAAAAGGTGAATCCAGAGGTCTGGGCATCAGAAAGACCTGGGCGAGCCAAGTCAGCTGCACCGGTTAAAATTACTTTAAAACTTGGAGCACCTATTATAAACCAGAGGCAGTAACCCCTCCTTAAGGAAGCTTTGGAACGGATCGCACCATTGGTGCATCAATACATAGAAACTGGACTTTTGAAATTTTGCCTATCTCCATACAACACCCCTATCTTACCAGTGTTAAAACCAGGGACAAGGGAATATTGGGCTGTTTGAGACCTAAGGAAAATCAGCCAAATAGTAGAGGACATTCATCCAATTGTGCCAAACCCATATACGGTCTTGGTTACTGTAACCAGTTAATGTGCTTGGTTTTCAGTACTAGACTTGAAAGATGCCTTCTTTTGCATTCCTCTATACCCTGAGTCTCAGCCTCTATTTGGCTTTGAATGGACTCATATTAAGACAGGGAATTGCTGTGGGAGTACTAACTCAATCCCTGAGACCAGCCAGGTAACCGGTGGCCTACTTTTCAAAACAGCTGGACAACATGGCCCGGCGATAGCCCCCTTATCTTCAAGCCTTGGCTACAACATGTGACCTGTTACATGAAGCTGAGAAATTCACCCTTTGACAAAAGGTGATGACACTACATACACTTCTGCCTTTTTTGGCACAAAAGGGGGTGGTTTGGCTCAAGGCAGGATGGATGCGAAAATATCAGGCAAACTTGCTAGACAACCCAAATTTGGTTCTGAAAGCTGTCTCCTCCCTCAATCCTGCCACATTGCTGCCTTTTTCGGAAGATGCCTCTTACATGGCTGCCTAGAGATAATTAAGGAAGTTTATTCTAGCAGACGAGATCTCTCAGATGTTCCCTTGACTGACCTAGAGATAGAAATGGCAGTAACTTTCTATATGAAGAATGCCGCAAAGTAGAATATGCGATGGTGACACGAACTGCGGTCTTAGAGGCAGCTCCACTTCCTGCCTGCAGTTTGTCTCAAAAGGCAGAACTCATAGCCCTTGGGCAGGCCCTATGACTAGGAGCAGGAAGATACATAACTGTGTATACTGATAGTAAGTATGCCCATCTGGTCCTTCACTCACATAGTGCCTTGTTGAAAGAAGGGGGACTTCTGACATCTGCCAACAAAGAAAGAAAACATGTACCAGAAATCCTGGAACTCCTGAAGGCAATCAATGATCCCCTTCAGGTGGCAGTGGTATAATGCCCCACACACCTGGAAATTTTAGATACCTGCTGGTTTTTGTGGATGCTTACTCAGGGTGGGTGGAGGTTTTCCCTTGTTGAACTCAACCAGCCCAAGAAGTGACCAAGGCATTACTCGAAGAAATCATACCCCATTTTGGTCTTCCAATCTCAGTCCAGAGTGACAACAGGAGAGCATTTATGGCAACAGTCACCCAAGATGTCAATAAGGCTTTAGATATAAATTGGAAAATACACTCAGCCTGGAGAACAAATTGACTGGAAAGACCAAAAAGATGAACTATGCTCTGAAAAAGTCCTTGGCGAAACTTTGCCAGGAGACAAGCTCCACTTAGATACAAGTTCTCCTCATACAGAATCCAGGCTTAAATTGGGCCCTTACAAATTAATATATGGGAGACCATTCCTGAAAAAGTCAACCTTCCCCACCTCAGCAATGGCCGAGGTGGAGAAAAGAGACCAGGTCCGTTCTCTGGGAGCCGTCATAAACACTATTAATCAGTATGCTTCTTCTTGTTTGTCTTTTCCTCTGACGCTCTCCTCCACAGGTTCCAACCCGGAGATCGGGTCCTGTTAAAAACCTGGAAGAATCAACACCTGGAAGATCTACTGGCCCCTCAGTGGGAGGGACCTTTTGAAGTTCTCCTGACCACCCACTCTTCTCTGAAATTAGCAGGAGTAGCCACTTTGGTGCATCACTCAGAGTAAAAGCAGCCCTGCCAGAAGAAGAGAAAGAAGCAGAAAACAAAGAGTCACCATACTCTTGTACTCCAATTCAGGGCCTGAAGTACAAGTTCATGAAGCTTACAGTACAATGATTTTGACGTTATTTCCCTCTATCTTTCTATTTTTCCAGGAGACCTGGACAGAAAAGGTGCCATTGATCCCACAGGCAAAGGGGACATTGACCCTGCAAGCTGGGGACACTCTGACTCTCCTGTGTGTAGTCTGAACCCTAACTCCAGTAGGTCCAGTTAAGTGGGCCATAGAAAAGCCAAAAAAGGAATCTTAAGTTAGTGATTATTCTAGTTTGTTTCTGTGTTCCCTGTTTTATGAGAATATTAACAAAAGGAACTACAAATACTCTTAAGGCTAGAAAAATTTTTATTCTGGTAAGTCGGAATGCCCCCTTTTCAAGCTCTGGGGATGCATGCCATCTAATTCACCAAGATGCAGCCAGTTTCCACTCTAACTCACCCCCTGTCTATGGCCCCTAATTGATACCAAGAGGTTTCTCACCCCAGCTGACACTCCTAACCAGCAGGAAGTAGTCAGAAAAGAAGTGAAGTCCCGTTTCCCAAGACTGAGAAACTTCCAATTAAAGGGGGGATTGGAAGAGGCTGCATAGGTCTGGCTCACTATTATCACTCCCCATTGCTAACCCCTGCATTGTCTCATGATCTTGTTTTTCCCTCCCATTCTAGTCTCTATTAAAAGTTTAAGAGTAACCAATGTTCCTCCTTGGAGGGTGGAAAACAAGTGATAATGATCTAGGAATGAAAAACCAAACAAAGCACCTGTCATGGCACAAGAAAACCAGGACGTTGCCAGATAACCCCCAAGAAAACATTAATTCATCTAGGACATGACCACCTCAAGGTGGAACTAACACAAACTTCTAAGACCCATAATCCTCTCCCTATAAAGATTTCCACCAATCTCCAGTGAGAAAGATGGGTTTTTGGAGGAATCTAGTCCCCTCTGTCTCCTATTGATTATTGATACATAATAAAACTCTTGCTGCTCACCTCACCCTTATCTCAGAATTGGCTTTTGAGGCAGGTGGCTCCAATCCGAGTTATTGCAGTAACATGCCTATGCCATTATTTCACACCATTTTTCAGGAAACATTACCTTTAAAAACATACAGAACATCGCAAAAACATTGCAAAGAGTTAAACAATATAGTTTTCTCCAGAGGATGTTAACTTGAAAAAATCCCAACCAATTCTAAAACAATTTTCATGACAGAGCAATATTGTCAATACCTGGTTTGGCTTCAAAAAGTTGGAAAGTTCTGTCTCTTAAATCTTTTATATAAACATAAATTACTACAATTAATAGATTACCTAGTCTTAGTAAAACACAGAATTTGCTTAGCCATCTGTTATATTTACATAACCAGAGTCCAGGCAACTCCCTGAAGCTCTACAATTTAATCAAGTACTCTATTTACACAGTCATGTATTCCCTGAGGTCTGCCTCCAGTGATGAAGTTTGCATCGCTAAATCTATCGATTAGTTCTAGCTACTAGCCAATCAGTTAATAAAACTGGAAACTTAAGCCAAAGACGAAAGTCTTAGTTAAAATTTCTTTGAGTGTCTTGAAACATACTTTAAAAATGCTAAAACTCACTAATTCCTTCATTTATTGTTTTTGGTCACTCTCACAATTTGCAGCTATTATAGAGTTACAGCTAAAACAGTGGCACACCAAGGGGAAGGTGTAACGTCTATAGAGAATTTAAAATCATTAAAAACTCTACTAAAAGCCAACTTTTTATTACCACCAGCAATTCTGAACCTTTTCAGTGTTAAAATACTCTTTCCCAAAAAAACAAAATCATTTGTGGTTTAGTGCTAATCAAAACAATTGCTGTACTTACTGTTGAGTTTTATCTATTTATTTATATATTCTTGTATGTGTATTCCAGGAAGACTGGTGACGCAGTGGTTAAGTGCTCAGCTGCCTACTCAAAGGTCAGCAGTTAGAACCTACCAGCCACTCTGCAGGAGAAAGACGTGGCAGTGTGTTTCCGTAAAGACCACAGGCTTGGAAACCCTATGAGGCAGTTCTACTCTGTCCTATATTGTCACTATTCATGGAAATAAACTCGAAGGCAGTGGGTTATATGTGTATAGATGTGTATAAATATATTTGAATATGTATATTATATATATGTGTATATGTATTGTCAATATTAGCACTATTTTATTGCTTAGTTTTAAATACTGTATTCTACATGAAATATAATTCATGAGACTCTCAGTTATATAATGCTCCCCCATCTGCATCCATGAAACTAGATTTGGGTGTGAGATTTCTTTTTTTAATTTCTACCTTCTTTCATTCCCTTTTTTTTTTTTTTTTTTAGTTTGTATTGGTTAGAAATCAGTGGAATCACTTCAGCAGCAATTTGTATCTCCAAACACTGTCATACTATATATTTCTGTGTTTAAGCAGTAAAGTAAAAATAAACAATGATTATGAAGACTAAGAACAGAAATTGAATTACTTTAATTCTGTCATTCGATATGAGCACTTGGGGTTTTTTGTTTGTTTTTAACAGATTTTAAATTTTTAGAACAGTTTTAAATTTACAGAAAACTTGAGCAAATAGTACAGACAGATCTCCTATACCACCCCCTCCACACATACACACACACACACAGATATCCCTATTATCAACATCTTGCATCTTTGTGACACATTTGTTAGAATTAATGAACCAATATTGATAGATAATTCTCATAAAAGTTCACTCTTTGAGTTGTAGAATTCTATGGGTTTTCACAAATGCATATCACATACCCACCACTGTAGTTATGCAGAGTAGTTTCATGGCCCTAAATATACCCTGTGCTCCATCTGTTCATGCTTTCCTTCTTTCCCAAGCCCTGGTAACCATTGACCTTTTTACAGTTTCTATAGTTGTATCTTTTTCAGAATGTCATATAGTTGGAATCATACAGTATGTAAACTTTTCAGACTTTCTTTACTTGATATGCATTTGTTTCCTCTGTCTTTTCATAATTTGATAGCTCATTTCTTTTTACCACTGTATAATATTCAATTGTATTAGATGTATCACATTTTGCCTATCCATTCACCTATTAAAATGCATCTTGGTTGGTTCCAGTTTTGGGAAATTATAATTAAAGCCGCTATAAACATTAGTGTGCAGGTTCTTGGGTAGATATAAATTTTCAACTCAATTGGGCAAATACCTAGGAATATGATTGCTGGATCGTATGGTCAAACTATGTTCAGCTTTGTAAGAAGCTGTCAAACTGTCTTCCAATATCGCTGTATAATTTTACATTCCCACCAGCAGTGATGTCAGAGTGAATGAGAGTCCCTGTTTGCTCCCCACCCTCACCAGCATTTTATATTGTCAGTGTTTTGGATTTTAGCATTCTAATAAGCATGAATATACCATAGAATGCCAAAAGACTGAACAAACCTGTCTTGGAAGAAGTACAACCAGAATGCTCCCTAGAAACAAGGATGGCGAGACTACGTCTCTCATACTTTGGACATTTTATAAGGAGGGATCAGTCCTTGAGGAAGGCCATCATGCTTGGTAAAATAGAAGGTCAGCAAAAAAGAGGAGATCCTCAACGAGATGGACTGACACGGTGGTTGAAGCAATGGGCTCAAGCATAGCAACGATCATCAAGATGGCGCAGGACTGGGTAGTGTTTCGTTCTGTTGTACATGGGGTCACTATGAGTCGGAACTGACTCCATGGCACCTAAAAACAACAATAGATATGAAGTAGTATCTCACTGTTGTTTTGATTTGAAATTCTTAATGACTTATAATGTTGAAAATCTTTTTATATGCTTAATTGCCATTTGTATATCTTGTTTGATGAGGCATTTTTCAGGTGTTTGCCCATTTTTTAATTGGTTTATTTGTTTTCTTTGTATATTTTGAACACAAGTTCTTTATCAGATGTGTGTTTTGCAAATATTTCTCTCATTTTGATGCTTGTCTATTCATTCTCTTTACAGTGTCTTTCACAGAGCAGAAGTTTTGATATTAATAAAGTCCAACTTATCAATTTTTTGTTGTTGTTGTTTCACAGATCATACTTTTGGTGTTGTATCTAAAAAATCATCTCCCAACTCAAGGTCATGTGAATTTTCTCCCATGTTATATTCTAGAAGTTTTTATGGTTTGCATTTTACGTTTAGGTCTATGATCCATTTCGAGTTAATTTTTGAAAAAGATATAAGGTCAATGTCTAGATTTATTTATTTACTTATTTATTTTTTTGCGTTTGGCTGTCCAGTTTTTTCAGCACCATTTGGTGAAAAGTCTACCTTTCTCCATTGAATGGCATTTGCCTCTTTATCAAAGATTTGTTAACTGTATTTGTGTGGGTCTTTTTCTGGGCTTTCTGTTCTGTTCTATCGGTCTATTTGTCTTTTCTTTCACCGATACCATGGTGTATTAATTTCTGAAGCTTTATGGTAAGTTTTGATGTTGAGTAATATCAGTCTTTCTACCTTGTTCATCCGCTTCAGTATTGTTTTGCCAATTCTAGATCTTTTGTAATTCCATTAAACTTTAGAATCAGTTTGTCCATATTTGCAAAATAACTTGCTTTGATTTTGTTTGGGATGGCATTCAATCTATAGATCATGTTGGAAAGAATTGACATCTTAATGATATTGAATCTTCCTATCTGGAAACATGGACTATCTCTCCATTAACTAGAAACCAATTGGGATCAAGTTGCTTCCAACTCATGGAGATTCCATATGTGTCATAGTAGAACTGTGCTTCATAGAGTTTTCAATGACTGAATTTTCAGAAATAAATCAGGCCTTTGTTCCAAAGAAGCTTCTATATCTTCTTTAATTTCTTTCAACAGAATTTTGTAATTTTTCTCATATAGATCTTGTATATATTTTGTTATATTTACACCTAAGTATTTTACTTTATTTTTTGTTGCTAATGTAAATGATGTTGTGTTTTTTATTTTAAATTCTAGTTGCATGTGAATGGTATGTAAGACAGCAACAACCTTTTGTATATTAACTTTATATTCTGCAAATTTGCTGTAATTATTTATTAGTTCCAAGCATGTTTTTGTTGAGTCTGGGATTTCCTATCTAGACAATGGTCTCATATGTGGAAAAAAAAAAAAAAAAAGACAGTTTTATTTCTTTATTTCCAATCTGTGTACCTTTAATTTCCTTTTCTTGTCTTATTGCATTAGCAAGGACTTCCAGTACAATGATGAATAGGAGTAGTAAGAGAGTACATTCTTGTCTTTTTGATCATAGGAGAAAAGCATCTAGTTTCTAACCATGAACAATGGTTTTAGCTGTAGGTTTTTTAGCAAATGTTCTTTATTAAGTTGAGGAAGTTCCCGTTTATTCCTAGTGTGCTGAGAACTTTTATCAAGAATGTGTGGTGGGTTTTGTTAAATTATTCTTCTGCATCTAATGATATGATCATATGATTTTTATTCTTTAGCCCATCTATATAATAAATTAAATCAATTGATTTTCAAATATGCACTAATCCTACATACCTGGGTTAAATCCCACTTGCTTGTGGTATATAATTATTTTTATACATTGTTGTATTCAACTTGCTAATATTTTGCTAAGAATTTTTATATCTATGTCCATGAGAATTCTTAGTCTGAAATTTTCCTTTTTTGTAATGCTTTTATCTAGTTTTGGCATTTGGGTAATACCAGTAAAGAACAAGTAACAGACTGAGCTCAGAAGTGTTTCCTCTGTTTCTGTTTTCTAGAAGAGATTGTAGAAAATTGGTATCATTTTTTTTTTCCTAAATGTTTGGTAGAATTCACCAGTAAAAATACCTGGGAAAGTACTCCTTTTTAGAAGGTTATTAAATTATTGATTTAGTTTCTTTAATAGATATCGGCATATTCCAATTACTTACTTATCCTTTGAAGTTTTGTTATGTTTTTGTATTTCAAGTAACTGGTCTATTTTATCTAAGTTATCAAATTCATGGGCATAGAGTTCTTCATGTTCATTTATTATCCATTTAAATCATTAGTGATGACTCTGCTTTGAGCTTTTATTTTTGTGAATATTCAAAATAGTGAAGAATTCACACTGTGAAGAGTAATGTTTCTATTTGTATGTACAAATTATATTTTTAAAATTGAAATTTATTTTTAATTTTCAAATATTAATTTTTTTGTCCTACTTAAACCATTACTATATAAATATTATTGATAATGACTTACATATTAAGGTAATTATTTTTTCTGTCCCCAGGAACTTCCTTTTCTGATATTAAATAGAAGATTGAGGACAGTACCAACCCATAAAAATTGGCACTAAGTGAGTATTACAATATTTGCTCCTTCCTGTTCTCCACGAGGAATTTGAAATACTGACAATGTGGTTGTATGCCTTAACCTGTCTACTTTCTTCCCTTTAACTCTTTCTTTAAGATTTATGATTTCCAGTGGGATTTTCTCTACAAGTTACTATGTGGGTTGCAAAATGTCATCAGCTGTGAAAAAATATCTTTATTGCTGTTGATCCTGCCGTTGTTACTTCCCGTCAAGTCAATTCGTACTCATGGCCATCTCATGTGTGCAGAGTCTAGCTGCTCCATAGGATTTTCAAGGCTGTGACTTTTCTGAAGCAGATTGCCAGGCCTGTCTCTTGAGGCACCTCTGAGTGGGTTTGAACTGACAACCTTTTGACTAGTAGTTGAACTTTTAATCATTTGTGCCACCCAGGGACCTTATATTCATCCTAGTGATAACCAATACCAAATTATTTTACATCAATTAGATTTATAAAAATCAAAGTGATGAATAGATGAGTTTTGTGGTATGTAAATATCACTGTCAACACACTAAAACTATCAGAAAAATCGCTTATCAAGCAAAACTAAGTTTATTAGACTTATTGCAGTAAGGACAAATACCGACATGACAATTAAAGTAGGGTTTCAAAAACAAAAAAGTTAGGGAAAGATATTTATTGAGTTTCATGGCCTGCTCTGGATGACTTGAAAATTGGTCTTTCCCATGAAGAAACTTTTTGAAATTAGAGAGTTTCTAACACCATAGCTTGGACTGATATGCACCATGTCATGAGGGCCTTGGAGTGAACCTTGATGAGCAAGATCTTTTAGAGGGTTAAAAGTCTTACCTACCAGGAACAAATATTTTATACTTGGAAATAAAATCATGTTATCATCTGTCTTAGTCATCTAGTGCTGCTACCTCAGAAGTACCACAAGTGGGTAGCTTTAACAAAGAGGAATTTATTTTCTCACAGTCTAGTAGGCTATAAGTCCAAATTCAGGGCGTCAGCTCTAGGGGAAGGCTTTCTCTCTCTGTCTCCTCTGGAGGACGGTCCTTCTCATCAGTCTTCCCCTGGACTAGGAGCTTCTCCGTGCAGGGACCCCGGGTCCAAAAGACATGCTCTGCTCCTGGCGCTGCTTTCTTGGTTGTATGAGGTCTCCAACTCTATACTCGCTTCCCTTTCTTTTAATCTCTTGAAAGATAAAAGGTGGTGCAGGCCACACCCCAGGGAAACTACCTTTACATTGGCTCAGGGATGTGACCTTAGTAAGGGTGTTATCATCCCACCCTAATCCTCTTCAACATAATCTAATCTTGCCTCATTAACCACAGGCAGAGATTAGGATTTACAACACAGAGAAAAATTACAATCACTAAATGGAGGACAACCACACAATACTGGGAATCATGGCCTAACCAAGTTGACACATATTTTTGGGGGACACAGCTGAATCCATGACAGCATCAGTTCTCATATTCTTAATATTCGCTAGTTTCTATATTTGGCTTCTTCTTGAAAGTGTCCACTGAAACCCTTAAGAGAACTGCAAAATTTCCCAGGCCAAAATTTTTTCCAGTAGGTAATTAATTTCAAATAGTATGGAGTTCTGAATTTAATAAGATCCACAAAACAAACAAAGAAGAAGCAATCTTTTGAAAAATAAAATTTAGGGAGCAGAAAGTAGTAATCACAAAATGATAACAATTTACAGAAAATTCTTTCTGACATCCTCACTCTCTCTTCCTTGTTTTGTTATCATCATCTAAAGAGAAGCAGTGATATGATATGTATAGACACAGTTCCAAGGGAAAAATAGATGTAATAAGAACCAAGATCACAAATTAAAACATTATCTGTTTGGTAAGTGAACAGTAACTTCAAGGAGCTATACACATAAAAATATAGTGACCTTGCCTCAGGTCAGCAAACCAGAGAATTTTTCATTCCCACAGCTTTCTCTGCATGCCATGGAGTATGCACATCTCTGGAATACAGTTGTCTCAATTTTCAAAAACTGTCAGACAATGAGATATGCTTTTTTCTTTTTATATTTATAAGCAGCTAAAATTCCTGAGGGGATGAATTACTCAAGATAGTTAAAGATGGTAAGACAAGAAGTAATGGCCTGAAACATGAAGAGGGAATGCTTAAGCTAGATAAAATGAAGAAATTCTTAGTCATGGGGTCAATGAGGCAATCTAATAGGGTACCCAGGGAGGTAGTCAAGATACGATCACTAAACACTATTCAGACTCAAGGGAAAATTAAAGAGACAAGCTCTGAATGGAAGATCAAGAAATCATATATTTTTAGGCAAAGAAGAAAAAAATCTGCTGTAAGTAACCAAAGAGGCAACTTTTAAACAACGCATGTAAATTATTAATTTTCATTGAGATTAAAGTATCACACTTTATAGAAGTAATTATACATTTCACGGTGATTTTTAAAGGTTTCAATTAGTATTTATTTAACAAATATTTACTGAGTTCCTACCCCATGTCAGGTACTCCTCTAGGTTGATTTAATATATACTCAAATATAAACATCATATGACTGCATGGGATATTGGTTTCTAATAAAGCTTATTAATAACCTCAGCTGGTGACCTCAAACAACACAAATAGTTAAAATATGCTAACTGCTTCACTTGCACAGCACACAGAAATATCTATCTATATATCTGTAGCTATTTATATTTCTACTTATAATAAATTTCTATGTATATATTAGTACTTGATCTACATGTTTCTCTGAAAATGACATGCTATTTGTCAATTCCTTTAAATTCTGCCAATCAAAATTGCCTGGTTTTTTCCTACTTCTTTATTATCCTATGCAACAGAAATGATTAATGGTTCATGCTTTATTTCTACAGATTAGCATCTTTATCCTATAATAATTAAATACGAACCTATATATTTTTAAAACACTACGTTATTCAAGTAAGTTATGTAACATTTTATTCATGGATTATATTATGCAAATTTAGAGTAAAATGTGAGGCATAACATAATTGATATCTTAAACACTGTAAATAGTTAAATTATGCAATTTGATGCTTTGATATACGTCTGTGAAACTATCACCACAATCAAGTTAATGAATACACCCAAAAGTGCTGTTTTATACTCCCTTCCTGCCATCCTCCCCTACTCCATAGCCATTGCCAGGCAACAAATGGCCTGTATTTTTGTCACAATAAAATAGTTTGAATATTCTAAAATTTTATTTAAATGGAATCATAAAATATGTACTTGTTTTATCTGACTCCTATCACTCAGAATTATTATTTGAAGATTCATCCATGTTATTGAGTGTATCAGTAGTTCATTCTTTTTCATTGCTGAGTAGTATTCCATTGTATGGGTATATCATCATGTGCTTGCCTGTTCAAATATTGATGGAGATTTGAGCAGTTTGGGCTATTACAAATAAAGATGCTGTGAATAGGCATACACAAGTCTGTATAAGCATATGCTTTTATTTACCTTTATTAAATATCTTGTAGTGGGATGACAATGAGAAGCCCTGGTGACACAGTGGTTAAGGACTAGGCTGCTAACACAAAGGCTGGTGGTTCGAATCCACCAGCTACTCCATGGAAGAGAGATGTAGCAGTCTGCTTATATAAAGATCACAGCCTTGGAAATCCTATGGGGCAGTTCTACTCTGTCCTACTGTGTCGCTATGCGTCAGAATCGACTTGACGGCAACAAGTTTTGTTTTGTATAGTTGTAGTGAAATGACTGGGACTTAAAGTTCTAGGAAACTGCAAACTATTCACAAAGTAATTTTATTATTTTACATTCCCACTAGCAGTGAGGAAGTCTTAGTATAGACCATCTTTTTAAACTTTCTAAAAAGTATGTGGAAGTATCTCACTGGGATTTTAAATGGCGGTGTTTTCCTAATGATTAATGATGTTGAACATCGTTTATGTGCTTATTTGCAATTCATATATCTTCTTATATGAAATGTCTGTTGAAATATTTTTTCACATGTTTAAAGAATTGTCCAGAGTATGACTTGTCTTTTCATTCCCTTATCGGTGCCTTTTCAAGAACTAAATTTTTTAAAATTTTGACAAAGTTCTATTTGTCTTTTTTAAATTTTATGAATTATACATTTAGTGTTTAAAAAAATTAGTTAACTAAGATCACAAAGATTTTCTCCTTTTTTTGTAGAAGTTTATGTTTCAGGTTTTATACATAGATCGATGCACCATTTTAAGTTAATTTTTGTGTAACGTGAGAGGTATGGATCAACGTGTGTATGTATTGCACTTGAATTTCCCATTATTCTAGCAACATTTGATGAAGATTATTTCTCTCCTATATTATTTTCTGAGATTTTGTAACAGATTACCACATAGTGGTGGGCTAAAAACAATAGAAATCTATTCTCTTACTGTTCTGGAGGCTAGACGTCAGAATTCAGAATGTCAACTGGACCATGTTCTCTCTGAAGGCTTTAATGAAAGATTCTTTCTTGTTTCTTCTCTTCCAGTTTCTGCTAACCCCATTGTTTCTTGGCTTGTGGCAGCATAACCCCAATCTCTGCCTCCATCATCACATGGTGCTCTTCCTTGTGAGTCTCTGTGTTTCTTCTCCTTTTTTTGTAAGGACACCAATCATAATGAGATTAGGCCCCACCCCAATGACATCATCATAACTTAACTAATTACATCTATAACAACCCCTATTTTTAAATTAGATCATATTCACAAGTACCAGAGGTTAGGACTTGAACATATCTTTCTGAAGAGGCACAATTCAACTCATAATATCTCCAAAGAATGGTCTTTTTACTTTGTCAAAAATTTGTTGACCATCTATGTGTGGTTTTATTTCTCCACTCTACTCACTATTGCATTCCATTGGTCTGATTGGCTACCTCTATCATAACGCATACTATCTTGATTACTGTGGCTTTGTAATAAGTCAGCTTATCAGTATCTACACAAACCTTATTTGGATTTTGATTGGAATCCTACTGTACCGAATCTGTAGATCAATTTGGTGAAAAATGACCTTTTAACAATATTAAGTCTACTGTTGTATGAGTGCTGCCTACATCTCCATGTGTTTAAGTCTTCTTTATCTCAGCACTTATTTATAGATTTTAGTTTATTGGCCTTTCACGAAATTGCTTTATCCCAAAGCATCTCATAGTTTTATGCTGTTTTAAATAGTTTTATGCTGTTTTAAATAGTTTTATTTTTAATTTCAAAATTTATTTTATATTTCTAGTGTGTAGAAATGTAATTGATTTTTATAGTGATTTTATATCTTGCAAACCTATCAGAATTAGTATTTACAGTCACATTATGGTAGATTCTTTATAATTTTCTACATAGATGATCATGTCATGTGTGATAATAACCAAAAAATTTTGAAAATAAGATGAGGTCCCTTTTGGGTACACCTATCAAAATATATTTCCAAGACAATAAAGATAATGAGTACTATATTTGCATATCAAATTGGAAAACAATTTTACTTGTAAGGCAGAGTGTTGATGCTGTTATAGGAAATCAGTCACTTTCAGAAACATTTGGTGGGAGTGCAAATTAGTTGAACTCAGGGCAAACAATCACAATTTTTATTATTAAGTAAAAATTCAGGTAACAAAACTTAACAAAATATCCAGTCATATTATTGCAAGTTATGTAACGGTAAAAAACATCTTGGAAAATGTCATTATGAAAATGAAAATATGAACTATTGCTTTGGAGAAAACATTTGTAAACATATCTAACTAAGGATTTACATCTAGAAAATTGAGTCTTTCAACTCAATTATAAGAAGAAAAAGTATCCTATTAAAAATGACCAAGTATTTTGAACAAACTACCATAGAAGAAATACAGACAACAAATGAGCATGTGGAAAGATGGTCATCAACATTAGGAAAATGCAATTAAATCCTTAATGAGGTACTACCACACTCCCAGTATAATGACTAACATAAAACATTTTAGAACTGATGTGAAGCAACTCCATCTTTCATACACTTCTGGTGGGAATATAAAATGATACACCATTTTGAAAAATAATTTTGCAATTTTTAAATCTGTTATCTATCCTATGACTCTGACATTTAAATTCTATTTACCTAAGATAAATAAAAGCATATATTCATGCAAAGAGTTGTCCACAAATATTTATAATGCTTTATTTGTAAGAGCCCAAAGTTACTAATAAACTAAAAGTTATCAACACTTGATTAAATAAACAAATTATGATTATCTATATAATGACTGAGAACTCATCCATACAGGGGAATAACCTATTGAAACATACATCAACGTGGATGAATCTCAAAATAATTATATTAAATTAAATAAATCTTGTAAAAGAAAAAGTACTTTCTATATGATTCCTTTTTTTTTAAATTGCACTTTAGAGGAAGGTTTACAGAGCAAATTAGTTTCTCATTAAACAATTAATGCACATATTGTTTTGTGACATTGGTTGCCAACCCCAAGATGTGTCAACATTCTCTCCTTCTTGATCTTGGGTTCCCCATTACCAGCTTTCCTGTCCTCTCCTGTTTTCTCGTCCTTGGCCCTGGGCTGATGTGCCCATTTAGTCTAGTTTTGCTTTATGGGCCTGTCTAATCTTTGACTGAAGGGTGACCCTCAGGAGTGACTTCAATACTGTCATGGATTGAATTGTGTCCCCCAAAAATTGTGTGCTGCAACTTGGCTAGGTCATGATTCCCAGTATTATATGATTCTGTTACCTGATGTGATTTCGTTATGTGTTGTAAACTCTACCACTATGATGAGATTATACATGATCTCCTTATGTGCTGTAAATTCTATCACTGTGATGAGGTTATACTGATAAGGTTGACAAGATTAGATAGTGTCTTGATGCAATCTCTTTTGAGATATAAAATACTAAGTTAAAAGTGTGTCTGGGGGCTATACTCTCAGGGTTTTTCCCGTCTTTGTCAAACAAGTAAGTCCTGTCTTTTTTTGTGAGTTAGAATTTTGTTCTACATTTTTCTCCAGCTCTGTCCATGACTCTGTATTGTGATCTCTGTCAAAGCAGTCGATGGTGGTAGCCGGCATCATCTAGTTGTGTTGGACTCAGTCTGGTGGAGGCTGTGGTACTTCTGGTCCATTAGTCTTTGGACTAATCTTTCCTTTGGGTTTTTGGTTTTCTTCATTCACCCTTGCTCCAGATGGGATGAGGCCAGTGGAGTATCTTAGACGGCCGTTCACAAGCTTTTAGACCCCAGATGTTACTCACCAAAGTAGGATGTAGAACATTTAATTTATACACTGTGTTATGCCAATTGAGCTAGATGGCCCCAGACCATGGTCCTCAGCCTTCAGCCCAGTAATTTGGTCCCTCAGGGAGTTTGGTTAGGTCTATGAAGCCTCCATGACCTTGCCTTGGTCAAGTTGTGCTGACTTCCTTAGTATTGTGTGCTATCTTACCCTTCATCAAAGTTACCACTTATCTATCCTCTAGTCAGTGTTTTTCCCTTCACACCTCTCCCTTCCGTAGTAACCATCAAAGATTGTTTCTTTCTGTGTGTAAACCTTTTCATGAGTTTTTATAATAGTAGTCTCATATAGTATTTGTCCTTTTTTGATTGACTTACTTCCCTCAGCGTAATGTCCTCCAGATTCATCCATGTTGTGAGATGTTTCCCAGATTCATCAGTTCTTTATTGTTGCGTATATTCCATTGTGTGTATGTATGATTTTTTTATATAGAATTCTAAAAAAAGTATAGTGACAGAGGCAGATCAGAGGTTGCCTGGAGATAGGGGAGCTGGAAAAGAGTGGGAGGAAGGAAATAAAAACAGGGAAAAAGGAAACTTAAAGGGGTTCATTATCTTGATTGTGGCAATAGTTTCACAGGTGCATATGTAAAAAAAGCACCAAACTATACTGTATAAATAAAAGCAGTATATTGTGCATCAATTATGTTTCTTCAAAGTTTAAGAAAGATTAAAAATTCAGAGGCAATATTTTTACTTTAAACTTTAGTTATAAAAATGTACAACTATTGAAAAAGAATTATAAGCTTTGATTAACAAACCTAGTTAGCTTTTAGTGTTACTTTGATACTGAGTTAATATAACATGGATATTATTGCCTTCTAATGTTTCTACTGCAAGAACACTGAAACAATCATGAAATTCTAATAGTTATCATACACAAAAATAAATTACAGAGAAATTACTTACAATTTTCTTTGCACTCGCTAATGTTTTATTTTTTCTCTGTTGATGCCAAGTAAGATGCTCACTGCTGATTGATCAAAATGTGACCTTTATACTTTGTATTTGACAAAATAGAATCAATGTACAGATTTAATCATTATTTAAAAATGACTTTTCACAATTTTGACTAGTGCGAACAACTTAAATTGTAACTCTATTTTAAGCTCCGTCTTTAATATTCAGTTTCGTATTATCAGGACTCAGTGGAGTAGTGCAACCATGAATGGAGACAGGGTAAAGTAGGTATCAAAGGATGAAAGTCAGAATCCAAAACTTTGAACCAGAACAAAGTTAGAGGCAAGTAATAATAGCCTGATAAATATAGAAGACTCCAAGATTTGAACATTGGTAAGTTAATCAAAGACAAAGAACATGATGTACATTGGAAATCAGAGTTTGGTTGCAAAGAAAATTACCAAGTACATCTGATCGGTTATAGACATATTTGTATAAAATACTTTGTAATATGTGATGTCATTTAGTTTTTCCTAACTGCTTCTGCAACTATCTGCTACAAATAGAGTGGAATTTAGGTGAATCAGGAAATGAATATGTTGGTAAAATATAACCAATTAGAAACTCAAAACTTTTTTTTTTTTTTTTAAGGTTTTCCTTTATTTCTAGCCCTGTGGGGTCAGGCAGGAGAGGACCTTGTAAATTCAAGTCCATCAGTTTATGGCATTCCCCTAGCAATTTTTATTGCTCTATAATGGCCATGTGACCTAAATTGGCTTCATAATTTTGAAGAGAAGAACTTATAGTCCTTCTTAGAAGAGAGAGTATAGCACTTTTCTCTCCTTTACTCCTATTAGATGTAATCAGGAAAACCAAACAAAATAAAACTTTGACAGGCATTCATCTTGTCACCATTAAGATGATCAGCCTTAGCATAACAGTGAAAGTAAAATAGCTGAGAGATGAAAGACATCATTCATTGATTGTATTAACATGGAGCCTAGATTTCCAGTGACTTGGGATAAGAAACTTATTTATTTTTAAGTCATTTTGAGAGGAATTTTCTGATTCACAATTTACCTCAGAATCTGATTATGATATTTATTTTCTATTCCTACTAAAACTAAACTAAAAACATTGATGAAAGTAATGTCTTGTTGTTTTTAGGTGTCACTGAGTCGCTTTCTACTAGTAGTGGCCCTATGTACAACAGAATGAAACACTGCCTGGTCCTATAACACCCTCACAATCATTGTCATGCTTAAGCCCATTGTTGCAGCCCCTGTGTCAATCCATCTCCTTGAGAGTCTTCCTCTTTTTTGCTGACTTCAAATTTTCTTAGATTCATGCCTCATACGTTCCATGTTCCAGTTATTAACGGATGTTTCCAGCTATTTCTTCTTGTTTTGAGTTACGCCATATCAGCAAATGAAAGTCCTGGAAGTTTTTCTCCATCCGTGGCATTAAAGTCAACTCTGCTTTGAGGAGGCAGTTCTACCCCAGTTGTATATTGAGTGTTCTCCAATCTTAGGGGCTCATTTTCCAGCACTATATTAGTCAATGTTCCACTGCTATTCATAAGGTTTTCACTGACCAGTTTTTTTAGAAGTAGATTACCAGGTCCTTCTTCCTAGTTCATCTTAGTCTGGAAACTCCACTGAAACCTGTCCACCATGGGTGACTCTGCTGGTATTTGAAATACCGGTGGCATAGCTTCTAGCATCACAGAAACACAAAAGCCACCACAATATGATAAACTAACAGATGAGTGGTGGTGGTATTTATAGAAATCTATATATTTATTACTTTAAAATATTGAGATGATCTAATTGTTTAAACTCAAATGTATAAACTTATAAATAGCATACATTCACCCAATTTATTTTTCCATCATTTAGAAAATGTAAAATATTTCTAATAATGTAAATATCTTAAGAAAAAATTAGCATTTGTTTATTCTTTTAGTGTTTAGTTAATTAACACTATTTAAGTTTATGAAGACATCACTTTATTAATGAGACTTTAATTAAGGGCAAATCTCAATTATAAATAAATCATTAAGAATTAACTCCTGGTCCAATGCTCAAGCAAACGTACAATGATATTCAATTAATGTAATCATGTTTATGGTAGGCTGACAAAAAGATGTTGGAGATATCAAGTCCTAGCGGATTTCAATTAGTTCTTTTAGCAATGTTTATGAGTAATAAAATAAAATTTTATATATTTCTCACCTAAATATTAATTTATCAACGATATATTTTATTATATAAAGAGAAATTAGAGTTCATTGTGTAAATTCTAGTATTCTTCCTAGCAAGAATTAAGGAACAATCTACTATTAGATATATATTCAGGTATTTAAATTCTGTTAGCTTTTCTCCTCTGGGATTGCTTGCTTAATATTTATCTGTTTCCTAATGAAAAGATTAAGGTATTTCACTATTTAAAAAGGAAAAAAGAAACGTTTCTAGATTTTCCTTCTATTTTCATGTGCCACTGAGCTCAATGAAAACCAGATAAGTGTTTTAACAACTCGATCACAATGTGAACTTGGAAGGTACCTGCTTTGACCACAAGATAATAGTTTCTCAAACCAGGAAAATTTGTGTTTATTTGGTGAACTAAAGTATTACGAATGTTTTTAGGTACCTCCATTAAAATTATATCTTTAGCTATTTTCTTTACATTTTTGTCGTCTAAAGAAAAATTATGCATCAGCAGAAAACTATAAAGTAAGAAATTTTTGTTTTTGTTGTTAGGTGCCATAGAGTTAATTCCGACTCATAGCGACCCTATATACAACAGAACGAAACACTGCCCGGTCCTGCACCATCCTCACAATTGTTGCTATGTTTGAGACTATGGTTGCAGCCACTGTGTCAGTCCATCTCCTTGAGGGTCTTCCTCTTTTTTGCTGACCCTGTACCTTACCAAGCATGATGTCCCTCTCCAAGGACTGGTCCCTCCTCATAACGTGTTCAAAATATGTGAGACAAAATCTCACCATCCTTGTTTCCAAGGAGCACTCTGGCTGTACTTCTTCCAAGACAGATTTGTTCATTCTTCTGGAAGTCCATGGTATATTAAATATTCTTCACCAATACCAATTTGGAAATTAGAATATTTAAAATTAACTTTTATAAAGAACTTATAAGTAATGAATAAAGCATTATATATATAAGACCTTCTAAATCTTCATTTATTAAGGACCCATCATACTTAGACTTTTATTTGTTAGTCACTCATTCTTTCATGAAAGTAATATTTATTGATCTCACTATGGGCCAGAGAGGGGTCCCTGGGTGGTGCAAATGGTTAAGTCCTCCACTACTCTCTGAAAAGTTGGTGGATCAAACCTACCCAGAGGTGCCTAGGAATCTGCTTTTGAAAGGTCACAGCCTTTTAAACCCTATGGAGCAATTCTACTCTGCACACATGGGGTCACCATGACTTGGAATCACTGTGACATCAAGTAACAACAACAACATGGCCCAGACACTACTATAAATCCTAAGGGCACAAGAATAAATAAGATAGTCATGATTTGTTCCATCAACTCCCTGAAGTATGGGTTATAGTAATAGACCTTATTCTCAATATCACTGAGCAAAATATTAACAACTATATAAAAATAAATAAATCCAAATTCGTTGCCAGTGAGTTGATTCTGACTCATGGTGACCCACATGGTACGGAGTAGAACTGTATCATAGGATTTTCTTGGCAATAATCTTTAAAGATGCAGATTACCAAACATTTCTTCCATAGTGCCACAGGGAGAAACTACTAACCTTTAGGTTCACAGTCAAGTGCAACTCATTTGCCCCACCCAGGTACTTATTTATGTGCTTAGAGTCCCGGGGTGGTGCAATGGTTTACACAGTTGGCTGCTAACCAAAAGGTTGGAGGTTCAAGTCTGCCCAGAGGCACCTCAGAAGAAAGGCCTAGTGATCTACTTCTGAAAAATTAGCCATTGAAAACTCAATGGAGAACAGTTCTACTCTGACACGCATGGGGTCATCATGAGTCAGAATCGATGAGGTGGCAACTAGACTGGTTATTTATATGCCACCACCCATCTGTTAGTTCGTAATACTGTTTTTGCTTGTACATTGCTATGTTACTGGAAGTTATGTCACATGTATTTCAGCTATCAGCAGGGTAATTCATGGTGGACTGGTTTCAGCGGAGCCTTCAGACTAAGACACACCAGAAAGAAAGGCCTGAGGATCTGCTCCTGAAAATTAGCCAATGAAAATCTTACAGATCACAACAGAACGTTGTCTGACTCACTTGCATTGAGCGCATCATCAGGAGGGATCAATCTCTGGAGGAGGACATCATGTTTGGTGAAGTAGAGGGCCATCGAGGGCAAGGGAGACACTTGGTAAGATGGATTGGCACTATAGCTGCAATAATTGAACATGTCAGCAACCATGAGGATAAAACAGGACCAAGTATTCTATTCTATTTTTTATTTTATTCTATTTTATAGAATAAAATAGTATTTTATTCTATTGTACATAAGAAGGGTGTCATGAGTTGGAGTTGATTTGAGGGCATCTATCTATCTGTCTGTCTGTCTATCTATCTATCTTCTATTGGAAACTACAAATGAGGCAGAAATTTCCTCAAAATCATGTTAAGTTCATATTAGCAACTTCTATGAAAACATATAAAGCTCTTGGTCTTTCTCTGCTACATTGAATGTCAAATTCTGGAAATACATATGTATATTACTTCAAAATATAATAGAATATTTTAGAAAGACAGAGAATATACAAATTTTAAAATGCTATTTTCTAAACATGTGAGCATGTAGATCAGAGACCATATCCCTTATAAATGAAAAATGTGCAAGTTGGTTCATAAATGTATTAAACATTTCTATAATAATGCCTTATGGCTGCATTTTTACAAAATACATAGAAAATTAATGTTAAGAATCAACTATTTCATCATTCAAAATGTGCTTATACCTCCTTCTACATTCCAACTGATAAAATTCTCAAAAATTTTCCTACTAATATCACATTAGGATGGAGTTTTTAGTCAAATTATGGATAACACTGTTCCCTATAAAAGTTTTATTTTATTTTTTTACTTACATAAAATATTTTAAACAACATAATTATTTGATTTCAATGCAATCATGACATTGTTCTCAAGTATATATGCTTGGTATTCTTTTCAGTGTATAGTTAACACAGATTAAACTTTTAGGTTATAGTGCTTGCCTTTATTTTTAAAAGAGACAGGACTTCTTTATTTAGATATACTGTTAGAAGTAGCTATAAAAATTTTCAAGAGGAAATACAAGTATGAAAATCCACACAATTACCATGAAGAAATCAACAGAGAAAGATTAGGAAATAAAGAACTTTGGAATATAAGAAGAAATGTAAAAGGCACATAAAAAACAGGAAATATTATATGCTTAAAAAGTAGAAGCCTATTTTTAAAAACATCACAGCTTGAAATGAATGCGCAAAATGGCAAATTACAAGCAGAAGAATTCATTTGAAGCCAAGAAGGAAAGAATATCTACTGAGTTTATGAATAGGGAAAATCAAGGGCTTCAAAATGTATATGATATTTTCAGATAATCAACTTGTTTTAAAGTGATGAGAATGAGAATGAAGGAATTGCGTAGACTGTTTTTCTTAACTGTAGTAGCAAGATCATCATACTTGCCATAGTAGGACCAATGTCTCTAGCAAATAGATCTTTTAAATGCTAGAGGATATACTGTAGAATAGATAATATGTGAAGAACAAATTAGTAGTGAAATTTGTTAGCCGAATTTCCTAATCTTATATTGGCATGACAAAAAATGGATAATATTAAGTTAGACATTAAAATTTTCAAGCAAATTTATCTTGTCTTATTCTGAAATTTGAATTAAACACTGAAGTGCCTTGAACTTGTTACATGTTATGTCTTACAATGTTTTAACTGAATTACCTAGCTCAAATCATCTCATTTTACAAACTAGGAAACTATTGCAGAAAATCAAAGACTTTACTAATTTCATTAGACTATGAGATATTTGATATTCCACATCACATTCATGAAAATTAATATTATAGTTAATAAATTTGTTTGGAACAACATATTTCCATTATTCTAAATATATGCCTCAATGGGATTTGATTCAATATGCTAAAAAAAAGAAATACAGATAACATGAACAATCTGGTACAACATTTTGATCACAATGATCAGAATAAAATTTTCTTATTTAGAATACCAATATTATTTTCATTGTGGGCCTTGTGTTCTTCAGCATTTTTAAAATATGTAATGTCACGATCAGGATGATACTCCTAAAATGAAATAGTCATTCTCATGCTGCAAATGATGAAAATGAAGCTCAGAGAATTTAATTTGCCCGAAGTCTCCAAGCTAGTAAATGCTAGGGTTACAACCAAATCTAAGAAACTTAACCTCCACAATGCACCAGGTTCTTTCAACAGCCTTGTTAGTTTTCCACCATGACCCATGTTACCAGCTGAGGAATTTCTCCATTAGAGTTCCTACATTTTCCTTGATGCATAATCTCGAGTTTTCTCTGTTCAAGCTTTTTTACCTGCCCTTTCATTTGCTAATGAGGCTATTTTCTTAGCTCATCTACTCTTAATCATTCAGTGTATCCAGAGCTCACTTTGTGGACCATAAATATTGAGAGAAGGAGGACAATCTCTGCTGACTGAGCTAAACATCGTGACACTTCCAGAACTGTCCTTCAACTAGCAATGAAATAGAAGATCAGTCGCTAGGTGAGGGAGGGATTGTCATGCTCTGAATGGACCCCTAGGGAGGTCTACCTTGTTGCTATCAGAGCTGTCTTCATAGTATGTTGGCTTGGGTGTAGCCTTCACTCAGGATGCCTGCTTCTGAGAACACAGCAGACTTAGCAGTCCTCTGTGCTGACCAGAAAGAGAAGCAGACAGACCCAAATTGATCCCCAAGGAGGTCTGCCCTATTAGTTTCAGAGGCCTGAGCTATGGGGTGCACAGGATGACAGGTAGACTGCTGAATATGGAAGCAGACTCCACTTCAGCTGCCTTCTGTGGCATTTTGCAACACCTTGGAAACCAAGTTTTCAGATGAGGGAAGCGGGTATCACTCTCTGGTTAGATCCCCACAGTGGTTTGCCTTGTTGCTATCAGTAGTCCCCACCTCCTGCCATAGATTGTTGGCTGTGAATGCAGCCTCCAGTCAAGATGCCTGCTTCCTAGCACACAGCAGCTTCATACAGCAGTCCTCAATGCCAACTGGAACTGGGGGCAGACTAACCCAAATTGAACCCCAGGGAGGATTTTCATGTTGGTTTCAGAGGCCTGAGCTATGGGGTACCCAGAGAGGCAGGTAGAGTGCTGACTATGGAAACAGACTCCACTCCAGGGGTCTTCTGTAGCAATTCACTACAGACTTGCAGATGACTGTGTCCTGGTGGGGGAGAGCTTTTCATGCTCTGAATGGACTCCCAGAGAAGTCTATCTTGTCACTATCAGAGCCCCCCACCCATAGCAGGTTGTCTGTGGGTGTAGCCTCCACTCAAGATACCTGCTTCCTAGCACACAGCAGCCTCAGTCAGCAGTCCTCAGCACTGACCAGAAGGAGAGCAAGCAGACACAAACTGACTCCCTAAGAGGTCTACCCTATTAGTTTCAAGGCCTGAGCTATACGGTGTGCAGGGAGATGGGTAAAGTATTGACTATGAGAGCAGACTCCACTGCAAGGGTACTTTTATAGCAATTCACAGCAGACTTGCAGCTGACAGTGTCCAGGTGATGGACATTCTGGCACACTCCAAATGGACTCCCAGAAAAGTCTGCCTTGTTGATTTTAGAGCAGAAGCTTGAGGACCTGTCTCTTTGTATAGGCGGGGTGTGTAGTGGTTAGGGAAATGAGCTCCTTTGCCGGGGCCACTTCCTTAGTTTACAGTAGCCAGAGGCCTGCCTGGCTGGGGAGAGGGGCAGGGAGGGTAAGAGAAATGATTTTCTTACTGTTGTTGATTCACTGCCTGTCTGCAGTTCCCTGCTGCTTTCCTCTGCTTCCCAACTCAGAGTCCCTCAAACCTGAGTGCTGTTTATTTGCATTTCAGCTGCTGGACTGATACAAACTCCTACAGAAGGTCCCCTATGGTGGAACCAGGAGGAGGGTCACCTTAGAGGAAACACCCCGCCCCCAACCACCACTGGGACACTGGGGCTCTGAAATCAACAAAGCAGATCTTTCTGGGGGGTGTCAGTCCCTGCTTCCCCTGAAACAGAGAAAAGTCTGCTTGTGCTGTCTCTGAAAGTCAGTTCAGAGAGAAGCAGCCCCTACAGAGCAGGGAAGAAAGCAAAACCAGAGGGCAACACCCAGCCCCTGAAGGGGCTCACTGCGTGTGGGTTCTCTGATTGAAAACTTAATGGCAGAAACAAAGAAGAGAAGGGAGTAACAACCAGAGAGAGAGGACTGAGCTTCCTGGTGGACAGATTGATTAGTACACAATATCTCTCCTGAGTGGTAGTGATGGCTGGTGGACAGATTAATCACAAGTTTTCTGGTATGTTTGGAGAGATCGTAAGTTGAAAACCAAGATCTGGAACTTTCAGATCCAAATTAAACTGGGGAAGGAAAAGGATCTATCACAGAGAATGAGAGGAAATGGTAAGCAAAGGCTGAAGACTCTGCTCCTCTAAGAATTTTTGCATAAAGTAATGCAGGCCAAACCACCAAATACTGGGGAGAACTGAGAAAGTTACCCTTGAAAATTCCAATGCCCCAACAAAAAAATCACAAGACACACAAAGAACAGAGAAACAATGACCCATCTAAATGAACATGACAAAGGGGATGAAAGTGTATCTAGGGATAAGCAAACAATGAAAAAAAAAACTAAGAATATAAGAATAATAATAAAATTAAACAAAATTAAAGACCTAAGGCAAGCATTGACAAAAAGAAATAAAAGCTAAAAGAAATAAGGAAAACAATGCAGTAACAAACTGAGTATCTAAAAAAAGATACTGCAACTGAAAGGGACAATAACTGAAATGAGAAACATAATAGAAGGACTTAACAGATTTAATCAGGCTGAAGAAATAATCAGTGAATTAGAAGATAAGATAGTTAAAACTACAGACTCTGAAGAGCAATCAGAATGGAGGCTCAAGAAGGCTTAGCACAGTTTAATGGAATTATGGAACACCAAGAGACCTAATATACACATCATGGCAATTCTAGAAGGAGATGAGAGAGAGAAAAGGTCAGAAAGAATATATGAAGAAATAATGACAAAAGTTCTCCAGTCTAATAAAGGATATAAATCTACAAATCCAAGAAGCTCAAAGAACTCAAGCAGGATAAACCCAAAGAGATCTATGCCAAGGCATATCATAGTTAAGATCTCAAAAAGTAAAGAAAGAACCCTGTAATCAGTAAGAGAGAAGCAAACAGTCACATACAAAGCATCCTCAATAAGATTAAGTGCCAATTTATCCTCAGAAACATTGGATGATGGAAATCAATAAAACGATATATTTAAAGTGTTGGGGGAAAAAAAAAACTGTCAACCAAGAATACTATACCCAGCAAAACTATCTGTCAAGAATGAGGGTGAAATTGAAACATTCTCAGATAAATAGAAGCTGAGAGAGTTCAAATCCACCAGACCAGCCCTACAAAAAATACTAATGAGAGTTCTGTTGATGGAAGGGAAAAGACACTAGAAAGTAATTCAAAGCTATACACAAAAAGAAAGATCTATAATAAAGCAAAATGCATGGACAAATATAAAGAACAGTAATAAGGTATTCATGCTTGATAAATCTAACTGTGTTGTCCTTCATATTTCTTAATAACAGATAAAAAGCAAGTATGAAATTTTGTGACAGGGCAAGTGAAATATAAAGGCATAATTAGTCATAACAGTAACAAAGGTGGGGGAGATAAATGGTATAGATACAGAACTTCTTGTATGTTACAAGAAGAGAGTGGCAGAATAGATTAAAAAAAAAAAAAGATACAACTACATGCTGTTTACAAAAGACACAGCTTAGAACCAAGGACACAAATAGGTTGAAAGTGAAAGGATGGGAAAAAATAAAATAAAATCCATGCAAATAATAACCAAAAGAGAGCTGGGGTGGCAATATCAATGTCAGACAAAGTAGACTTTAAGACAAAATCTGTTAGAAGGGATAAAGACGGACATTATATAGTAATAAAAGGGTCAATTAATTAAGAAGATTTACCAATCACAAATATACATGCACCCAACATCGGAGCACCTAAATGTATAAAACAAATACTGATAGAATTGAAGGGAGAAATAGATATCACTACAGTAATAGTCAGAGGCTTCAATATACCACTTTCAATATTGAACACAACATCTAGAAAGAAGACCAACAAGGGAACAGGGGACCTGAGTGACACTATAAACCAACTAGACTTAACAGATATATATAGAACACTCCACCTAACAATAGCACAATATAGTTTCTACTCCAGTGCACATGGGTCATTCTCCTGAATAGACACATGTTTCATCACAAAGCATGTCTTGATAAATTTTTCAAAGATTGAAATCATGCAAACTATTTTCTCTGAGTGCAACAGAGTGAAGATAGAAATCAATAACAGAAAAAAAAAGTAAAATACACAAACATGAAAATTAAACAATACACTATTAAACCAGCAACGGGTCAAGGAAGAAATCAAAAGAGAAATCAGAAATTTCTTAGAGTTAAATGAAAGTGAATAGCACAACATACCAAAACTTGTGGGATGCAGGAAAGGCAGTACTCAGAGGGAAACTTAATAGTAATAAATACCTACATGAAAAAAGAAGAAAGATCTCAAATTAATGGCCTAACTCAACAACTCCAAGAACTAGAAAGAGAAGAGATTTAGTTTTAAGCCTAAATATACCAGAAGAAAGGAAATAACAAAGATCAGAGAAGAAATAAATAAAATAAAAAACAGAAAAACAATAGACAGAATCAATAAAACCAGAAGCTGGTTCTTTGAAAAGATCAATAAAATTGACAAGCCTTTAGTTAGACTTGCAAAGAAAAAAAGAGAAAAGATGAAAATAACCAAAATAAGAAATGACAGTGTGAACATTAAAGCTGACCCAATAGAAATAAAGAGAATTATGACAGGATATTATGAACAACTGTACAACAAGAAACTAGATAACCTAAATGAAATGGACAAATTCCTAGAAGCATACAACCTACTCAAACTGACTCAAGAGGAAATAGAAAGTCTCAAAAGACCCATAACAAGTGAAGTGATCGAATCAGAGATTTAAAACCTCCCAACAACAACAATAAACATCCTGGACCAGATGGCTTCACTGGGGAATTCTATCAAACATTTAGAAAAGAATTGGCACCTATATTGTTTTAACTCTTCCAAAAGATAGAGAAGGAATATTCCCTAATTCATTCCACGAAGCAAACATAACCTTGATACTAAAACCAAAAAACGACATCACATGAAAAAACAATTACAGGCAAATATCTCTTATGAATATAGATGCAAAAAATCTTCAGCAAAATACTAGTGAACAGAATTTAACAGCATATTAAAAGAGATATACACCATAACCAAGTGGGCTTTATTCAAGGAATGTAGTGATGGTTCAACATTAGAACATCAATCAACGTAATACACCAAATTAAAAGAAAAGAACCACATGATCATTCCTATGGTTGCAGAAAAAGCATTTGATAAAATCCAACACCTTTTCTTGATGAAAACCCTGAAGAAGATTGGAATATAAGGGAATTACTCAGTATGATTCAGGGCATATATGAAAAACGAATAGCCAATGTTATACTTAATGAAGAAAGGCTGAGAGCTTTACCCTTAAAACTGGGAGCAAGACAAAGTGACTGTTCTCACCAGTTCTATTAAATATTGTATTAAAATTCTTAGCCAGAGCACTAAGACAAGAAAAAGAAATTAAAATACCCAAACTGGAAAAGATGAAGTAAATTTACCTCTATTCAACTATGATATGATCATATATATAGAAAATCCCAGAGTCCACAAGAAAATTTGTGGAGCTAATAGAGGAATTTAGTAAAATTGCAGGGTACAAGATCAACAAATGAAAATTAATTGGGTTTCTGTACATCAGCAATGAGAAATCCGAAGGAGAAATTAGGGGAACAATTCCATTTACAACTGCATCTAAGAGAATAAAATACTTAGGAATAAATCTAACCAGGGACGTGAAGGACTTAGAAGATGAAAATTATAAAATGCTGCTCAAAGAGACTAATGAAGACTTTAATAAATGAAAAGATGTGCCATGTTTATGGATTGGAAAACTTAATATTGTTAATTTAAGATGTAAATACTACCCAAAGTGATCTATAGATTCAATGCAATCGCAATAAAAATTCCACCAGCCTTCTTTATAGAAATAGAAAAAGAATCCTCAACTTTATATATAGCTAGAGGCCTTGAATAGCTAGAACAATGTTGAAAGAGAAGAACAAAGTAGGAGGACACGCACATCTTGATTTTAAAACATACTGTACAGCTACATAATCAAACAGCGTAGTACTGGTATAACAACAGACACATAGACCAATGGAATAGAATTGAGAGTCCAGAAATAAACCCACACATCTATGGTCAATTGACTTTTGACAAGGGTATTAAGTCCGTTCGATGAATTTGAACTGCTGACTTTCTAGTTAGCAGCCATAGCACTTAACCACTATGCCACCAGGGTTTTCACAATGTGAGTAGTACCCAAAAATCAGTTCTTTGCCTGTTGTATGTAATGGTAAATACAAACAAAAAAAGAAAAGAAAAAATAATATTTTCCCTGGTGCAAAAAGGGAAAGAGATCTCATCTTTCCTTCTCTTATACTATTTTCTTTAGAAAATTTTTAGTTATAAATTGTTTCTATCTCTTTGAGATGTATGTACATCTTCTAAAAATATAAATAAATCTTTTGCTAGCTTTACAACCCAGGAACGTAAACATCAAGGAAGATAGTTTCCCTATGTCCCTATCTCCCCATTACTATAGGAGGTGAATTAGGTCTCTGGCTACAAATTGTAACTATCTACTTGTCATAGAAATATGAGAAGTTTATTAATTGTTTGGTTAAGGTATTTAACGAACACAAATGGCCACCCCAATTACCAGGTGAGTTTAGGATGAAGTATGCAGCACTTGGCTGCTAACTGAAGGGTCAGTGGTTTGAAAAACTATACTCCAACAGATTTGAAAACCTAGACGAAATGGATAGATTTCTAGAAATGCACTACCTACCCAAACTACCAAAAAGTGATGTTGAAATTCTGAACATACCCGTAACAAGAGAAGAGATTGAAAAGGTAATTAAAAAAAAAACTCCCAACAACAACAAAAAAAGCCCTGGCCCAGATGGTGTCACTGGAGAATTCTACCAAACATTCAGAGAAGAGCTTATAGCAGTACTACTCAAACTATTTCAGAACATAGAAAAGGAAGGGATACTTCTGAATTCATTTTATGAAGCCACCATAACCCTGATACCAAAGCCAGGCAAAGATACCATGAAAAAAAGAAAATTACGTACCAACATCTCTCATGAATATAGATGTAAAAATTCTCAACAAAATTCTAGCCAATAGAATTCAGCATCATATCAAAAAAATAATACACCATGACCAAGTAGGATTCATACCAGGTATGCAAGGATGGTTCAACATTAGAAAATCAATCAATGCAAACCACCACATAAATAAAAGAAAAGAATCACATGATTCTGATTAAACCCATTCCTGATTAAAAAAACTCTCAATAAAATAGATATAGAAGGGAAAGTTCTCAACATAATACAGGGCATCTATGCAAAACCAATGGCCAACATCATTCTTAATGGAGAGAGGCTGAAAACATTCCCCTTGAGAACAGGAACAAGACAAGGATGCCCTTTATCTCCACTCCTATTTAACATCATGCTGGAAGTCCTAGCTAGAGCAATAAGAAAAGAAAAAGAAATAAAGGACATCCAAATTGGTAATGAAGAAGTTAAACTGTCCCTGTTTGCAGATGATATAATACTATACATAGAAAACCCTAAAGACTCCACGAGAAATCTACTGGAACTAATAGAAAGATTCAGCAGAGTAGCAGGATACAAGATAAACACACAAAAATCAGTTGGATTCCTATACACCAATAAAGAGAATGATGAAAAGGAAATCAGGAAAACAATATCATTTAATAATAGCCCCTAAAAAAATAAAATACTTAGGAATAAATCTAACCAGGGATGTAAAAGACCTATACAAAGAAAACTACAAAACATTACTGCAAGAAACCCAAAGGGATCTAAATCAATAGAAAAACATACCATACACATGGACAGGTAGACTCAACATAGTGAAAACGACAATTCTACCCAAAGCAATTTACAAATGCAATGCAATCCCGATCCAAATACCAACAACATTCTTCAAAAAGATGGAAAAACTAATCATTACCTTTATATGGAATGGAAAGAAGCCCTGGATAAGTAAAGCACTATTGAAGAAGAAGAATAAAGTAGGAGGACTCACACTAGCTGACCTCAGAACCTACTATACAGCTATGGTAGTGAAAACAGCCTGGTGCTCGTACAATGACAGACACACTGACAAATAGAACACAATTGAGAACCCAGATGTAAATCCATCCTCCTACAGTCACCTGATCTTCGACAAGGGGCCAAAGTCCATCAAATGGGGAAAAGACAGTCTTTTTAACAAATGGTGCTGGCAAAACTGGATATCCATTTGCAGAAAAATGAAACAGGACCCATACCTCACACCACATATAAAAACTACTTCAAAATGGATCAAAGACCTGAATATAAAGCCAAAAACTATACAGTTTATAGAAGAAGAAATAAGATCAATGCTAGAGGCCCCAATACACGGCATTTACAGGATACAAACCATAACTAACAACACGCCAACTCCAGAAGATAAGCTAACTAACTGAGATCTTTAAAAATTAAACACTTATGCTCATCAAAAGACTTCACCAAAAGAGTAAAAAGAGAACCTACACCCTGGGAAAATATTTTTGGACAGTACAAGTCAGACAAAGGTCTAATCTCGAAAATCTACAAGCAAATGCAACATCTCTACAACAAAAAGACAAACAATCCAATTAAAAAAATGGGCAAAGGAAATCAACAGACACTTCACCAAAGAAGACATTCAAGTGACCAACAGACACATGAGGAAATGCTCGTGATCACTAGCCATTAGAGAAATGCAAATTAAAACCACAATGAGATACCATCTCACCCCAGCATTACTGGCACCAATCAGAAACACTGGAAATAATAAATGTTGGAGAGGCTGTGGGGAGATCAGAACTCCTATGCACTACTGGTGGGAATGCATAATGATACAACCATTTTGGAAAATGATATGCCGCTTCCTTAGAAGGCTAGAAATAGAAATATCATACATCTAGCAATCCCACTTCTAGGAATATATCCTAGAGAAATAAGAGCTGTCACACAAATGGACATATGCACACTCATGTTTGTTGCAGCGTTGTTCACAATAGCAAAAAATGGGAACAACCTACATGCCCATCAACAAATGAAAGGATAAACAAACTATGGTACATACGCCACGGAGTATTATGCAAAGATAAAGAACAATGACGAGTCTTTGAAGCATCTCATAACATGGATAAAACTGGAGGACATTATGCTGAGTGAAATAAGTCAATCACAAAAGGACAAATATTGTATGAGACCTCTAATGTAAAACCTCATGAAAAAGCTTACACACAAAAAGAAATAATCTTTGTTGGTTACAAGAGATGGGAGGGTTGGGAGGGGGTGAAACTAAATAGACAATAGATGAGTGGTAACTTTGGTGTAGGGTAAGACAGTACACAATACTGGAGAAGCCAGCACAACTTGTACAAGGAAAGGTCATGGAAACTCCATAGACACATCCAAACTCCCTGAGGGACTGAATTGCTGGGCAGAGGGCTGTGGGGTCCATGGTTTCGGGGACCATCTAGCTCAATTGGCATAACACAGTTTATAAAGACAGTATTCTACATTCTACCATGGTGAGTAGTGTCTCAGGTCATAAAAGTCTGTGGACAGCCATCTAAGATACTCCACTGGTCTCATCTCCTCTGGAGCAAGGGAGAATGAAGAGAACAGGATACAAGGAAAAGATTAGTCCAAAGGACTAATGGACCACAGCTACCATGGCCTCCACCAGACTGAGTCCAATACAGCTAGATGGTGCCCGGCTACCACCAGTGACTGCTCTGACCGGGACCACAACAGAGGGTCCTGGGAAGAGCTGGAGAAGGACGTAGAACAAAATTCTAACATGCAAAAAAAGACCAGATTTACTGGCCTGACAGAGACTGGAGAAACCCCGAGAGTATGGGTCCCAGACATCCTTTCAGCTCAGTGGTGAAGTCACTCCCATGGTTCACCGTTCAGCCAGGGATTGGACAGCCCCATAAAAGAAAACGAGACTAATGAGGCACAGCAGTCCAGAGACAAGGACAAGAAAGCAGGAGAGGACAGGAAAGCTGGTGATAGGGAGCCCAAGGTTGAGAAGGGACTGTGTTGACATATCATGGGGTTGTTTACCATTGTCATAAGGCAATATGTGTACTAACTATTTAATGAGAAACTATTTGTTCTGTAAACCTTCATCTAAAGAACAACAGCAACAAAAGAATTATCTATGTGAGATCATATTGACAACAGCAACTCAAAAGTTTTGATGGGAAGCCTGGGGGACAGCGAGATGAAGGTAATGGTGATGGAATAGTTTGGAAAAGGATAGTGAGAATAGCAGCACAACTGGAAGAATGTAATCGATGTCACTGAATTGTACATACAGAAATTTTTGAAAAGGTGTATCTTTGGCTATGTATATTTTCACCAAAAAAAAAAAAAAAAAAAAGGTCCTCCAAGGTCGAGAAGGGAGAGTGTTGACATGTCATGGGGTTGTTCACCAATGTCATAAAACAATATGTGTACTGACTGTTTAATGAGAAATTATTTGTTCTGTAAACCTTCATCCAAAGTACAATAAAAAAAAGAATAAAAAAAATAAAGAAAGAAAGAAAAGGGAAACTATGACCCTGTAGGAAACTGAAGTAATTTGTGGAAGAGGAAAGAATTAAAAACAAACACACAAGCTTGTAATTAGTATTTTTCAAAAAGCCATTATTCATTCAATAAGAACAGAAAAAAGCATACTTAAAAAAAAATGGCTTCTTTTTTTTTTTTTTTTAATTTTATTGTACTTCAGGTGAAAGCTTACAGAGCAAATAGTTTCTCATGAAATAGTAGTACACATGTTGTTCTATGACATTGGTTAACAACCCCACAACGTATTAAGCCTCTAAATTCTCAACCTTTTTTTTTTTTTTGATGAAAATACAGATAGCCAAAGATACACCGTTTCAAAAATTTCTACATTCACAGTTCAGTGACATTGACTATACTCTTCCAACTGTGCTGTTATTCTCACTTAAGATGAAGGCTTACAGAACAAAATAGTTTTTCATTTAACAGTTACTACACATGTTGCCCTATGACAATGGTTAACAGTCTCACAGCACATCAAGAATATCCTTACTCCACCTTGTGTTCCCTATCACCAGGGGACTTCCTTGTCCCCTTCTGTCTTCTGGCCCTTGTCACTGGACTACTGTACCTCTTTAGTCTCATTTTTTTTTTTTATTATTTTATTTTATTTTAACACCATTTCAAAACTTTTTACTTACACATTTAAGTGATATTGACTATGCTCTTCCAATTGTGCTGCCATTCTCGCCCAAGATGAAGGCTTACAGGACAAAACAGCCTCCCTTTTAATAGTTACTACAAATGTTGCCCTATAGCAGTGGTCAACAATCTCACAATACATCGACAGTGTCCTTATTCAATTTGTGTTCCTTATCATCAGTTTCCTACTCCCCCTCTGCCTTCTGGCCCTTGTCACCGGACTCCTGTACCTCGGTTAGTCCCATTTAGTTTTACTGGGCTGTCCACTCCCAGGCTTAACATCGAACCTCAAAGGTAACTTCACCTCTGAGCTGAAAGGGTGTCTGGGGGCCACACTCTTGAGGTTTCTCTAGTATTCTTTAGGCCAGTAAATCTGGTCTTTTTTTTGGGGGGGGGAGTTAAAATTATGCTCTACATCCTTCTCCAGCTCTGTCCAGAACCCTCTGTTGTGATCCTGGTCAGAGCAGTCAGTGGTGGTAGCCGGGCACCATCTAGCTGTGCTGGACACAGTCCGGTGGAGGCCTTGGTAGCTGTGGACAATTAGTCCTTTGGACTAATCTTTTCGTTGAATCCTGTTCTCTTCATTCTTCCTTGCTCCCAAAGGGATGAGACCAGTGGAGTATCTTAGATGGCCGCTCATAGGCTTTTAAGACCCCAGACACTACTCACCAAGGTAGAATGTAGAGCATTATCTTTATAAGTAGTGTCATGCCAATTGAGCTAGATGTTTCCCGAGACCATGGTCCCCAGAGCCCTCCGTCCAACAACTCAGTCCCTCGGGGGGTTTGGATGTGAAAAAAAAAAATCATTACCACACTTTTATTATTTTGTCCCAATTATAAAATAATCTTATAAAATAGTTATTATCAGCTCCCAGGTAGATGAGGAGAGTAAAATTTGAGTTTAAGTGTTCTAAATTCACACAGCTTTGGAATAGCAACAGCTTGAATGGAGCCCCTTCTGGCTCTCCATCCTGTGCTTTCTGCCCAACAGTCTGCTGGAACACGCCCTGCTATCATAGCAAAAGATTTTCAAACGTTGGGGTAGTCTGGAAGGCAGCCCTAAAACCACCTCCAACCTCACTCAACTTTTAACTCAACTTGTAAAGTAGAAGCCCTGACTCTTTTGAACTATCACCAGGGATGCTGGTGACACATCAAAAGCTTGTAAAATTAAGCTTGTAACAGTTATACCATATTTCATACCATACCATATTTGTCTCTTTAGAAACATATCAAATATTAAGAAGGAAAAAAGATAGTTCTTTGTCTCTGCTTTCTCTCAAACAAGTACAGAATTACAAAAAGGCTTCTAGAAAGAAAAATAGGATTCATAGAAAAACCTAACAACACTTACTTCAAAATTGCTCCTTTGTTCATCATTAGGTTTTATAAGATAAATAACTTTTGCAAATTAAAAATACAATTGCTGAAATTAATAGGCAAAATTACAAAAATTTTAGAAGCTGAGAGTAAAATAATGATTCAGAAATCAGAAAACACAACAAAGAGATAAAAAATGACATAGAAATATAAGAATATACAGGATCATCCCAGCAAGATCACTATCCATTTATTGGAATTCCAAAAAGAAATAATACAGAAAATTAAAAAAGGTATTCAAATTTATAAAAGGGAATTTTCCAGTCCTGAAAATTTGGAAATCCTATAAGATCCTAGGAATATGAATGAATAAACACAGCATATCATTATAAAGTTTCAGGAAAACACAAATAATGAGAATGCCCTACATGTTTGCAGAGTCTGGACAGAAGAATAAAATGATTCACAAAAGAGCATGAATTAGACTAGGAGATTTTTCATGAACAATAGAAGATGTATAATACAATAGAGTAAGGCCTTCAAAGTGGTATGGGGAAATTCAAATGAGAATTCTATTCCCAAACTGTCAGTCAAGTGTTAAAGCTTAGTACAGATATTTTCAGATCAGCAAAGACTCAGAAACATAAGTTATCTGAGGGTCTAGTAATTGAAAATATGGGAATAAATAAGATACAGAAGGAAAATGTGAGATCTAGAAAAGAGAGATCTATGTTGTCTAATTCTAGAATGACAGTTATGCAGGCAGGCCTAAATTACATCCAATTCACACGGAAGCAAGGATGAAGAGGTCCACAAATTAAGTGACTTAACAGACTGAATAAAACAATTAATTTCTTATAAAATTCTGTAGGTGTGATAAAGGGACTCACATTTTTTAAAAATAGTCCGGTACAGTACTCTATATATTAGGACTTAAATAAAATTTTATCAAGTTGAACGATGGTATCTATTTTAGCTTTTAAAATTATTTATATAAATCTAAACAGTACAACCTAGTCCTCGTACATTTACAGAGAAGACACTCCCAAATACTTTAAAGGTTGATAAGATGCATTAGTATACACACTCATAGTTATTGCTTGATATTTTATATTCATTCTGCATTTTTTGACATTTTATTCCTTATTGTTATACTTAAATTCCCAATATTCTATTTATTTTTTGCTAGCTTTTAAGAAATTCTATACTTTATCCTTGTCTTTCTTGTTTCCTTATATTTCAAATCTGAATTCCTGTTATAAGATTCATTTTTGCCCTAAATTCTGTATCATCTTTCATATTTTCTTACCTACAATTGCTTTTCATTTTATTTTATTACTTAAATCATTTTCAGATATCTGTGGTATGCTCTTTTGTTTTTATTAATATCCTAAGATTTTCAAGGTATATTTCTGAGGCCAACATCCTCCATGCACCATTACCAACCCCCAACTTCTTTGTAAGTAGAGTAGCATTAGCCACCTCCCCTTCCAACTTGTTTCCCCAGATGTTTTTTAGGCAATAGGCCAACTTTCTGCCCAAGGTAAGAAAAACAAGAGGTTGGGGTTGCAGACCACAGGACCAGTTAAGACCAGATCTGCCCCACCTGACATGCACAGAACCATCAACCCCATCCTCTGGGTGACCACAGAACTTTCCTCCTGCTTGACAGAACCAAACTTTAGTTGCCCAAGATTGGGGGAACACTTTCAGAAGCAAAGGATCCGAGCTTAAGATACAATTCAACTGAGCAAGCGCAGATCATGGAACCACTCCAGGAACGTCTTTTCATGCCAGACCAATCAACAACCTTGCTCCTTCCCGCGAGGACCCTTCTTCAGTTTTTGCTCCTAACAAAAGCTGTTTCAGATAATGTTCAGGGAGCCATCCTGGTGACAAAAGTCCCAGTGTGCTCCTTTGCTTGGCCAACCAAATAAAGCTACTTCTTTTACTTTCACCCGTTTCCTGTCTCCATAGCTACGCTGAGCGAGATCTGAGACCCTGGTAACATATCCTTTTAAGAGAAAAGCTAAAAATGAATATTTATTAGAGAAGAAGAAAATCATTTTAAAAAATATTATTATTTAGGGTGAACATTAAAGATAGGGTGATAACTCATTGAAATACGACTACAAGGTTACTACTCTCTGCCATAACATTCCTTGATCTTATGATTTATTTCATTTACCGCATGAACTACCAACGAATTTTATTTGTATACAGATTTCTGTCTTGATGACCTTTTTAAAATGATGTCAAAGCAGTTTATGAATTGTTATATAAAAGTATTTTGTTTGTTATAAATACAATCATGCTTTACAGCATGAGGAATTAAATGTATATGTACTTGAACTTGGTTACTGGAGAATTAAATGAACAAAAATTGATTTATTGAGAATATAGTTGGGTTGGTAATATTTGAAAAGTTTTGTGCAGTAGATTGTATTTCACCTTGCAGCTATGCTCTCGTGAATTGTTTTCACTTCTGGTTGAAAAGGGTCACGATACTTTTGGCTAAAGATCACTTAAAAGCATGATAACTCTCCCTTTTAGATTAACTGAATTCTGTATTAAGCTTTTTTAGATATTAACTTACTTAGATTAGAAGAAAAGAATTGATTGAGATAAATATAAGTAAATAAAAAGAAAGTGAATTTTATTGCAATAACCAGGATTCATTGCAATCCTGGAATAGTAGACAGACCAAGCTGAGCAATAAGAATCAGAAGTACAATATAGTCATGCCTCATGTAAATGAGAATGATGTGAACCAGAGGTCATTCAGGGTCTAAGGTTGCTTTGGGGACCAGGTTACCTTGTTATGACATTATATTGTTAAGGAATCAGCAGTAAGAATGCCTTTTACTTTTTAGTACTGCATCATTTACTTGATTTGCTTGCTCTCTCTACACTCTTGTTGCTATACACCAGCTATTTCTATTTATTATTATTTTTATCTTTTACTCCCCGTGTCTTTCATCTTTGGCTGCTGCTACTAAATTCTTGCTTTCATAACATAACACCTTCAAATTCTCCACAGAAAGAATCTTACAGGTTCAATTTATCCAATTTTTTCCATGTCTGCTAAAACATTCATTACTTAGCAATTTTATAAAGTTCACTGATCAACATACAGATCGTCATCCCTTGAGACTAGTGATCTCTCTTGACCCAGTTGGCTGTGGTCAGGTTAGCAAAGTCATGTGTTGGGCAATATGACCACCAATGCATAATGAAATAGCTGGAGCTGTAGGAAGCCATGAGTTGGAATGCTCTAGAAAGGGTTTTATACACAGGAGACATTACAGAAATCTTGTGCTATCCAGTTCAGATTTACAACTTAAAAATCCATAGTGTATATTATCTAGCTCAATATTTAACAGTTTTGAAAACACTAATGATTTTCCTATAAAGTCTCAAATATTAAATTAAGCTTTTAGAGAATTAAAATATCTTGTAACTGAAACAAATAATTTTACACATTCTAGCAAATCAAAAACGTATTTTTGACAGATCATGTATCTTTTGAAAATAATTAAAATTTTATATTCTCATTTTGTAAAGCCATTCTTTGATGAATCAGTTAAAAGAGGTCATTTTCTTATTGTTTTAAAACATTGTGACCCAGATATTGTTTTTTTTTTTTTTTTTGCATGAGCTTGTACTATAATTAAATACCATAAACTAATATAATTGATTTATTTAAAATTTTGTTTGTAACCCATTAAGATAACTAACCAAAAACACCAAACCCTTTGCTGTAGAGTGGATTCTGACTCATAGCAACCCTATAGGAAAGAGTAGAACTGCCCCGTAGAGTTTCCGAGGAGTGCCTGCTGGATTTGAACCGCTGACCTTTTGTTTAGCAGCTGTAGCACTTAACCACTAAGCCACCAGTGTTTACACCTATTAGATAATGTGTATAATTTATATATTGAGATAATATCATGATTATGAGAATCTAAACCAACAAATCTGCATATTAAGTGTGTGTGATGGTTAATTTTATGCGTCAGCTTGGTCAGGCTATGGTGCTGAGTCATTTGGTTAAACACTAGTCTAAATTTTATTATGAGGTATTTATATTTTTAATCAATTTACCTTTGGTAAAGCAGGTTACTCTCTGTAGTGTGATGGTCCTCATCCAATCAGTCAAAAGCCTTAAGAGCAAAAATGGTGGTTTTCTAAGGGAGTATTTTGCCTTCAGACTATAAATACATATCTTTTCAGAATTCGTCTCACTCCCCCATTGCCTAACTTAGAGATTTTAGGCAAAAGACTGCTAAAATTTCCAGCCTGTCCCCTGACCTGTAGATTTTAGACTTGCCAGCCCTTCCAATCATGTGAGCCAATTCCTCAAAAATCTCTATCTATACACACACTCCCACACACACACACACAAACACATGCACACACACACATCTTATTGGCTCTGTTTCTTAGAGAACCCTAAGTCTTATTTTGGTATCAAATGTAGTTCTAGAGAAGCAGATTTTTAAGGATGAGTTTTCTGAACTGGTTTAGGGGTTTCTGGAGTGAGTTTTCAAAACTAGTTAAATTTAAAGACATAAATAATTCTATTTCTAGTAGTAAAGAGCACACTGAAGACCATGGCATGCTTTGGCAATAGAGATGCACAAAATATCACCATTGAACACTCCTAATCAGATATTTATACAGCACAAAATTTTGGGCGATCATTGATTTGATACCTTAGAACAATTTTCTCAAAGTGATAAGTATAATGATGTTGGCTGACTGTTCCTTATTTTGCTGGACAAAGTAGGGAAAGAAAAAGATGAACTCAGGGCTTCAAATTCCCAGCTCATGAACCACATAGATGACTGGAAAGTTGCTATGTGTGCCATGAAGAAAAAAAATCAAAAAACACCTTATGTCCTGTAGCCACAGAGGTAAGATTGCTGAAAACAGAAACCCACAGTCTCATCCTAACAGTGGCTGAATTAAAATACAAATGTAATTTCCAACTTCACAATGCTTCTGATGTTAATGTGAGGTCATTGATTGAGAAGGAATGGAATCCTGAAAATTGGAATGGGGATATATGGGTAGATACTGATAAAATTGGGGACATTTGAGCCTTAATTTCTGCTGATTTTTTTTTTTTTGGCCTGTAGAAACAGCCCCTCCACCCGTTTTAGGAGATTAACCCAGCTTTGCCTGAGGAAACTGTGATGGTTTCCTCTCAGGCAGTTACCTTACAAGACACTGCTGATTGTCCCCAAAACTCACTTTCCTCACTTGTCTTTTCTTCTAGACCAACAGCTAGACTCAAGAGGCCCTGAAAGGTGAGGTACAAAGTGTGACCCATGAGGAAGTGCACTATACTCCAAAAGAACTGCATGACTTTTCTGACTCATACAGATAGAAATGCAGAGACTATGTGTGAGAATGGATATTAAGAGTGTGGGGTAATGGTGGAAGGAACATAAATTTGATCAAGCAAAATTTATTGATACTGGCTCACTGAACAGGAGATTCTGTATTCAACCTTTCAGCTCGAGATGTTTAAAGTCTCTAAAAATTTGTTTGGTTGGTTGGCTGAAACACGGACCAAAAGTAGTCTATGTAAAGTGAAGTTGAAATGCTAGAACTGCCTTGGTATACTATAGAAGAAGTTATCCAAAGGCTTAGGGAAATTGGAGTGTTAGAATGGACTAGGCTGTACATGATAAAATACAGAATAATATGGAGTATTTTCTTGTGTTAATGTTTTTGCATCAACATCAACAGAACATTTAGATTGACTAAAAAATACAGTGTATAAAGTAACACATAATTCAAAGGAAGATAGATATGAATAAAGGATTAAGTTTCAAAAACTTTAACAGTTGAAGAAGAAATACTAAAGATGGAGAAGAGCATAAAACATGTTCATTTTAGTTTTGAAAAGATTGAGAGTTTTCTGCAAAACTTTATTAGAGGTGTAATTTTAAACCAAAAAACAAAAACAGATTAAAAAGAAAACCTAGACAATAAAAAAGAATCCTTTTGTTTAACCATTTTGCAATGCTAATCGTATAACTTGCATGCTATTTTGCTTCAAATACAGATAAAGTTATAGATAATATAAGAGTTATAAATCCTCTTTAATTTAGAGAAACTTCAGAATTACAACAGATATGATCATTACTTTCCCTCCAAAAAAGAGCATAGCTTGATGGAAAACCACAGGGGAAAAGAAAGACAGACACAGAAAGAACAATAATAGGAAGCATTATTTGAAGAGCTCAACAATATATTGCAGCTGGTATGGAGATTTTTGTGCTATTCTTCATAAGTAGTCTAGAAACAAAATGTAGCATTGTTGATTCCAAAAGTATACAAAATTGCCAGAATAACAGTAATTTTAATCAGTTGAAGAGAAAATAGATTTGTAAATTTTTTCACACCTTGCAGAACTGTCAAAAAGAATGTACTTACCAGTAATGTGTAAAACTTTTTGTAAAACATGCATACAACATGGGAAAGATGCCAAAGCTGACCTGCAGGCTATGCATAGTTGAAATGCAAAAGATAAACAGGAGATAAAAGCATTCTTTATAATAGAAGCAAGAAAAAGAAAGAAGATGGGATTTGGATTTATGCTAAATATGATGAGGAGTAAATTATAAATATTGTGTACACAGAGAAGCCCATGTTGGTTTTATTCTATTCTACATATTCAGCCAGGCATATTAATCTCTTAATTCACCAATATCATGTAACTATTTAAATTTAAGACATTTCCTTGTTGCTCTTAAATATTGTTACCCATCTGCCATGTACCATGTTCACAAGGTCCTAATCCTTTGGTGACCCAGTTATTTTCTCCTTTGAATTTTTTGTTGATACCGTCTGTTTTCACTAATGGAAAGCATGTTGATTAAAGGATCAACTCAGAATTTTTGTTAGAATTTATGCATTTTGATACCCATATGTGGGATAATGTATGTCCAGTGGACGCTGGATGTAGTAAATCCTACTGATATAAGTCAAAGATCAAATCTTTTTTTCAAAATTTTATTTCTTGAAAATTTGCAAAACGAGGTAAACATGAAGATACTTGGCAATGACTGTACGTACATCTTGTTCTAGTCTCCTTCTTCTTAGCCTTTTTATTATTTTTCATGAAACTTTTCAAAACATGGTATAAAGCATTCTTCCTTCTGCAAAAGCAGTACTGACAGCCAAAATAAATAAAGTCAAGAAATTTTTTGTCTCAGAAAAATTACCACTACAATGCATTCTTCATTGCTGTAAAAGCAGTTCCTACAGTCCAAATAAATAAAACTAAAGGAATTTGAATCTCAGGAAAAATTACTATATATTCTTCATTATAATAAAAGCAGTATTAGCAGGTAAGAAGCAGAAACAGCTGCCCTGGAATATTGCAGACATGCTCAATGTAGTGGTGCATTCCACCTGCTATACCTGGAAGCAATGATTAGGCCCCAAGATTGGATTTGGGGTAAGAATAACTTATAGGAGTTCCAGCCTCTTGAAAAGTACCACCACAATGCATTATTCTGTATTGCAAAGCCATTACTTACTGTTCAGAAGCTAGGAAAGTAGTCCTTAACATTGCAGTGCAAAGACTCAAAACAGAGCAGGAAGCCACTAACACCTAGAAACAATGAATGGCATCAGGGAGAAAATGGCCACTATGACCGAATGAAGACCATGAATAGCTTATTCTTGTGATAAGCACATTCTCACGAGAACATAGTAACTGGGAAACATAGTGAGGAGGCTTATCTCACAGAAATAAAGGCAAACTTACCAAAGTTTACAAAATCACACACCCAGGAGACATCGGCTAACTTAATGCTCACTCTACACAATAATGAGGCTCCAACTCAGGGTTCTTGAGTTTCATACATTTCAAAAGACTCCCACATTGAGGCTAAATCCATTAAAATTGGACTGCTACCTTCGTAAACACCACTCACGCCTGTCAGTTTGTCCTACTGTGGTGGCTTTCATGTTGCTGTGATGCTGGAAGCTATGCTACTGGTATTTCAAATGCCAGCAGGGTTGCCCATGGTGGACAGGCTTCAGCTGAGCTTCCAGGCTAAGAAAGCCTAGGACGAAGGCCCTGGTGATCTACTTCTGAAAAAATCAGCTAGCCAAAATCATATGAATAGCAGTGGAACATTGTCTGATATAGTGCCGGAAGATGAGCCTCTCAGGTTGGAAGACGCTCAAAATACGACTGGGGAAGAGTTGCCTCCTCAAATTACAGTTGAGCTTAATGACGTGGATGGAATCAAGTTTTAAAGACCTTTTTTGCTGATGTGGCACGACTCAAGAAGAAACAGCTGCAAACATAAATTAATAATCAGAACGTGGAATGTAAGATGTATGAATCTAGGAAAATTGAAAGTCGTTGAAAATGAAATGGAATGCACTAGCATCGATATTCTAGGCACTAGTGAACTGAAATGGACTGGTGGTCGCCATTTTGAATTGAACAATCATATGGTCTACTATGCTGGGAATGACAAATTGACCATGCAAAGATGTTCAACTGTGTGGATCATAACAAATTATGGATAACATTATGAAGAATGGGAATTCCAGAGCACTTAATTATGATCATGCAGAAACGGTACATAGACCAAGATGCAGTTGTTCAAACAGAACAAGGGGACACTGTGAGGTTTGCAATCAGGAAAGATGTGCATTAGGGGTGCATCCTTTCACCATACTTATTCAATCTGTATGATGAACAAATAATCGGAGAAGCTGGACTATATAAAGAAGAACGGGGCACCAAGATTGGAGGAAGATGCATTAACAACCTGTGATATGCAGATGACACAACCTTCCTTGCTGAAAGTGAAGAGGACTTGAAACACTCACTGATGAAGATTAAAGACTACAGCCTTTAGTATGAATTACACCTCAACATAAAGAAAACAAAAATCCCCATAACGGGACGAGTAAGCAACATCATAATAAACAGGGAAAAGATTGAAGTCGTCAAAGATTTCATTTTACTTGAATCCACAATCAACACCCATGGAAGCAGCAGTCAAGAAATCAAATGACACATTGCACTGGGCAAATCTTCTGCAAAAGACCTCTTTAAAGTGTTAAAAAGCAAAAGTGTCACTTTAAGGACTAAGGTGCTCCTGACCCAAGCCATGATGCTTTCAATTGCCTCATATGCATGTGAAAGCTGGACAATGAGTAAGGAAGACCAAAGAAGAATTGATGCCTTTAAATTATGCTGTTGGTGAAGAATACTGAATATGTTATGGACTGCCAGAAGAAGGAACAAATCTGTCTTGGAAGAAGTATAGCCAAAATGCTCACTAGAAGCAAGGATGGCAAGACTTTGTCTCACATACTTAGGACATGTTATCAGGAGGAATCAGTCCCTGGAGAAGGACATCAGGCTTGGTAAAGGAGATGATCAGAGAAAAAGAGGAAGACCCTCAATAAGATGGATTGACACAGTGGCTGCAGTGATGGGCTCAAGCATAACAACAACTGTGAGGATGGTGTAAGACTGGGCAGTATTTCATTCTCTTGCACATACAGTCACCATGAGTCAGAACCAACTTGATGCTACCTAACAACAATAAAAACAATATTTTCAGAGAACTTCAGAAGCATAAAAAGTGGTGGGGATAATGTATGTCCCATGAGTCACCAAAGCGTACTGTTTGGATCACAGACCAGACACTTTCTAATGTTGTGGTCACAGGCATTTATTACTCACTGAATGAATGGGACAGGCATGAGTAGAACAGCAAACATTATTATCAGTCAAGGTTCCTCAAAGTTAGGCTCCTGTCACAACTGCGTCCATCCATGTCTCACTTTTCACCATGGAGAAACCCCTGATGCGCCTCTCTCCCGGGGTTAATATACTAGCAAGCTACAATGACTACATGCCAAACAGCATGTACAGAAAGAGAGGAAAGGGGTAAAATGAGTGATAAAAGGGGAAGGCTCCCTGTTGGCAGTGAGCATTACTTATTGCAGCTGTTCAGGGTGAGTGAACATCAGGAGATTCTAGACTTACTGGTATGAGGAAACAGTCTTTCCTCCTTTACCCCACTAGGATAAAACAATAAATATTTGGTCTCTCAGAGGGCAATCATCTCCCACTAAGGCACATAGTTTATGTCCATTAGTAGCTGTTATGTCCATGAGTACCGATGGAGACGCTGGGGGAGTGGGCAATTATACCATAACACACCTGTGCACCTGGTACCAACTATTACAAAAAGAAAAGTTATAAAAATAAACACTAATAAATTGATCATTTTAACAAATTATGTTTTTATCTTCCGTATTTCATTTCAGTTCTTGGATACATCCTCATATAGACTTGCTGTTTTGTGCCATCGAGTTGATTCCAACTCATAGTGACCATATGGACAGAGCAGAATTGCCCCATAGGGCGTCCAAAGCTGTAATCTTGGCAGAAGCAGATTGCCACATCTTTCTCCCATGGAGCAGCCAGTGGGTTCGAATGGCCAGCCTTTTGGTTAGCAGCCAAGCGCTTAACCACTGCACCACCAGGGCTCGTACATACATTTAACATGTTAGTAATCATTGAAGGGATAGAAACTTAAACTTTTAGTTGTTCGTTATCAAAAGCACTTTCAAGATGATGCAGAATTTTTAAAATAACTTTAGTGGCTATATGATGGTTCATCAAGCTTCTTTAACATAATATTACTGTTTTCATACTGTGTTCACATTTAGTTTGTTTCTATTTTCTATTGTAAATAATACTGCAGTGAAATTCATGTTGCATATGTTTTTATATTTCTCTTGTAATATCTCCTCAGGACACAAACAATTCTGGAAATAGAATTTTGGGTTGGTAGTGGGAATGCAGATGATGGAGAAATGGAACAATGAATTAAAAAAAAATGTGAACCACTACTTTAAATGAAGTCCATTTATTTCATTCTATGCTTTCATTAATGCTGATGGATTTTTATCTGACCTGTAAGTTCAAGGTAGAAAACATTTCAGATTAAACATTTCATTAATGAATAAAAAACAAATGTATTAATTTGATTCTAACAATTATTTACTGAGCACTCGATCTATACCTAGCTAGCCCTTTTAAATTATTGTGGGTGGTGAAGTATGGTCATCAAAACATGTGAGACATGGACTTTAGCATTAAGAAATCTTTTGTTGTTGTTAGGTGCCTTCAAGTCAGTTCCCACCCATAGCAACCGTATGTACATCAGAGTGAAACACTGCCCCTTCCTGCACTAACCTCACAATCGTTATGCTTGAGCCTATTGTTGCAGCCCCCACGTCAGTCCATCTCGTTGAGGGTCTTCCTCTTTTTTGCTGAACCACTACTTTACCCAGCATGATGTCCTCCTCCAGGGACTGAACCCTCCTGGTAACATGTCCAAAATATGTGGGATGCAGTCTCGCCATCCTTGCTTCTAAGGAGCATTCTGGTAGTACTTCTTCCAAGACAGATTTGTTCATTCTATTGGCAGTCCATGGTATATTCAGTACTCTTCTTCAACGTCACAATTCAAAGGAGCCAGTTCTTCTTTATTCTTATTCATTGTCCAGCTTTTGCATGCATATGAGGTGATTGAAAACACCATGACTTGGGTCAGGTGCACCTTAGTCTTCAAGTTGACATCTTTGCTTTTCAACACTTTAAAGAAGTCTTTTGCATCAGATTTGCCCAATGCAATGAGTCATTTGACTTCTTGACTACTGCTTCCATCGGTGTTGATTGTGAATCCAAGTAAAATGAAATACTTGACAACTTCAATCTTTTCTCTGTTTATCATGATGTTGCTTATTGGTCCAGTTGTGAGGATTTGTGTTTTCTTTATATTAAGGTGTAATCCATACTGAAGGCAGTGGTCTTTGATCTTCATCACTAAGTGTTTCAAGTCCTCTTCACTTTCAACAAGCAAGGATGTGGCATCTGCGTAGCACATGTTGTTAATGCATCTTCCTCCAATCTTGATGCCCCGTTCTTCTTCATAGAGTCCAGCTTCTTGGATTATTTGCTCAGCGTACAGACTGATAGGTATGGTGAAAGGATACACCCCTGATGCACAGCTTTCCTGACCTTAAACCATGCAATATTCCCTTGTTCTGCTCAGATGACTGCCTCTTGATCTGTGTACGGCTTCCTCATGAGCACAATTAAGTGTTCTGGAATTCCCATTCTTTCCAATGTTATCCATAATTTGTTATGATCCACACAGGCGAATGCCTTTGCATAGTCAATAAAACACAGGTAAACATCTTTCTGGTATTCTCTGCTTTCAGCCAGGATCCGTCTAACATCAGCAATTATAGCCCTCCTTCCATGTTCTTTTCTGAATACAGCTTGAATCTCTGGCAGTTCCCTGTCGATGTACTGCTGCAGCCACTTTTGAACGATCTTCGGTAGAATTTTACTTGCATGTGATATTAATGATATCGTTTGATAATTTCCACATTCAGTTGGATCACCTTTCATGAGAATAGGCATAAATATGGATCTCTTTCAGTCAGTTGGCCAGGTAGCTGTCTTCAAAATTCTTAGCATAGATGAGTGAGCACTTCCAGTGCTGCACCCATTTGTTGAAACATCTCAATTGGTATTCCGTCAATTCCTGGAGCCTTGTTTTTCACCAGTGCCTTCAGTGCAGCTTGGACTTCTTTCAGTACTATCAGTTCCTGATCATATGCTGCCTCCTGAAATGGTTGGACATTGATCAATTCTTTTTGGTATAATGACTCTTTTTATTCCTTTCATCATCTTTTGATGCTTCCTGCGTCATTTAATATTTTCCCAGTACAACCCTTCAATATTACAACTCGAGGCTTGAATTTTTCCTTCAGTTCTTTTAGTTTGAGAAATGCTGAGCGTGTTCTTCCCTTTTGTTTTTCTATCTCCCACTCTTTGCACATATCATTATAATAACTTTAGTTTGTCTTCTGGAGCCGCCCTTTGAAGTCTTCTGTTCAGTTCTTTTACTTCATCATTTTTTCCATTTGCTATAGCTACTAGACATTCAAGAGCGAGTTTCAGAGTCTCTTCCGACATCAGTTTTGGTCTTTTCTTTCTTTCCTGTCTTTTTAATGACCTTTCGCTTTCTTCGTGTATGATGTCCTTGATTTCATTTCACAACTCGTCCAGTCTTCGGTCGTTAGTGTTCAATGCATCAAATCTATTCTTGAGATGGTCTCTAAATTCACGTGGGATATATTCAAGGTCGTACTTTGGCTCTCATGGACTTGTTCTAACTTTCTTCAGTTTCAACTTGACGTTGCATGTGAGCATTTGATGGTCAGTTTCACAGTTGGCCCCTGGCCTTGTTCTGACTGATGATATTGAGCTTCTCCATGGTCTCTTTCCACGATGTAATCAATTTGATTCCTGTGTATTCCATCTGGTGAGGTCCACATGTATAGTTGCCATTAATGTTATCAAAAAAAGGTATTTGCAATGAAGACTTCATTGGTCCTGCAAAATTCTATCATGCAATCTCTGGCATTGTTTCTATCACCAAGGCCATATTTTCTAACTACTGATTCTTCTTGGTTTCCAACTTTTGCATTCCAATCACCAGTAATTATCAATGCATCCTGATTACATATTTGATAAATTTCAGGCTGCAGAAGTTGATAAAAATCTTTGATTTCTTCATCTTTGACCTTAGTGTTTGTTGTGTAAATTTGAATAATAGTTGTATTAATTGGTTTTCCTTGTAGGTGTATGGATATTATCCTATCAATGACTGTGCTGTACTTCAGGATAGATCTTGAAATATTCGTTTTGATGATGAATGCAACATCATTTCTCTTCAAATTGTCATTCCCAGCATAGTAGACCGTATGATTATTCAATTCAAAATGGCCAATACCAGTCCATTTAAGCTCACTAATGCCTAGGATATTGATGTTTATGTGTTCCATTTCATTTTTGACAATTTCCAACTTTCTTAGATTCATACTTCATACATTCTGCATTCCAATTATTGATGGATGTTTGCAGCCATTTCTTCTCATTTTGAGTCATGCCACATCAGCAAATGAAGGTCCCGAAAGCTTGACTGTATCCACGTTATTAAGGTCAACTCTGCTTTGAAGAGCTAGCTCTTCCCCAGTTGTCTTTTGAGTGTCTTCCAACCAAGGGGGGCTCATCTTCTGGCACTATATCAGACAATGGTCTCCTGCTATTCATAAAGTTTTCATTGGCTAATTATTTTCAGAAGTAGACCACCAGGTCCTTCTTCCTAGTCTTTCTTAGTCTGGAGGCTCAGCTGAAGCCTGTCTGCCATGGGTGATCCTGCTGATATTTGAATACCAGTGACATAGCTTCCAGTATTAAAGCAACATGCAAGCCTCCACAGTACAACAAAACAACAGACATGTAGGGGCAAGAAATCTTTGGAGGAGAAAAAACAAACAAAAAAAAGCAGATATGCATAAATAAAACATACAAGTAATAAACAATGTGATAATTGAATCTTAGCAGAAGCTTGATGTATGGTGGATATAATGATGATTATGACTATTTAGAAATGTCTTTCCCACCTTCAAACTCATTTGCCTAAATAAATCCAGTTCTTCCATCCATCTCAGGCCAGTTCCAGTTTCCTGAACCTTTCCAGGCTAGGTCAGGTTCCTTGGCTGTATATTATCATTTTATTATGTCCTTTTTCCTTCTGAGGTCTTAGTTTGTAATAATACATTAATGAGTAATTAAATCCTAATTCCCCACAATTTGGTTCAGTGCCAGATATCTCATTTGTGCCCATTGGATATATGTTGGTTGAATAATTTTATTGATGGAAGAAGAAAAGAGATCTATGTCAACTGAAATGGTTAGAAAATGTGTCATGAAGAAGGTAAAACATATAATAGGCCTTGAGGAATTGATAGGTTAAACAGAAGTAAAAGGATTTCAAGTGTGGAAACTATATTAATAAATGGTCAAGAGGATCCTAAGAATGTCTTTGCTGTGAGTCTGGAATTTAAACTAAGGTATAATTTCATGAATATATGGAAAGTTGACAATCTTGATGAAATTAGAGAAGTAAGTCATGATCAGTTCTGATGGCATAATCCAAGGTTGTACTGATTTTGGAAGATAAGAAATTATAAGAGGAGAGGTGTTGGACCAAATTCAATCTCAAAGGTGGGTGATACTTTGTGTTGCCAGTATCGAAGATAGGGCCAAGGTGCAATGTGACATAAATATCAATGGAGTAAAAAGAGTTAAGGAATTTTGATATTTAGATGTTTAACAGGTGATCAAAATAGATGCTGGAGTTACCAATTATGGTAGCATGTGAAGGGATAAAATGAAAAATATAACATTGGTCTTAAATCACCTGGAAAGTAAAAAAAACAAAAAACAAAAAAACAAAACAAAAAAAACAAAATGGTTTGCCGAGGGAATAGATTATTGCACTGATTATCTGAACATAAAATGGAAATAAATGAAATAGAATTTTTCTTCCTCTTTCATTCTTGTCACCCCCAGTCTTTTCTGTACTCAACAAAGGAAACAAAGTGATTCTTCCAAAATACAATTCATATTTAACACTACTCTGCATATTTAACAACTGCCCATTTTGCACTGTGTGAAAGCCAAGCTTGACATGGCCTTCATGTTCTATAAGCCTGTACAAGTTCTGGCCACTGTTATGTCTTTGCTTCACCTTCAACTACTCCACCTTTTATTCACTATTCCATACACAATAGTCTTCTCCTTCTCAAAAACTCCAAGCTTTTGTACTGGTTCTCTTTTACTTGACATGCTCTTCTCTAAAATGTCTACCTGATGATTAGCTCCACCTCCACCTCACCTCCCTTTGCTCACTGAGTCGTACTGTGACCATCGTATTTTAAATTAAAATCTACTCTCAGGACACACTTATTTATTTGACTCTATTTTGTTTGGAGCAATTATAATTTCAAACATTCATTATAACTTATTTATATGTTTATTTTTAATGGTCTATCTCCCCCATGTCCACTACAATAGAAGTTACTTTAGTGCAAAGATTTTGTCTATTATGTTAACAGATACATTTCAGGTGTTTAGAATAGTACCTGACATGTAGAAGGTACTTAAATATATATTCATAAATTGGATGAGTGAATTAGCTTTGATTGAAGGGGTTAGGGATAAGTAGGTAAATCAGAGATTAAGGTGGCTTTGTAGATTATAGAATGATAGCAATATAAAGAAAGGGCAGCACTGACTGTCATATAATTGGGAGAGAGCCAGATTTGGTCATGGCCAAAAAAAAGGAATATGAGATTGGAAACGAAGCAAAATTAAAAGTGATATTAGTGATAATGAATCTGAGTGCACATAGTACTAAGGAAAAAAACAGAGATTGGGATTAGTTTGAATTGATGGTGGGAAGGAGGCAGATTGTGGGGATATGAGTACTCAAGTAGATGAAACAAAGGTGAAATATCTGTGCTAGATATTTCATAAGCCCAATCAAAAACTTTCTGACACTTTTGATGAGATAACCTTGAATCATTTACTTTGCTCAAGGATATGATCCTGTATCTTAAAAGAACGTAAATTTTATTCAATGATTAAATTTATCATAATAGTAGCATCTTTCTTTTACTGAGTTCCTACTATGTTCCAGATACACTACCAAGGACTTTTACTTTTTTGCAAGTAACAAGATGTTTACTTGTGTTATAGCGACTATGCAAAGGCATTCGACTGTGTGGTTCATAACAAATTATGGATAACATTGTGAAGAATAGGAATTCCAGAACACTTAATTGTGCTCGTGAGAAACTTGCACACAGATCAAGAGGCAGTCATTTGAACAGTACAAGGGGATACTGTGTACTTTAAGGTCAATAAAGGTGTGCATCGGGGTTGTATCCTTTCAGCATACCTATTCAATCTGTATGCTGAGCAAATAATCCTAGAAGTTGGACTAGATGAAGAAGAACAGGGCATCAGGATTGGAGGAAGGCTCATTAACAACCTGTGTTATGCAGATGACACAACCTTGCTTGCTGAAAGTGAAGAGGACTTGAAGTACTTAGTGATGAAGATCAAAAACCACAGCCTTCAGTATGGATTACACTTCAACATAAAGAAAACACAAATCCTCAAAACTGGACCAATAAGCAACATCATGATAAACAGAGAAAAAATTGAAGTTGTCAAGGATTTCATTTCACTTGGATCCACAAGTAACATCCATGGAAGCAGCAGTCAAGAAATCAAACGACTCATTGCATTGGGCAAATCTGCTGCAAAAGACCTCTTTATAAAGTGTTGAAAAGCAAAGATGTCACCTTGAAGACTAAAGTGCACCTAACCCAAGTCATGGTGTTTTCAATCTCCTCATATGCATGTGAAAGGTGGACCATGAATAAGGAAGACAGAAGAAGAATTTATGCCTTTGAATTATGGTGTTGGCGAAGAATATTGAATATACCATGCACTGCCAGAAAAACAAATGAATCTGTCTTGGAAGAAGTACAAACAGAATGCTCCTTAGAAGCAAAGATGGAGAGACTATGTCTCTCATACTTTGGACATGTTATCAGGAGGGATCAGTCCCTAGAGAAGGACATTATGCTTGGTAAAGTAGAGAGTCAGTGAAAAGAGGAACACCCTCACCGAGAAGGATTACGCAGTGGCTGCAACAACGGGTTCAAGCATAACAATGATTGTGAGGATGGCACAGGACCAGGCAGTGTTTCATTCTGTTGTACATAGGGTCCCTATGAGTCGGAACTGACTCTACAGCACCTAACAACAACAATGACAAATCTCATTTAATCCTCAAAACATCCCAGCATAAATGTAAGAGATGATTCATTTAATTTTAGCTCAGCATTTGATTAACTTGATTTCTACTTCTATAAGCTTAAATCCCTATCATGTTCACTGAGTGTACAAAATGCAAACTGAGTCTGTTCTCAAGTGTTCAGTATTTCAAATGTCTTGCTTGTAGTATTAAACAATTTCAAAATCCAATTAAAAGGGAAAACAAGCAGTTAAAAAGAAAACAAATCCTTGCCACATGTCCGTCTCATTATTTGTTCAACATATTTATCTCTAATTAAAATGACATCTAGAGTACTCCATACATAGCCATTTATTATTTCTTACCTGAATTCATATTTCTTGTTCTCATCTAAGGAAACCTACATCTTAAAATTTCCTCTTTGTTCATATCTCATTTTCTAGTGATTATTTGTGTATCTGCAGGACCACTGAAATAAAATTTCTTAAACATATGCGTGAGACACTATAAGGTTTTACCTTGTTTGTAAAAGAGAAAAGATCCATCCGTATAAAATAAGTAATATGTTTTCTAGGTATAAGTTCATTCTCAAACAGCTAAAATAAAAATCATACAGAATATCTGTCAAGATATTAAATTTTTAAATAAAGTGATGTAGTATTAATCAGTGATATCAACTCAAGGCTAAATTCATATTTCAATAAAGGATGCTATATGGACACTCAAACTGAGTAGATATACCATAAATACATATTTGACAACCAATACGTATATTGGTAAAGATCTAACATCTTGACATACCAAAAATCCTAAATTGATTAAAAACTTGGTTAGTGACATTTTTTCCCACATTTGTGTTCAGGAAGAAATATGTATATTTGGATAAGGAAGTGCTGACAAAGTACTGAATTTTACACAAATAACGCGCACGTTATTCATTTTTTGCCGACCTTGCAACCCCCTAATGCATTAATTTCCTAGGTGAGCTATGTGTACTATAGGTGTGGGCATGTTATTTACGTGGGTAAGTTATTTGCAAAAAAATATGTTAATGACTTTTTAAACATAGAAATAAACTATTCTACCTTAATTAATAAAAAACTTTTTTATCCTTATACATATCATAATCATTTGAGTGTCAATATTTTCTGAATTTGAGTCATTATGCAATTTATTTTAAATAACACTTTTTCTGATCTCTACCATCTTTTTGTCCCTGCTTTAGATATTTTAGGTTTTTATTTTACTATAATGGTCTATATAAATTGTTTTTCTGATGATGTAGTGGCATATCACAAATACAGATATTTGTTAAATTGTTTTATTTAGGGAAGTAGCACATAACGTCCTTCGCAAATTATAGAATTTGAAATTTCTGTTTTACTATTTACATCTGCCATTCTGTCCCTTTTCCTGTATTAAGGGAGGGAAGAAGGGAATGAGAGAGAGAAGCAGATAGATAAAGAAAGAAAGAAGGAGGAGGGAGAGAAGGAGGGGGACAGAGAGAAAAAAAGGGAGTGGGAGAGAGAGTGACTAATTCTTTACAAGCAGTTTATTTTCAGTAATATCGGGTATTTTCTTAACACTGTTAAATCAAATTGTGCCTAAGAAGATACTAGTTAACCCATACACATTTTCTCTTCATGCCCTGATTTTTCAATTTCTTAGTGCTCGTTATAAAAAAATAATATTTCTTTCTTCTCAAGCATATAATATTAGTATTATATTAGTATATAATATAATATTAGTATTATTTCCTTAACGACCAGAAATAATATATAACACTAGGATAGAAATAAACCTAAATGATCATCAGATATTCAATTCTCCTTTATAATCCCTTCATTAAATCATCATCATCCAGCCTTTACTCAAATACCTCTATTGAAATAGAGCCTTCCTTTTTAAACCATTTCAAATATCTGAAATATATGTCTTACCTAGAACAAAAATAACTGTTCTTAAATTTTTCACTCATTGTTTCTTGACTTGATAAACCAGGATAAAGTAAAGGTACATATTCCCAGTTGTGGTTTTGTGTATTATTCACTTCACAAACATTTACTTAATGCTACTCTGTACCACCCTGTGCTAGGTACTGGGGATACAGAGTTTAAAAAGTACCCTTCAAAGTTGTGTACAGTGCAGTGGAGAAGACTAAGACAATATGAGATGATTACAACGTGCTTTGATAAACACTCTCGTAGGAGTGAAAGCAGGTAGTTGTGTGATCACATGGTACTCTACTTAATTCATCATAGGTAGAGGAAGAAAATAAGACTCTAAATATGTCCAGGTCTCTTTGTCTTTTGTTCCTATTTCGATCTGCAGTGAGGGTAGTACTATGTCCCTGTAAGAGGAGCCCTGGTGGCTCAGTGGTTAAAGTGCTTGGCTGCTAACTGGAAGGGTGGTAGTTCTAACCCACCAGCCGCTCTGCAGGACAAAGATATGGCAGTCTGCTCCAATAAAGATTATAGCCTTGGAAACCCCCTGGGAAAGTTCTACTCTGTCCAGTAGGGTCACTATGGGTTGGAATCAACTCAAACGAATGGGTTTTGCTGATGTCCCTGTAAACTCCCATCATCTCTAGTAGCAGTGAGTCCTTCTCTGCGATGGCCATATCCTTTTTATATATAATATCTCTCAACAGGGAGGAGAGGCACAAATCACTATAATAGTAGATACATCTGTTACTCCGTGATACTGAGATAGATTTTCTAGTATTTTTAGATTCTCTTTGTTTCTTGGATGTTGCTACTTTTTCAGAAGAGTTATTTACCCTTCCTATACTGTTCTGCCTTAGGCTCTTCCACTCTTTAACTTCTTTAATTAATTGTCCCTCATTAACTTAGCATTTTGTATTTCATAGTGACAGATGCTACTCTTGACTTCCCTCTTATCTTTCGGATAGATTCTTCTCCATCGCCTTCACTCATTTCTACTTACTGATATCAAATTGCCTCAGGGCTGTGTCCTGGATCTGACAAATTTCTCTCTACATATTTCTTGCTGATGATCCCATTTATTGCTAGGGCTTTAAAAACAATTTGCATGCTTAAAAAGTCCTAAAGGTTTACTTTGGCTAAGGCTAACTTGTCTACATTCTTATACTCAACTACGTATTTGACATTTTCATGTGGACTTTTCCACAGGCATCTGAAATTGATTACGCCTGATTCTGAATTTTTTCTCTCCTTCCCCTCCACATCCAACCAGTTTGATTCTAAATTCAAAATATGACTTTATTCTATTTACATCTCTCCCTCTTTACTGCCACCACCTGCATTCATGCCACCATTGTCTTATGCCTGGACTATTGCAAAGCTTCTTAAATAATTTCCTCTTTATCACCCTTTAAACCCTCTAAATTAAAAAAAAAAAAAAAAGAAGTGTAAATCAGTTACTCCTTTCCTTAAAAGTTTTCAATGGCTTTCCATTATATTTAGGATGAGATACAAATTTAATAATAGAGCCTGACCAGTACTTACGTTTGTATCTCATCCCATGATCCTCTCTCCAGAGCTAACATTCCCCTAGTCTCATTTGTATTCTTTATTTCACCAAAGGCAACAAGCAATTTTCTGTGTTACATATTTTTTCCTTAGGCTAGGAATGTCCCTAACACATTCATTGCACACCTGAATGTTACTCCTTCTTCAGGTCATATTTTAGGTGGCACAATTTTATGGAGGGAACCATGGTGGTGCAGTGGTTAAGAGCTTGGCTTTTAACCAAAAAAGTCAGCAGTTCAAATCCAGCAGCCACTCATTGGAAACCCTATGGGGCAGTTGTACTCTGTCATACAGGGTTGCTATGAGTCGAATCAACTTGATAGCAATGCTTTTTTTTTTAATGGAGAGCTTCCCTAATACAACACTCTCTTGGTTGATGATTCATAGGATGTTTTACTATTGACTTTTTTTATTATGCTTATATTTAAGATTTATTTATTTAAAGCCACTCTTCTCAACTAGAGTAAAAGCTCAGCAATGCTTTTTTTTTTAATGGAGAGCTTCCCTAATACAACACTCTCTTGGTTGATGATTCATAGGATGTTTTACTATGGACTTTTTTTAGTATGCTTATATTTAAGATTTATTTATTTAAAGCCACTCTTCTCAACTAAAGTAAAAGCTCCATGTGGGCAAGGACCAAATTTGTTCACTTAAAGGAATAAATCTAATTCACTTAATTGAATGTACATTCTGTTTTTTAAAATAAAAGTTTGCAGTTTTCATATTAAATAAGGCCTTATAGTTTCCAGCAAAATCACTGTCACCTCACTTTACTAGCTTTCACAGTATTATTTGACACAAGTGACTATATTATGCCCGGTGTTTAGAATATTGCCTATCTCATGGTAGATTCTTAGTAAATATCTGTTGTACAAATATGTAAATGAAACTTTATTGAGAATAAAAATTAGACCACAGTGTTATTTTTTCCCTCAAGTTACTTATTCTTTCCCCATGAAGTTCTGAATTTTTAAAACAATATTTTTTTTTTTACCTTTTTGATTCCAGGGTGCAGTGAATTACATGGTGAGGTCAAAGACAGACTGATCTGCGTTTCAATCTTGCCTGTACCACTTCATAGTCTTGTAACTAACAAACTCTAATTTACTCTATTTAGCCTCACTTTTTGTTTATAAAATGGCAATACCAATGTATATCAAACACATTTGGTAGCAAATAATTTCTCAGTAAATCTAAGTGTTGATTTCCGAAGGACACAGTAAGTATTAGAGCAAATTTGAAACCACATAAACTTTCCTTACATTATCTCATTAGTGTATCATAACCGTCAGATGCAAGATGCTGCTTGTATTTCAGATAGGATTATTGTAAGAAGCAAATAAGATTGGGTAAGCAAGACATCTGGAACATGCCTGCTACTTAAGCGCTCAAAAAATGATTTTTTTTCCATTAAGATCATTACTATCATCATCATAAAAAAAAATAATAATCCAAGAAGACAATTACACCATAGTTTGACTTTGTAATTTCCAATTTGTCTTATTGTAATATGACAATTTTCTGAGTAAATTTTTTGCCAGTGAAGAAGGATTTGGTCTGTTTTACTGAGTTAATGGAAGAACAATATATACCTTGGTTTATTTTTGCAGGATAGCAAGATGTTTTGCTAAGAGGGAGACGTTTTGTGTATTTTAAAAGTTTATATCTGCTGAAGTAAATTTTACAAGTAGAAAATTTCCACATCTTTTTGATAACTCAAGAAAATTCCTACTAATAGTAATAAAAGCAAAAACAATTCAAATAAGGTGTTCTTACCTGTTTTTAATTTACTTTTGCAGCATCAGCCCGTTGTTTCACATCGAGTATCCATATCCCAAAGGACTCTTTCCACTCTAGCCATCTAAACACAAGTTATTGCATGTGTGTATACTTTTAATAATAAATGGATAAAGTAGAAGATTTTAAATTATGAAGTTGAATGTTTTTATTGGAGTAAAACAACAGATAATTAACCCAAACATGCTATTTGCTCTTTAGCAGTTTGAGTTCTTAGAACAAGAATATTTTCATGGTGAGTTGGAAACAGATTCACTCTTTAAAACAATTGAAGTATATACGAACTCTCAGTTTTTTGGAAGTGTAAGCTCTCTTACAACTTTATCCAAAATTTATAAACAATATTTTATAAAAAATACAACTTTTTATTTTATATGACTCTACGTTTTGTAATTCTTTGTATAAATCTGTATTAAAATAAAATAGTAGCAAGTTATCAGTTTATATTTGAGACTCTTTCTTTTACCTCCATATCAAAGTGAGTCAAAAAAAGATATTCCCACAAATTTGGTATTTGCTTCCAACATAAATTAGAATACATAAGCAATTTCTCAGAGCTCCTCATTATTTAGTTTACTCAAAGATTCTGCTATTTTGGAATGCATAGATAAAGCACTTAGTTATAAACTCAAAGATTAAAGGATAGAGTGGGGAGAACTAAGAATTATGAACTTCAGTTTTTAATGTGTAAAACATAAGATAATCGTCTGCTTTATCTTTTTCACAATTTGAGTAATGGGAAGGAAATTGCTTCATGAACTGTGAAGTCCAAAAAACATAAAATGTTGCCAGATTATTATTATTGTTCTTGCATCAACAATAGTACATTTATAATCATAAATTGCATATAATAGGAAAGCAAACTACATGGACTAGTTAATGTCCACCAGTGAAAATATAAGTCATGACATAAATCATAGTCAATTCAGTCATAAAATCATCTAAGTCACGAGTGGGAAGAGGATGCCATGGGGTATTTTGACCAAGTAATAGTTAGAGTTTAGTTTATAGAAAGAGATATTTAAGAGTTAAAAGCATAGCTAATTAAAATAATCAGTTTTTTTGGACACCAAGTTTACAATTTTTATTTTATTTTATCAAAAAAAGCCAAACCAATATCAAAAATTAAACTCAAAGGAATAATACAGGTAAAATGTTTAAGAGTTATGAGGAAGTGTGCCTTTATTTAGTCCTTCCTAAAGGAGCACGTTTTGAATATTAAGCATAATCATGGTTAATAAATTCAAAAAGAGCCTAATTGCACTCTGAAGCAGTTCAAGATATTTGTAGGTTCACGCTTTTTTCTCACAGGCCCAGTATCATTTCATTGTGCTTAGCACCTTTGTTTATTGTTCTGGTCAAATATTTTCAGCCCTTATCATGTTTAATCTGCTCTCCAGTTTGTGAGCATGTCGACAGCTTCTGAGCATGTGGACACACTTGGTTTCACCACCAATCTCTTTCGAATGTTGCTGCCATGCCTTTCTTGCTGAGAAAGTTACTTCTTTAATTGCATATGTATTACTTCTGCAGAAGTCTTGCCAAGAAATATTTTAAACTTTTATTTTTTTATTGTTGTTGTTGAAGTTATACACAGTTAAGCATACACCAATTCAACAATTTCTACAACTCAGTGAAATCGATTACATTCTTCAAGTTTTGCAACCATTCTCACCCTCTTTGTCTTACTTGTGCCTCCCCCATTAATATAAACTCGCTACCTCTTAAGGTTCTTGTCTTACCTTTCGAGTTGCTGTGGTCAATTTGATCCCATACCGATGGTTCTTTAAAAGAGCACAATGCTCAAGATATTCTTGACTAATTAAACTAATGTATTGTTTGGTTTAAAGAAGACTTCAGGGGATATTTTTGGTTTAAGGTTTAAAGATTATATCAGGGCAATCATTTCAGGGATTCATGCAGCCTCAATAGATCCAGAAAGTCTGGATTCCATGAAAATTTGAAATTCTGTTCTGCATTTTCGCCCTTCAGATCAGGATTTTTCTATAGAATCTTTGATCAGAACATTCAGTATCAGTAGCCAGGCACCATCCAGTTCTTCTGGTCTCATGGCAAAAGAGGCATTTGTTCATGGAAGCAGTTAGCCATGTACTCCATTTACACCTATTCCTGACTCTCCTTCCTCCTCTATTGCTCCAGGAGAAGAGAGACAAATTGTGGTCTCTTGGTTGGTCACCTGCAAGCTTCTAAGAATCCAGGCACTACACAACAAACCAGGAGGTAAAACAGAAGTGCTAAAATAGATATTTGGTCAATTGACTGGCATGTTCCATGAAACCATGACCATAATCCTCCAAAGCAAGAAACCAAATCCCATGAAGTGTTTGGTTGCACATAAGCAGCCTTAGCAGCTGCTCTTTTTTTTTTTTTTTTTGTAAAAATATATATCACGCAACATTTGCTAATTCATCATTTTACCAGTGTATTACTTACTGACATCAGTTAATTGGCTGTTTGGCACTAACCTTAATCAATGCAAAGTTTTCATCACCATAAACAGAAACTCTATGCTCATTAAGCAATTACTTCCTCTTTCCTCCTCCCTTCTGTCCCTGGTAACCACTAAAAAACTTTGTTCTCTATACATTTGCCTGTTTTTATCTTTTTTATATAAGTGTGGTCATACAATATGTATCCTTTTGTGATTGACTTATTTTACTCAATATAATATCTTCAGGCTCCATCCATGTTGTAGCATGTATCAGGATTTCATTTCCCTTTCTGGTTGAGAAGTATCCCACTCTATGTATGTACTACATTTTGTTTATCTATTCATTTGTTGATGGGCATTTAGGTTGTTTTCACCGTTTGGTTATATGAATAGTGCTGCAATGGACATGGAGTACATACGTTGTTTGCATCACTGTTTTCGAGTCCTTTGGGTATATTCCTAGCATTAGGATTGGTGGATCAATATGCTAGTTTTAGTTTTTTGAGGAACTGCTGCATTGTTTTCCACAATGACTCTACCATTTTGCATACCCATCAGCAATAGGTAAGGATACCAATTTCACCACATCCTCGTCAACATTTGTTATTATTTATTTTAATATTAGCCATCCTAGTGGGAGTGAAATTGTATCTCATTGTGGTTTTGATTTGCATCTCCCTGGTGGTGATGCGGTTATCGTGCTCAGCTGCTAACTGAAGGTCGACGATTTGAACCTACCAGCAGCTCTGCAGAAGAAAGATGTGGCAGTCTGCCTCTGTAAAGATTTACAGCTTTGGAAACCCTATGGGTCAGTTCTATTCTGTCCTATAGGGTCTCTGCAAGTCAGAATTGACTCAAGGAGAGTGGGTGGATGGCTAAAGTGTTCAGCATCTGTCCATATTTGTTGGCCATTTAAATTTCTGGTTTGGTAAAGTGTCTGTTGATGTCCTTTGCCCATTTTTTAAAATTGGGTTGTCTTTTTGTTGTTAAATTGTAGTTTTATATGTATTTTACATATCAGACCCTTATTGGCTGTATTGTTCCTGAAGATTTTTTCCCAGTCTCTTGGTTGTCTTTTTACTCTTTTGATAAAGACTTTTGATAAACTTACATATTTAAATTTTTATGAGAGCTCAATTATCTATTTAGTATTCCGTAGATCACGCATTTGTTGCTGTGTTTGATAATCCATCACTGAAAAAAATTAGGTCCCATACCTCGCCCCTATATTTTCTTTCAAGAGTTTTACGGTTTAAGATTTAACATTTAAGTCCTTGATGCATTTTGGATTAGTTTTCATGTATGGTGTGAGGTATGGATTTTGCTTCATTTTTGGAATGTGGAAATACAATTTTTCCAGCACAATTTGTTGAAGAGACTGTTCCTTCCCATTGAATGGACATGGCAACTTTGTTGAAAATCAGTTGACCGTGTATGCATAATTTCTGGGTTTTCAATTCTATTCCACTGGTCTAAGTGTCTATCATTAAACCAGTATCAGGCTGTTTTGATTACTGTAGCTATATAATATGTTTTAAAGTCGAGAAGTGTAAGGCCTTCTACTTTGTCCTTCTTCTTCAAAATTGATTGAGCTATTTGGGGCTTCTTGCCTTTCCATATAAAGATGAGGATTAGTTTTTCCATTTCTATAAAAATTGCTGTTGAAATTTTTATCAGGATTGTTTTGAATCTATTGATGGCTTTGGATAATACTGACATGCTCACTATATTAAGTCTTACAATCCATAAGCACGGAACATCTTTCCATCTGTTTAGATCTTTAGTCTCTTTCAGCAGTGTTTTATAATTTTCATTGTATAAATCTTCCATATTGCTGGGTAAGTTTATTCTTAGGTATTTTATTCTCTTAGAGTCTATCGTAAATGGAGTCATAATTCTGGTTTCAGATTTCTCACTGTGGGTTTAAAAAAACCAAACTGATTTTTGTGTGTTTACTTTGTATCCAGCAATTTCGCTGAATTTCTCCATTAGCTCTGGAAGCGTTTTAGTGTATTCTTTGGCATTTTCTACACACAGAATTATGTCATCTGCTAATAGTTTTAAATTTTCCTTTCCAATTTGATACCTTTTATTTCTTTTTCTTGCCATATTGCTCTGGCTAGGACTTCCAGTACAATACTGAGTAGGAGTGATGAGAGCAGCATCTTTGCTTTGTTCTGATTTTTAAGAGGAAAGCTCTCAATATTTATACATTTGGTATAATGTTGGCTGCTGATTTTTCACAAATTACCTTAATCATGTTGAGGAATTTTCCTTTTATTCCTATCTTGTTGAGGGTTTTTACTAAGAAAGGGTGTTGGATTTTATTAAATGCCTTTTCTGTGTCAATTGAGATGATCATGTGGTTCTTTTCCCTTTTTCTATTAATGTGGTACACTACATTGACTGATTTTCTAATGTTGAACCATTCTTGCTTTCCTGGAATAAATCGCACTTGATCATGTTGTATAATTCTTGGAATACGTTGTTGGAGTCTGTTCATTAGTATTTTGTTAAGAATATTGGCATCTATATTTATAAGGGTTTTGGTCTGTTGTTTTCTTGTGGTGTCTTTCTCTGGCTTTGGTTTCAGGGTAATGCTAGTTTCATAGTAAGAGTTAGGGAGTATTCCTTCCTTCTCTACTTTTGGAATGATTTGAACAGGATTGGTGTCAATTCTTTTCTAAATGATTGGTAGAATTCCCCAATGAAGCCATCTGGCCCTGTCTTTTCTTTGTTTGGAGGTTGATTTTGTTTTTTAATCTTTGTTTCAATATCTTTACTTACTATGGGTCTGTTGAGTTTTCTACTTCCTCTTAAGTCAGTTTAGGTAGGTTATATGCTTCTAGGAATTTGTCCATCTCATCTAAGTTATCAAGTTTGTTGGAATACAGTTGTTTGGAGTATTCTGTCTTGATCCTTTCTACTTCTTTAGGTCAGTTGTAATGTCTCTGCTTTAGTTTCTTATTTTGGTTATTTGAATATTCTCTGTTTGTTTCTTTGTCAGCCTAGCTAATGGTTGTCAATTTTATTGATCTTTTCAAAGAACCAGCTTCTGGTTTTGTTGATTCTATTGTTTTTCTGTTCTCTATTTCTTTTACTTCTGTGCTGCTCTTTATTATTTCTTTTCTTCTAGTAGCCTTAGGCTTAGTTTACTCTTCTTTCTCTAGTTCCTCAAGTTGTAAAGTTAGAGTATTTATTTGAGATATTTCATCTTTTTTAATGTAAGCTTTTATTGCTATAAATTATCCTCTAAGGACTGCCTTCACTATGTCCCATAGGTTTCGGTATGTGTGTTTTCATTTCCATTTATCTACACACACACACATATATATTATTTCTCTCTTGAGTTGTTCGTTGATCCATTGGTTGTTTAGTAGTGCATTCTTTAATTTTCATGTATTTGTGTGTTTTCTAGTTTTCCTTCTGCTGTTAGTTTATAATAGTATTCCTTTGTGGTCAGAGAAGATACTTTGTGTAATTTTAATCTTTTTAAGTTGGTTGAGACTCATCTTGTGGCCTAGTTTATGTTTTATTCTAGAGAGTGACCCATGTGCACAGGAGAAAAATGTGTATTTTTCTGATGATGAATGAAGAATTCTATATATGTCTATTAGGTCTAATTGGTTTATGGTGTTTTTAAGTCCTCTATGTCTTTACTTACCTTCTTTTTAGATGGTCTGTACAGTATTGAAAATGGTGTACTTAAGTCCCCAACTATTATTGTGAAGTTGTCTATTACTTATTTTTGATTTGTCAGTATTTGTTTCATATATTTTTGAGCACTGATGTTTGCAGCATATACATTTATAATTGTTATGTCATCTTGATGAGTTGACCCTTTATTTAAAATCTATTTTATCTAATATCAGTATGGCCATCCCTACTCTTTTTTATTTACTAGTTGCATGAAATATTATTTCATCCTTTCACTTTCAGTGTCTGTTTTTATCCTTGGGCCTAAGGCATGTCTCTTTTAGATGGCATAAGGATAGATCATATTTTACATTTGTTCATTTGTTTTGTCTTTAATCCATTCTGCCACTTTCTACTTTTTGAATGGGGAGATTGAATCACTTAAATTTAAGATGATTCTTCTTTATTTCTTCCTTCTTTCCTTCTGTGTATATTTTTAAAATATTTTCTTAGTTGTTATGACAATATTACATTTAACAACTTACAATTGCACCAATTTATTTTAGCTTGATACCAACATTTAACATAAAAACAATAAATAACATACAACATTAACACACCAAAACTCTATTCCTATTTTGCTCCTCCTTCCTCCATTTCTGTTGTTGTGACATCAATTACATTATTATACATCCTATGTCCATTAAGTTAAATTTGTACTTATTTCTTATGCACTTGATGTTTATGGCTTGTGGGATTAACTACTAAGTTTATTCGTTGGGAATACTATATTACTGGCCCTTTTATTTGCCCATGCCATTGCCTTTATTGGAGATCTCTGTCTTTTTTTTTTTCTTTCCCATGTACAGATTTCATTATTGGTCGAGTGTTCTTCCCTTTGATTCTGAAAAACTCCCTTAAGCAATACTTGCCAAGCAGGTCTGATAGTAACAAATTCCCATACCTTTTTTTTATTTGAAAATGTCTTGATGTCACCCTCATTTTTGAATGACAACTTCGCTGGGTAAAGAATTCTTGGTTGACAATAGTCTTTGTTCAACACTTTATATATGTCATTTCATTGCCTCCTGTCCTCCAGTGTTTCTGAGGAAAAATCTGCACTAATTCATATCAAAGGCCCTTTATATGTTATACTGTGTTTTTCTCTTGCTGCTTTCAGAACTTTCTCCTTGTACACCCACTCCTCACTTATCGACATGGTTAGGTTCCAAAGACCAGGTCATTATGCAAAAATTGGAATTATGCATAAATGGAGGATGACTAATTCAGATCACAAAATGAAGGATGACTTCATCATTACATAACTGTCAAACCACTGAGAATCATGGCCCAGCCCGGTTGACACACAACCTTAACCATCACAGCCAACGTTATTTTCAGCTTGCACCTTGGCCTTCATTACTGCCACATGTACATTGTTAATATGCAAAATAGTTGGATAGTAGAGGTTTTATTATTGTAAATACAAAATGTTGAATAAAGAGATAGTTGATAAGTGAGGAGTAGGTGTATTTTGTTTTCAATAATTTTATTACCAAGTGGCTTAGTATTGACTTCTTTGTATTCCTTCTGCTTGGAGTGTGCCTATCTTCCTGGATTTGCAGGCTCAATTCCTTATTCAGGTGTGGGAAATTCTTTCCAATTATATCTTGGAAAATTCTTTCTATTCTTTTCTTTCTGTCTTCTTCTGGAATTCCAAAAATCCTAATGGTAGATTTCTTAATTTTGTCCCAAAATTCCATTGGCTTTTTTCACTTTTCTTTGTTCTTTTCTCTTTAGACTTGATAAATTAGTTACCTTGTCTTCTATTTCACTTATTCTGTTTTCTGTCTGTTTACATCTACTGTAAAATTCCTCCTTTGTATTTTCCAATGACTTACTTTATTCATTCCTCAATTCCAGAATTTCTCTTTGGTTGTTTTTAATATTTTCTATTTCCTCTGAGTTTCTCATTTTGTTTCCTGATTTTTATAATTTATTTTCTGTGTGTTCTTTGCTTTCTTTGAACATATTTAAGAATGCTGTCTGGAGGTCCTCTGTGTTTGCCATTAACCTCACATCCATAGAATGCTTCTTCATGGTTTTCCTTTAATTGCACCATCTTCTCCTGTGTGCTTGTAAGCTCTATAATTTTTTGTTGAACTTGAAGAATTTGAGTATTTTACTGTGTAATCTGGAACTAGGAATCTTCTATTTCCTCAGGGATTATTATTTTTCACTTTATTTCCTCCTTCTTACCCTAAATCCCAGGACAGAGTATTCTGGTCTTTTGGTTCTTCTAGTACTAACTCAGCCATTCAGGACATGTACCCCCTCCTCTCTTCTGTGGTGGGGCTTCAGGCATTTAATTTGATGATATAAAGTTCTAATATGGTTCCACAGGTTTTAAGTGATTTGGAAAATTTTAAGCCTCTGGGGGCCAACTCAGAATCACTGGTGATGTTGGAGCAGGACTTCTCCATGGTGGCTGACAGCACTGTAGCAAGACCCTCTCACTGAAGCTAATTGCACTGGGGCAGGATCTTCCCTTGATTAGTGGTGCTAAGGTGTGGCTATCCCACTGAGGCCAGCTATGCTGGGGCATGACTTTCCTGTGGTGGCCAGTAGTTCTGGGTGACTTTCCCGCACAGGCAGCTCTTAGCTGACACTCCAGCAGTGTCTGTTTGTTGGGGTAGGGGGATCAAGGTTGTTCCCTGTGGGCTGCCTCTTTGATGGGTGCTTCTTGCCCTGGTTGATGGGTGGGTCCCATGGCAGCCCTGTGGTTTTCAGGTCCTAGTACTCTCCCGCTACTACTCTCAGAGAGATATAGTAGCACTCACCTGCACTGTTACACCTTCCCTGTCTCCTTTCCCAAGCATTTGAATTCAGGCTTTCCTGCCTCCTATTTGTGATTTCCCAAAGTCCAATCTGTACCACTTTAATCAGGCAATACTTTCCTAGGTTTCCACAGTTTCAGATCTATGTTGTGCACATATGCCACTCTCTCTGTCTTTTCCAGACCAAATACACTCCTTTATCCATTGATGCTCCTTTTCAAGGCTATTTACTTGGTATCTCTGAGCTGGTCTGTGTCCTCAGTGTAGTTCTTGCCCTGGGCTCTTTGTTCAGGGGTGCCATCGTTCACCATCACAAAATGGTCACACTGAGCTGGGAGGGCAGGTATGTTGTAGACAGTCAGTGAATCTCAGCCTTCCTGCCATCCTTGCTTTATCTCTCTCTTGATTAGACATTCACCTTGGTCCTCTAAAGCTTCAACGGCTTTCCAGCAGTCCAAGATTGCTGACTGTGTTAAATTTCATTTGTTGTCTTCTGGCATAGTTGTGAAGGGACATGAGGGTGCAATTTTTATGCTGCCATCTTGCCCAAGCTAGACAAGAAAATTTTGAAGAATAAGGAGAAATCTTGCTTTACTACATAATAAGTCTTACAGTTATATTAAATAGTTATATTAAAAGGGTTTGTTGTTGGTGCATAAATGAACAAATAAACCCATGGGAGAGAGTAGAGAGCTTAGAAACAAATCCATACACATATTTAATATATGACAGAGCAAGGGTAATGATATATATTTGTGTGGAAAATTTGGTTACTCATATAGTTAAAATAAAACCCTAGTGGTATAGTGGTTAAGTGCTATGGCTGCTAAACAAATAGTCGGAAACTCCATGGGGCAGTTCTACTCTGTCCTACAGGGTCACTATGAGTCAGAATCAACTTGACACAAAAGGGTTTGGTTTTTTTATAGATTAAAAAAAATGGATTGCCTCCAGATACCATAAATAAAACTCAGTTCTAGGAGGAGTAAAGGCTTAAATATGACTTCAGGGTGGGAAAGGATTTCTTTGATAAGACTTTAAAAAAAGCAAATAATAGTGGAATGATTAATTAATTCAAGTCATAAATTTAAAAAATAAAAAGACACATTAAAAACTGAGAGAAGTTATTTGCAACATATATTCTATATATACAAATATTATTAATATCACACGCCAACACAATTTTGTGAAGATAATTTAAAGTTTTAAAAAGCTGCAGCCATATATCAACAGAGAACTCACAGAAGATCAAGCCAGATTCAGAAGAGTATGTAGAATGAGAGATATCATTGCTGATGTCAAATGGATCTTAGCCTAAAGCAGAGAATAGCAGACAGATGTTTACCTGTGTTTTATCAACTACATGAAGACACATTTGACTGTGTGAATCACAAGAAATTTTGGATGGCGTTTCAAAGAATGAGGATTCCAGAACACTTAATTGTGCTCATGCAGTGTGCTCATGCAGAACCTGTACATGTATCAAGAGACAGTCATTTGAACAGAACAATGGGATACTTTGTAGTGTAAAATTGGAAAAGGTGTGTGACAGGGTTGTATTCTTTCACCTTATTTATTCAATCTGTATGTTGAACAAAAGCTATGCTATATGAAAAAGAACATGGCATAAGGATTTGAGAAAGATTCATTTACAACCTGAGACAAACAGATGACACAAACTTTTTTTCTGAAAGTGAATATGACTTGAAGCACTTACTGATGAAGGTAAAAGACTACAACCTTCTATATGGATTACATCTGACCATAAAAAAGAAAAAAAAAAATTATTGCAACAGAACCAATAAACAACATCCTGATAAGTGGTGAAGAAATTAATGTTATCAAGGATCTCATTCTTCTTGGATCAATAATCAGTGCCCATGGAAGCAACAATCAAGAAATGAAATGATATATTGCATTGTACAAATGTGCTGCAAAAGAACACTTAAAAGTGTTAAAAAGCAAAGATGTTACTTTGATACCTAAGGTGTATCTGACTCAAGCCACAGTCTTTTTTATTGTATCATATGCATGCAAAAGCAGGAAAATAAAAAAGGAAGACTGAAGAAGAATTGATGCATTCAAATTGTGGTGCTGATGAAAATATTGAATATACCATGGACTGTCAAAAGAACAAATCTGTCCTGGAGGAAATATAGCCAGAATTCTCCTTAGAAGGAGGCCATGATGAGGCTTTGTCTCACTTACTTTGGACATGTCATCAGGAGAGACTAATTGCTGGACCAAGTCATCATGCCTAGTGAAATAGAGAGTCAGTGCAAAAGAGAGTAAAGTAGAGGGTCAGCAGAAAATGAGATGGATTGAGACAGCGGCTGCAATAATGGGCTCAAAAATAGCTATGATTGTGAGGATGGCACAGGATGGGCAAAATTTCGTTATGTTATATATAAGGTTGCTATGAGTTGGAGCCAACTCAACAGGACTTAAGAACAGCATGAATACAAATACACTATATATAAAACACATAACAGAAAACAAAAAACAAATATGCATATTTTTATACTATTTTAAAATTATTTAAGAAATTGTTTTTTAAAAATGAAAAAAGTCCACCAAAATGGAAAAATAAAGTGAAAACAAGAAATGGAAAAAAATGGACTTCCGGGCAACCTGGTGCTCTAGGCAGAAGCACCACGCCATCCCTCCACAGCAAAGATCCAAAAAACTAAGCCAAACAGAGAAAACAGCAATCCTGAAACCCTAAGCATTAAATGAAGAGATAAAGAACTCAGCCAAGCACCAAATGGAATAAAAAACTGACAGAGAACAGAGAGCGGGAGACATACATGCAGAGGTCCCCTATCAGCTAACGCAGCACGGATCTGCCTTTTGGATTCCTACCAGAGACCAGCGAACAGGAGGTACAAGAAAGAAGATTCACAAAGCTTCCAGCAGGAGACAGAACCACCAGAAACCAGCGATATACACTTTCCCACCCCTCACCCTTCCTCAACCCCGCTTGGCCTCCTCTGCTTCCCGTGACCACAGTCTCTTTGCTGGGAAGCATGGGCTGCTTTGATTCCACCTGCCTGCACTGGCCAACTCCCTGAGTGCCATTTGTTAGCTGCTGGTGTTGCTTTTTTCTACTTCTTTTGATTTCTTTCTTACCTCTCACCACCACCCCCTCCTTTCTCTCAAATACCTGGTTCCATGTGCCATCTTTGCTTCTTCTTGAAAAGCTGTGAAACTCCGCTCGAATGTGAAACTGCCTCCCTGTCCGTGCTGGCAAGCTGGTGGGATCCTGGGGATTTTTTGTTTGGTTTTTTTTGAATTATTTGTTTTCTTTTTCTGTTCTCGAGTTGGGGGCCCATTCTAGCTGGGCAGTACTGCACAGCTTGGGACCTACTGCCTTAGTTTGTGCAGACACACAGAGGAATCCCTGAGGGCATTTCTTTTTTTGTATTTTTTTGGAGGTTTTTCTTGTTCTTTTTTTTTTTTAATTTGTTTTGTTTTCTTTTCCCTCTTTTTCCCTTTATGTCTTTCTTCATTACTAAGTTTCTTGTCTCTCTATACCTTCCTTCTCTTTGTGTCCCCTGAATACATGGCAGTGAGTGACACCTTATGCCGTCTAGCCAGGCTGTACTAAAAGGCCAGGGATCAACTTACCCAGACCTTGTAGCCACACCAGTGGGATTCCTGGGAGATTTTTCTTTATTCTTTCTAATTTTTAAAATTTGTTTTCTTTTCTTTTCTTCTTCTTCTTTTTGTTTTTCTCAATTTCATAGTCTCTCATCCCTCCACTCCAACGGTAAACTCCTGTAGCATTCTATTTTGTTTGTATGTTTTTGGCTCCTGTTCCTCTCTCCTCTCTCTCCTGTCTCCCATACTCATCTTAGCTCCACACATCACTAACTGCCCCTCCATCCTGTCTACTTGCACCATATGCTGAACATCACACTACATAGCAGCACAGGCACAGCCTATTGGAACCTGCCCTGCACTGATTACCAGCCTGGCCTGGTGGCTGTAGTAATTGCCACAAACAACCCATCCCAGCAACTCCTCTTCAGCTAGACCTGCCCTGCTGTACCATATCTGAGCAACTGACCCTGCCAATTGGAGAAGAAGCTGGAAAGTATCATGCCCACAGATGAGCAAACAACAAAAAATACACAGCATGCCTGCTCAGATATAACAAAATGAAACAAAAAAAGCAGGATGAAACAAACAAATCTACAATCAATAAATGAGAAAAATAACTACCAAATGCCCAGAAGACAGAAAAAAATACCAAAACATTTACAAAAATAGGAAAGGATGGTTCCAGTAGGCATCCAAAATAAAACACCAGATGACTTTCCAGTAGAAGAAAAAGCACTAGAACTACCAGATAGTGAATTCAAATCTCAAATATTCAGAACTATCCAAAAGTTGAAGCAAAAAGCAGACAAAAATGAGGAAAAAATAGAAAAATTAATGGAAAAGGTAGACAAAAAAATGGAAGACCTCAGGAAAATAAGGCAGGAACAAAATGCCAAAATAAATTCACAAATAGAAATCATACAAAAACAACAATTAGAAATTCAAAAGATAAACAACAAGATTTCAGAAATGGACAGAGCCATAGAAGGGCTGAGGAGCAGGTCTGAAATGGTGGAAGACAGGATCAGCGAAATTGAAGACAAACACTTGGATACAACTCTGAGGAAAACTCAGGAAAAAGAACAAAGAAAAATGAAAAGACCCTGAAAATTATGTGGGATACAATCAAAAGCAAAAATCTTCGAGTGATCGAACTTCCAGAACAGGGGAGAAAACAGAAAACACAGAGAACATCATTAAAGAACTTCTGAGACAAAACTTTCCCAATAACATGAAAGATGAAAAGCTGGCCATCTAAGAAGCTCAGTGAACCCCATATAGGATAGACCCCAAAAGGAAATCACCAAGGCATATCATAATCACTCTCACCAAAACCAAAGACAAACAAAGAATCCTGAGTGCAACTTGAGAAAAACAAGAGGCCACATACAGAGGAGAAACAATAAGACTAAGCTCATATTATTCAGCAGAAACCATGCAAGCAAGAAGGCAATGGGATGACAAACATAAAACCTTGAAAGAAAAAAAAATTGCCAGCCAAGAATAATATATCATGCAAAACTCTGAAATTAGGACAGTTCCAGATAAACAGAAATTAAGGGAATATGTAAAAACCAAACCAAACTTACAACACTTATTAAAGGGAGTCCTTCGATCTGAGAACAAACAACTTCAGCTCACAAGCTGAATCTAGAATGCAGGAATGTACAAGCCAGATACTAATCTATGAAATGAACTCCCAAGGACTATCCAAAACCAAAATAAATACAACAGGGAATCAGAGCAGTTAATCTGTAAATGACAACAACATCAGAACAATAAAAGATGAAATAAACAGTGTAGGTATAGAACCTTCTAATGGAGAAGAAGGCAAGGCGATACCAAGTAATAGACTGCTTCAAAATTAGAAAGATAGAGGTAAATTTGCAAGAAAGTTAACAAATCTACCTACAAAAATAAAAAGGAAAAACATGAAGTCTCAGTAAAAACAAAACTTAAAAAAACAAGAAAAAAAAAATCCACAAACAAAAGGAATTCAGCACAGGGGAGTATGAGGAACAAAGAAAAAGTCAGCACCACAAAAAAAAAAAAAAAAAAAAAATCCCTACAAAATGACAGCAATAAGCTCACATCTATCAATAATTACTCTGAGTGTAAATGGCCTCGATGCACCCATAAAGAGACGGAGAGTGACAGAATAGATAAAAAAACAGGATCCATCAATATACTGTCTACAAGAGACACACTTTAGAAACAAAGACAAAAATGTATTAAAAATCAAAGGTTGGAAAAAATATATCAAGCAAACAACTACCAAAAAAGAACAGGAGTAGCAATACTAATCTCAGATAAGATAAAATAGACTTTTAAACAAAATCCACCATAAAAGACAAAGAGAGACACTATATAATAATTAAGTGGATGATCCATCATTAAGACATAAGCAAAATAAACATCTACGCACCCAATAACAGGGATCCATAATGCATAAAACAAACTCTAATAGCACTGAAAAGAGAAACTGAGAGGTCCACAATAATAGTAGAAGACTTCAACACACCACTCTTGGCAAAGGACAGAACAACTAAGAAGAAACTCAGCAAAGATACAGAAGACCTAAAGGGCACAATCAGCCAACTTGACCTCATAGAGATATATAGAACACTCCATGCAACAGATGCAAAGTACATATTCTTTTCCAATGCACATGGAACATTCTCTGGAATAGACCACATCTTAGGCCACAGAGCAATCCTCAACAAGATCCAAAACGTTGAGATAATACAAAATATCTTCTCTGACAACAATGACATCAAGGTAAAAATTAACAACAGAAAGAGCAAGGAAAAAAATCAGTTACATGGAACCTGAATAACACCCTGCTTACACACCACTGGGTAATAGAAGAAATCAGAGAGAGAATCAAAAATTTCCTAGAATCAAATGAGAATGAAAACACATCATACCCAAACCTTTGGGACACAGCAAAGGCAGTCCTCAGAGGACAGTTTATAGCAATAGATGCACACATCAAAAAAGAAGAAAGGGAAAAAATCAAAACATTAAGTACACAACTCAAACAAATAGAAAGATAACAGCAAAAAAAGCCCACAGCAACCAGAAGAAAGGAAATAATAAAGAATAGAGCAGAAATAAATGAAACAGAGAATAGGAAAACAATAGAAAGAATTAACAAAACCATAACTTGGTTCTTTGAAAGAATCAATAAAATCGACAAACCACTGACCAGACTGACAAAAGAAAAACAGGAGAGGATGCAAATAACCCAAATAAGAAATGAAATGGGTGACATTACAACAGACCCAAATGAAATAAAAAGGATCATAACAGAGTATTATGAAAAACTATACTCCAACAAATTTGAAAACTTAGAGGAAATGGACAAATTTCAAGAAACACACTACCTACCCAAACTACAACAAAGTGTTGCTGAAAATCTGAACAGACCCATAACAAGAGAAGAGATTGAAAAAGTAATTAAAAAAACTTCCAACCAAAAAAAGCCCAGGGCCAGATGGCTTTACTGAAGAAGTCTACCAAACATTCAGAGACGAGATTGTACCAATACTACTCAAACTATTTCAGAACATACAAAAGGAAGTGACACCTCTGAATTCATTGTATGAAGCCAGCAGAACCCTGATACCAAAACCAGGCAAAGACACCACAAAAAAAGAAAATTACAGACCAGTATCTATCAAGAATATAGATGCAAAAATTCTCAATAAAATTCTAGCCAATAGAATTCAGCATCATATCAAAAAAATAATACACCACGACTGAGTAGGATTCATACCAGGTACGCAAGGATGGTTCAACATTAGAAAATCAATCAATGCATTCCACCACATAAATAAAAGGAATGAATCACGATTATCTCAACTGACACAGAAAAGGCTTCGACAAAGTCCAACAGCCATTGCTGATAAAAACTCTCAATAAAATAGGTACAGAAGGGAAATTTCTCAACATAATGAAGGGTATCTATGCAAAACTAACAGCCAACATCATTCTTAATGGAAAGAGGCTGTAAACATTCCCCTTGAAAACAGGAACAAGACAACAATGCTCTTTATCACCACTCCTATTTAACATTGTGCTGGAAGTTCTAGCTGGAGCAATAAGGCAAGAAAAAGAAATAAAGGGCATCCAAATGCGTAATGAAGAAGTTAAACTGTCCCTGTTTGCAGATGATATGATACTATACATAGAAAACCCTAAAGACTCCATAAGAAAACTACTGGAACTAGTAGAAAGATTCAGTAGAGTAGCAGGATATAAGGTTAACATACAAATATCAGTTGGATTCCTATACACCAATAAAGAGAACAATGAAAAAGAAATCAAGAAAACAATACCATTCATAATAGCCTCTAAAAAAATAAAATACTTACGAATAAATCTAACCAGGGATGTAAAAGACCTATACAAAGAAAACTAGACAACACTACTGCAAGAAACCCAAAGGGATCTACATGACTTGAAAAACATCCCATGCTCATGGATAGGTAGACTCAACATTGGTAAAACGACAGTTCTACCCAAAGCAATTTACAAATACAGTGCAATCCTGTCTTAGGCTGGGTTCTCTAGAGAAGCAAAACCAGTAAAGTATATAAATATATACAGAGAGATTTATATCAAGGAAACAGCTCACACAATTGTAGAGGCTAGAACGTCCCAAGTCCATGGATCAGGGTAGAGGCCTCTCCCAAGTCACGTAGCCGCAGAAGCTGGCAAGCCCAAGATTGGCAGGTCGGAGAGCAGGGCTCCCACTCACAGGCTGTGCAGAATGATGAATCCCATGTTCGGCAGATAAGCTGACAGCTCAAGTCCCAAGAACTGGAAATGAGGTGACAGGAGGCAGCCACAGGATCCAGAGAGAGCAAAAAGCCAGAATGCCATCTTATATTCAGATGTGGGGCACACCCCCAAGGAGACTCCCTTTCATGTGATTGGCTACTAACAGTATATTCAATCATGGGAGTGATTACATCATATCCCAGCCAAGTTGACACACAGTCTTAACCATCTCAAATCCCAATCCAAATACAAACAACATTTTTCAAAGAGATGGAAAAACTAATCATTAACTTTATATGGAAAGGGAAGAAACCCTGAATAAGTAAAGCACTATTGAAGAAGAAGAACAAAGTAGGAGGACTCACACTACCCCACCTCAGAACCTATTATACAGCTATGTAGTCAAAACAGCCTGGTTACTGGTACAATGACAGATACATTGACCAAGGGAACAGAATTGAGAACACAGATATAAATCCATCCACCTATGGTCACCTGATCTTCGACAAGGGCCCAAAGCCCATCAAATGGGGAAAAGACATTCTGTTTAACAAATGGTGCTGGCAAAACTGGATATCCTTCTGCAAAAAAATGAAACAGGACCCATACCTCACACCATATACAAAAACTAATTCAAAATGGATCAAAGACCTAAATATAAAGCCAAAAAATATAAAGTTCATAGAAAAAAAATTGGACCAATGCTACAGGCCCTAATACAAGGCATTAACAGGATACAAACCATAACCATCAACACAAAAACTCAGGAAGATAAGCTAGATAACTGGGATCTTCTAAAAATCAAGCACCTGAGGTTCTGGCAAAATGGCACTCTAGGCAGAAGCACCATGCCGTCCCTCCACAGCAAAGATCCAAAAAACGAAGCTGAACAGAGGATACAACAATCTTGAAACCCTAAAACATCAAATGAAGAGATAAAGAACTCAGCCAAGCACCAAATGGAGTGAGAAAACTGACAGAGAACGGAGAGCGAAGAGAGATTCATGCAGAGGTCCCCTACCAGCTAAAACAGCACGGATCCGCCATCTTGGACTCCTATCGGAGACCAGCAAATGGGGTAGGAGAAAGCAGCTTCATAGAGCTTCCAGCGGGAGACAAAACAACCAGTACCTGGCGATATACCCTTTGCCACCACCCACCCTTCTTCACCCCGAGTCGGCCTCCTCTGCTTCCCGTGGCCACAGTCTCTTGACCAGGAAACAGTGGCTGCTTGGATTCCACACACCCAAACGGGTGGCTCTCTGAGTGCCGTTTGTTGGCTGCTGGTGTTGCTTTTATTCTGCTTCTTTTTATTTCCTTCTTGCCTCTCCCCACCTCCCCCTCCTTTCGCTCGAGTACCTCGCTCCGTGCTCCATCTTTGTTTCTTCCTGAGGGGCTGCAGAGCTCCAGTAATTTGTGATATAAGCTTTCCCACTTTCTATACTTCTTCACCCACACTCGGCGCCCTCTGCTTTCTGTGGACACAGTCTCTTGTCCGGAAACACCAGCCCGCACTAGCTGGCTCTCTGAGTGCCATTTGTTGGCTGCTATGGTTGCTTTTTTTTTTTCCTGCTTCTTTTGATCTCTTACTTGCCTCTTGCCACCTCCCCCTCCCTTAGCTCAAGTACTGGCTCCGTGTGCCATCTTTGCTTCTTCCTGAGGGGCTGTGGAGCTCCGTTCAAGTGTGGAGCTGCTTCCTGGTTTGGGCTGCTGCACTGGTGGGATCCCGGGGCTTTTGTTTGTTTGTTTGTTTGTTTTCTTTTCCTTTTCTGGAGTTGGGAGCCCGATTTGGCCAGGCTGAGCTGCATGGCAGGGAGAGTCTCTTTTAGCTTCCACAGATGTGCAGAGGGATCCCTGAGAACATTTCGTTTTATGTTGTTTGTTTGTTTGTTTGTTTGTTTTCTGTTTCTTTGGGGGCCTTTCTTGTTTTTTTTAATTTGTTTGTTTTCTTTTTCCCTTTTTGTCTTTCTTCGTTGCTCAGTTTCTCATCTTTCTATATCTGCTTTCTCTTTCTGTTCCCTGAACACCTGTCATTGTATGCCTCTGTGCCTTCTAGCCAGGCTGTACTGCCACATCTGAGAGCGACATACCCAGACCTCATAGCTGCCTCGGTGGGATCCCTGGGAACTTTGTGGTTTTTTAACCTTTCTGATTCTTATTTATTCATTCTTTTGTTTTCTTCCTCCTCCCCTTTCTGTTTTTCATAGTCTCTCATCTCTCCACTTGAAAAACAAGCTCCCCTAACATTCTTTTTTGTTTATTTGTATGTTTTTGGCTCCTGTTCCTCTCTCCTGTCTCCCATATCCATCTTAGCTCCACACATAACAATCTCCCCACTGCATACTGCCTACCTGCACTGTGCGCTTGACAACAGACCACCAAGCAGCACAAGCACAGCCTACTGGAACCTGCCCTGCACTGATTACTGACCCACTCTGGTGGCTGTAGTAAGTGCCACAAACAACCCATCCCAGTAACTCCAATTCAGATAGACCTGCCCTGCTGAACCATATCTGAGTGACTGACCCTGCCAGTTGAAGAAGGAGGCAAAAAGTATTGTGCCCACAGACAAGCAAACAACAAAGAACAAACAGTCTGCCTGCTCAGACATAGTAAAAAAAAATTTTTTTTTAAAAAGGGACAAAACAAACAAATCTACAATCAATAAATGAGAAAAATAACTACTGAATGCCCAGAAGACAGCAAACAATAACAAAACATTTACAAAAACAGGACAGGATGGTTCCAGTAGGCATCCAAATTAAAACACCAGATGACTCTCCTGTGGAAGAAAATGCACTAGAACTACCTGATAGGGAATTCAAATCTCTAATACTTGGAATTCTCCAAAAATTGAGGCAAATAGCAGACAAACATGAGGAAAAAATAGACAAATTCATGGAAAATACAGACAAAAAATTGGAAGAATTCAGCAAAATAATGCAGGAACAAAATGCCAAAATAAATTCACAACTAGAAAGTATACAAAGACAACAATTAGAAATCCAAAAGATAAAAAACAAGATTTCAGAAATGGACGATGTCATAATAGGGCTGAGAAGTAGATTTGAAACGGTGGAAGACAGGATCAGTGGAACTGAAGACAAACACTTGGATACAACTCTGTTTCAGGAAAACTCAGAAAAAAGAACAAAGAAAAATGAAGAGACCCTGAGAGTTATGTGGGACACAATTAAAAGCAAAAATTTATGAGTGATTGGCATTCCAGAACAGGGGAAGAAAACAGAAAACACAGAGAGGATCATTGAGGAACTTCTGACAGAAAACTTTCCCAATATCATGAAAGATGAAAAGCTGGCCATCCAAGAAGCTCAACGAACCCCATATAGAAGAGACCCCAAAAGAAAATCCCCAAGGCATATCATATTCACACTCGCCAAAACCAAAGACAAACCAAGAATTCTGAGAGCAGCTTGTGAAAAACAAGAAGTCACATACAGAGGAGAAACAATAAGACTAAGCTCAGATTATTCGGCAGAAACCATGCAGGCAAGATGGCAATGGGATTACATATATAAAATCTTGAAAGAAAAAAATTGTCAGCCAAGAATAATATATCCTGCAAAACTCTCGTTCAATTTTGATGGTGAAATTAGGTCATTTCCAGCTAAACAGAAATTAAGGGAATATGTAAAAGTCAAACCAAACTTACAATAATTATTAAATCAAATTCTTCGATCTGAGAACAAACAGCTTCAGCTCACAGGCAGAACCTAGGAGACAGGATCGTACGAGCCAGATACCAATCTAGGAAATGAACTCTCGAGGACTATCCAAAACCAAAATAAATACAACAGGGAATCAGAGCAGTTAATCAGTAAATGACAACAACATCCAAACAATAAAAGAGGGAATAAACAGCATAGGTATAGAACCTTCTAATGGAGAGGAAGGCAAGGCGATACCAAGTAATGGTAGACCGCTTCAAAATTACAAAGATAAGGGTAAAATTTATGGTAACCACAAAGAAAGTTCAAAAACATACTCATTAAAAAAAAAAGAGGAAAAACATAAAGTCTCAGCAAAAACAAAACCTACAAAAACAAAAGAATTGAAAAAAAATCCACAAACAAAAGTAACTCAGCACAAGAGTGTAAGAAGAACAAAGAAAACATCAACACCAGAAAAAAAAGCACTACAAAATGACAGCAACAAACTAACATCTACCAATAATTACACTGAATGTAAATGGACTCAATGCACCCATAAAGACACAGAGAGTGACAGAATGGATAAGAAAATAGAATCCATTGATATGCTGTCTACAGGAGACACACCTTAGAAACAAAGATGTGAATTTATTAAAAGTCAAAGGTTGGAAAATAATATATCAAGCTAACAACTACCAAAAAAAGAGCAGGAGTGGCAATTCTAATCTCAGATAAAATAGATTTTAAAATGAAATCTAACATAAAAGACAAAGAAGGACACTATATAATGATTAAGGGGACGATCCGTCATGAAGACATAACCATAATAAACATCTACGTACCCAATGACAGGGCTCCAAAACACATAAAACAAACTCTAACAACACTGAAAAGAGGAATTGACAGTTCCACAACAATAGTAGGAGACTTCAACACACCACGCTCAGTAAAGGACAGAACAACTAAGAAGAAACTCAACAAAGATACAGAAGACCTAAGGGCACAATCAGACAACTTGACCTCATAGACATATGTAGAACACTCCATCCAACTGCTGCAAAGTACACATTCTTTTCCAATGCACATGGAACGTTCTCCGGAATAGACCACATCTTAGGCCACAGAGCAATCCTCAACAAGATCCAAAACGTTGAGATTATTCAAAGTATCTTCTCTGACCACAATGCCATCAAGGTAGAAATTAACACTAGAAAGAGCAAGGAAAAAAAATCAATTACATGGAAACTGAATAATACCTGCTTACACATCACTGGGTAATAGAAGAAATCAAAAATGGAATCAAAAAATTCCTAGAATCAAATAAGAATGAAAACACATCGTACCAAAACCTTTGGGACACAGCAAAGGCAGTCCTCAGAGGACAATTTATAGCAATAGATGCACATATCAAAAAAGAAGAAAGGGACAAAATCAAAACATTAACTACAGAACTCAAACAAATAGAAAGAGAACAGCAAAAGAAGCCCGAAATCACAGGAAGAAAGGAAATAGTAAAGATCAGAGCAGAAATAAATGAAATAGAGAACAGAAAAACAATAGAAAGAATCAACAAAACCAAAAGTTGGTTCCTTGAAAGAATCAACAAAATCGACAAACCACTGGCCAGACTGACAAAAGAAAAACAGGAGATGGCACAAATAACCCAAATAAGAAATGAAATGGGGGACATTACAACAGACCCAACTGAAATAAAAAGGATTATAACAGAATATTATGAAAAACTATACTCTGACAAATTTGAAAATCTAGAGGTAATGTATAAATTTCTAGAAACACACGGCCTACTCAAACTACAACAAAGTGATGTTGAAAATCTGAACAGAGCCATAACAAGAGAAGAGATTGAAAAGGTAATAAGAAAAAAAAACTCCCAACCAAAAAAAGCCCTGGCCCAGATGGCTTCACTGGAGAATTCTACAAAACATTTACCGAAGAGCTTGTACCAGTTCTACTCAAGCTATTTCAGAGCATAGAAGAGGAAGCAACACTTCCAAATTCATTTTATGAAGCCAGCACTACACTGATACCAAAACCAGGCAAAGACGTCGCAAAAAAAGAAAATTACAGACCAATATCTCTCATGAATATAGATGCAGAAATTCTCAACACAATTCTAGCCAATAGAATTCAGCATCATATCAAAAAAATAATACACCACGACCAAGTAGGATTCATACCAGGTATGCAAGGATGGTTCAACATTAGAAAATCCATCAACGTAATTCACCACATAAATAAAAGGAAAGAAAAAAATCACATGATCATCTCAATTGACGCAGAAAAGGCATTTGACAAAGTCCAACACCCATTCCTGATAAAAGCGCTCAATAAAATAGGTATAGAAGGGAAATTTCTCAACATAATAAAGGGCATCCATGCAAAACCAACAGCCAACAGCATTCTTAATGGAGAGAGGCTGAAAACATTCCCCTTGAAAACAGGAACAAGACAAGGATGCCCTTTATCACCACTCCTATTTAACATTGTGCTGGAAGTTCTAGCTAGAGCAATAAGGCAAGAGAAAGAAATAAAGGGCATCCAAATGGGTAATGAAGAAGTTACACTGTCCCTGTTTGCAGATGATATGATACTATACACAGAAAATCCTAAAGACTCCATGAGAAAACTACTGGAACTAATAGAACGATTCAGCAGAGTAGCAGGATACAAGATAAACGTTCAAAAATTGGTTGGATTCCTATATGCCAATAAGGAGAACGATGAAAAGGAAATCAGGAAAACAATACCTTTCTCAATAGCCCCTAAAAAGATAAAATACTTAGGAATAAATCTGACCAGGGATGTAAAAGACTTATACAAAGAAAACTAGAAAACACTACTGCAAGAAACCCAAAGGGATCTACATAAATGGAAAAACATACCATGCTCATAGATAGGTAGACTTAACATTGTGAAAATGACGATTCTACCCAAAGCAATTTACAAATACAATGCAATCCCAATCCAAATACCAACAACATTCTTCAGAGAGATAGAAAAACTAATCATTAACTTTATATGGAAAGGGAAGAAGCCCCAAATAAGTAAAGCACTACTGAAGAAAAAGAATAAAGTTGGAGGACTCACACTACCTGACTTCAGAACCTACTATACAGCTACAGTAGTCAAAACAGCCTGGTACTGGTACAACGACAGATACATTGACCAATGGAACAGAATTGAGAACCCAGATCTAAATCCATCCACCTACGGTCACCTGATCTTCAACAACGGCCCAAAGTCCATCAAATGGGGAAAAGACAGTCCCTTTAACAAATGGTGCTGGCAAAACCGGATATCCATCTGCAAAAAAATGAAGCAGGACCCATACCTCACACCGTATACAAAAACTACTTCAAAATGGATCAAAGACCTGAATATAAAGCCTAAAACTATAAAGTTCATTGAAGAAAAAATAGGATGAACACTTCAGGCCTTAATACATGGCATTAACAGGATACAAACCATAACCATCAATGCACAAAACCCAATAGATAAGCTTGATAACTGGGATCTTCTAAAAATCAAACACATATGCTCTTCAAAAACTTCAACAAAATAGTCAAAAGAGAACCTACAGACTGGAAAAAATTTTTGGACAGTACAAGTCAGACAAAGGTCTAATCTCCATGATCTATAAGAAAATCTAACACCTCTACAACAAAAAGACAAATAATCCTATTAAAAAATGGGCAAAGAAAATGAACAGACACTTCACCAAAGAAGACATTCAAATGGCCAACAGACACATGAGGAAATGCTCGCAATCACTAGCCTTTAGAGAAATGCAAATTAAAACCACAATGAGATACCATCTCACCCCAGCATTACTGGCACGAATCAAAAACACTGGAAATAACAAATGCTGGAGGGGCTGCGGGGAGATGGGAACTCTTACACACTGCTGGTGGGAATGCAAAATGTTACAACCATTTTGGAAAATGATATAGCGCTTCCTCAGAAAGCTAGAAATAGACATAGCATTCGATCCAGCAATCCCACTCCTAGGAATATATCCTAGAGAAATAAGAGTCATCACTCAAATGGACATATGCACACTTATGTTCATGGCAGCATTGTTCACAGTAGCAAAACGATGGAAACAACCTAGATGCCCATCAACAGACGAATGGATAAACAAACTATGGTACATACACACAATGGAGTACTATGCAACAAGAAAGAACAACAATGAATCTGTGAACCATCTCATAACATGGATGAAACTGGAGGACATTATGCTGAGTGAAATAAGTCAATCACAAAAGGACAAATATTGTATGAGACCTCTATTATGGAAAAGTTCACACACAAAATGTAACAATTTTTGTTGGTTACCAGGGATGGGATTGGTGGTGGGGGAATATTAAATAGACAATAGATAAGTGGTATCTTGTCTGAAGGGTGAGACAGTACATAATACAGGAGAAAGTAGCACAACTTGTACAAGAAAAGGTCATGGAAGCCCCATAGACACATCCAAACTCCCTGAGGGACTGAACTGCTTGGCAGAGGGCTCTGGTGACCATGGTCTCGGGGAACATCTAGCTCAACTGGCATGACACAGCTTATAAAGACAATGCTGTACATTCTACCTTGGTGAGTAGTGTCTGGGGTCTTAAAAGCCTGTGAGCGGCCATCTAAGATACTCCACTGGTCTCATCCCTTCGGGAGCAAGGGAGAATGAAGAGAACAGTATACAAAGAAAAGATTAGTCCAAAGGACTAATTGTCCACAGCTACCAATGCCTCCAGCAGACTGAGTCCAGTACAGCTAGATGGTGCCCAGCTATCACCACTGACTGCTCTGACCGGGATCACAACAGAGGGTTCTGGACAGAGCTGGAGAAGGATGTAGAGCATAATTCTAACCCACAAAAAAAGACCAGATTTACTGGCCTAAAGGAGACTGGAGAAACCTCGAGAGTATGGCCCCCAGACACCATTTTAGCTCACTGGTGAAATTACCTCCGAGGTTCACTGTTCAGCCTGGGAGTGGACAGCCCCGTAAAACCAAATGAGACTAATGAGGTACAGGAGTCCAGTGACAAGGGCCAGAAAGCAGAAGGGGACAAGGAAGCTGGTGATAGGGAGCCCAAGGTTGAATAATGATATTGTTGCTGTGTTGTGAGATTGTTAACCATTGTCATAGGGCAACATTTGTAGTAACTGTTAAATGGGAAACTATTTTGTTCTGTAAGTCTTCATCTTAAGTGAGAATAACAGCACAATTGGAAGAGCGTAGTCAATGTCACTGAACTGTGCATGTAGAAATTTTTGAAATGGTGTATCTTTGGCTATGTTTATTTTCACCAAAAAAAAAAGGTTGAGAAGTTAGAGGGTTGACATGTTGTGGGGTTGTTGACCAATGTCATAAAACAACATGTGTACTTCTGTTTCATGAGAAACTATTTGTTCTGTAAGCCTTCACCTGAAGTACAATAAAAAAATAAATTAAAAAACAAACAAACAAGCAAATGCCTATGGCCTTCAAAAGACTTCACCAAAAGAGTAAAAACAGAACCTACAGACTCAGAAAAAATTTTGGACAGTAGAAGTCAGACAAAGATCTAATCTCCATAATCTACAAGAAAATCCAACACCTCTACAACAAAAAGACAAATAATCCTATTAAAAAATGGGCAAAGAAAATGAACAGACACTTCACCAAAGAAGACATTCAAATGGCCAACAGACACATGAGGAAATGCTCGCGTTCACTAGCCATTAGAGAAATGCAAATTAAAACCACAATGAGATACCATCTCACCCTCGCATTACTGGCACAAATCAAAAATACTGGAAATCACAAATGTTGAAGGGGCTGCGGGGAGATGGGAACTCTTATACACTGCTGGTGGGAATGCAAAATGATACAACCATTTTGGAAAATGATATGGCGTTTCCTCAGAAAGCTAGAAATAGACATACCATTCGATCCAGCAATCCCACTCCTAGGAATATATCCTAGAGAAATAAGAGTCATCGCTGGAATAGACATATGTGCACCCATGTTCATGGCAGCGTTGTTTACAATAGCAAAAAGATGGAAACAACCTAGATGCCCATCAACAGATGAATGGATAAACAAAGTATGGTACATACACACAATGGAGTTTTATGCAATGATAAAGAACAAAGATGAATCTGTAAAGCATCTCATAACATGGATGAAACTGGAGGACATTATGCTGAGTAAAATAAGTCAACCACAAAAGGACAAATATTGTATGAGACCTCTACTGTAAAAACTCATAAAAAAGTTTACACACAAAAAGTAATAATCTTTCTTGGTTACGAGGGATGGGAGGGGTTGGGGGGAAATACTAAATAGGTAATAGATAAGTGGTAACTTTGATGAAGGGTAAGACAGTACACGATACTGGGGAAGCCAGCACAACTTGTACAAGGAAAGGCCATGGAAGCCCCACAGACACATCCTAACTCCCTGAGGGTCTGAAGTGCTGAGCAGGGGGCTGTGGAGACCCTGGTCTCAGGGAATATCTAGCTCAATTGGCATAACACAGTTTATAAAGTCAGTGTTCTACATTCTACCTTGGTGAGTAGCATCTGGGTCTTAAAAGCCTGTGAGCAACCATCTAAGATACTCCACTGGTCTCACCCCTCCAGGAGCAAGGGAGAATGAAAAGATCAGGATACAAGGAAGAGATTAGTCCAAAGGACTAATGGATCACAGCTACCAAGGCCTCCACCGGACTGAGTACAGTACAGCTAGATGGTGCCCGGCTACCACCACTGACTGCTCTGACCAGGATCACAACAGAGGGTTCTGGACAGAGCTGGAGAAGTATGTGGAACAAAATGCTAATCCAAAATAAAAGATCAGATTTACTGGCCTGACAGAGACTGGAGAAACCCCGAGAGTATGGCCCCTGGACACCTTTTTATCTCAGTGGTGAAGTCACTCCCAAGGTTCTCCGTTCAGCCAGGGATTGGAGAGCCCCATAAAAGAAAACGGGACTAATGAGACAAAGCAGTCAGGACAAAGATTAGAAGGCAGAAGGGGAAAGGAAAGTTGGTGATAGGGAACCCAAGTTTAAGTAAGGACAGTGTTGACATGTAGTGGGGTTCTTAACCATTGTCATAGGGAAATATGTGTACTGTTTAATGAGAAACTATTTTGTTTTGTAAACCTTCATCTGAAGTGAGAATAGTAGCACAACTGGAAGAATGTAATCAACATCACTGAATTGTACATGTAGAAATTTTTGAAATGGTGTATCTTTAGCTATGTATATTTTCACCAAAAAAAAAAAGGTCCTCCAAGGCTGAGAAGGGAGCGTGTTGACATGTCGTGGGGTTGTTAACCAATGTTATAAAACAATATGTGTACTGAATGTTTAGTGAGAAAATATTTGTTCTGTAAACCTTCACCTAAAGTACCATAAAAAAAATTTTTTTTAAAAATGGAAAAAAGTAACTAAGAACATAAATAAGAATTTTAGAGACTGTTAAACACAATTGTTGTCGTTAGGTGCTGTCAAGTCATTTCCAACTTATAGCTACCGTACGTACAGCAGAAGGAAACACTGCCCAGTTCTGAGCCATCCTCAGAAATGTTGTTATCTTTGACCCCATTGTTGCAGCCACTGTGTCAATCCATCTCGTTGAGGGTCTTCCTGTTTTTGGCTGACCTTCTTCTTTACCAATCAAATATGAAAATATGCTCAATATCATTAGTAATCTGGAAATCTAAGTTAAACCATAATGAGATTATTATTCACTTATCAGTCTGGCATAAAATAAAAAAAGGTGACAACATGAAAAGTTTAAAGAATGTGGGCTAAGGGAACTATTATTTGGTGCTGGAGAAAATATAAATTGGTATACTCATATTGAAAAAATACTCAGGAGGCTCAATAGGCACATATTTCATGACTCTTGGCATATACTCTCGAGAACATCTTGCTTGTTTGAATAAGGAGACCTATTATAAAAATGTTCACACAAGTTTTGTTTGTAATAGAAAAAAAATGTGAAAACCACTCAAATATATATTGAAAGGATAATGTATATATCTGTCATATAGTCATAGAGTAAAATATGATACCTTATCTAGTGACTAAGAATGAAGTCTCTAGAGTCAGACTTTATGCATTTGAATTCTAGGTCTAGGTAATTTTTCTATACTTATTTTACCTCTCTATATCTCAGTTTGCTCACATATCAAATAGTGATAATAACAGTTTCTACCACTTTAGGTCTTATAAGAAATGAAAAAGTTTGTATATTCAAAGAGCTTAGAACAGTTTCTGAAGCACAGTAAGCACTATATAAGTACTTACTACTATTATTATTTGCAGCAATGAAGATGAACTCGTTTCATGGCTGTTCACATGGTGAATGAAATTCTTTCACATGATTTTTAACAATAAAAACATGTTCCAGAACAATACATACAGTACAGTACCATTTATATGAAATTCTAAAACAATATAGTGTGCAGAGGCAAGAGGGAGCATATGGGAACTCTCTGTATCTGTACTATCTGCACAATTTTTCTGTAAACGAAACACTGCTCTAAAAAATAAAGTGTAGTGACAAAGACAGTGTTTCACTATTAACACTATTAAACTTGCAGTAAAATAGTAGAAACAAAATCAGTAAAGTAGTAAAATCACAGATTTTATCAAAGCGATAATCTATAAGTGAGGCAGTAGGATGGGAAAGGGGCAGAAAACATGTTTTTGTTGTTAGGTGCCCTGGAGTCCATTCCAACTCACAGTGACCCTATATATATAGAAGAACAAAACGTTGCCCGGTCCTGAGCCATTCTCACAATGGTTTCTGTGTTGGAGCCCATTGTTGCAGCCACTGTGTCGATACATCTCATCAAGGATCTTTCTCTTTTTCGCTGACCTTCTACTTTACCAAGCATGATGTCCTTCTTCAGGGACTGTTCCCTCCTGATAACATATCCAAAGTAAGTGAGACAAAGTCTCACCATCCTCACTTCTAAGGAGTATTCTGGCTGTACTTCTTCCAGGACAGATTTGTTCATTCTTCTGGCAGTCCATGGCATATTCCGTATTCTTCGTCAACACCATAATTCAAATGCATCAATTTTTCTTCAGTCTTCCTTACTAACTGTCCAGCTTTCACATGCAAATATCATGACTTGAGTCAGGCACGTATTAGTCATCAAAGTGACATCTTTGCTTTTTAACACTTTAAAGAGGTCTTTTGCAGAAGATTTGTCCAATGCAATACGTTGTTTGATTTCTTGACTGTTCCTTCCATGGGCATTGATTGTTGATCCAAGTAAAATGAAATTCTTGACAACTTCAATATTTTTTCCATTTATCATGATGCTGCTTATTGGTCCAGTAAAGAGCAATGATTTCAATGTTTTTATTTGGGTGGTGTGTACAATAGTGTTCATTTATTGTAACCTACTGACTATATATTATTTTGTATAAAATTTTTATTAATAAAAAATAAATAGATGGTTCATAACCATCTGTAGCACACTGACTCTCAAGAGTACTAGAAATAGGGTGAGACACCCTCCTGGTTTGTCCAGGACTGAAAGGTTTCCTGCATGTTGGACTTTCAGTGCTAAACCTGGGACAGTCCCAAGCAAATCAGAATGATTAATCTCCCTAGAAACACACGAGCAAATTTACAAGTAACTATAAATACCACTAAGAGTCCTGGGGTGGTGCAAATGGTAAACACATTTGGATGCTAACTGAAAGGTTAGAGGTTTTGGTCCACCAAGAGGCATCTTGAAAGAAAAGCCTGGTGATCTACTTCTGAAAAAAATCAGTCTTTGAAAACCCTCTGGAGCACAATTCTACTCTGACACACATGGGTTTGCCATGAATCAACTGGTTGGTTTGGTTGGTGGATGATATTGAAAAAAAAATTCACAAGCTATTCATTAATACCACGTATATAGCAACAAATGTACCTTAAGACAGCAGTTTTTCGAGATTCGTGGGTTCCTTTTTCTACATGCATGTACCTCTATTTATATCACTCTCAAGTTGCTTCTACTAAGTTCCATTTTAGCAAACTTACAATCTGATAACTCTTTGCTTCAAGAACTCTGTAACTATTATTAATGAAGACATTAAGTAAATTTGGCTTAATGCCTAAAGCCTCTTAAACAGAAGGGTATGTCTCTCCAGAATGTATGTGTTGTCATTTGTGATCAAGAGCTTAAATCACTAATCCTGTTAATTAATATATGCCCCGTAGAATTTCGAGTATCACCTCCTGTTAAAGAATATCATGCTTATTACTAAAGTCAGAAAATGGAAGCCATGATCTTTTTGTTAGTGATACTTTCTACAATCAATCCATTTGAAACATAACATCCTGGAACTGCAGAGATAGTTAAGACATGAGCAGAATACTGTCTCAGGAGTCACATCTTGAGAAAGATAGCTTATTGCTCCATTTAAACATCTGTTACTTTCCTAACATTAACCCTTTTTTTTTTCTTGTCACATTTAAGATCAAAGTTTCCTTAAATGCAGACTGCATTTATTTTACTATAAAAATCAAAATTCTTTACCACATGTTATGTAACCTAGCCCATAGAGTCTCTCTCTAAGGCTTCATAACCTACCCCTATACAGCACCTTTTACCCATCTTGCTCTAGCCACACCAGCCTCCTTGTTCCTAGAACATTACAAGCAGGCTTCCACTTCTGAGTCTTAGCATTTTCTCACTGTGACTGCTTCCACCTGTAATATTTTATTGTACAATATCTCCTCCTGCTCCCTCTTTATTCAAATGTTGCCTAATCAAAGTGATCCTTTCAATATGAAATTAGAGAATCTTGATTGAATCTAATAAATTATTTCCTTTTTATAAAATCAAAACTTAAAAGAGCAAACTTAAGTGTCTTTGCAAAAATCAAAATAGGTTTTTTTTTCTTGAAAATCACATGCATTTTCCTCAAAAGTGGCTTCCTATTTTAAACTTCCTTGTGTGATGTGTAAACTTACATAATATTTTATATTATGACATGGCTTAATATTATGACATGACACTGGTGACATGGCTTAATGACAAGTCTGCCTCATGGGCATGGATCAGAGTGACTTAGTCTTTTCTTCTAGCTCTACCTATTTAGACCTGGGTGAATAATGTAAGCCAGTTACTGGACTCTCTTTGCCTCAATTACCTCCATTATCAAATAGGAATCATAGTAATGTTTTATACCTATCTACAGCAGATGCTGAACAGAACATTTATGGAGGTTCTACCTGCTATTTCTTATTCATTTCTCACTTTCACTTGCTTAATTATGCTCATTGGACTAGTATCAGGTTCATAGAAGGAGTGGTTTGAGCCTTTTTACCATTAAATATGTGAGAGTATTATTGCTAGTTTTTTAAAGATTTATATTTTGATTGAGGTATAATTGTAGTGCAGTAAACTGCAAATATTTAAAGTGCACAAATTGGTATGTTTTCATATCTCTCTATTTGTCTGTCTATCTACCTACCTACCTATCTTTTTATCTGCCTATCTTGCTAGCTACCTATCATTTTGGAAGAAAGTCCTGGTGATTTACTTCCAAAATTCAGCCACTGAAAACCCGATGGAGCACATTTCTCCTCTGATGCACATGGGATTGCCATGATTCAGAGCTGACTTGATGACAACTGATTTATACATTATCTGTGCCTGTGTGTATTTATGTGTGTGCAAATATGTGTGTATATGTATGTATGTATATATGTATATATGTACATATATATATTCAGAACAATAATGATAATAAATATTTCCATAATTCCCCAAAGGTTTTTTCATGCCCCTTTATAATACATCCCTTGCTCTAGGGTCTCTCATCCTGTCACCAGGCAATCACTGGCCTGCTTTCTGCCAGTTTAGATTAATTTAAATTTTCTAACATCATACATAAATGGAAAAATATAATACATAGTTTATTTTGTTTGGCTTTTTTTAAATTCAGAATAATTATTTTGATATTGATCCAAGTTATCTAATGTTTCAACAGTTTTTTTTTCCTTTAGAGTATTCCATTGCATGGATATGTTATAATTTATTTATTCTTTCACCTACTGATAGACATGTACAATTTTTCCAATTTTTTGCTGTTACAAATAAAGCTGCTATTAACAGTCATGTACAAATACTTGCATGGACATATCTTTTCATTTCTCTTAGGGAAATGCTTAGGAATGTAATGACTGGGTCACATGGTGGGTATATGCTTAGCTTTTTAAGAAATCACCAAACAGTATTCCAAAGTTGTACTATTTTACATTCCAGTATCTGCCCGGCAAATTTTAGCCTCCTTGTCCTTCCCTATTCTGAACTGTTTCCTCACTTAGGGAGAATGCTAAGATCAGCTTGGGTGTACCCTCTCTGCACTGTTGCCTGGAAAGTATCTCTAGGCAGCAAGGTATTGCTCATCTCAGTTGTTCTTATTGTCTCAGGAATAAACATCTGTTGATGCTGCCAGATGTCCAAAATTTGAAAACCATTGTTTCATCTATTTTTCTGTTTTTTTTTCTAACATGTTTAAGACTGTACAGTAAATCTGGTTCTGGACAGCGTATCATGTACAAAAGCAAGCATGATTATTAGCTTATGGATACAGGCATATCTATTAATAGAACATAACACCTAAGTTCAAATTCATAGAAATAACCCAAAAAACAGTACACTATTTCAGCCATCACTTTATGTTAACAAGGACTCAGAACAAGATCAAAACATTTATTCACTTATTACTCCAATGATATCACTGGCTTGATTAGGCCAATCATTTTCATTATTAAATAATTCATTATTAAATAATTCCTAGTTTCACTCGGATCATCCTTTAAAATAACCTGCATTTAAACATGGCTGTCCAGATTATATGGCTTCACGCTTCTTTTGCTTTTGTAAAACAAACACAGCTTAAATTTTTTTTGCAACGTCACATTCTCTGCCTCTATAATTTTATACCTCTCTTTAAGCACTGGTACCCACTTCTCACCGCGCACCCAGTGCTTTCAACTTCCAGACTCTCTCTACTTCGCTGAACTCCATTTGGCTTAATGTAGCATCCACAGCCTGAATCTAAGAACTTTTGCCAAAGTGATGAGGAGCATGGTATCAACTATGGTGCCTTGTAAAATTACCTCCATACTATCCTGTACCTCTGTTATTTGAACATATTGTTCTAATGATTATGGGAAGAGGGGAGATATTCACTGGTCCAAAAAAAAAAAACCCAAGTAATTATTACAGTAAGTATGAGTCAAAATTGACTCGATAGCCCCTAACAATAATAACAATATATACTCAGAAAGATAAATTTTGCTTACATTTTTAAAAAGGCTATATAAAATTGTAAATATTTCTGCACAGAAAAACAATTCTATTAGCGCCAACTCACAGAGAAGTCTACCACTGCCATTTTGCAGTAATCTGTGATCTTCAGTGTTTCATTCATGGTTAAGTAGATGAATGTACTCACATATAAACTGACATTCACACAAAAACAAAACTCTTTTTTACTCAATCACTTTTGGTGGAAAATGAAATAGAAAGAAAGACTATTTTGGATTTTTTTGAAGTGTATGAACTATAAATGTTAAAAATGCTTATAATGCTCAGATGTATATTTATCTAAAATTAGAATTTATATTAGCTAACTAAATAAATTCCAAATAAATAAATATTTTGGTTCAATGCAGTTGTGAATAGATAATCACTAAGTGCATATTCTATCTTGAAATTATTTGACATTGAAACAGCATTTATATGTAGTTTGAATTCCAAACTTATGTTCATTTATGATTTCCATGAAGTTAAATAAACCTTCCACATTTGGGGTATTACTACATATTGGTGAAGAAGAAATTTCCAAACCAACAGAAGTGCTAAAAGGAAGTGTCAGATTTCCCTCTCTCTAATCATTTTGGCCAGGCAGTTTATAGATTAGATATTATAGAGAAAGCATGACAAGATTTTACCAGCATCAAGGAATTGGAATTCTCCTTACATTCATACATGATGCCCAGAATTTTTGGTGCTTCCTAGAATCTATATTACTAATTCCAGATACTACAGCAATAATTTTCATTCACTACAAATTCTGCTAACAACTCTTGTCAGCAAGAGGAGGAAATAGACTTGATCTATTTTTCACTAAAATTGTACTACTTGGAAAATATTTCTGAGATACTTATAATTTCTCATAGAAATTCTAGGAGTTCTCTTTAATATATGAATTAAAGGAAAGAATGTGCCTTTTTCTGACTGGTTCTTATTAACAAAAGAAAACCTTAAGTAAAGGAGATCAAATATTTAATTGTGACTTTGTCTAGGCATGCATTAGAATGTCCTCAGAAGTAAACAAAAAGCAGAATCAGTTTATTAGGTCGATTAAACGTTCCTTTTTTAGAGATACAGTTTATAGAGCCTTTCTTTCCACTTGGCCATCTGCCGATCATTTCCTCATACAGCACGTATAAAGGGATTGTTTTTCATAACATGCAAGAGCCAAACTGAAACAAAACACAACAAAAACCAACCATACAAAAAACTCAGAACTTTTAGAACAGAAAGGAACCATGGAAAATATCTAGTTCAACATTTCCATTTTATGGATGATAAAGTTGAGCTCAATTTTCATCGGAAAAACTTCTTCAATTTACCCCTATTTTTTAAAATTATCCCTGCAGCTTAATTACACTATATGATTAAAGTACCAACTTTATTCCTATTGGTTTAAGAAAGATATTCACCAAGTCCCAAATTTCATCAATTTTGCTTTGAATTTTAGCACTACTACTCATCAGTCACTCTAATTATATACTTTTATGTATGTTTTAAAAAGCTGACATTGGATTCTTAGTGTGTAATATTCTGCATCACAAACCAAGCAAATTTTTTTGAATAGTTAAATCTAATATCTTCTTTTATTTATTCATAATTGATATAAAGACATCAGAGTATATATATCACATTCTAGATTGGGTAGAAATCTCAATTTTGTCAAGATCTAAACAGAGCAATGCCCTATTTGATTCAGGCCGAATTTCTATTTTCTAGGTTTAGGCATACTTTCAATTTTTTCCCCCCCGCAACCTTTATTTTCTGGACAGAGCCATATAGCATGCTTACTGAATCCTCAAAGCTGGCTGCCAAGTCCCCGCGGTGACCCCTCTGACTTGCCAGGCCAGCGACCTCTAGAGGGCAGTGTGTCAGGAACAGAAGACCCCGGCCGGTTCCGGAAAATTCTCCTGTGGTGATGCCCAGCGTGAGTTGAGCTGTGCCGGTGCAGAGGCCCACGCCCTAGTTGCATCTGAGATCTGTCGCCCGTGGGGGCCTGGGAACCCTGCTGTGCTTTCCGACCCCCTGGGGATAATGCAGTGCCATGTGGAAACGCAGCGCCTCTGTGCAGAAGCCCACGCACTGGCACGAGGACGCCCCCTGTTTGGGGGACCTGATTCAGAGGTCGTTATCCAAATGCTTCTTCTAGGCGTGAAGAGTGAGAAACTCAGTTCATACTGCATACACCGCCTTGATTGCTTCATCTCTGTCTTAGAAAAGTGATAAAAGTAAAGGTGCAGGATACAGTAAGCTTGGGGTGCAGATGCCCGCACCTTCACCACTCCTTGTCCTCATCCGGCGGCTGCAGGTGGGCGAAGCTCAGGAAGACTTGGCGCTAGCGAGATCTGGCCCATGGAGTAGTCGACCACCCGGTACTTCTCCTTGCCTTCTTCTAGAATGCCAAATGCCTTTGCCCAGCTGAGGTCTCGGCACGGCAGGTGGTAGTAGACCATCGCCTGTTGCTCGTCCTCCATGACGCTGCCTGCAAAGGTCAGGTCCACGAAGGCCTTGAGCTTCTCCATCTCCGCCTTCTGCACGTCAACCTGGACCTTGGCCTGCAGGGAGTAGCCGCTGTCGAGCTCGCCCTGGAGGTACTACAGACTGCCCAGACACTTCAACTGGCGCTACACCATGATGGCCAGCCAGATGCACGGGGCCTCGCAATCCTCGATGCTGTGGTTGGTGATGACAGTGGCCTTTCAGGACTATCGGGCCCCTGCCATGTGTCCCAGAGCAGGCACAGGTCCAAGGGGTCCATGCCGGGAGACAGCTCATCCAGGAAGATGACCTCGGGGTCTCCAGTCTGGGCTATGCCGGTGCTCCACTGTGAAGAATAATTATTTGATCACACACTCTAATTAGTAGGATGAGTACAGAGCTACCACTACCTGCTGCACTCTACAACTCAAGAAAAGAAATATTAATATTAGTAAAGAACTAATATTAATGGCTGGTCCATCATCATATGGAGTGGGCCTTTAATAGGGAAGAGAAAAACTATTATAGTAAGGACTCGATAGGGTGATTCCATTCTCTTACTGTGACCTTTAGTTCTCACTCTTTCTCTTTTTTATATTTCTATGTGGCTTGTAAGATGAGGCCCAGATGTACTTTGGGGTTGGAAATTGCTATCCCACTGTAAGGCCAAAGAGAAATCAAGTTGGGGGACAAGGGAAGGGAATCATGGAGCAGACAGCGCATGTCTTCCTTCAGGCTAAACCTTAAATAAAAGCGTAAAGGAACCCTCCAGGCTTCAATGAGGTCCATCATAGTAGGCTGGAAATAAAAGAATTTAGAGGTGTAGCAAAATACATCAAAATATCGTGAATATTCCCTTTGTTGGTTATATATTTATATATATAAACTTGAAAATGTGGCTACGACAAATCTTAAGTGTGTCTCTTATAAAGACAATAGTCAGATTATTATTTTAACTTGATCAAGTATATTTATTGTAATCTTTGACTTATTTGAATATTTTATTTTACAATCTTAATTTTCATGTTCCATTATATTCAATTTGTATGTTTTATTTTCTTCTACTCATTCTACCCTTCCTTTTGATTGCCTGAGAGTTTTTTTCCAATCTGTTATTTTCTATACTAGCTTGTAAATTATGCATTATACTTCTAATTTTTGTTGTTATTCTAGATATTATAACATCAACGCCCAGGTCATCAAAATCTAAAAATTGTCAATGTCTGTACTACTGTCCCCCAGTGCAAGGATTTAATAATATTTTAATATCAAACACTCCTCTTGTATTTATATGCTGGTTTTACTACGTATATTTAAAACCAGAGAACACCATTACTATTGTTTTTAAGTACACATTTCTTTAAATTTACTCAACATATTTATAACTTTCTTTGTTCTTTTTTTTTATCTTGGAATTTTTGTTTGGTATTATTTCCTTGTGCCTGTACTACCTCTTTAAGAATTATTTTAGTAAGATTTAGTTAATATTAAAATTTATCAGTTTTTTCCTTCATTTGCTTGAAAGTGTCTTTTTCAGCTCATGCTTAAAAAAATATGTTTGTTGATAATAATACAATGGCAAGTTGACAGTAATTTTCTCTTGGTGTAATGCAAAATATTCTGCTATCTTCTGACTTTCATTGTTTCTTTTGAAAAGTCAGTTGTTTGTCTAATGTTTCACTGAAAGTAATTTATTTTTCTTATACTTTTACAAATCAGCATAGCTTTACACAGTTTGTTAAAAATTCTTAAGCCAAAAGCAGGTTTCATAACTTTACGTACTTCCCTTTGTTCCTATTTTACTGATGAACTTGATGCATTTTTTAAAAGAGTTGTCCATATTTGAACTAATTTTTAATTATTTTCAGTGGGTGGTCAGGGCTGCTGGTCCAGAAAGCTTCAAGAATTTGAAATAAGTGTGTGTGTGTGTGTGTTTAACTATTGTTATGCTTAAGAAAAATTTTGGAGTGATGACTGACCTGCACCTAACCAAAACTAAAAATTTTCAGTTAATCAAATGTACATAACTGATCACATTTGTAATATATATTAGATAAGGTAATATTAAGAAGTCCTGGTGGTGCAATGGTTAAGTTCTTGGCTGCTAACCAAAAGGTTGGCAGTTACAACCCACCAGTGTCTCCACGAGAGAAAAGACCTGGCGATCTACTCCTATAAAGACTACAGCCTAGAAAACCCTAGGAGCAGTTTTATTCTATCATATATGGTCACTGTGAATCATAACTGACTGGACAGCATACAGCAACAACAATTGCAGATGGCTTTGCTGAAGAGGAGAGAAGTCTATTACACGATTATTTCAGATAATGGCCAAAAGACAATCCAAAAAATATCTTTACAAGCTAAGATGCCTGGACGATTACATAATTCATACACTTCCGAAAAGCAAAATCTCAGTTTTCTCTGACTCAATCTTTTTGTTTTGACCACAAACAATAAAATGAATTATCAATTTCACCATATCATTTGATACAACATAATCTAAAAGTTGCTGCCATTATATGTATATACATATACATAAAAACAAACAAACAAAAAACTTTGGTTTGAATGGCTCATTTCCGATCTTTCATATCAATTATTATGAGGGGTGGTTCTTATGTACTGTTACAGCAACAAAGCCAAGTACTAATCATTTCTTATTTTATGATAGTTAAAGAGAGTTACCTGAGCTGCCTGAAAACAAGTGATAACTGTATTTAAATGACCAATCTTAAGTGAATATCTCTATTACAAAGCAATCTTCCCTAAAGAATGGTGCCAGAGTAAGAACTTTTCTTTCTGAGTGTGTCTTTCCAGACTCGCTGCCGTCTAGTCGATTCTGACTCTTAGCGACCCTATAGGATGGAGTAGAATTGTCTCAGAGAGTTTCCAAGACTGTAATCTTTAACTGACTTGATGGCAATGGGAATCTTTATGGAAGGAGATGGTCACAACATTCTCTGCAGAGTGGCTGAAGGGTTGGGTTAGAAGCTGAGCGCTTAACCACCATGCCACCAGGGCTCCTTGGTGTCTTTCTTTACCTATACATAAATCCAGGCTATTAGAAAGGATGGAAATAAGTTTTATTTTAATGATTGATACAATTAAATTCAGTTTTGGCTAAATGCATTCCAATGGATTACATAGTTATGTTTTTTCTTCTTTCAATAATTTGATATAAGACCAAAGAAGAATTGATGTCTTTGAATTACGATGTTGGTGAAGAATATTGAATATACCATGGACTGCCAGAAGAATGAACAGCTCTGTCTTGGAAGAAGTACAGCCAGAATGCTTCTTAGAAGGGAAGATGGTGAGACTTCGTCTCACATACTTTGGACATGTTATCAGGAGGCATCAGTCCCTGGAGAAGGATATCATTTTTGATAAAGTAGAGGGTTAGTGAAAAAGAAGAAGACGCTCAACAAGATGGATTGACACAGAGGCTGCAACGATGGGCTCAAACACAGCAATGGTTGTAAGGATGGCTCAGGACTGGGCAGTGTTTTGTTCTGTTGTACATGGGGTCGCTATGAGTTGGATCTGACTGGATGGTACCTAAGAATAATAACAACAAGCCTGTACAAGGGAGAAAAAAGATAAGAGGGTTAACTTTGTTTTTCTCAATCCAGGAGGAATACTTTATAGTATGAAGCCTTAAATTGCTAACCTTTTCACATGATAAAATAAATATTTATACATCCTCAACATTTGGTTTCATTATATTTAAACACTTGCTTTATAAATTAATCCTTCACAGCAAGTCTCAGAATGTTTGAATTCAGAAGACTGTTATAATGAGGGTGCTGGGTGCAATAACAGTGTTGCACACTACATTCCGTTCCCCAATTATCTGTGCTACTTTTTTTTTTTTTTGGTGGTAGATATTTCTGTCAATTTTAATTTTATCTTGGCTGAAACATAAAATGGTGTGAAGCCTAAGCAGATGGTTGTCACAAACAGAGGCATACAAATGAAATTTATGGGAAAATTTCCAGTCTGGTACAGAAGAGGGAATTAGTCACCAAACTCATTTTATTGTTCATGAGTATTATGTGCCAAATCCTTCATATAACATGTGGAAAATGATTCAATTTGTGAACCCAAACAATTTATAAAACATTTAACTGAAATGACAATATCACTGTTTGTAAGCAGCTAGTAATTGTCAATGTGCTACAATGATTTTCTTATTAATATGCACAAAGAAAATGTATATAACAAAAGAATGAATTGGGAAGCAAACAGTTTATGCTTATTTTTGCATTGTTGAGCAATATTTGCTTTACACTGGATTGTGGTCTATTCAAATTAATTTTAGGAGGAAAGATGTGTACTTATGAGCTGAGGGAAGTTAAGTGAAGGGGTATTTGAGTATTCACGCCCCCTTTTTCTTAGGGTAACTTATTCCAAATGTAAATGGATTCATCCCTTGAATCCAAACTTTGTAGAAAAGAGAGAAGAGAATGGAGAACATTCTGTATGAATGTCTGAAAAAGAGGTAAGAAAAGCCAATAGTTAGTCTTATATCTTATGAGTTTCTGAGAAACCTCTCATATTTTAATATAGAAGGGTATGGGCAAATTGTATTTCTTCAGATATTTCTGATATTGTAGATTAACCCAAAAAACTTCTGGAAGATACTCAATTGTCAAGATACTCTGAAGGGAGATCACTTTTCTTATTCCACGAAATAGGTTTAATTCAGATTTACTATGCAATAGATATAAACTTCCAATATGAAACTGAACCACAGGACCTAGAGCCACTTCAAACCAAAGCAGATCATCAGACTAACCTCAATGTTAACAGCATCTCCAGACTCCTATCTGTCTTCTCCCTAAGATACATCTAAAGGAGCAAATGCTGGAAAATGGTTTTTACCTTGTTTACCCTAAGGAAAGTCTTGGTGTGAAGTAGTCATTTTTGAAGGAGATATAAGAATATGAATTAAATAAATTTGCCTGAATAAGAGGAAACATTACATGTTTATCATTTGTGCAACTAAATGTTTTATTTTAAGCACTTTTAGGACATAGTATCAAATATAGTTTTTGTCTTTCAGATATTTCATTGTATTGATTAACTATCACAAAATTTTTTATAAAAATGTAGATGTCATACTTTATAGTTAATGCTCCCCACCAAAAACATAAAAAAGGAATATGTTAGGTACTGTCAAGTCAATGTGTGCAGAATAGAACTGCTCCATAGGGTTTTCTATGCTGTAATCTTTATGGGAGGAGATCACCAGGTCTTTCTTCTGCAGAGCTTTGGGTGGGTTCAGACTGCCAACATTTCGATTAGAAGTCGACCTCTTAACTGTTGTGCCACTAGAGCTCCTATTAAAGTAATACATACGCATTTATATCTATATATAGCTAGATATATTATCTACCTATGCATCTGTCTCTACCACCTATCTGTCATTTTGTCGTACTGTGGTGGCTTGTGTGTTGCTATGATGCTAGAAACTATGCCACTGGTTTTTCAAACACCAGCAGGGTCACCTATAGTGAATAGGTTTCAGCACAGCTTCCCCATTAAGATACACTAGTAAGGAAGGCCAGAAAATCTATTTCTGAAAATTTGTCAATCGAAACCCTGTGGATCACAAGAGAATATTGTCTGATATAATGCTGGAAGACGAGCCCACTAGGTCGGAAGGCACTCAGAATACACACTGGTCACAACAACGGACTCAAAGATACCAACAATGATGAAGACGACACAGGACTGGGCAGTATTTTATTCTGTTGTACATGAGGTTGCTATGAATTGGAGCCAACTCAAGGTAACTAAAAACAACATCTTTTTTCTTCCTCTCTCTCTCCCTCCCTCCCTTCCACCCTTCCTTCCTTTCTCTTTCATGATGTATCTATCTTATCAGAGAGAGAAAGAGGGGGTGTGGAGTGAGAATAATTAGAAAAGTTGGGTATTTTTAAATTTTTAGACATCTGTTTAAAGGCAACGGAGAGCTGCTCAAGGGTACAGAACTACGAGGGTCATTATTACAGCGAGGGAAAGCCCAAAGAGTTAAGCCAACATTCTGCATCGGGTGCTTCTCTAAGGTGCACCTGCCAATTCTGGGTGCAGGGCAAGAGGCTGACGATCTAGGCTTTTCCCAGGCAGAGTTTTTGCTATAGGAGAGATAAATCATCAGTGCATTTGGTAGAATTACTGGGTTGGAAAGATAAAACTGGGGACATGAGGAGACTGAGCCAGTTTTTCCCTTAGGGTGAAGATTTTTCCCAGAGACAAGAGATCCTAGGGCCCAGATAATTTTTTAGCAGTTCCCTCACATTTCTACTCTGTCCTTTAGGGTCGTTATGAGTCGCAATCAACTCGACGGCAACCAGTTGCAATCATCAACAGACTGGAGTCTAAAAATCCTCCTTTTTTCAGAAACTGGTTGCATATTGATCCTCTCAACATTCCTTGTCAAGGAGGGAAATCATCAGTTTTGGGCTAAGTACCTATTGGCAATGTCATGTCTAGGTCTCTGACTTTCAGGGACATCAAAAGTCCCTCTGACTTCTCTCCATTTCCATATCCTTCTGCACAATTGTTGACACTTTCCAGATCTTGCTGACAGGTGATTTGGCACTACTTGTTCCTATTTTGCTGTTCATGATAATATTTTATCATTTAGTTTGTTGCAGAGATTGTCTGTGGATTTGATTATTTCTGCTTGCTCTGATTTGCAGTAGAATTCATAGATTCCATAACTATAACACCACTATCCTGCTATCAGCTACATAAGTTATTTTTTATTTTTTAAATTTTATTGCTGTACTTTAAGTGAAAGTTTACAACTCAAGTTAGTTTCTCATACAAAAATTCATACATACATTGTTATGTGACCCTAATAGCTTTCCCTAAACTGTGACAGCACACTCTTCCTTTCCACCCCTGATTTCCCACTTCCATTCAAACAACTTCTGACCCTCTCTGGGTTCTCATCTCACCTTCGGACAGGAGCTGCCTGTTTAGTTTCATGTATCTACTTGAGCTAAGAAGCACACTCTTCACAAGTATCATTTTATGTCCCGTAGTCCAGTCTGATCTTTGTCTAAAGGGTTGGCCTCAGGAATGGTTTTAGTTCTGGTTTGACAAAGTCCAGAGGCCATGCATTCTGGGGTTCCTCCAGTCTCAGTCAGACTATTAAGTACAGTCTTTTTACTAGAATTGAGTTCTTCCTCACTTTAGTCCTGCTCCATCAGGGACTCTCTGTTGTGTTCCCTGTTAGGGCAGTCACTGATGGTAGCCAGGCACCATCTCGTTCTTCTGGTCTCAGGCTGATGAAGTCTCTGGTTCATGTGGCCCTTCCTGTCTCTTGGGCTAATACTTTCCTTGTGCCTTGGTGTTTTTCATTCTTCTTTACTCCGATGGGTTGGGACCAGTTGATGCATCTTATGGATGCTCGCTAGCTTTTAAGACCCCAGACGCCACTCGCTAAAGTAGGATGCAGAACATTTTCTTAATAAACTTTGTTATGCCGATTGACCTAGATGTCACCTGGAAGCATGGTCCCCAGACCTCTGCCCCTGCTACTCTGTCCCTCAAAGTGTTTGATTGTATTCAGGAATCTTCTTAGCTTTCGTTTAGTCAAGTGGTGCTGACTTCCCTGTAGTGTGTGCTGTCCTTCCCTTCTCCTAAGATAATTCTTATCTACTATCTAGTTAGTGAATACCCCTCTCCCTCCCCACCCTCGTAACCATCAAAGAATGTTTTCTTCTGTGTATAAACCTTTTCCTGAGTTGTTATAATAGTGGTTTTATACAATATTTGTCCTTTTGTGACTGACTAAATTCACTCAACATAATGCCTTCCAGATTCCTCCATGTTATAAGATGCTTCATGGATTCATCATTGTTCTTTACCATTGCGTAGTATTCCGTTGTGTGAATATACTATAATTTGTTTATCCATTCATCCATGATGGTTGTTTCCATCTGTCATGGTATGAATTATGTCCCCCCAAAAACGTGTGTATCAGTTTGGCTAGTCCATGATTCCTGGTACAGTGTGATTTTCCTGTATGTTGTAAACCTGCCTCTATGATGTTAATGAGGGAGGATGGGTGGCAGTTGTGTTAGTAAGGCAGGAACTGATCTACAAGACTGGATTGTGTCCTGAGGCAATCTCTTGAGATACAAAAGACAGAAGTGAGGAGTGAGACAGGGGGACTTCATACCATCAAGAAAGCAGTGCCAGGAGCAGAGCGCTTCGTTTGGACCAGGGTCCCTGCGCCTAGAAGCTCCTAGTCTAGGGGAACACTGATGAGAAGGCAGACAGAAAGAGAAAGACTTCCCCTGGAGCTGATGCCCTGAATTTGGACTTTTAGCCTACTTTGACTGTAAGGAAATAAACTTCTCTTCGTTAAAACCATCCACTTGTGGTATTTCTGTTATGGCAGCACTAGATAACTAAGACACCATCTTTTTGCTATCGTGAACAGTGCTGCAGTGAACATGGGTGTGCATATATCTTTTCGTGTGATGGGTCTTATTTCTCTAGGATATATTCCAAGGAGAGAGATTGCTGGATCATATGGTACTTCTATTTCTAGATTTTTAAAGAAGTGCCAAATTGATTTCCAAAGTGGTTGTACCATTTTACATTTCCACCAACAGTGGATAAGTGTTCCAGTCTCTCCACAGCCTCTCCAGCATTTATTATTTTGTGTTTTTTGATTAATGCTAGCCTTGTTGGTATGAGATAGTATCTCATTGCAGTTTGGATTTGCATTTCTGTAATGGCTAATGATCCTGAGCATTTCTTCATGTGTCTGTTAGCCACCTGAATGTCTTCTTTGGCAAAGTGCCTGTTTATATCCTTTGCCCATTTTTTCACCAGGTCATTTATCTTTTTGTTGTTGAGGTTTTGCAGTATCTTGTAGATTTTAGAGATTAGACACTGATTGGATTTGTCATAGTCAAAATTTTTTTCCCAGTCTGTAGTTTGTCTTTTTACTCTTTTGGTGAAATCTTTTGATGAGCATAAGTGTTTGATTTTTAGGAGCTCCCAGTTATCTAGTTTCTCTTCTCGTTTTGTTCACTGTTACTTATGGTTCGCATTCTATTTATGCTATATATTAGGGCTCTGAGAGTTGTCCCTATTTTTTCTTCCATGATCTTTATCATTTTCAATTTTGTATTTAGGTCTTTGATCCATTTTGAGTTAGTTTTTGTGCATAGTGTGAGGTATAAGTCTTGTTTCAGTTTTTTGCAGATGGATATCCAGTTATGTCAGCACCATTTATTAAAGAGACTGTCTTTTCCCCAATTAATGGACTTTGGGCCTTTGTCAAATATCAGCTGCTCATAGGTGGATGAATTTATGTCTGGATTCTCAATTCTGTTCCACTGGTCTATGTATCTGTTGTTGTAACAGTACCAGGCTGTTTTAATACTGTGGCGGTTGTTTGAAAATCAGGTAGTGTGAGGCCTCCCACTTTGTTCTTCTTCCTGAGTAATGCTTTACTTATCCGGAGCCTCTTCCCTTTCCATATGAAGTTGATGATTTATTTATCTATATCATTAAAAAATGCTATGCTGTTGGAATTTTGATCTGGATTGCATTATCTTTAGATCGCTTTGGGTAAAATTGACGTTTTTCACAATGTTGAGTCTACCTGTCCATGAGCAAGGTATGTTTTTCCACTTACGCAGGTCTCTTTTGGTTTCTTGCAGTAGTGCCTTGTAGTTTTCATTGTATAGGTCTTTTATGTCTCTGGTTAGATTTATTACTAAGTATTTTATCTTCTTGGGGGCTATTGTAAATAGTATTGATTTGGTGATTTCCTCTTGGAAGTTCTTTTTGTTGGGGTAGAGGAATCCAACTGATTTTTGTATATTTATCTTGTATCCTGAAACTTTGCTGAAATCTTCTATTAGTTCCACTAGTTTTCTTGTGGATTCTTTGGGGTTTTTCTGTGTATAAGATCATATTATCTGCAAACAGATACTTTGACTTCTTCCCTACCAATTTGGATGCCCTTTATTTCTTTTTCTAGCCTAACTGCTCTCGCTAGGACCTCCAGCACAATGTTGAATAAGAGTGGTGATAAAGGGCATCCCTGTTTGGTTCCTGTTCTCAAGGGGAATGCTTTCAGACTCTCTCCATTTAGGATGATGTTGGCTGTTGGCTCCTAAGTTATTTTTTAATGAATACCCACTACTCTGTGAAATTTTTAGTTTTAAGAAACATTTTCTTTCCTTCAATAAAATTTTCAGTATTTTCTCCCCACCCCCCACCAAGTCTCTTAAGTATCTCCTTTGGAAAATCCTAATAGTCAGTCGATAAAAGGACTTGGATTATCGTCCATGCCTGTACTGCCTTGTCTATATTTTCCTTACCTTCATTTCTCCACTTTACAATCAGATAGTTTGGGGCACTTTTATCTCTTAAATCAACGTCTCTCTTTAGTTTGTCAGGCTCTACTATTTATTCCATATTTCTGGTTCCTACGTTTTCATTATTTTCATGTGGCTCTTTTTCAAGTTGACCTCCTTGCTAATTCAAAACCTTTAATGGATGTTATTTACAACTATAATTTCAGTATCTTAATATTACTTAATTCAATATCTTTTTCAGATATTTTAGTTCTTTCTATTTACTTGAATGTCTTATTTCCTGTTTTGGAGACTTAGATTTACTTCCACAAAAAAATATATCTTAATGCATTTTGTAATTGTTGTTTGTGATGTAAACTTGTATGAAAGTTTTCTATTTTATATTCAACAGTTTTTTTTTTTTAGTTGCTTCATCTCAAGACCTTTGGAATTCACATTCCCAAAATAAGCCCTGTATTAACACCTTCAGGTCAAAGGCTGGCATTGTTTCCATTCTTTTATGTGTATCTTTGTTTTTTTCTCTGGTTAAAATCAAACATAATTTTTCTTCTGAATCTTAGGTGAATAGATGGAGTCATTGTCTCTCTCTCTCTTTTTATCTTTTATAATTGAGAAACATGGTGCTACCCTTCACTTCAGACATGGAGCTCAAGTCATGTTCCTCACGTTGATGGTATATATTGACCCCAGATCTAGTTCAGGCATTGAAACAATAGCCTTTGGCACTTGTATCTGACACCAGCCTTTTTAGAGTGACGTTAGTGCCAGCCTAGAAGCATTGCTTTCCTGGTAACATTTATTTGTAGAAATTCCTCTAGTTTTTACACTGATATGTATTTTAATAGTTTCCTTTTTTAAAACATTTTACCTCTCATATATATGCTTTAAGCAGATTTTCAAGTTCCAGAACGTGTTTGTGTTACCATCTTGCCACAAAATTTTAGCAATAATCACATTTTCAGGAATATTTAGGGGATTAGAAAGGCACTCACTAGCATGGGGATCTCTTTAATAAACATTGACCCAATTACCTGCAGCTATATTTTTAATTCTGTATGTGACAGCCAGCAAAAACAGTTTATCATCTAACACATGAAGCATATCTTAAATTTTGGTCCTGTGTCTAATTATTTCTGAGTCTCAGCAAAGCTTCAGAATAGCCATGGTCTCCTTCTAATTAGTGTGAAAATGTGGCTGTTCATTTCTTCCTTCCAGGAAGACAGTAAGTTCGTAAAGGCAGAGATAAAACACTCTACTTCCAGAGTAGACACCGTGGAGATGAGCAAATTTCTTTCTTCCCTAGGTCACTTGTCCAGATGGATCACCACATGCGTCGTAAATATTCTTCCTATGATTAATGAGTCACTTGGCACAAACAAACATGGCTTAGTCATACTTTCAGGAATGAAACCCCCAAGAGACCTTTCTTATATTTATGTACTGGAAAGGTCATGGATCAGAAATGTGGCTCAACATGAGTTGTCACTAATAATCTCATAAACTGAATAATATTACTTAGCTTATGAAAGTATTTATCATAAGACCCTAAATTATAACTCATAAAATAGGTTCATAATTTTAAATAGAATGGTCTTGGAAAAATTCAGAGGCAGATATACCATTATTAGCTATGTTATCATAAAAATACATTTTTCATATAATAATGGTAATTTTTATTCTTGAAAATAAACTCTATATAAAAAGCAAAACAAAAAAAAATTTCCTAAATTTTCATTGTTATAAATCAATGGCAGTATCTGCCAAGGTAATCAGAAAAGTTGGGTTTAATTTTAACATGCTTGAAGCATTATTTAACCTCTGCTTACCTCCCTTAACAACATAGAAAAAAAAAAAAAAGAAATCATGTAGATAACAGTGAAACACAAAGGTAAGAACATACCTTCTACAAAATATTATTTTATTGCAACAAAAACATAAGCTAACCTTACTGTAAATCATCAGAGTACAGCACTATAGAAACTGATAAGCACCAAAGATACTGATATTGAACTAAAGCCCCTGGCTTGTAAATCAGAATTGCTGGTTAGAAATAGAACATAAAATTTCCTTAGTTTGTATTTTAACCTTACAAAACTACCCTGTCTAATTACATGCCCCTGAATCAGTAACCTGAAAATTCACATTGGTCATAAAGCAAATCAAATTTCCCCAGGTTATTAAAGGCAGAGTTATTTTGGCAACTTTTTACTCTAATTCCTACACCAGTGTTTCCCAAAATATGGTTTGTAAAACAATGGCTTTATAGCATGTTGATAGGCATAACAGAAGTTCCTCATTGTCTGAGTATAATTGACAGCAGGAAAGACTAACCTAAGTAAATTCACTTAAAAACCCATTTAAATGCATATTAGAGAATTTTAATATTTTGATTTGCACTCTATCTTACATAATCAAATGGAAAATAATGGAAATCAGTTAAGAACGTTACCTAATAAAATTTATGTTATATACAGAGCCATTGTGGCACAGTGGTTAAAGCTACCAACTGCTAATGGGAAGGTTGGAGGTTTGAAAGCACCAGCAGCTCTGAGGGACAAAGATGTGGCGGACAGCTTCTGTAGAGATCAACAGTCTTGGAAACCGGATGGGGTTGATATGAGTTGGAATCAACTTGATGGCAGTTGGCTTTATCATAATATGATCATTTTAGAAATGAAGAATGGTGATGTCATTCTTTGCATGGTTTTCCTAGAGATACCACCAAATTGTATGTTACCACACTCACAACTTCACATTTACTTTTTATAAAAAATCATGAAGAGAATCATTTTTACAAAAATATTTGAAAGCTAATTCAATTGTCTTAAGGGCGTTTTAATTTTCTGATATTCAAATAACTCATTGAATCTTTTGTAACATTTTTTTCTCAATTTATAATGATTGCACTGTATTTGCTTTGCTTAACCCTATAATACGATCAAGTAGAGACCGCTGCTACTGTGCTGATTATTTACCTGTTGTTTCTCAACCTCACACAACTGAGAGTGGGAGTCTCAAACTATATTTGCCAGGCTCTCTTCTGGGGGGCTTTCTCAAGTCCCTGCCAATAGGAGACTGTGTTAGGAAATTGCCAGGCAGAAAGAGCACATACTTTCTTCCGTCTGTCAAAGTATGGAAGTTGCTGGAGGTTGCCTTGTGGCAACAGGGGTAAGATAATTTTGGATTCCAGCAGCCTGAGCAGAGACAGAACACTTATTGGCACTTCCAGCCCTGGTTGCCACTGTACTTTTTTGGGTGTCTTCAAACCAAATGCAATGTCTTCAAAATACACCAGCAGTTCCAAGTTTGTGAGTTCCAGCCCAGAAGTGGTAGCAGCTACACTATATTACTTGTTCTTTATACTCCTCCAGTGACTCCTCATTTTATCTTTTGCTCTTGTAGTCCTTTAAACAACTTTGTAATCAATTCTGTGTATTAAATTCAGCCTTTTTGAAATAAACAGTGTGATTTCTGTTTTTTGACAGTGCCCTTTGAAACAAGAACAGAAATGATGATTTTTATGGGCAAGAATACATTTTTATGTTAAGCATGACAGACTGAGTAGATACACATTTCTAAGTTTCCTGTTTGTGAGGGAGTATTTTAGTCTTATGATTATATTTGTTTCTCTAGCATCTAGGTACTTTAGGAACTAATATGATAAATTCTTCCACAGCAGTGATGCTTTTTAATCAGAGTAAAGGTTATGATAGTCAAATAATTCTGACAAAGATAGGTTAAAGTAAGTTAAACAGGACTTTTTACAGTATAAATGTTCATTTTGATTTTTCAATAGGATTATGTCATATATTTTCCAAATTGCTTGCTCGTCTCTTTTTTTCTTTTTCTTCTTGCAGAGTGTGTCAAAATCTGGTGCTTAGCAGAATACTTTTTCCAAATGCTGCCCTATGCTATTTGCTCTAGGTCTCATTTCTTCCCTCGATTGCTTCTTCAATTTTCTTAATAAAATATTTAGGACTATGATCTTAAGTCCAAACAGCACTGCCCTTTTCTTTTATCTTTTCATAATTGTAGCTATAACCATCCTATAGAATGTCCTAACACATCCTTCCCAGACATCATCTCCATCAGTCCCTCCTCAAAAGGTAATTTTCATCAGTGAGCATGATTTCATGCCTCCTTATCTTCCCCTCAATGTGCAGCATAGCAAAATCAGGAATTGACCGGAAGCCTCAAAAAGAAAAAAAAGTTAGGACACATTTAACATAATTTCAGTAGTTCCTCTGACAACTTAGTTCAGGATATTAAATCCTCTCACGTATTTGGAGGATTTATTTATTTCCTTTGTTCTTTAGAAAAGGAGATTGCATTTGTATTCTATTGCTGTGTAAGTAATCACCCCAAAACTGTGAGTGACTTAAAACAACATTTATTATCTCACAGTGTTTTTAAGTCAGTTATTTCGAAATAGCTTAGCTGGTTATTGGGCTCAAGTTCTCTCATCAGACTGTAGTCGACATGTCAACTAGCACAGCGGTTATCTGAAGGCTTGACTAGGCCAGAGTTCCTCACTGAGTGTTCTCAAGGGACCTCAGTTCCTCGTCATGTGGACCTTTCCCTACTGCATGGAATCCAGCTTGCCACTGTTCAAACCATCCATGAGAGAGGCAGAGCCACAATGTCACTCATGACCTATCCTAAGAAGTGACATTCACGTCTGGCTTATTCTGTTGGTCATACAGACTAACCCTGATAAAATTTGGGAGGGGACTACACAAGGCTCGGGATACCAGGAGGACAAGATCATTTGGGCCATCTTGGAGGCCAGCTACAATAGGTACAGAAACGTAAAATACAATATTAAATTAAATTTTGACACCTATTACTAATGTCTTTATAAGTTTTTATTTTAAATATTTTGTCAATGTAATCTGTATCTCAGGATTTATAACTCTGCGACTCTTGATATTATCAAGATCCTGAGCTGTTCCATAATTTTATGCCAGCTGGGAAACTGATGACTTAGTGGTTAAGAGCTATGGCTGCTAACTAAAAGGTCGGCAGTTCGAATCCACCAGACACTCCTTGGAAACCCCATGGGGCAGTTCTACTCTGTCATAAGGTCACTACGAGTTGGAATTGACTTGAAGGCAACAGTTTTTTTTTGGTCAACACAATGAGGAGCACTGGTGGTTCAGTAGTTAAGTGTTCATCTGCTAACCAAAAGGTTAGCAGTTCAAATCCACCAGTGACTCCTTGGAAATCCTATGCAGCAGTTCTACTCTGTCCTATAGGGTCACTATGAGTCAGAATTGACTGGACAGCAGTGGATTTGTTTTTTTTTGTTCAACCCAATGAATATCAAGGAAGTTTTGTTCCCAATCCGGGACATAATTGAGTAACTGAGTAATAGGTATGAGACAGGTAAGAAGTTTCTTTACTGCACTCAGTGCTCACACATTTATTTTAGAACTGACTTTTGGTCATGTGTCAAAGAAAGTAGTTCATAATAGACTGGAAAATGAATAATAAATTTATATATTAAATAATTCATATTAGACTACTTGTCATGATCTAAATAATGAAATGCATACAACAAAATAAAATATTTTTCTCATAAAATTATCCCTTATGATTTCAAACTGTCAGGTAACTTCAGTGTGTCAAACTCAAATGACCTAAATACTAACTGGAATGGCTAGTCAAAATGTAGCCTTAACTTATAAAGAAAAGTTAGAGATGGAACCATTTCCCTGTGCCTTACGTCTGAATTCACCCCCTTAGAAGGTTTTTAGCAACTAGAACTGATGTAACATTTAAACCACTAAAAACATTTAAGGATAACAGAATCCAACAAATGGAAACTAATAAAAGTATTACCAAAGTTCACCATCTATAATCCCTTTTAAAAGTTTTTAGGGTCTTTAATGCTTCATAGCAGGCCAAAAATTATACTTACTTTCAACATCTCAGAAGCAACAGACCCAGCAGGATGAGATAGTCTACTTTGTTTGTACTTTGAGCCATGGTATTGGATGACTCTTTTCAGATAAATGTTGCCATATTTAAATAAAATGTCTATAGCACACTTAGCACATAGGAAATGACACAGGCCAAAAAATTAGACACAAAAATCTCGTCAGAAAATGCTTTGATTCTTCAACATTTTAAAACAACTTAGTAAATTTTAAGCTTCATAATATCAGAACAATGCATTTATATAAAAATATACAGAATTTTTCATTTTTTTCCAACAAATTAGAGACAAAAATCTCATCAGAAAATACTTTGATTCTTCAACATTTTAAAACAACTTAATAAATTTTAAGCTTCATAGTATCAGAAGAACAATGCATTTATATAAAAATATATAGCATTTTAAATTTTTTTCTAGTCATAACATTCATAATGATAAAAAATTTTACATTCATATTTACTGTTTGCTTCTCTACCCACTGATCAGATATTCCATTTTGAATTTTTTTGTAATAACTTCAAGTAAGTACATTTTATATCTCTCATCCCTTATAAATAGTTCTCATGATACCTGTTTTTATTGAATATGGAGAGTGTGATAATAATACCTCGTCTTGGTTTTTTCATTGAAAAAAATGACTTGATTCTCAATTATATCTGCTGTTTACCTTGCACTTTGCCAAGCTTTGGGCGAAATTCAGTGTTTCTATCCTGTTCTCCGTTCCTAGAAATGAATCTGGCAGAGATCAATCTGAGGGCCTCAAGGCCTCATAAAATTTGCAAATATAGCCCTGAAAAATCTCTAATTTCCTTTGGAGTAGTGCTGCATTCTCAGTCAGTTTCAGAAATTTCCTGGAACAAAAACACAGACTCCTATCTCAGTTGTTTCTAATAGGTCTGTTTCAGATCAACAAGCGTAAGGTGATGCTGCCGCGAGAAGGTACCCATGACGCTGCTGCTGCTGCCTGCTATAAACCTTGTCTTAGCACAACTCGCCTTTAAACCCTTTCAGTTGTACATGGCTAAGAACTTCCATTGTTGTTTTTATGACAATGAGAATTCAACTGGATAGCAGAAACATTGTTATTAAAGTTGTGGTATCCAATTGAGTTAGACTGAAAAATTGAACCAACTGGACACTAATGTTGGTTTTATATGAATGCACTCCTTGAAATTTTAATTCACTTAGTATTAGGGAATGACTTTTCTTCTCTTAGGAGCACTGACACCATAAATATATATTGGTTTTAACGGTGGAGTTCATATCAGTTTATAGATATCCCTCTGCACCTTAGCAGTTTTCACCAACAGAAATGATCCCTCAATTCTGAGACCTTTTCACCACCACTATGTTGACCACTGTAGCTGTGAGATTTTGCTAGATAATTTTACTTCAGGTTATTGAAACGTCTAAACTTCAGAAAGAAGACACTGTTTCCATCAATGTCTGTAATTTCCAGGAAGACACAACCAATTTGGAAAAAACAAAAAACAAAAACCTATCCAAATTTATCTATCATTTCTTATAGAGTCTTCTTAAAAAATAACAACATTAAGTATTTGTTTACAACTGAATTGTTAAGGACATATTCAAATATGCTCCCAAAAATGCAATCATTCAAAAAACATCTTGCCGATCAAATCTCTGTGGGATGATCTGGTAGTGTTGTTGGCCCCTTTGATTTCTTAGAAGCCTAGGCACATAGCATAGTCTATGTTTTGGAGCTAATTGCTGACTCAACAGTTTGTTCATTATTGCTTTTTGTCTTAGTCATCTAGCGCTGCTCTAACAGAAATACCACAAGTGGATCACTTTAACAAAGAGAAGTTTATTCTCTCACAGTCCAGTAGACTACAAGCCCAAATTCAGGGTGTTAGCTCCAAGGGAAGGCTTTGCCTTCTCTGTCGGCTCTGGAGGAAGGTCCTTGTCATGAGTCTTCCCTTGGTCTAGGAGCATCTCAGCATAGGAACCTCAGGTCCAAAGGATGCAGTCTGCTCCCGGCACTGCTTTCTTGATGGTATGAGGTTCCCATGTGTCTCTTCTGTCTTCTCTCTTTTATATCTCAAGAGACATTGGATTAAGACACTATCTAATCTTGTAAACCTCATCAGTATAACCTCATCATAGTGATAGAGTTTATGAGACATAAGGAAATCACATATAACCTCATCGTAGTGATAGAGTTTACAACACATAAGGAAATCACATCAGATTTACAAAATGGTATGCAATCATATAATACTGGGAATCATGACTCAGCCAGGTTGACAGATATTTTGGGGGGACACAATTCAATCCATGACACTTTTATACTCTATCTTTAGTTAAAAACCCCTTGCCATCAAGTCTATTCCTACTCATAGTGGCCTTATAGGATGGAGTAAAACTGCCCCATAGGGTTTCCAAGGAGTGGCTGGTGGATTTGAACTGCTAACCTTTTGGTTACAAGCCAAGCTCTTAGCCATTATGCCACCAGAGCTCCATGTATCTTTATTCAAGGCCTTCAAATTCATGACCTGTTAATTTATCTGAATATGCTCTTGAAGATATTCTCCCAGCAGGAAATATAATCTTAAAATTATCCCTTAAAACTGACATTTGAATAAAAATTAAAATATTTCTCAGATTTTAGAGAAAATTTGTAGAAATGATATATGTTTCTTAACATAAATCTAAAAATGTGACTTGTATTTTCTAAGTGATTATGGTAAAGAGAATTCTACTAAAGGCCATCTAACTTTTCCAGTCTCAATAGCTGGGACTGTGAATATGATGATATTTCATGCCTATGAATATGTTGTATTACACGGCCAAAGGGACTTTGCAAGTGTAAGTATGATTACTGATCAATTGACATTAAAATAAGGAGATTATTTCTCTGTTAGTATAAGAAGGAAAGCCTGTGATTGACATGGCCTTGCTGGCTTGAAGATGGAAGGGAGCACATGCAAGGGCTGGAGAGTGATTTTAGGAGCTGAGAAAAGACCCTGGCTGGGAGTCAGCAAGGAAGTAGGGACCTCAGACCTACAACCACATGAAACAGAATTCTGCCAACAACTTAAATGAACCTGTGAAAAGATTTTTCCCCAGAGTCTCCAGATAAGAGCCCATCCCAGCCAATATTTTGATTTCAGACTTGTGAGATCAGGCTTCGGGAGCTCAGTTAAGCCCAATGGTTCCTGCCCTATAGAACTGTGTGATAATGAACAGGTGCTGTCTTCAGACACTAAACCTTTGGTAAGTTGTTATACAGCAATGAATAACTAATACATAGTCCCTTTCCTTCAGTCTTAGAAATTATTATAATAACATCTAAGATAATTATGCAAAATATCAGAATTTGCATTAATTTCCCTGTGGTATGAATTTAAGGAAATATTTCTCTATACCATCAAATCAGTATCAATTATTTAGAATACTTAAAATGTTTTAGTTTATGGACCTTGAGTAATTAGTCATATGTAAAAATCAGCAAGCATTTAATATGAGTGCTAGCTATGAAACATTCAGCTTACACTTCAATGAATAGTTAAAACACTTTCGTTTCAAAAGTTTGGATTTTTTATTTGTGGTCCCTTGCATCTACCTTCTCTCTAAGCTCAGAGAAAGTATGAGAATGGGTCTCATAAAATCAATTTTATTTAAATTGTTAATTTTTTATTCTAGTATAAAATAGAATTTTATGTGAAAAAAAATCATACCCTGAATTGTGCATATTTACTTTAATTTTTCCTGAATGAATCGATTTTTACAGCCATGCACATCAGGCTCCACTGTTTATTATGTATTAACTCAATTCTAACATTATCTTTGTGTTCTCATTAAATGCTTTGGAAAAATCAGTTCAAATTATAAATTAAGCATAGTGAAAAGAATTTTACTTGGAAAGAAATCCTCTATCTCATTCATAGGAGAGTTAATCTATTTCCTAAAACTTTAATTTTGTTCTTCAAAGTTCCCTTAGCCTTTGCTTTTTAGATTTAAGTCTATTTAATACTTATAGAATTAATAAAATAAAGGCTCAGAACCTCAGTGAGATACATATCACATTTTGTTATTATTATAGATTTCTGGATCCATAAGAGATCATTTGAGGCTTTATATCCCATTGGATTAATATTGCTTAAAAGAGTTTGAATCAGCTAATCAAATAATTCAGTGCATCTTATAATTAGTACATACATAGTGTTTCATTTTCTGAACTGTCTTTCCAACCAGAGTAAGATTTATGGGTAAGTTGAGAAAGTGCCTACCCTAAAAGTATAAATTGAGGAATGCTTTATAACTTCTAAATATTGCCACATATTCCCTCCACAATCTGCATACAACTCCTCTTTCTGGAGGAGTTTCTTTTTAGGACATATAAAATCAATTATTCATCCATTCACCCATGAATCTATTCATTCTGTTAGTAAATATTTACTGAGCACTTACATAGATTGCTAAAGTACAATAGTGAAAAAGAAATATTTGCTATATTTCTATTCCATTTTTAAGACAGAGAAAATGATTACAATAACATGTAATGTGTGTTAACCTAACAGATGAAAAGAGGATAATGTGAAAACTGGAATATTGTCTTAAAGTATTACATACAAAGTAGATAAAGGAAGTGAAGGGTAACTACACTTATTTCTTTGACTTTTCCTGGAGAACACCAGGGAAAACTACATGTATAGAAAGTAGGGAATGTCTGAAGATTTGAGAATATACAAAACCACCTAGCTTATGTGGTTGGAGTAGAGTTCAAAGCTAAATTTGAGGTTAGAAATAAGAGATTAGCTGTATTACAAAGGACTTTGCATGCCATGTTAAGAAGTTTAGAGTGTAGCTCTTACCGATATAGTTTAACACTCTATCTGTAGTGGTTAAGAGTTCAGCTGCTAACCAAAATGTTGGCAGTTCAAATCCACCAGGTGCTCCTTGGAAATCCTATGGGGCAATTCTACTCTGTCCTATAGAGTCACTGAGTTGGAAGCGAGTCGATGGCAATGGGTTATCTTGATATTTTATGTCTTTAGATTCTTATCATAATGTTAAGAATTACCAAATTTTCTCATGATATGGAAAATCTCTGGGAGTTAAAATAAGAGTATCCCTAAACAGGATAATAATATTAATGTTTTCTTAAAATGTAACTGGAAAAGTAACTATATTAACTGGTTTATGTACTGAATATCTCATCTATGCTAGGCACCATAAACAGAGAGATTAGCTCTCTAGGATCGGATTATTTGAGGAGATAACTAAACCCCCCAAAACCATACCTATTGTTTTTGAGTCAATTCCAACTCATAGCCACCCTATAGGATAGAATAGAACTTCCCCATGGGATTTCCAAGGCTGTATGTAGTCTTTACGGAAGCCCCTGCTGCACAATGGCGAGGATGAAACTGCCTGCATTGTGGTTAGCAGCCAGCCAAGCACTTATCCGCTGCACCACCAGGGCTCCTGAGGAGATAATCAGTGGAAAAATTTTTGTGGTGTGTACGTGTGTATCTTACTAGTCATATTTAATGATTATATGTCTCCAGCTATGTTTTCTTTTCCTTTTTTTTAAACTTTTCTTATGAAGATGCTATAAATTCTGTAATTGATCGTGTTTCTCTCTTAGTCAAAATGTACAAGCCAGGATTCCAGTATTGGCAGAATAGTCTGTGTTTGAATAATCTTTCCATAAATAAGCAGTTGCTGTCAAGTACTTTCCAACTCATGGAAACTCCATGTGTGTCAAGGTAGGGCTGTGCTCCATAGGGTTTTCAATGGCTGATGTTTTGGAAGTAGATCACCAGGTCCTTCTTCCCCGCTAACTCTGACTACACTTGAATCTCCAGTCTTTTGGTTAGTAGCAGAGCACCTTAACTGTTTGCACCACCCAGAGATGCCTTCCATACATAGTAATTATCAGCTCAGGATAATATATTAAAACAAATAATAACAATGGAATCGGAGAGTAAGTAAACCCACAGAAATGAAAGTGAGGCAAAGCTTAGAAGAGGAGATTTGAACCAAATGAGATTTGCATTTATGTGGCTTTTTTCCTGAGGATATTCCCTATTTTTTGTGGTTCAAGTTTTCTGGAAATCGAGAAGAAAGCTACAGTATTGGGGAGTCAGTAGATGAAGATTGGGGTTGCCTAGACAGATGAAATGTGAGCGGGAAGGTGCCAGAAAGGAGGGTGCCATAGAAAAGGTGACCCCAAAGTTCTGGTTATAAATTCTAAAAAATCTCTGGCTGACTGCTAAATTAAGCATTTTATATCAAACTTTTCACCAGGGACCTCGTGTTAAGCAATAGCTGAATGGCTGAAAGAACGGAGAGAAGATTTCTGGTGTTGCCATTACACAAGATAGCGAAGTTTACTACCTCTTAGAAAAAAACAAACTTTTCAGAGAAATATAACACAGGCTCTACAATGTACCTTCACAATGCAGTATAAAATATTTTTTTAAAAAATGATATGCAAATACTTGTAACTGGCAAGGTTAAACTGTTCCACCTCCCCACTTGACACTCAGGCTCTCTGAGTTCCTGATAAGGCATTTCTGTGTTACAGCCCAAGGTTGTCTTACTGCTTCTCTGCTCAAGGCCGATTCACTACTCACCAACCACCCCCCACCTCCATTCAGACATGAGCAATAAGCCGCAAAGATGCCCTTAGATAAACTTCATGCAACATACCCTCCAAAAAACACATGCCCCCAACTGCCATATTGCACCCCCAGTGCACCCATTAGTTCCTGAAATTGCACACCTATTCCCAGAAACTTCATGAATTATGCATAAGTTCCATATCCCAAACCTTATAAGTGCCTTAGAATCCCCAACCTCGGGGAGCTTGATTTGAGACTTAGTCTCTGAGCTCCTTCTTTGACTGGCTTCTAATAAAGTCCACTTTCTCTTTCTCAAAGGCCTGGTATCTCTCAACTGACTGGAGGGGTTGCAATGGGCAGAATTCACCCTCATTGGCTTACATAATCTACAAAATGAGACCCATAGCTGAGAGAAATACTATCAATAGAAGCAGGTCTTGATATTTATTGATTATACAGAAGACCAAAAAAAAAAAAAAAAAAAAAAAAAAACCTGTTGCCCTCAAGTTGATTCTGACTCATAGTGACTCTATAGGACAGAGTAGAAATGCCCTATAGGGTTTCCGAGGAGCAGCTGGTGTCTTTGAATAGCTGACCTTTTGGTTAGCAGCCAAGCTCTTAAACTTAGGATACAGAAACATCAATGCTGCTAATATAAACATGTTCAAAGACTCAAAAAAATATGATCACAATGAATCAACAAATGGGAAATCTCAGCAGAGAAAGCAAACAGAATAAAATTAAACATAAAATTAAAACTATATTATTTAAAGTTAAAATAATTAAATTAAATATAGAAATAAGTGTATATTAATTGAAATTAAAAAAAAAATCACTGGATGAGATTAAAGACATTTGGAAAAGGAAGAAAAAGAAGACAATACACTTGGAGGTAGATCAAGAGAAATTATCCAATCTAATAAAAAATAGATTAAAAACAAAAAAAAAGAACAGAGCCCAAGTTGCCCACTGGTTAGGCAGTTCAATATACAAGTAATTAAAATTCTTGAAGTAGAGGAGAGAGAATAGGGGCTAGGAAAGATACCTGATGAATAATCGCTGAAGAGTTTCCAAATTTAATGAAAAACATCAACATAGAGATACAAGAAGAATATGAATACTAAGCAGAATAAATAAAAATAAATCAGTCCTAGACGGCATCATAGTGAAAATGCAAACAAATAAGTATTGATAATAATCAGGACATATTACATATAGAGGACAAATTGCATAATTTCTCGTAAGAAACAATACTATGTAGAGGGCAATAGAATTAGACTTTTAAAATGCTGCAAAAAAAATCCACCCAGAATTCTATATTCAGCAAAAGTATACTTCATATATAAAAGCAAAATAAAGACATTTCAGATAAATGAAATCTGAGATAGTATGTTACCCAAGAACATGAACTGTAAGGTTGAAGGGAAATGGCACCGATCTAAACTCAGATTTACAGGAAGGAATGAAGTGGTAGATATGTGGCTAAATAAAAAGGTTCATTTTTTTTTTCTTTTCTTAACCTTATTAAAAGGTGTATAACTTTTTAAATCAAACATCACCTCAAAAACCAATCATGTGTTTGGGGTTTACAACATATGTAGGTGAAATATACAATAAGAAAACAACAGCACTAAGGATAATATGAGGAAGGAGCTAAACTGTCGAAAATTTCTGGATTTTAAATGTAGTAGAACAAGATTAACTCTAATTAAACTGCAATAAAGAAAGGGATCACCTTGTAAATTTTTTTAAGGACCAAAATAATAACGTATAACTAAAATTCTGATGTTGTCATTATCATTGTTGTGTGCCATCCAGTTGATTCTGACTCATAGTGACCCTATAAGACAGAGCAGAACGGCCCCATAGAGTTTCCTAGGCTGTAATCTTTACGGGAGCAGATCTTCAGGTGTTTTCTAATGCAGAGCTGCTGGGTTTGAACGGCTGACCTTTCTGTGAACAGCCAAGTAAGTGCTTAACAATTGTGCCAACAGGACTCCTTAAAAAAAAAAAAAAAGTTAATACAGATATTAAAAGAAAATACTGAAAACTACTTAATTCACACAAAAGAAGGCAAGAAAGATGAAACAGAGATACAAAAAGCACATGGTATAATTAAATCCAAATATTTAATTCAACAGTATCAATAATTATATTGTCTATCAATGCACTAAACAAAGCAAGTAAAATAATAAGACAAGCAGGCTCTGATTATACTCTGTCAGGGATGCACTTTAAATATGAAAACATAAATAAGTTAAAAGTAAAGGGATGGAAAAAATGTATCATGCAAGGTGTGACCATAAAAACACTTGAACAGCTCTATTAGTAACACACCTAATAGACCTCAAGACAGGGCATAAAAAAGAAACATTTCAATTTGACAGGAACGTATCAATTATAAATGTGTATGATCTTAATTACAGAACTTTGAAATACATGAAACAAAGCTTAAAAAAAAGAAAGGAGAAATAGACAAGTCCACAAAAAATGGAGATTTTAATAAACTCTCCTCAGTAAATGATAGAATGAGACAAAATATCAGTAAGAACATAGTATAAACAGAATATGATCCACATTTAGAAATTTTTATATAACTTGAAAACCCAAAACTGCACTACATATTTTTTTCAGGTTCTCACCAAGACAATCTATGTTTTGGGCTAAAAAACAAGTTTCAATAAAATTCAAAAGATTAAAATCTTATGGAGTTCTTTAGTATTCCAATCACCAGTAATTATCAATGAATCCTGATTGCATATTCGATCAATTTCAGACTGCAGAAGTTGGTAAAAATCTTCAATTTTTCATCTTTGGCCTTAGTGGTTGGTGTGTAAATTTGAAAAATAGTTGTATTAACTGGTCTTCCTTGTAGGCATATGGATATTTTCCTATAACTGACAGCGTTGTACTTCAGGATAGATCTTGAAATGTTCTTTATGACGATGAATGCAACGCCATTCCTCTTTAAGATGTCATTCCCGGCACAGTAGACCGTATGATTGTCTGATCCAAAATGGCCAATACCAGTCCATTTCAGCTCACTAATGCCTAGGATATCAACCTTTATGCGTTCCATTTCATCTTTGATGATTTCCAATTTTCCTAGATTCATACTTTGCATATTCCACATTCCAATTATTAATGGATGTTTGCAGCTGTTTCATCTCATTTTGAGTTATGCCACATCAGCAAATGAAGGTCCGGAAAGCTTGACTCCATCCATGTCATTAAGGTCTACTCTACTTTGAGGAGGCAGCTCTTCCTCCATTGTCTTTTAAGTTCCTTTCAACCTGAGGGGCTCATCTTCCGGTACTATATCAGATGATGTTCCGCTGGTATTCATAAGGTTTTCACTGGCTAATTCTTTTCAGAAGTAGACCACCGGGTCCTTCTTCCTAGTCTGTCTTAGTCTGGAAGCAAAGCTGAAGCCTGTCCACCATGGGTGACCCTGCTGGCGTTTGTATACCAGTGGCATAGATTCCAGTATCACAGCAACACGAAAGTACAACAAACTGACAGACACGTCCAGGGAGAAAGGAAGAGAGAGAGAGAAATAAAGCAATCAGGGCAAACTGCAAAGAGTATACAGAAGTCCTGTTTACTATTATTGCAAATTTTCTATAAATTTAAAAAGAAATCAAAATCAAAATTGCAAATAAATGAAATTAAGCACATATATGTACATACATAGTGTATACAAGTATACGCACATGTATATCTATAGGTTATTACACAATCCAAATGCCACCTGACCTAAATGTTAGATTCTCACAGCTCATGCGCAGTGATTTTATTCTAGCTTCATCTTGTTTTTTCCTCAATCTTTTCTTCTGTCTACATTTCACTTTGTTAAAAGTATTGATTTAGTTTATTAATTTACCAACTTCTTGAGGGATAAATAAGAACCATATGTACTACGTAGGGTCGTCAAGGACATCAATGAATAAAAAAAAAATGCTTCTAATATCACTGAATTTAGAATTTTGTATTTGGTAAGTACGTGTGTGTGTGCGCACGTGTGTTTGAACATTTTATGTTGGATAAGAAGACAGGAAATTGCATGAAGGTAAGGGAGACAGGCAATACAGTGTGATTATTGATGTGATATGGGTAAAAATACAGGGTGATAGAAGAACACATTCCAGTGACATCTAATCCTGATTTGCGTGGGAATGACAGAAAAAGCTTTCAAGAAAAGTGGAATTTAAACTGAGCCTTAAGAAGGTGAAAGGGGAGGAAGGAGATGGAGTGAGTCTTAAATTTACTGAGAAAACAGCACACATGAAGATCTGAAAGCAGTTTAGTTTGACTGGAACATTGAGCTTAAGTGGGAGTGATGACTTGTGAGGCTGGTGATTGGGTCAGATAACGCCAGGTTTACTCGCAGGTTTAAAAACTTCAATTTTAGAATTAGAAATGGACAACTATTCACGTGTTCTGAACAATGGAGGGACATGATAAGCTGATCTTTATAAATTAAGTGTTTCTGTAGATCAGCTCAAACCAGTTTCAGAAGAAAATTTAAAAAAAATAATTGTTTTTGAAAAAATATATATCATAATACATTTTGTTTGTCTTATAAATGTCTTATAAATCTTCTCTGACAAACCATTGGACATTTTTATATTTTACAGATTGTAAGTAAGAAATTATGTTGTCTTATTTTGAGATATTAAATAATATTGATCAAAACTACTTCAACTAATTAGTAAAGTTTAAACTAGCTGTTGGAGTCTCAGTCTTCTCATTTGGAGGAATGAAAACTTACCAAAAATCTAAAACCAAACCCATTGCCATTGAGTCAATAGAACAGAGTAGAACTGTCCTATAGGCCTTCGAAGGCTATAATCTTTACGGAAGCAGACTGCCACATCTTTCTCCCCTGCAGCTGCTGGTGGGTTCAAACCGTCGACCTTTCTGTTTACAGCCAAGCACTTACCATCGCACAGCCAGGGCTCCTGGAAAACTTACTAGAACACTTAAATAAGGACATCTATGATCATTTCCTGTTAAAAAAAAAACAGTTACCATTAAGTCAATTCCAACTCATGACGATGCCATGTGATTGCCTGTACTCACTGTGGATTAAATGATCAGTAAACATTATTTTAATATTATTTAAATTCATTAAATGACAGGAGGAAATAGGAGTCATTTTGAACCTAAAGGCATATTGTCTTCATATCTCTGTACCTCTCATATTAACATATGTCCTGGCATGTAGAATGTGCTTAAGATGGTTGTTGAGGGAATGCCTTATGAATAATGTTTCCTGCAAAGACTGGATGGCATTATTTTATTATTTTCTAATTTTATCCATCTTTATCTTTAACATCAAGTACAGAGGGTTGTGTTAATCATATTTCTCAGTTTATAACACGTTATTGGCGCACATAAGATCTCCTTTTTTGTTTTATTTTTAACCTATTCTTCATCTACCATTTGTAGTAATTTGTCCCTATCTACCAACCCCACTCCCTTTCCAATAGATAGTCTCATTGAAACTAATGTGTTGGCACATGATATTTATTATATATGTCCATATAAACCAAATATCGCTATTTGACATTTATTATTTTTAATTATGAAAACGTAATTCATTATATAACTCATTGGTTTTTTTTTTTTTTTTTTTTTTTTTAATTCTTTCACTGAACAGAATGCTTTCAAAATTCATTCAGGGAGCCAAGATTTCAGATTTCCTATCCCCCACATTTTATCTTTTCTTTCTTTTAAGGACAGACACATCAATTGATTGTATCTTCACCACAGTGATAAAGTTAGCAACTTAGTGTGTGTCCTTTATACATTTGTTTTTTAATTTCTTGGTATATATACCCAAGAGTAGAATTCTTATGTCACATGGCATGTGAATACTTAATTTGGATGAGCAATGTTATATAGCTCTCCAGAATGGCTACGCAGATCAACACTGCCACTGCCAACATGCAAGATTACCTGTGTCCCTGTATCTTCACCAATACTTGACATTATCCAGCTCTCTAATTTGTATCCATTTCACACATATGAAGTAGAATCTCATATAGATTTAGTTTACCAAAGAATGTGAGCATCTCTTCATATGCATGTTAGCCTTTAGAATTCCCTTTTGTCAAATTAACTATTCATAACTTTTGCCCATTTTTCTGAGAGTTGTCTTTTTCTAGGTGATTTGCACAAGCAACACATATATTCTATATATTAATCTATTGCCAGTCTTTGACTTGCAAATACCACCCCCACTACAGTTGATCATCTCCCCAATAAAATTGTCCATGGTATCCTGTGTTGAATATAAAACATTAATTTTGATGTAATTAAACTTATGTTTATATTTCCTTCTAATCTGTGTTTCTGAAATTGAATTTTTAAAGTTCTCTCTACCTTAGGTGTCTTAGTTATCTAGTGCTGCTGTAACAGAAATACCACAAGTAGGTGACTTTAAAGAACAGAAATTTATTTTCTCACAGATTAGGAGGCTAGAAATCTGAATTCAGGGCAATGGATATAGGGGAAAACTTTCTCTCTGTTGCCCTAGGGGAAGATATTTGTCTCAGTTTGTGAAGCTTCTACATTCTTTGGTTCCGTGGTGGTCTTTGGCAATTTATCTTCCTACATTTGTGCTTACTTGTCTCTGTGACTATGCTGCTCTTTATATAACTCAGAGATGATTAGGTTTGGAACGTACCAAACACAGATATGGCCTCATTAACATAACAAAAAATCCTATTCCCAAAGGGGACTAAATCCAGAGATATAGGGGTTAGGATTCCAACACACATTTTGGGAGGACAAAATTCAATCCATAAAATTACTTCATAAGGGTAGTAAAATCTCTTTTACTGACTGTGTAGTTTTATCTTTCACTTTTATGTATTTCATCCTTTCGTGTCTGGTTCTCTCTTCATCAAAACTAAGAAATACTAAAAACTGTCTGTGCTATCATGAGAACAGAAATTGTCCTAAGAGCCATATCAGTTACTCTTTCTCCTAGAGGTTTCAGAGTGACTGCCTGATGAGTCAGCAATCGTCCACAACCTTGTCTTCTGTTGGATAAAAGAAATTTAGAAAAAAAGCTTCTCCATGTGGACAGAAAGTAGTGCAGTTAGTTTCATTTATTTACCTTATTCCCTGCTGGCTACAAACTGCAAACAGGACTCATAAGACTGAGCACTTCATGATCAGCAGAGCCTGGCTAAAAAACTCATTGTGAGGACCATGGAACAATTAGCCCTCTTTTATCTTCTTTTCTCAATGATTCCAAATCCTTCTCTCTTGTATGAACATAGTTTATTATATATGTACTAACCAAGAGAGGAATAAAATTTATATTTGACCTTTTAGGGGTTTTCAATTTAATAAGATTCAACCATGGAATTTCATGATTTCTATACTGACTTTCTATTATGCTCAAATCCTATAAATTTTATGGTACTAATAATATTTTAAAATTTAATGTTTAATATGATATATGTTATTCCATCACAACAGACCAGAGACACTTTCATTTTTTAAAGTATGACTACAAATACTATGATAAATGTTACATTTAGAATTTTACCATAGATAAAGATTGAATAACTAAATGGAATAGTTTAAAGCAGAAAATAGTCAGTGTGATGAAAACGACAGGGCTTTTCTTATGTAATCTTCTATAAGCTTTTCCTTAAAGATTTGTAGAAACCAAGGAACCATGAATAGTTTCACATTACATTATCTGTGCTTGCAATTTCCTTTAAATATTATAGTCATTTTCCACTTTAATGTAACTATGCCTGAAAATTCTTTGATTTAATATTACATATTTTTTCTATATTTCTCTCAATCCTCATCCCTTCTTCTCTCACTTTTGCCTTTAAAGTGAATTTTTAATAGACAAAATCAAAGGAAAGAAATGTAGATGCATTATAATATTATCAGCATGTTACTCTGAACCATTTTTCAGAAAAATATCTTTTTAAAACAGTCAAGTTTATATTGCAATTGTAATTTCAGTGGCAAGAACACCGTAAAAAGGAGTTAATTTTTTGCATAGTTTTATCATTTTTTTGTTGAAAGCTTAAAATGATAAAATTGTAACTCTATTTCTTGAAAATGCGGCCAGAGCACAATATAAAGGTCAATGACTAAAGCACTAGGACTAAAGATTCAGTTTGTGATGGCTCACAATTTAGTCATGACACTAATTCATCAAGCTTCCAAACCTTGTGTAGGAAGAAGAATAATAGAGCAAAAGGCCTTATGTATTCTGATAATGTACATGATTGATCCTCAGATAGTTACCCTTGAAGTACAAGGTATATTTCATTGTAACACATTCACACACACACACACACATACACACACAAATGCATGCCAAAAGTATAGAAAAGCATTATTCCTTCAAAACATATTTAAAATACATCAACAGAATTAATGATAGAACTTCATCGATTAATGAAGCTTAAGGCATTTTTCCTGACACCATTGAATTTCAGTCATTCTTACTATCTATGTAAGAAATATTATAGCTATTCAAATGATCCCAGTTTCATCTTAATCTAATAATAATCAAAATGACTATGATTGATTTAGTCCTCATGACAGAAGTAGCTATGGTGATAAAATTGTGGAACTAAAGCATTGTGCAGATCATAATTTTTCGGACTTATGTGTAGGAAGGGAGATTAATAAGACATAAGGATACTGCACTTGGATTTAGACTTTCATAAATCTTTTCTCAGAACAGCAGTAGGAATTTACAGATGATGCATCTAAAGTGTAGGCAGTGCTCCAAAGATAATCAGGGCTTAGAAATCTAATTATAGAGGTGTTAAAGTTTTTATACTGATTTGGATTCCTGAGATAAGGTTCAGTATGTTCGAATGGTTATGGTCATTCAGAAAACATTACCATATTAATAAAATAAAATAAAATCTTATCTACTACCTCCCAAAGAAAGTTTCCATCTCTTAACTGTTAAAGCTGGCCCTAAATATGTATAATATCCTTAACTCATGATGACCTTCAGTTTCAAATTCAGACTAATAACACATGGCCGGTCAGTCTTGATCTTTGACTCGGCATAAATTCTTTTTACAAAATCAGTCAGTTTTATATTTTGTTAAAGAAATGGCAAACAAATGCAAAACTGAAAATTTCACCGTAAGGCGGATAAGGAAGACGGACTTGTTAAACATTTTTTCCAACCTCCTTAAAGTTTCCAACCTCCTTAAAGTTTCTGGCAATTATTCTGCCATTTCAGAACTAAGGCATGTGAGGAGAGAGGAAGGAGGTGGAGTATCTATTTTGATGGAGTTGATCACGGTAGTAGTGGAATGATTCTGAAGCCAGCAGATTCCTTATTCCACAGCTTACTACAGCAGTGGCACCATTTGATTATACCATAACTCTGGTAGCAACAGCTTCTTGTATAAGAAGCAGAACCTCTTGCATAAGTAGTTTCTGCACCAGCTTTCCCATATGTGGCAGAGAGGACTTTGGGCCTGGTCTTAACTCCAGTGTGTTTAGCCTAGAACTTGCTCCTCTAGTCATTCCAGTGGTTTTGTATGCCCTTGTTAAAACTTTCTCCCTAATCTAAACTGTACAGAGGTATGAGAAATGGTTGTAGTTACTCAGCTTCAAAGAAATAAGAATCTGTAATTGCCTATCTGATGAGATTGGTTTTGCAGCTAGTGAAAATCCAGTTACCGTTAGCAGATTGGACAGTTGTTCCAAGACATCCTACATCATACCATAGACTAATGAAACAATTACTTAACAGTGGTTATTACCTGGTATGAATTGCCTATTGAAGTCAAGGTTTTCGTGGACCATGTGGCTGATAAATTACAGAAGTAGCATAAAGAATATACTAACTCTGTGATTGATATCTTCTAATAATTATGCTAGAAAGTTCAAAGAAAGATAATTACAATTCTATGTTTCAATCCTCAGATCAAGGTAAGTTTATAAAAATCAGTTCAGAAAAATAATCACTCAATTTTTTTATCAAGTCATTTTAATATTCACAATAAAGTTGATAAAAGTGTTCCAATTTTGGTATACTATGAAAAAAATTCTTCATAGAAATGAAATTTGAAAGCTATCTATGTAAGCATACCTCTGGACATATTTTAAAACTAGTTTCATCTTAAGGTTGATATTACATACTTTCATTAAAATTTGTGTACTTCTTTCCCTCTTCAATGTGAACAGTATATTCAGCATTCCATAAAACTTATTCTTGGAGAATGTTGAAAAATTTCTATACAATGAGATGTTTTCCATCAACCCATAAAACTATCAAAAATTTAAGGTTATGACTGCCTTAAAATAATCTCTCATCTTTTATAGAACTAATAGGCTGGATATTGGGCATAAGATATAATTGTACTGCTTACTGAATTACGATGTAAATTGGATTTAGAGCCTCACCAGGTTTCTTACCTTAAAATTTGGGAATCGGTTGGGAATATATAGGAGTCAGATAATTTTAAGGGTTATGTTTGGGAAGATTCAGATGATAGTGAGTACTGCAAAATTTAAAACGCCTTTGAGCCTATGTAAACAGCAGAATTAACCCATTCACTGTAATTGGTGAAGTTTTTTCTACCTTGTCAGAAAATCTTATAAGAACTCATCTTTCATCTGAGGTATGGAAGGAAGATATTAGTTTTCTCTTAGTCCCATAAAAACCACTTCCATTTGCTTCTATAACTAAAACTAAAGTAAGATCGAAACATGTCCAAGTGAACCAAAGACAAAGTCAAAGGTGGAATATGAAAACATCAAAAGTTTTGCAAAGGATTTAAAAAAATCTACAACATAAATAAATACATAGATAGATAAATAGATTTAAAAAACCATATTTAACATGTATATGAATGGATTTTGAATATGTTAGAATTTTACTTCAGGCTTTATTGGCATGCTCATGGGTTGAGCAATAGAACTGGTTTTAATTATTTGGCTAGTTGGATGTCTGAACACTTTGATTCAAATGTCCTAAACTTAGTAAAGTTATCTACCAGAAATTTCTGTATCATGAAAAAAAAAGTCCAAAGACATTTGGGGATGATAGGAATGTTAGAAAAGATCTAATGTATATGACTGGCTAACTCTACTTATCACACTACTTATTCACAGCATTAAGAAGCAAAACAGTGAGAGGACTTTTAGTATCCTTGAAAAATGGAACATGGTTTTCTCTTTAAACTGCAGATAAAGGTGGAGAATTTAATCCTTAAATAGGCTTCTTCATTTCAGTAGGGATGATGAGAACCTGAAATAAAGTTGGTGCTTTCAACAGCCAGAAGCAAAGCAGACATTATTACTTAAAAGGGTCAGTTTGGTCATAATGGTAATTAGAATAATTTGAATTCAGAAATATACAACAGTGGATAATCTTTGATGTAGTGAAAAGCAAGTGAAATTGTGCACTACAGATTAGTAAGTAAGCACAATAAAGCTGGTGCCTCCTTGCTTATTGGGTAATCTGTCCTGGCTCTAGAACTAAAATAGACAGGAAACCCATTAATGTCCAATTCAGTCAGTAAAATTGGAAACATTCCAGGTCTGGCAAACAGAAACTTAACCTGAATCACTACAGTGAGAGATAAGGCTTTTCAACCAATACTTAGAACCTCTTCAATGACTGTAAGATTATGTACTTTTCAGGAAGGACCTTATCATAGTAACCTAAATAATTAGTGTCTGTCTTCCTCATGGCCTTCTCAAAGAATCTTGAAGCCATCTTGGTAATTGTGCAATGGGGAAAGGAAATACCCAAACTTTTTCACGGAATTTTGGATATAGGCTATATACTAAATCCTGGTGATATGGAATGCCATTGTAGTTTTCTTATCAGAACAGAGGAGGCTTATGGTGTAGGATAATAAATAATTTGTGTCCCAAGATGTCTCATTGTGGGCCTGTTGTTTGTATAATGTATATTGTATTTATTTTCTTAGTTTCTCAATATATGAATAAAAATAGATAAACCTAACAAAAATCCTCACAACTGGACCAGTAACCAAAGCCATGATAAATGGAGAAAATATTGAAGTTGTCAAGGATTTCATTTCACTTGGATCCACAATTAATGCCCATGGAAGCAGCAATCAATAATTCAACTGACGTATTGCATTGGGCAAATCTGCTTCAAAAGTTCTCTTTAAAGTATTAAAAAGCAAAGATGTCACTTAAGGACTAAGATGCACTGACCCAAGCCATGGTGTGTGATGGTTAAGATCCTGTGTCAACTTGGCTGGGCCATGATTCTCAGTGTTTATTTGTGATCACTCCCACGATTGAGTCTGCTGTGAGTAGCCAATCAGTTGAAAGGGACTTTCCTTGGGGGTGTTGCCTGCATCCAAATAGAAGCAGATGTTCTGGCTTTTTGCTTGCTCTGCATCCTGCGTTTGCCTCCTGTTCATCTGACCTCTAGTTCTTGGGACTTGGGCTATCAGCTTATCTGCCCATCTTGGGATTTGTTGATCTTCACAGCCTGTGAGTGGAGCCCTGCTTTCCAACCTACCCATCTTGGGTTTGCCAGGCCCTGTGGCTACGTGAATTGGGAGAAGCTGCTATCCTAATCCACAGACTTGGGACGTTCCAGCCTCTACAGTCACGTGAGCTGTGTCTTTGATATAAATCTCTCTCTATATATATTTATACACTTTACTGGTTTTGCTTCTCTAGAGAAGCCAGCCTAAGATACATGGTATTTTCAATCACTTTATACGTATGTGAAAGCTTGACAACAAATAAGGAAGACTGAAGAAGAATTGATGCATTTGAAATATAGTGTTAGTGAAGAATATTAAATATACTGTGGTGTTATGGATTTATCTATCTATGGATTTATTTATTTATGGATATAGATTTTTTAAAAGCCTTTGCAAAACTTTTGATGTAAAAGTTTTCTTTTTCCAGCTTTGGCTTTGTCTTTTCTAGCTTTTGAACAGTAAATAATACCTTTTCAATATGGAATAATGCACTGCAGTTGTACTTTTCAAGAGATTGGGACTCCTATAAGTTATTCTTACCCTACATTTAATCTTAGGGACCAATCATTGCTTCCATGTGTATCAGAGGGAATGCACCCTTGTGAGCAGTTCTGTAATATTCCAGGGCAGCTGTTTTTGCTTCTTAGCTGTTAGTAATGGTTTTGTTATAATGAAGAATACATAGTAGTTGTAATTTTCCTGAGACTGAAATTCCTTTATTTTTACTTATTTGGCCTGTGAGTACTGTTTTTCAGGAATGAAGAATGCATTGGATGAACAGTCCCTTGGATTTATTTATTTGGGCTGTAAGTATTGCTTTTGCAGTAACGAAGACTGCATTGCACCATATTTTGGAAAGTTTAACAAAAAAATAACAAAAAGGCTAAGAAGAAGGAGACTAGGGTAAAATAAATGTGCAGTTATTTCCAGGTGCCTTCATGTTTTACCTCATGTTTTGCAAATTTTCAAGAAATAAAAACCAAACAAAGAAACAAAAAACTCCAATTGTATAATTGACTCATATTGGCAGGATTTATGTTGTCCAGGGTTCACTGGGATACATGTGATCCCAGATAATGTGTATCAAAGTCCATATCTCATTACAAAAATTCTGAATTGGTCTTTTAATTGGCGTGCTTCATTAGTGAAAACACATAGTATCATCAAAAAACTCATACAAGAAAATAATTGGGTCTTGAAAGGAGTATTCTAATACCTCCACGTCCTCACCAACACTTGTTATTTTCTGTTGTTTTTTAAATAACAGCCATAGTTGATATTAAATGATATCTCATTGTGGTCTTGATTTGCATTTCCCTAATGAGTAACACATCCACGTTTCTGTCCGTTTGTCATAATGTGGGGACTTGGATGTTGCTATCATGTTGCAAGCTATGTCACCAGTATTCAAATACCATCAGGGTCACCAATGGCTGACAGGTTTCAGCTGAGCTTCCAGACTAAGACAGACTAGGAAGAAGTAACTGGCAGTCTACTTCTGAAAAGATTTAGCCAGTGAAAACTTTATGAATAGTAGTGGAACTTTGTTTGATATAGTGCCAGAATATGAGCCCCTCATGTTAGAAGACACTCAAAAGATGACTGGGGAGAAGCCGCCTCCTCAAAGCAGGGTCAACCTTAATGACGTGGATGGAGTCAAGCTTTTGAACCTTCATATGCTGATGTGGCATGACTCAAAATGAGAAGAAACAGCTTCAAACATTCATTAATAATCGAAACGTGGAATGTACAAAGTATGAATCTAGGAAAATCAAGTCTCCCAAAATGAAATGGAATACATAAACATTGCTATCCTAGGCATTAGTAAGCTCAAATGGACTAGTATTGGCCATCTTGAACTGGACAATCATACGGTCTACTATGCCCGGAATGACAACTTTAAGAGGAATGGCATTACATTTATTGTCAAAAAGAACATTTCAAGATGTATGCTGAAGTACAACGCTGTCAGTGATAGGATAATATCCATACGCCCACAAGAAAGACCAGTTAATATGACTATTATTCAAATTTACACACCAACCACTAAGACCAAAGATGAAGAAATTGAAAACTTTTACTAACTTCTGCAGTCTGAAATTGATCGAACATGCAGTCAGGATGCATTGATAATTACTGGAGATTGGAATGCAAATACAGACAGTCACTATATCAAAAAGAATTGGTTGTGTTCAACCATTTCAGGAGGTACTATATGAGCAGGAACCAGTGGTACTGAAGGAAGCTGCACTGAAGGTATTGGCAAAAAACAAGGCTCTAGGAATTGACGAAATACCAATGGAGATGTTTCGGCAAACAGATGCAGTGCTGGAAGTACTAACTCGTCTGTACCAAGAAAATTGGAAGACCAGAACAGATCTATATTTATACCTATTCCCAAGAAAGGTGATCCCACCGAATGTGGAAATTATCAAACCATATCATTAATATCACACACAAGTAAAATTTTGCTGAAGATCATTCAAAAGTGGCTGCAGTAGTATATCAACAGGGAAATTCCAGAAATTCAAGCCGGATTCAGAAGAGGACACGGAACCAGGGATATCATTGTTGATGTCAGATGGATCCTGGCTGAAAGCAGAGAATACCAGAAAGATGTTTACCTGTGTCTTAGTGACCATACAAAGGCATTTGACTGTGAGGAACCAACACATAGATCAAGAGGCAGTCGTTAGAAGAGAACAAGGGAATACTGCATGGTTTAAAGTCAGGAAAGGTGTGCATCAGGGTTGTATCATTTCACCATACCTGTTCAGTCTGATTGCTGAGCAAATAATCCGAGAAGAATAGGGCATCAGGATTGGAGGAAGACTCAATAACAACCCGCGATATGAAGATGACACAACCTTGCTTGCTGAAAGCAAAGAGGACTTGAAGCAGTTATTGATGAAGATCAAAGGCCACAGCCTTCAGTATGGATCACACCCCAGCATAAAGAGTACAAAAATCCTCACAACTGGACCACTAAGCAATATCATGATAAACAGGGAAAAGATTGAAATTGTCAAGAATTTCATTTCACTTGGATCCACAACAGCCATGGAAGCAGCAGTCAAGAAATCAAAGGACACATTGCACTAGGCAAATCTGCTGCAAAAGACCTCTTTACACTATTGAAAAGCGAAGATGTCACCTTGAAGACTAAGGTGCGCCTGACCCAAGCCATGGTGTTTTCAATCTCCTCCTATGCATGTGAAAGCTGGGTAATGACTAAAGAAGACTTAAGAAAAACTGATGCCTTTGAATTGTGGTGTTGGAGAAGAATACTGAATATAGCATGGCCTGCCAAAAGAACAAACAGATCTCTCTTGGAAGAAGTACAACCAGAATGCTCCTGAGAAGCAAGAATGGTGAGAATACGTCTTACATACTTTGTACATGCTGTCAGGAGGGATCAGTCCCTGGAGAAGGATATCATGCTTGGTAAAGTAGAGGGTCAGCGAAAAAGAGGAAGACCCTTAATGAGATGGATTGACACAGTGGCTCCAACAATGGGTTTAAGCCTAACAAGGATTGTGAGGATGGTGCAGGACTGGGCAGTGTTTCCTTTTGTTGTACATGGGGTCGCTATGAGTCAGAACTGACTCGATGGCACCTAAGGACAACAACAATGAGTAATAGGAAACCCTGGTGGCAAAGTGGTTAAGAGCTCAGGCTGCTAACCAAAAGGTGGCAGTTGGAATCTACCAGGTGCTCCTTGGTAACCCTATGGGGGCAGTTCTACTCTGTCCTATAGGATTGCTATAAGTTAGAATCGACTCAAAGACAGTGGGTTTGGTTTTGGTAATGAGTAATAATTTTGAGCATCTTTTTGTGTACTTATTGGTTGTTTCTTTATCTTCTTTGGAGAAATGTCTATTCAAGTCCTTTGTCCACTTTTTAATTGAGTTGTTAATATTGTCCAATTTTTAATTGTTGTTGAATTTTAATTAAGCCTTTATGTATTCTGGACATTAAACCCTTAGCTAATATATGGTTTCCAAACATTCCTTCTGTTCTATAGGTTGTTTTCTTACTTTCTTGTTAATATCCTTTGATGTAAAAAGTTTTTAATTTTTTTAACGATGTTGAGAATGCATTCATTTATTTTTTGCAGGTTTTTAAAAATTTTATTGTATGTTAGATGAAGGTTTACAGGGAAAACTACTTTCTCATTAAACAATTAATATACATATTGTTTTGTGACATTGGTTGCCAACCCCACGACATGCCAAAACTCTCCCCTTCTTGATCTTGGGTTGCCCATTATAAGCTTTCCTATCCCCTCCTGCCTTCTCATCCTTGCGCCTGGGCTGATGTGCCCATTTAGTTTCATTGTTTTATGCACCTGTCTAATCTTTGGCTGAAGGGTGAACCTCAGGAATGACTTCATTACTGAGCTACAAGGGTGTCTGGGGGCCATACTCTTGGAGTTTTCTCCAGTCTTTGTCAGACCAGTAAGTCTGGTATTTTGTGTGTGTGTGTGAGTTAGAATTTTGTTCTGCATTTTTCTCCAGCTCTGTCTGGGACCCTCCATTGTGATCCCTGTCAGAGTAGTTGGTGGTGGTAGCCAGGCACCATCTAGTTGTGTTGGACTCAGTCTGGTAGAGGCTGTGGTAGTTGTGGTCCATTAGTCGTTTGGACTAATCTTTCCCTTATGTCTTTGTTTTTTTTCATTCTCCCTTGCTCCAGATGAGGTGAGACCAGTGGAGTATCTTAGATGGCTGCTCACAGGCTTTTAAGACCCCAGACGCTACTCACCAAAGTAGGATGTAGAACATTTTCTTTATAAACTATGTTATGCCAATTGAGCTAGATGTTCCCTGAGACCATGGTCCCCACAGCCTTCAGCTCAGAATTTGGTCCCTCAGGAGTTTGGATGTGTCTATGGAGCTTCCATGGCTTTGCCTTGGACAAGTTGTGCTGGCTTCCCCAGTATTGTGTACTGTCTTACCCTTGACCAAATTACCACTTATCTATTGTCTATTTAGTGTTATGTTTACTAATGTGGTGTTTCACTTTGATTGATTTTCTAATGTTCAACCACTTTTGCATTCTTGGGATAAATCCCACGTGGGCATGGTGTTTAATCATTTTAATATGCAATTGCATTCAATTTTTTAGTATTTTGTTGAATATTTTTGCATCTATATTCATAAGAGATATAGCACCATAGTTTTCTTTTCTTGTGTTATCTTTATCTGATGCCAGGGTAATAATACTGGCTTCATAGATTGAATTAGGAAGTGTTCCCTCTTCCTCTATTTTTGGGAAGAGTTTTAGAACAACTGGTGCTAATTTTTCTTATATGTTTTGTAGAATTCATAAGTGAAGTCAGCTGGTTCTGGGCTTTTCTTTTTTGGAGGCTTTTGATCGCTGTTTCAATCTCTTCCCTTGTTATAGATCTGTTGAGATTTTCTTTTTCATCTTGAGTTCAATTTGAGTAGTTTGTGTTTTTCTAAGAATTTATCCATCTCATCTAGGCTACATGATTAATTGGTACACAATTGTTCACAATATTACCTTAAATTATTTTAATTTCTATAAGTCTGTAGTAATGTTGCTGCTTTCATTTCTGATCTTAGTTGCTTGTGTCTTCTCAGAGATTTGTTAGTTATGTTGATTTTCCAAAGAACCAAGTTTTAGTTTTGTTAATTCTCTCTACTGTTTTTCTATTTCATTTATCTCTTCAATAATATCTGTTATTTCCTTCTAATTTTTATAATTGCTTTGATCTCTGTTTGCTTTTCTTTTTCTAGTTTGTCAAGGTAAAAAGCATAGATTATTGATTTGAACTCTTTCTTCTTTTTTTAATATAAGCATGTATAGCTACATATTTTCCTCCAAGTACTGCCTTCACTCCCTCCACAGGTTTTGCTGTTGTGTGCTTTCATTCTCATTTGTATGTAAATATTTTCTAATTTCTCTTGTGGATTTTTTTTTTTTTTTGACCCATTGTTTGTATAATAGAGTGTTTTTTAATTTTCACATTTTTGTAAAATTTCCAGTTTTCCTTTTATTATTGATTTCTAGATATATTCCTTTGTGGTCAGAGAAGATACTTTGTATAATTTCATTTTTTTAAATTTTCTTGAGGTTTTTTTTGTGACCTAACATATGATCTATCCTGGATAATGATCCACGCGCTTTGGAGAAGAATGTATACACAGCCATTGTTGTGAACTTTTCTGTAAATGTCTGTTAGTTCCAGTGGGTTTATAGTGTTTTTAAAATCCTTTATTTCTCGTCTTCTGTCTGGATGTTCTATTTGTTGTTGAAAGTGGTGTGTTGAATTATTCAACTATTATTGTGGAAATGTCTATACCACCCTTCAGTTCTGTCAGTGTTTGCTTCATATATTTGGGGCCTCTGCTGTTCTTGATGAAATCATCCTTTTATCATTATATAATGATATTCTTTGTCTCTTATAACAGTTTTTCACTTATAGTCTATGTTGTCTGATATTAATATAGCCATCTAGTTCTTTTTGTTTTCATTTGTGCATGAAATATTTTTTCCATCCTTTCACTTTGAACCTATCTGTGTCATTTAATTTAAAATTAGTTTCTTGTAGGCAACATACAGTTGGGTCATGTTTTCTTATCCTTTCTGCCAATGTGTGCATTTTCATTCAGTATTTTAATCTATTCATATTTAACAAAATTGCTGATAATAAAAGGACTCAATCTGCCATTGCTACTTGTTTCTGTGTGTCTTATATCTTTTTTTGTTGCCTATTTCCTCAAATACTGCCCTTTTTTCTGTGCTGTGTTGATTTTTTGTGATGAAACATTTAATTTCATTCTCATTTCTTTTTGGATCTATATATATTTTTAGAAATCATTTTTGTAGTTATCATGGGGATTACATTTACCATTGTAAAGTTATAACAACTTAGTTTAAATTGGTATCAACTTAATTTCAATTTATATATATTCAATTAAAAAAACAAAACAAGACAAAACTCATTGCAGTCAAGTTGATTCTGACTTACAGTGACTGCATAGGACAGAGTAGAACTGCCCCATATGGTTTCCAAGGAGCAGCTGGTAGATTCAAATTGCCAATCATTTGGTTAGCAGCCAGGCTCTTAACCACTGTGGCACCAGGGCTCCATATTCAATTCATATATATTTTCCTCCCTTCTCCTTTTTTTGAAGTCACAAGTTACATCTTTATACATTATGTGCCCAGTATCTTACAATCTCATGTTTATAATTATTATTTATACTATTATATTTTGTATCATGTAGAACATAACAAACAATAGTTACAAACCAAAAATACAACAAATTTGGCCTATATAGTTGCCCTTGAAATTACGTTTACTGAAGAACTTTATTTCTTCAGACATCTTTGGGTTATATCTAGTGTTCTTATCTTTTAAACTAGAGGACTGGTTTAAAATTTCTTGTAGGGCACAAATGAATAATTTATTTTATAAGGATCAGCACAAAGCTGGTTCCTATGAGGCAGAGGTTAAAGATGTCCCAAATGTCCAACTTTTCCAAGCTGCTGTACCACTCCTCAGCTCTAATATCAACTACTCCCTCTCCCCTCAGTACTCTCCCTCTTGTCTTTGGGTTCCGTAATTTACTGTAATGTCTCAAATAAAGGAAATGGCTCACTCGGTTGTGGAGGCTAGCAAATCCCAAATTCGTGGGTCAGGCGTAGGCTTCTCCCAATCCACAAGGCTGCAGGAGCTGAGGACCCCAAACCGGCAGTTCAGATCACAGGCTGCTGGCTCACAATGCTGCAGAAGCTGGCTAATCAGGTCACATGATAGGCTGTCAGCCCAAGGGGCTGTGGAGGTTGGCGAATCTCAGAATCAGTAGATCAGACGGCAGGCCTCGGGGGAGGTCAAATGATCAGGAACTGGACTTGGGGTTCGGATACAGAGAGAGATAGAACCTAACCAGGACACACACACATATATCTTAGATGCAGGCCACACCCCAGGAAAGCTTGCAACTTTAGTAAGGGTGGGGCTTGAGTCACACCCTCCTGCAAGGCTGAACCCAAGACACACCTTATATCAATCATGCCTAATAGATATGTAGAGATCAGGATCTACAACACATAAAATGAAGGACAATCACACAATACTGGGAATCATAGACTAGCCAAGTTGACACACAAACTCCAACCATCACAGTTTCCATATACCTTATTTGCCTAGTCCCACTCAATCATCGTGTATGAGTCACAAAGACGATAGCTAGAAAGGCCATATTAAGTAATTCATTGCACCACAGGGAAGGTCTGGTAGTAAAGAGCTCCTTCAGCTTTTATTTGCCTGACAATGTCTAAATTTCACCCCGATTTAGAAAGACAGTTTTGCCAGTTATAGGATTTTTGGATAACAGTTTTGTTTTTCTTTCCTGGCATTTGAATACATCATCCCACTGCCTTCTGTCCTCCACAGTTTCGTGAGGAAAAATTGACAGTTAATCTTGTTGTGTTTCCCTTGTACATGATGGTACACTTTTCTCTTGCTACTTACAAGATTCTCTATATTTGGTTTTCAACAGTTTGATTATAATGTCTCTTGGCATGAATCTCCTTGGGTTTACCCTATTTTGAGTTAGTTGAGTTTCTTGTATAAGCAAATTCATGTCTTTTGTCAATTTGGAAAGTTTTTGGCCATTATTTTTTCAAGTATTCATTATGTCCTTTTTTCTTTCTCCTCGTAATGCATATATTGATCTGTCCAGTGGAGTCACACAGGTCTCTTATTCTCTGTTCATTTTTCTTTATTCTTTTTTTCTTTCTTTTCCTCAGATGGGACCATTCCCAATCACCCTATCTTCAAGTTTGTTTATTCTTTTCTCTGCCATTTCAAATGCACTGTTGAACCCCTCTAGTGAACTTTTAGTTTCACTATTGTAATTTTCAGCTCCAGAATTTGTTTTGTTTCTTTTTATAATTTCTCTCTCTTTTTTAAAATCATCATTTTGTTCATGTGTCCTTTTCTTAATTTCCTTTGGTTCTTCGTCTGTTTTTTTCTTTAGTTCTTTGAGCATATTTGAAATAGTTATTTTAAAATCTACATCCAGTGTATCAATGTCCGTCTTTCACAAGATTTGTTTCTTTTGTTTTATTTTACTCCTTTAAATGGACCATCTGTCTGTTTCTCTATATGTTTTGTGATACTTTTGGTTTAAAACTGGACATTTGAATAGTATAATGTGATAGTTGGAACTCAGGATCTCTTGCTTCCTCAGGTCTTAGTAGGTTTGTTATTTCTTTTTCCTATCTATTTTTTTATTGTTGAAGCTTGTGGTAGTCTGTTACCTTAGTGACTTTTCCAAACTCTTTTAGTAAAAACAAATGGAAGAAAAACAATGGAAAAAAATACCCTGTTGTATTTGCTGATTGGCTCCATGCTGGGGCAATCCTTAACCAGGCTTACACTGAGCTGAGAGATTCTCCTAAGGAAAAAGCGTAGGATTATCTCCAGTCTTCTTGGGTATATGCCTTGCCCTGGGCATGCATGTAGCTCTTTGAATTATACTCACTCAGGTGCTTTAAATGCCTGAAGTCGCTGAGGAAATTCTCTCCAGTGTTTTGATCCTGGCTTCTCCATCACTCTCTCTTGCTCTACTGCAATCAATGGTTTTTCAGTTCCCCTGACAGTGCCACAGGCTGTGTTTGCTACTCCCTCACCCTGAGTGACCCTCAAGATGGATAAAATAGAGACAAGCTCTTTACTTTAGTCTTCTAGGTGTTCACTCGACTGATTTGAAGAGGCAAAAATGATACTTTCTTAATAAAGTGCTTTCTGTGCACTCCAGAACCAGGGACCAAAACTCCAAGCTGTAAACATTGCAGCTGTTTCAAACTATCTGCCAAAAAAAAAAGAGGCTTATTCTGATAAGCCTTTGCCCAGCCAGCATGACCCCACTACCACCTCAACTATTCACCAGAGTTCTGACAAGGCTAGTACTATCATTTTCTGTTTATTTTATTATTATTACTATTTAAAGAGAATGAGAGAATGAAACTTTATAATCTGCCATCTTGATTCTGGTCCTCGTTTAATTATTTAGGTATGGTTTTTGCTATTTCTTGAAAGTAAACTTCTAGACTCCCAGGATTATATCAAAGATTTTTAAATCTCCCTATGGATGTCTCATTCTCCAGTTTTTTTGAAATTTTTTTATGTTAAGTGTTAGGTCAGCCTCTTGGTAGCCCCAGTTGCTAACACTATAGCAAGCGACTGCAATGTTAAATGAATCTCATAGACTCTTTTTGATAAATGCCTTTGAGGTAGGGTTGTTCTCACAAAACAACCTCTTAGGCCAAATAAAGACAAACTCTGAGAATAGAATTTTTCATTACCAATGAAACTTATAGATATGAAAACATGCCTCCAAAGAGGGGGGAAAAAAATGCCTGGAGAGAATCATGGCAAATTATAAATTGCGTGAATTATCTATTGCTATATAATTGATCATAAAATTTAGCAGCATAAAACAAAACAAACAAAAAACATTTATCATCTCATACATTCTGGCTCAGAAATCTAGGAATTGATTAGCTAGGTGATCTGCCTCAAGGTCTCTCAAGAGGCCTCATTCAAGTGGTTTAGCTTCAATGCAACCTTGTCTGATGGCTCAACTAGGGTGTATCTTCTTCCAAGGCCACTCATGTGATTGTTAGTAGAATTCAGTTACTTTTACTCTTTTTATTGTTGACCTGAGATTTTATTTCCTTGCCACTTGGAGCACCAAACAGGCTGCCAATAGTTTCCCAGACATGGTAACTGGCCTCCCAAAAACTCAGAGCAAATGATAAGAGAAAGGAAGACAGACAGAAATAAATTGAAAGAGAGAGAGAATTATTCCTTCCTTTAATTTTTTTTAGAATATCATTAGATTTATTTATAGGTCCCTGGGTAGTGCAAACAATTAACACATTCAGCTACTAACTGAATGGCTGGAGGTTTGAGTCCACCCAAAGGGGCCCTGGAAGAAAGAACTGGCAATCTACTTCAAAAAAATCAAACTTTGGAAGCCCTATGGAGCACAAGTCTACTCTGACACACATAGGGTCACCATGAGTCGGAGTCTACTCAATGGTAACTGATTTTTGGTTTAGATTTTTAAAAAATTATAAAAGTAGCACAGAATATCCTCATAAACATCAAACCCAGTTTTTGTTATTACTGTCATCTTACCTTAATATGGTACACTTGTTACATTTAATGAACCAATATTCATACTAAATTCCATAGTTTATTCCGATTTCGTTAGTTTTTACCTAATATATATTTTTGTTCCAGGATTTCATCTAGGATAGCACATTACATTAGTCATGTCTCAGTAGAATCCTTTCCCTCACAGATTCTCATGTGTTCCTTGTTTTGATGATCTTGGCAGTTTTGAGGCATGCTGGCTAGCTATTTTCTAGACTATCCTTTAATTGAGATTTGTCTGATTTTTTTCCTCATGATTAGACTGGGGTTATGGGTTTTGGAAGGGAAAACATATGAGTGAAGTGTAATTTTCATCACATCATATCAATAGTATATACTATCAATATGACTTATCACTATTGAATTTAACATTGATCTATTGGCTCAGGTTGTGTTGTAAAGTTTCTCTCTGCTGTAAAATTATTCTTTTTTCCCTTTTCCATACTTTCCTGTTTGGAAAGAAGACACTATGTCCAGCCATTTAAGAAATGGGGACATATACTTCATATCCTTGAGGGCAGAGGATCTATGTAAATTATTTGGATTTCTTTCACATTGAAGATTTGTCTATTTACCCCTATGTATTTACTTTGTTGATCATTTATTTATGTCAGTGTGTACTCATGAATATTTATTTTCTGCTTAGGGCTATGTGTGGCAATGGATTTTCTTTTATATAGCCTTTCTGGCCCTGAGTTTATAAAGATTCCAAAATAATTAGTTGGGCTGTAATCTGCTAAGAGGTTGGTTGGTTTGCTACCCGCATAAGTGACTTGCAAGGGATTGGTCCGTTTGTTATCCACATAAATGGCTTGCAATGAATTAGTTTACTATCCACATAAACAATTTGCAAGGATTAGCCATTTTACATCCACCTTTGCACAGATTGGGTATGGGTACCCAACGTGGTAGTTGACCTTTACAAGGACTGGCTGGGAGGCTCGCCAAGTGTCTGTTAAAAAATATAGAATGTAGAGGTTCAAATGCAGCTTCCAGATTGACAAGAGCCAGGAGAGAAGTGCGTCCTTTTGACACTGGGTCCTGTGCTGAGAACCTCCTAGAAGAGCTGTAATACAGATAAAGGGCTGTAACACTGAGCCAGTACTGACTGAGATGATAACCCTGAAGACTGACAGAAATGGTGACAAGCACAGCAAAGTCCAGCGGCAGAGAAACAGTGGCAGTGGTGCGAGCGGCGAGATGCACGAGACCAGCAGAAAGTGGTGATGGGCAGAACTGGCACACACAATGGAGCTTGACGTCTCTGGGCAGGAGGTTGCCAATGGAGCAGAGACTTGGACATATACCATACAAGGATTGCCCCTAAAGATTTTGTCTGAGAGCTTCTATAATTGCACCCTAACCTTGGCACTGTCCCAGGGTTCTCCCAAAGCTGTTGGCTGAGAGTTGGACCAGCAAGCACAGGAGGGACACATAGACAAAGAAGAAACACAGGCATGCCATACCTGACCTGAGCTAATGACAAATCTGCTGGGAGACAGAGAGAGAGAGAGACATCTGGTGACACCTGATCCACAGCTTGCTAGCCAAGTGACACAGAAATGGAAAAAGGTACTTTGGGAAGGATAAGCAGGTCCCCTTTTAGACATAGTGGGTTACTCCCCTACAATGCTAAGAGGAGTACTCATAGGGGTAGAATGGGCTGGTTGACCTAAAATCTCTTCCTGTTGTTTACTATTTTCTATAAGTAATTCTTCTTGTTGTTTACTGTTTGAATGAAAAAAATGGCTTTCAATTGCCAACATTGTGTGTCTTGTGTATATAACCCAATCAGACAAGATAGCAGAGTCTTATCCTAGTAATCTCATGGATTGCTTGGAATTTAGAGGTACAACCTGTGCATATGTACATGTGTGTATCCATGTGCATGCAGTTAGGTTCAAAAACTATTTGATTTATTTTGTTGCAAAAATTGTTCCAGCTTTAGCCCTTAGGAGCTCTAGGAGTCAGTCAGTGTGCTTGTGTGTTTTGAGCAGTTACTTAAACTTTTTTACTCTACAAGATGATCCAGGTTCATCTTGTGTAATTCCATCCCCAGTCTTAGAATCAGTCCTTTCTTCAAAGTAGCTCTGGTTCCTTTTATTGAAGAATGATATTAGAAATCAAAACGTGGGCACAAGTTTTGCTCATTGTTATTATGGTGTCATTGCTTCTAGGCCCTCTCAGCTGAGAATATACACTACCCTTGTATATACATATAACCATCTGCATCTAGATTAAGCTAAGCATGATTTCATGCTAATGTCTCCAACTTTAATTCATTACCACATGGGTTAATCCAACCTCCTCTCACTGCTTATCTATAACCTTCTACTCCAATAGTGTTAAACCTAGCTCCAACCACTCACTAATCATTTACTTAATTGTTCAATTCCAGTATACAATACCAGTATAGCAGTATCAGAATTGTTAACTTGTACCCACATGGGAAACAACTTTACCAACTACAGTGCTTATTTACAGTTTCTTTTGTCTTTAATCTTACAGAATCCACTCATTTCCAAAATTACTTAGGACATCACCATTTCATTCTATCCCAGTCAGTGAGACTGCTTCACACATTTGTAAAACAGATTGTTTTGTCACATTCTGCATTCCATCCTGAGATCCCTGACCTCTTACATATCTTTTAAATATACATATATTAATTAACTCTGTGTACTGTTAAGTTCTATGTTCTTTTACAAGTTTATAGATTCATGTATCTACTACTTCTTTATCACACAGAATAATTTCAGCACTGTTAAACATTCCCTGTGTATCACTTATTCAACCCTCTCCTTCCCCCAAGACACTGACAACCACTGATCTGTTAATCATCTTCAGAATATTAAATAATTGGAATCATTCAGTATGTAGCCTTTTCAGACAGGCTTCTTTTGCTTAGTGTTATGCATTTAAATACATTTATACCTTTGTGTAGCTGATAACTCCTTTTTTTATTGATGAGTAGTTGTCTTAGTCATCTAGTGCTGCTATAACAGAAATACCACAAGTGGATGGCTTTTGACAAAGAGAGATTTACTCTTACACAGTCTAGTAGGCTACAAGTCCAAATTCAAAGCATCAGCTCCATGGGAAGGCTTTCTCTCTCTGTCGACTCTGGAGGAAGGTCCTTGTGATGCATCAGTCTTTCCTTGGTCTGGGAGCTTCTCTGTGCAGGAACCTCAGATCCAAAGGACACACTCTCTCCTGGCACTACTTTTTCGGTGATATGAAGTTTCTGTGTGTCTCTACTTGCTTGTTTCTTTTATATCAAGAGATTGGCTTAAGACACTATCTAATCTTGTAGACCTCATGAGTATAACTGCCACCAATCTATCTTATTACATCATAGTGATAGAGTTTACAACACATAAGGAAATCACATCAGATTACAAAATGGTACACAATCATACAATACCGGGAATTATGACCCAGCCAAACTGATAACACACATTTTTTTGGGAGACATAATTCAATCCCTGACAATAGTATTCCATTGTATGAATGTACCACAGTTTTTTAAATCATTTCACCTATTGAAAGACATATTGGTTGCTTCCAATTTTTGGTGATTATAAACAAATCAAAAACCAAAACCACTGCCATCCAGTAGATTCTGACTCATAGTGACCTTATAGGACAGAGTAGAACTGCGCCATAGGGCAGAGTAGAACTGCCCCATAAGGTTTCCAAGGAGCAGCTGGTGGATTCAAACTGCCAATTTTTTGGTTAGCAGCTGAGATCTTAACCACTGTGCCACCACAGCTCCATATTATGAATAAAATTACTATGAATATTCATGTGCTGATTTTTTTTAACCTAAGATTTCAAATAATATAACTAGGCATGTGACCCATAGATTGTATATTAAGATAATAAGTTTCACAAAAGTCTGCCAAATAGTCTTCCAAAGTGTGTGCACCATTTTGAAATCCCACCAGCAATAAATGAGAGCGCCTTTCCTTCTGTATCCTTACAAGCAATTGATGCTGTTGGTTTTATTTTTTTTTAGTCATTCTAGTAAGTGTGTAGTAGTATCTTTTGCTGTTTTAATTTGCAGTTTCCTAATAACGAATTATGCTGAGCATCTTTTCTTTGGATTGCTTAACATCTGTATATCTGTATAGTGAGGTATGTGCTCATGTATCTTCCCTATTTGCTAGTTGAGTGGTTTGTTTTATTACTGTGGAGTATTAAGGTTATTTGTATATTTTGGATAAAAGTCTTTTATCAGATACGTGTTTTGGAAATATTTCCTTCCAGTCTTTGGCTTGCTTTTTCAATTCCTTAACTGTGTATTTCACTGAACAGAAATTTTTAGTTTTAATATAGTTCCATTTTTCAATGCTTTTCTTTAGTGGATTGTGATTTTGGTGTTATATCTAAAATTTATTCACCAAACCTCATGTTACATAGATTATTTTCTATGCTCTCTTCTAGAAGCTTTATACTTTTGCATTTTACATTTAGGTCTATGATCCACCTGGAGATAAATTTTTGGAAGGTGTAAGGTTTGTGTCTAGGTTTATTTGTTTATATGAATGCCCAGTTGTTAACAGCACCATTTGTTGAAAAGTCTGTTTCTTTTCCACTGACTTGCCTTTCAACTTTGTCTAACATCAATTAACTATATTTGTTTGGATCTATTTCTGGGCCCTCTATTTTGTTCCATTAATTTATGTGTCTGTTTTTTCATAGATACCATACTGTCTTGATAACTATACCTGTATAGTAAATCTTGAAATTGGATACTGCAAATTCTCCAACTTTGTACTTCATTCTCAGTAATGTGTTGACTCTTCAAGTTTTTTGCATATCCATATAAACTTTAGAATCAGTTTATTAATACCTCAAAATAGCTTCCTGGGATTTTGTTTGGGTTTGTATTGAATCTATAGATCAATTTGAAAAGAATAAACATGTTAACAATATTCAGTCTACTAATCCGTGAACATAAAATGTCTCTCCATTTATTTAGGTCTCTGATTCCTTTTGTATGTGTTTTATTGTCTCAACAGTAAACACGATGTTCCTTGTATGACTTTGTAGATCTTCTTTATTGTATCAAGGAATTTCCCCTCTATTCATAGATTCTGTATGTGTTTTGCTAGATTTATACCTAAATATTTTATTTGTTTGCTTTTTATGGTATTTTTTCAAAATTTCAAATTCTAACAACTCATTGCTTGTATACAGGGAAACAATTGACTTTGGTATATTATCCTTGTATCCTGCAACATTGTTATAATTGTTTATTAGTTCCAGGAGTATCCCTCCATCCCTTGCCCACGAATTTAGGATTTTCTACTATATTATCACATCTTTTGTGAATAGAGTCAGATTTCTTCCTTTCCAATATGTTTATGTTTTGTTTCCTTTTCTTGTCTCATTACACTAGCAAGGACTTCCAGAATAGTGTTGGAGAGAAATGGCAAGTGAGGACATCCTTGCCTTGTTTCCAGTCTTAGGGGGAAAGTGTCCAGTATCTCAACACTAAATATGATGTTCCTTGTATGATTTTGTAGATCTTCTTTATTATATCAAGGAACTTCCCCTCTAAATTCCTAGTTTGCTAAGAGTTTTTATCATGCATGTGTGCTGACTTTCATCAAATGATTTTTCTGCATTAATTTATATGATCATATGATTTTTTTTTCCTTTAGCCTGTTGATATGGTAGACCACAATGATTTTTTAGCAAATATTGAACCAGTCTTTTATACTTGTAATAAATTCCACTTGTCATGGTGTATAATTTTTTACACAGTGTTCGATTTGATTTGCTGACATTTTGTTAGTAATGTTTACATCTATGTTCATGAGAAACATTGATTTGTAATTTTCTTTTTTGTAGCATATAGTTCTGATATGGTATTTGGGTAATGCTGTTCTCATATAACTGTTCTCTATGAATCTATTTTCTAGAAAAGAATGTGAAGAATTACTATTAGTTTTCTCCTTACTTGCTTGGTATAATTCACTAGTGAAGTCTGCAATCTGTGCCTGGTCCTTTCTTTTTTGGAAGGTTATTAATTATTGATTCAATTTTTAAAATGATTATAGTCCCATTCAAAATATCTAATTCTCCAGTGTAAATTTTGGTAATTGTCTTTCAATGAATTGGTCCATTTCACTTAAATTATCGAATTTGTTGGCATAGAGTCATTCATGGAATTTTTCTGTTATCCTTTTAATGTCTATGGAACCCGTAGTAATTACACCTCTTTCATTTCTGATATTGTTGACCTGAACAATTTGACAATTTGTGTTTTCTGATAATTTGGTAATTTGTATTTACTCTCTCTCTGTGTCTCTTATACTATCTATAGGTTTACCAATTTCTTGAAAACTTTTTAAAGAACTAGCTTTTGGTTTTGTTAATTTACTTATTATTTTGTTGTTTTCAATTTCATTGATCTCTGCTCTAATTTTTATAATTTTTTTCTGCTTTTTTTCCTTTTTTCTAGTATCTTAAGGTAGAAGCTTTGATTATAGATTTTAGATCTTTCTTATTTTTCTAATATATGCATGTAGCCCTTTAATTTTCCCTCTGAACACTGATTTTACTATATACTATACATTTGGGTAAGTTGTTTTTTCATTTGTATTTACTTTGAAATATTTCTAAATTTCTCTTAAGGTGTATTCGTTGACCTATACACTATTTGAAGTGCATTGTTAATATCATGTATTTGGGGATTTTTCCAGTTTGTTGCTGATTTTTAGTTTAATTTCATTTTTAGAAATTACTTTGTAAGATTTCTATTTTTTTAGATTTGTTACTGTATGCTTTATGGCCCAGAATATGATCTATGTTAGTGAATGTTCTATGTGAGCATGAGAAGACTGTGCATTCCTCTATTGTTACATAAAATATTCTATAAACATCACTTACATCAAGTTGATTGACAGTGCTGTTCCAGTCAACAATATCCTCACTCATTTTCTGCATACTTTATCTGTCAATTACTGAAAGAGAGGTGTGGAAGTCTCCAACTATATTAATGGGTTTGTACATCAGTTTTTGCCTCAAACATTTGAACATTCTGTTAAGTGTATACACATTAAGGATTGTTATGTATTCTAGGAGAACTGACCTATTTCTCATTATGCCATGCTCCTCTTTATCTCTATTTTTGTTGTTCTGATGTCTGCTTTGTCTGAAATTGTATAGTTTCTCCAGCTTTCTTTTGATTAGTGCTAACATGTATATCTTTCTCCATCCCTTTATTTTTAACTTATCTGAGTTTTTATATTTAAACTGCTTTATTTTGTTTTTATAGACAACAAAAGTTGGGCATTATTTTTTTTCAGCCACTCTGAAAATGTATATATTTTATTTGGTATATTAAGACCACTCGTATTTAAAATGATATCAGTATATTTGGATTACTATCTACCATCTGTTTTCTACTGGTTGATTTTGTTCTTTGTTGCTTTTTCCCCTAATTTCCTGCTTATTCTTATTTTAAATTGAGCATTTTATATGATTAAATTTATCTCTTCTCTTCCTGAATCAACCGCACTTCCTTTTAAAAAATTTTAGTGGTTGCCCTTGAGTTTCCAGTATACATTTTTAACTAACCAAAGCTCACTTTCAAAAGATACTATACCCCATTCCCTTGTTGTTAAGGTACTTTATGACAGAGTATTCCCAATTTCTCCTTCAAATGATTTATGAGATTGGTGTTATTCTTTTCACTTATCCATCTTCTATAATGACCTATAGTATTACTTAAAAAAAAATTTATCTGAGTCAACCTAAGATAACACAAAGAGTTATATTGTTGAATTAGTTTAACAGGAATCAGACATCTTAGCAAATATCAATTACTTAGCCAGCAATTGCAAGGAACAGACAGAGCAGAAAGAGGCCCAGGACTGATAACATAGCTCTCTAGATCCTTTCCTACCATATCAGGTTAAGAGAAGGTTCTCTAAGTAATAATTTTGATTATGAAGATCTTCATTTTAGAATCAGTTATGTCGGTTATGTGACATTTGCCAGGGAGACATTCCCAGATTTGTTTATAATGATAAAATTTAGACAACTCGGCATATCTTGCTAAAATAATTCCATAGATCTTTGTTGTTCAGTAATGTAGCCACTAGCCTTGTTTGACTATTTAAATTTAAATAATTTAAATGAAATAAAATTAAAAATTCAGTTTCTCTGTCTACATTAACCACATATGGCTTTTAATCATCAAAAAAGGTTCTACTGAACAGCCCTGGCATAGATAAGGACTGTCCCAGAAAACCTGGCATTAGCTTGTATATAAGGATATTTGACTACGTTCCCTTTGTTCTTTCTCATGGACTTCCCACTAGAAACAGGAGAAAATAGATTCTCAGCCTATTACTGAACCATTTATTTTACATAGGCACCTTGGGTTTTGGAATCTCAGAAAATAATTCTCCTTTTAGAAAGTAGTTTCTAGCTTGCTATTGGTCCCTGGTAGAGAATTATTGGTATTACAAACACAAACCTGCAGGTCAGGTCAGTTAAATTCAGCTGATTTAGTCTGGGCTCAGCTACACTGATCTGCTTCTCATTGATTGTCAGATAAGGCAGACCAGCTTCAGGCTGCACTGTTCGGGGAAGCAATAGCATATGTGCCTCTCATAGTCCTATTACCGAAAGACCAGTCAAGTTACATCCTTCCTATGGTGATGACAGGGGTGCAAGAGTGTAAACAGAAACATGAAAGACCTAGAATCAGAACTGGCATGCTATCACTTTGGCTTCATTAATTTAGACAAAGTTACATGGCCAAATCCAAAGAAAAGGAGTGGGAAAGTATACTGTGCCGCCTTAGCTGGAGAAACTGAAAAGTAACATGGAAAAGGATATGTATTTAGAAAACAATGAAGAGTTTGGCTAAAAGTCAATCTGACACTGAGTAAGAAAATATTTAAGTAAGGCCTATGATAACCTCGCACATACCAGAAGGGAAATCCAGTCAAGGTGACCCTGAAGCAAAGTGGGGAAAGAAACTTCCTAGGGGTCAGAACCTTAAGTAGAGCATGTAGTAATTTGCTTTGCCTTAAAAAAAAAAAAAGTAGCCAGAAGTATGGGTCTTTCCTAATTCATGAGCAATAGTTCAAATATCGGCTTCCTGGGCAGAGACTTAGAAGGAACATGATTAGAGGCTTCGTGTCAAGGAGAAGCTTTGCCATCTCAGAATGGGCCTACAAGGTATGAATTTGTGTCTCATGTGAATGTTTACAATGAAAACCACACAATTAGCGAATGAGAGGACCTATTCTTGTGGTAATCATTCCTTTTCTTTCCCCAGCAACCTATCCCCAATCTATGAGCAAATGCAAGGCAAGACTAGACATTTATACATGAGCTTTACAGGATCTTCTATTTTACTACTAGCAAAACTGATTGTTCCATCTGCCACCTAACAGCTCATCCCAGTGTTTTGCCCTGATACATCAAAATGGCATGGGGAGACCAATCCCACTACCTGATGCTATTAGAGAAAGAGTAAACAAAGGAGTAAATATCTTAGTGGGGGATTTATCCAGGTTATCACAGGCAAGTAAGGCTCCAGCCACACAATGGGGACATGCAAAAAGAACTTTTATTATTTCTATGCCCAGCGTTAAAAATTAAGAAGACAACTTAAGAAGAGTATAGGAATATTACCAAAGATTCAGAAGCACCAGAAAAGACTGTAAATCATCCATCAGATACAGAACTCAGTTTAGTTAAGATACTTAGTGAGAACAAAGAACATGTGGAATGCATACAAAGAAAAAAGGTATAAATACAAACTTTCGTCCGTGGCTTTTTACGGAAACAAAGGTCATATGAGCTACTCTTCTTCCTTCTGGTGTTAGTTACATAGTTATATATTTTAACTAATTTTCTTTTTCCCTCTGTCTTTTAAAGTATTATTTATATAGGATGAGCTAAAAACCCAAAAGTAAACCAGTTGCTGTCCAGTTGATTCCAACTCATGGTAACCCCATATGCTGCAGATTAGAACTGCATTCCATAGGGTTTTCATGGCTGTGATCTTTTGGAAGAAGATCACCAGGCCTTTCTTTCAAGGTGCCTCTGAGTGGGTTCAAACTGTCAAACTTTTGGTTAGTGATCATACACTTAACTAGTTGTGCCACCCAGGGATTCCTACATGATGAACTACTGGTGTTTAAATTTAAAATTTAACTCATAGGTTATAAGAAATAGAGGACAGACTGTGACTGAACTAAAAGAGAGAATGAGCATCACCCATATATATATATGTAACAGATGAGAGCTTGAGACTCCTATTTTTGAAAGGATGATAACATACAAGGAATTGTTTGTATTAGGTTAGTTAGAAGGCTGTTGGTGCTATCATTGTTGCTCAGAGTTTAAGCACAGGAAGAAGAGTGTATGTATGTGTGGTTGCTAAACAGGTAAAAGGGTTGACCATGGCAAATACTGGGGATTGGGTCACTTACTATCTATTCAAATTATCTCTCAATAGCAGATAGCAGAGAAGCTAAAACTATATAGACAAGATTTCTTGTTATATAGAGTTTTGAATATAATTTAGTTTATAGCAATATGATGCAAACATGCAAAACTTTTGATCAGGTAAAAAGAAAGACAGGGAATAGGACATCCATTTTGCTAACACAAATCATGGCAATGGCGGTATGGTTCTGAAGCTAGCAGTTTTGGTTCATCTATTTCTGCCGTGATGGAGCAACTTTCCTGATCTTGGCAGACACGCAATAGATCTGGGTACTGAAAATTAACCTAGATACTGGCCTTTCTGCTATTCTGACAATTATAAAACACCTAACTTCCTGTATTAAGTATTTTCCTAGCTTAAAAGGCTATAATGCATTCTGATGTTCAGAAGTGAAAACTCTCCAGTATAGTCTTTATGTGAAATTTTATTAATTTGATCAGATCAAAAAGATTCAAACTCCAAGAGAAATAATCACCTAACATAGAACACATTTGTTGTAATTTGTTTCATTTTGTTATTGTGGAGAATATATACAGCAGAACATATACCAATTCGACAGGTTCTACACGTACAGTCAGTGAAATTTATTACATTTTTCAAGTTGCGCAGTCATTCTCACTCTCCTTTTCTGAGTTGCTCCTCCCACATTAGCATAAACTCACTGTCCTCTAAGTTTCCTATCTAATCTTTTGAGTTGCTGTTGTCAGTTTGATCTCATATAGATAGATCTTGAAAGAGCACAGTGCTCCAGGAAGACATTCTTTACTAGTTAAGCTAAACTATTGCTTGGTTTTAAGAAGACTTCAGAGGGTATTTTTGGTTTAAGTATTAAAGGTTATGTCAGGGCAATAGTTTCAGGTTTTCATCCAGCCTCCATGGCTCCAGAAAGTCTGGAGTTTATGAGAATTTGTAATCCTGTTCTCTATTTTCCTCCTTTTGATCAGATTCTTCTACAGAATCTTTGTTAAAAATGTTCAGTAATGGTAGCTGGGCACCATGAAGTTCTTCTAGTCTCATGGCAAAGGAGGCAGTTGGTTATTCAATGAGGCAATTAGCCACACATTCCATTTTCTCTTCCTATTCCTGACTCTCCTTCCTGTATTGCTCCAGGTGAACAGAGATCATATGCTGTGCATTGGATAGCCAGCCACTTGCAAGCTTTTGAGATTCCAGGCACTACACAATGAATTAGGAAGCAGAGCAGAAGCACCAAACTTGTTATTAGGTCAATTAACACTGATGTCCCATAAACCCATGGCCCTAAATCTCCAAACCAAGGAACTAAATCCCATGAGGTGCTTGGTTGTACATAAACAGCCTCTGCAGCTACTATTTTTTTTTGTAAATATGTCTATCACACAACTTTTGCTAATTCAACTTTTTATAGGTGTACAACTTACTGACAGCAATTACATTAATCGGCTGTGCAATCCTACTCGTAATGTGATTTTTCCATCACTGACAAAGAACACTTTTAAATATTGAAGAGGGACATCAATGATAGATGTGGAAGATCCTTCCATGAGTGACTTTAGTAATATACTCCCAATATGCTATGAATGTAAAAACAATATCCAAAAGATTGAAGAAAATTCCCTCCAGGGATTTCTATAATTTGAAACAAGTTGAAAAACCTATTTTCCAGACCTTTCATACTTCCATACATTTTCCAAATGCCCCTATTATGGGCTAAGGAGTATCTGTTTCCACTGTAATTAAACAAAGTGATACTGCAAAATTGACCTCTTTCTATTCACGTTAGATAAATTAAGATAAAATGTATTATACTATTTCTTTAACTCACTGATAGTAGAAAATGAAGATAACAACAGTGGGCTGCAATAAACCAAATCTGGTCTGAAAACAGTCTGAAACTCCACTTTACAGTTGTAGGCAATGGACACATACAATACGTCTTGTAATTAGTTCGTTCATACCCGTACCCATTGCTGTTGAGTCGATTCCAACTCATAGTGATCCTATAGGACAGAGTAGAATTGCCCCATAGAGTTTCTAAGGAGCGCCTGGTGGATTTGAACTGCTGACCTTTAGGTTAGCAGCTGTACACTTAACCGCTACACCACCAGGGTTTCCAATTAGTTCATAGGTGCTATTTAAATGCTTAGTAACATGATGAACATTTTATCTGTCAATATTTCAGATTTCACCATTAAAAAATAAAGTGAAACTGAAAGTTCAATGTGATTGATCCACATCATTCTAATTGTCTCAAAGCAATATGACAAGAGAGATCATATAACATGTACAGACACCAGAGATATAAAAACGATGAAATGAGATAAAGAGTGATAATCAAGGGTGAGAATGGTAAGTCACATACCTTCTGTAATGCCAGGTTAGTCCTTTTCACTTCTTTTCTCCTGTAGTGAAGAATAACTTGATAGGTGAATTGTGCTCCAATTCTCCTAAAAGTGTAATGTGAGAGGTAAAAATAAGACTGGTTTTCACCTGCAGGATCTCTGAGGTAGGAAAATAAAAAACACACACACAATCAAATACTCTGAGGTTTACAGACAGAAAGTCAAAGTAAAAATGCAGATATGTGAATGTAAAGAGATACGGAGTTGGTATCACTTCCCTCAGCTTTTCCACAATCACAAATAAGGAACTGTAAATATGTAAACATTATTTCATGTTTCAATTTCTACTTAAGGTGCTCAGAAAGCTAAATACTAAATAGATACAAATATGGCGTTGTACAGTTAGAATCAAGAGTCTGCTCTATATCCAAAAAATGTTTTAATAGAAACATAATATATAAACATTATATATAAATCTTTCAGAAAAAAAAATATGAAAAATTACCTTGTCAAGGATCAGAACGATTTCAAAACTTTACTGTATCAAAGTCAGCCAAACTAACGGATTCATTGCAAAAGATATTCAAATTAATTGGTTTAGACATTAAAGTTCTTTACACATTTATTATAATATTTTGTGTAATAAAATAAAATCATAAACTATTATGAAAGACATATATAATACGTTCCCAATTATATAGATATTAAAGCACTAGAAATTATATGCATGTACTCTATAACTCTTAAATAACAAGAAGTATCTCTAAACGTGAAATGAATTAATTTATATGACAGAATAAAATGAGCTTCAGTAGACCAAGACAAGAGATAGAAAAATTAATTCACAAAATAAACAAACAAAAAAGTATCCCATAATATGGAGGAAAGTATGGAACAAGACTGTATACAGAATAAGTGAAAAGCTGCTGGTTGAAGATTTGGATAATTAAAATTGAGACTTTTCCAAAGATTTTTATATTAGTTAAAACAATTTTAAAAATTGGTACAAAAGTGGAATAAACTTAATTTTTGTTACCAAATTTTATACCCCAAATATTCAAGCCAAATAAATGTTGTTGAGATAGTATAAAATATGAGGCATTAACATACATAATTAACTGGAGTTGTTTGTTACATGATGAAAATCTTAATATTTTTAATTAGCCATCACGCTTTTATTTTCGAAAGTGGATGGGGTTTGCTTAATTTGATATATATAATAATTACATCAGGTAAGAAAAACAGTATCTGTATACTACATATGACAAAACTGAGACTCAAAAAACTTAAGTAGAAGTTCATCAATGTGCAGCACTATGTATTTTCTTAAACCCTTCCACTTTCTTCTCTAGGGTATCTCTGTCTTAGGCTGGGTTCTCTAGAGAAGCAAAACCAGTAAAGCGTATAAATGTATATATAGAGAGATTTATATCATGGAAACTGCTCATGTGACTGTAGAGGCTAGAACATTCCAAGTCCGTGGATCAAGGTAGAGGCCTCTCCCAATCCATGCAGCCGCAGAAGCTTGCAAACCCGAGGTCAGCAGATGGGAGAGCAGGGCTCCTGCTCACAGGCTGTGAAGGTCAACGAATTCCAAGATCAGCAGACAAGACCACACGGTTTCTTCTGATTCATGTAGCTGCAGAGGCTGGCGAACCCAAGACTGGTAGGTCATCCCAAGAACCAGAGGTGAGATGACAGGAGGCAGCCACGGGATATCGAGTGGGCAAAAAGCCAGGAAGTCTGCTTATATTCAGAGGCAGGCCACACACCCAAGGAAGCTCCCTTTCATTTGATTGGCTACTCACAGCAGAATTCAATCATGGGAGTGATCACATATAAACACTGAGAATCATGGCCCAGCCAAGCTGACACACAATCTTAACCACCACGGTGACTTTAGATTAATTAAACGCTCACATAAAGATTTGGGGTTTAAATTTATTCTACTTCCGGAAGTTTGTTAATCTCAAGTGAAACTACAAGTTAAACAGCTCTACCAGGTACACCATTTGACATCTTTCCAAAATAAACTCATATTCTCTTTTGGATTATTAAATCAGACCTTTCAGAATTCCCCCAAATTATGATTAGACAGAGTTTATCAGACCATTATTAGCAAGATAAACAAAACAACAAATCATAATCAAATATTAGGTAATCTCTCCAACACCAGTACCACCATCTCCAGAAAAAATTAAGATTTTTTTTGAACCTTAAAGATTCACAATACTATGACTGGTTATGCATTCATTTTTATTTATTCTACTTGAAATTATTTTCTCCTTAAATCTTAAGATTCATATTTTTGATAATTCTGTACAATTTTCACCATCATTCTCTTTTTATTAATTTTATTTTCATATATATAATCTAAAATTTAATGGTCTCATTGAATATCAAATTTCAAGGATTAAAATTTGCACTTTAAAAATTTACCAGGTTATTTTTTCAAAACTGCCTGTTCAGTTTTGATACTTGTCTGTTTTTGCCCATATTTGATTCAGCAACCCCATGCACAACAAACAAAACACTGCATGGTCCTGTGCCATCCTCACAAACACTGCTATGTTTAAGCCCATTGTTGCAGCCACTGGGTCAATCCATCTCATCAAGGGTCTTCCTCTTTTCCCCTGACCCTCTACTTTATCAGGCGTGATGTCCTTTTCCAGGGACTGGTTCCTCCTGATAACATGACCAAAGTAAGTGAGATGAAGCCTCTGTATCTTTGCTTCCAAGAGATATTCAAGCTGTACTTCTTCCAAGACAGATTGGTTTGTTCTTCTGGCAGTCCATGGCATATTCAATATTCTTTGCCAATACCATAATTCAAAGTCATTCATTCTTCTTTGGTCTTCCTAATTCATTGTTCAGCTTTCCCATGTATATAAGCCAATTGAAAATACGATGGCTTGGATCAGGCACACCTTAGTCCTCGAAGTGACATCTTTGCTTTTTAATAATTTAAAGAGGTCTTTTGCAGCAGATTTGCCCAGTGCAATATGTCGTTTGATTTCTTGACTGCTGCTTCCATGGGCGTTGATTGTGAATCCAAGTAAAATGAAATCCTTGACAACTTCAATATTTTCTGTTTATCATGATGTTGTTTATTGATCCAGTTGTGAGGGTTTTTGTTTCCTTTATATTGAGGTGTAATCCATACTAAAGGCTGTGGTCTTCGATCTTCATCAGTAAGTGCTTCAAGTCCTCTTCACTTTTGGCATGCAAGGTTGTTTCATCTGCATTTTGCAGGTTGTTAATGAATCTTCCTTCAATCCTGATGCTGCATTCTTCTTCATGTAGTCCAGCTTCTGGGATTATCTGCTCAGCATATAGATTGAATAAGTATGATGAAAGGATACAACCCTGATGCACACCTTTCCTAATTTTAAACCATGCAATATCCCCTTGTTTAGCTCAAACCACTGCTTCTTGGTCTATGTACACGTTCCTCATGTGCACAATCAAGTGTTCTGGAATTCCCATGCTTCATAATATTACCCATAATTTATTATGATCCACACAATGGAATGTCTTCGCATAGTCAATAAAACACAGGTAAGCATCATTCTGCTATTTTCTGCTTTCAGCCAAGATCATCTGAAATCACCAATGATATCCCTTGTTCCATATCCTCTTCTGAATCTGGCTTGGATTTCTGGCAGTTCCCTGTCATTGCATTGCTACAACCATTTTTGAATTATCTTCAGTAAAACTTTACTTGCGTGTGATATTGATGATATTATCCAATAATTTCTGTATTCTTTTGGATCACCTTTTTTTGGAATGGGCATGAATATGGCTCTCTCCCAGGCTGTTAGTCACGTAGCTGTCTTACATACTTCTTCAGCATTTCCAGTGTTGCATTTGTTTATTGAAACATCTCAATTTGTACTCTCTCAATTGCTGCAGCCTTGTTTTTCACCAATGCCTGGTGCAGCTTGGACTTCTTCCTTCAGTACCATAAGTTCTTGAACATATCCTACCTCCTGAAATAGCTGAACATCAACCAATTCTTTCTGGTACAGTGACTCTGTAGTCCTTACATCTTCTTTTGATGCTTCCTAAGTCATTCAATTTAGGAGGTTAGAAGTCCAAATTCAGGATGTTGTCTCTAGGGAAAGACTTTCTCTCTCTGTTGACTCTGGTGGAAGGTCCTTGTCTCTTTGAGCTTCTGCTCCTAGATGATCTTTATGTGGCTTGGCATCTCTCTTCTCCTCCTCTCTGCTTCATTCACTTGCTTGCTTAATCTCTTTTATATCTCAAAAGAGATTGACTCAAGACACAACCTACACTAATATTACCTCCTTAATGTAACAAAGAAAACCTATTCTCAAATGGGATTATAACCACAGGCATGTTGCTATGTGCCATCGAGGCAATTTCAGCTCAAAGTGAACCTATATGACGGAGTAGAATGGCCCCATAGAGTTTCCAAGGAGCAGCAGGTGGATTCAAAATGCCGACCTTTTGGTTAGCAGTCTGAGATCTTAACCACTTTGTCACCAGGGTTCCAACCACAGGCATGTTGCTAGGTGCCATCGAGTCAGTTCCAACTCATAGTGACCCTATATACAACAGAATGAAACACTGACTCATCCTGTGCCATTCTAACAATCATTGTTATGTTTGAGCCCATTTTTGCAGCCACTGTGTCAATCCATCTCATCCAGGGTCTTCCTCTTTTTCACTGACCCTCTACTTTACTAAGCATGATGTCCTTCTACAGGAACTGATCCCCCCTGATAACATGTCCAAAGTTTGTGAGATGTAGTCTCACCATCCTTGCTTCTAAGAAGCATTCCGGTTGTACTTCTTCCAAGACAGATTTGTTTTTCTTTTGGCAGTCAATGGTATATTCAGTACTCTTCACCAATACCGCAGTTCAAAGGTGTCAGTTCTTCTTCGGTCTTCCTTATTCATCATCCAGCTTTCACATGCATATGAGGCAACTGAAAACACCAAGGCTTGGGTCAGGCACACCTTATGCAAAACCACAGGCATAAAGATTAGCAATTACTGCACATACTTTTCGGGGACACAGTTCAATCCACAATATTATACTAAAATAAATTTGAAAAAAAAATTATCTAGTATGTTCTACAAAAATATTAATAAATATTTATAAAAGAAGAATCAGAAAATCTGAATTCATCTGTAATTATAAGAGAAATTGAGGCAGTAGTTAAAAATCTACTCACAAAAAACAAAACAGGCCTAGGAGGTTTTTTATGAGAGTGATAACAAATACTCAAGTGGCAAAAAATTACATACTTCCACTTCCGGGCAACATGGCACTACAGGCAGAGGCACCACACCATCCCACTACAGCAAAGATCTGAAAATCTAAGCCAAACAGAGAAAACTGCAATCCTGAAACTGTAAGCATCAAATGGAGAGATAAAGAACTCAGCCAAGCTCTGAAGGAATAATAAACTGTCAGAGAACAGAGAGTGAGGAGAGATACAGGCAGAGGTCCCCTATTTGCTAATGCAGCACGGATCTGCCATCTTGGACTCCTATCAGAGATCAGCGAACACAGGGTATGAGAAAGCAGCTTCACAGAGCTTCCATCAGGAGACAGAACAACCACTCCACACATCACTATCTCCCCCCTCCATTCTGCCTAAATGCACCATGCACTGAACGTCACACCAACAAGCAGCCCAGGCATGGCCTACTGGAACGTGCCCTGCACCGATTACCAGCCAGCCTTGGTGGCTGTAGTAAGTGCCACAAACAACCCATCCCAGCAACTTCTCTTCAGATAGACATGCCCAGATGTACCATATCTGAGCAACTGACCCTGCCAATTGGAGAAGGAGGCAAAAAGTATCATGCCCACAGATGAGCAAACAACAAAGAACACACAGCCTGCCTGCTCAGACATAGCCAAATAAAACAAAAAAGCAAGATGAAACAAACAAATATACAATCAATAAATGAGGAAAATAACTACTGAATGCCCCCAAAGACAGCAGACAATACCAAAACATTTACAAAGACAGGACAGGGTGATTCCAGTCGGCATCCAAAATAAAACATCAGATGACTTTTCAGTAGAAAAAAAGGCACTAGAACTACCTGATAGAGAATTCAAATCTCTAATAGTTAGAGCTATCCAAGAGTTGAAGCAAAAAAGCAGAAAAAAATGAGGAAAAAATAGACAAATTCATGGAAAACACAGATTAAAAAAATGGAATAATTCAGGAAAATAATGCAGGAACAAAATGCCAAAATAAATTCACAACCAGAAATAATACAAAAACAACAATTAGAAATCCAAAAGATAAACAAAAAGATTTCAGAAATGGACAATGCCGTAGAAGGGCTGAGGAGCAGGTTTGAAACTGTGGAAGACAGGATCAACAAAATTGAAGACAAACATCTGGATAAACTCTGTTTGAGGAAAAATCAGTAATAAGAACAAAGTAAAATGAAGAAACCCTGAGAATTATCTGGGATAAAATCAAAAGCAATGAGTGATCAGAGTTCGAGAACACAGGGAGAAAACAGAAAACACAGAGAGAATCATTGAAGAACTGCTGACAGAAAACTTCCCCAATATCATGAAAGATGAAAATCTAACCATCCAAGAAGCACAATGAGCCCCATATAGGATAGTCCCCAAAAGAAAATCACTAAGGCATATCATAATCACACTCGTCAAAACTGAAGACAAACAAAGAATCCTGAGAGCAACTCAAGAAAAACAAAAAGTCACATACAGAGAAGAAACAATAAGACTAAGCTCAGATTATTCGGCACTAACAATCCAGGAAAGAATGCAATGGGATGACATATATAAAACCTTGAAAGAAAAAAATTGCCAGCCAAGAATAATACATCCTACAAAACTCTTGTTCAAATATGATGGCGAAACTAGGACATTTCCAGATAAACAAAAATTAAGGCAATATGTAAAAACCAAACAAACTTACAAGAATTATTAAAGGGAGTCCTTCAATCAGAGAACAACAACATCAGCTGATAGGCTGAATCTAGGAGTCAGGATCTTACCAGCCAGATATCAGCCTAGGAAATGAACTCTCAAGCACTATCCAAAACCAAAAGAAATACAACAGGGAATCAGAGCAATTAATCTGTAAATGACAACAACATTAAAACAATAAAAGAGGGAATAAACAGTGTAGGTATAGAACCTTCTAACAGAGAGGGTGGCAAGGTGTTACCAAGTAATAATAGACTGCTTCAAACTTAGAAAGATAATGGTAAATTTTACAGTAACCACAAAGAAAGTTCACAAAGCCGACTCATCAAAATAAACAGGAAAAACATAAATAAAGAGGAATAACACCCTGCTTACAAACCACTGGGTAACAGAAGAAATCAGAGATGAAATAAAAAAATTACTAGAATCAAACAAGAATGAAAACAAAATCTACAAAAACAAAAGAAATGGAAAAAAAAATCACAAACAAAAGGAATTCAGCACAGGAGAGTAAGAGGAACAAAGAAAACGTCAGCACCACAAAAGAAATCACTGTAAAATGACAGCAATAAACTCACACCTATCAATAATTACACTGAATGTAAATGGCCTAAATGAACCCATAAATAGACAGAGGCTGACAGAATGGATAAAAAAACAGGATCCATCAATATGCTGTCTACAAGAGACACACTTTAGAAACAAAGACATAAATTTATTAAAAATCAAAAGTTGGAAAAAAATATTCACGCAAACAACTGCCAAAAAAGAACAGGCGTGGCAATACTAACCTCAGATAAAATAGACTTTAAAAGAAAATCCACCATAAAAGACAAAGAAGGACACTATCTAATGATTAAGGGGACAATCCATCATGAAGACACAACCATAAAAAACATCTACGCACCCAATGACAGGACTCCAAAATACTTAAAACAAACTCTAACAGAACTGAAAATAGAAATTGACAGTTCCACAATAAAAGCAGGAGACTTCAACACACCACTCTGAGTAAAGAACAGAACATCTAAAAAGAAACTCAGCAAAGATACAGAAGACCTAAAGGGCACAATCAGCCAAGTGACCTCATAGACATATAGAACACTCCACCCTACAGCTGCAAAGTACACATTCTTTTCCAATGCACATGGAAAATTCTCCAGAATAGACCACATCTTAGGCCACAGAGCAATCCTTAACAAGATCCAAAAAGTTGAGATAATACAAAGTCTCTTCTCTGACCACAATGCCATCAAGGTAGAAATTAACAACAGGAAGGGCAAGGAAAAAAGTCAATTACATGGAACCTGAATAACACCCAGCTTACAAACCACTAGGTAATAGGAGAAATCAGAGATGAAATAAAAAAATTCCTAGAATCAAATGAGAATGAAAACACATCATACCAAAACCTTTGGGACACAGCAAAGGCAGTCCTCAGAGGACAATTTATACCAGTAGATGCACACATCAAAAAAGAAGAAGGGGACAAAATCAAAACATTGACTACACAACTCAAACAAACAGAAAGAGAACTGCAAAAAAAGCCCACAGCCACTGGAAGAAAGGAAATAATAAAGATCAGAGCAGAAATAAATGAAATACAGACTAGAAAAACAATAGAAAGAATCAACAAAACCAAAAGTTGGTTCTTTGAAAGAATCAACAAAATCGACAAACCACTGGCCAGACTGACAAAAGAAAAACAGGAAAGGATGCAAATACCCCAATTAAGAAATGAAATGGGTGACATTACAACAGAACCAACTGAAAAAAAAAGGATCATAACAGAGTATTATCAGAAACTACACTCCAACAAATTTGAAAACCCAGAGGAAATGGATAAATTTCTAGAAACATACTATCTACCCACACTACCACGAAGTGATGTTGAATATCTGAACATATCCATAACAAGAGAAGAGATTGAAAAGGTAATAAAAACCTCCCAAGGGGAAAAAAAAAAAAAAAACAAAAAACCTGGCCCAGATGTCATCCCTGGAGAATTCTACCAAACATTCAGAGAAGAACTTGTACCAGTACTACTCAAACTATTTCAGAACATAGAAAAGGAAGGGATACTTCCAAATTTGTACCAAGAAACCACCATAACCCTGATACCAAAACCTTGCAAAGATGCCACAAAAAAAGAAAATTACAGACCAGTATCTCTCATGAATATAGATGCAAAAATTCTCAACAGAATTCTAGCCAATAGAATTCAGCATCATATCAGAAAAATAATACACCACGACCAAGTAGTATTCATACCAGGTATGCAAGGATGGTTCAACATTAGAAAATTAATCAACATAATCCACCACATAAATAAAAGGAAAGAAAAGAATCACATGATCATCTCAATCAATGCAGAAAAGGCATTTGATGAAGTCCAACACCCATTCCTGATAAAAACTCTCAATTAAATAGGTATAGAAGGGAAATTTCTCAACATAATAAAGGGCATCTATGCAAAACCAATGGCCAACATCATTCCTATTGGAGAGAGGCTGAAAACATTCCCCTTGAGAACAGGAACAAGACAAGGATGCCCTTTATCACCACTCCTATTTAACATTGTGCTGGAAGTCCTAGCTAGAACAATAAGGCAAGAAAAAGAAATAAAGGGCATCCAAATTGGTAATGAAGAAGTTAAACTGTCCCCGTTTGCAGATGATATGATACTATACATAGAAAACCCTAAAGACTCCATGAGAAAACTACTGGAGCTAGTAGAAAGATTCAGTAGAGTAGCAGGATACAAGGTTAACATACAAAAATTAGTTGGATTCCTATACACCAATAAAGAGAATGATGGAAAGGAAATCAAGAAAACAATACCATTTATAATAGCCTCTAAAAAAATAAAATCCTTAGGAATAAATCTAACCAGGGATGTAAAAGACCTATACAAAGAAAACTACAAAATACTACTGCAAGAAACCCAAAGGGATCTACATAAATGGGAAAACATCCCATGCTCATGCATTGGTAGACTCAACATAGTGAAAATGACAATTCTACCAAAGCAATTTACAAATACAATGCAATCCTGATCCAAATACCAACAACATTCTTTAAAGAGATGGAAAAACTAATCATTAACTTTATATGGAAAGGGAAGATGGGAAGAAGCCCTGGATAAGTAAAGCACTGTTGAAGAAGAGGAATAAAGTAGGAGGACTCACACTACCTGACCTCAGAACCTACTATACAGCTATGGTAGTCAAAACAGCCTGGTACTCGTACAACGAAAGATACATTGACCAACAGAACAGAATTGAGAACTCCGATGTAAATCTATCCATCTACAGTCACCTGATCTTCGACAAGGGCCCAAAGTCTAACAAATTGGGAAAAGACAGTCTTTTCAACAAATGGTGCTGGCAAAACTGGATGTCCCTCTGCAAAAAAATGAAACAGGACCCATATCTCACACTATATACAAAAACTAATTCAAAATGGATCAAAGACTTAAATATAAAGCCAAAAAACATAAAGTTCATAGAAGAAAAAATAGGATCAATGCTAGAGGCCCTAATACACGGCATTAACAGGATACAAACCATAACCAACAACACTCATATTCCAGGAAATAAGCTAGAAAACTGGGATCTTCTAAAAATCAAACACTTATGCTCTTAAAAAGATTTCACTAAAAGAGTAAAAATAGAACCTACAGACTGGGAAAAAATTTTTAGACATTACAAATCAGACGAAGGTCTAATCTCTATAATCTACAAGAATATCCAACACCTCTACAACAAAAAGACAAATAATCCAATTAAAAAATAGGCAAAGGAAATGAACAGACACTTCACCAAAGAAGACTTTCAAGTGGCGGACAGACACATGAGGAAATGCTCGCCATCGCTAGCCATTAGAGAAATGCAAATTAAAACCACAGTGAGATACCATCTCACCCCGGCATTGCTGGCACGAATCAAAAACCCTGGAAATAACAAATGTTGGAGAGGCTGTGGGAAGATCGGAACTCTTATGCACTGTTGGTAGGAATGCATAATGATACAACCATGTTGGAAAATGATATGGTGCTTCCTTAGAAAGCTAGAAATTGAAACAGCATATGGTCCAGCAATCCCACTCCTGGGAATATATCCTAGAGAAATAAGAGCCGTCACACAAATAGACATACGCACACCCATGTTCATTGCAGCATTGTTCACAATAGCAAAAAGATGGAAACAACCTAGATGCCCATCAACAGATGAATGGATAAACAAACTATGGTACATACACACAATGGACTATTATGCAATGATAAAGAATAATGATGAATCTGTGAAGCATCTCATAACATGGATGAAACTGAAGGACATTATGCTGAGTGAACTAAGTCAATCACAAAAGGACAAATATTGTATGAGACCTCTACTGTAAAAACTCATAAAAAAGTTTACACACAAAAAGTAACAATCTTTGTTGGTTACAAGGGATGGGAGGGGTGGAGGGGAAATACTAAATAGACAACAGGTAAGCGCTAACTTTGGTGAAGGGTAAGATAGCACACAATACTGGGGAAGCCAGCACAGCTTGTACAAGGAAAGGCCATGGAAGCTCCTTAGACACATCCAAACTCGCTGAGGGACTGAATTGCTGGGCAGAATGCTGTGGGGCCATGGTCTTGGGGAACATCTAGCTCAATTGGCATAACACAGTTTATAAGGACAATGTTCTACATTCTATCTTGGTGTGTAGCATCTGGGGTCTTAAAAGCCTGTGAGCAGCCATCTAAGATACTCCGCTGGTCTCACCCCTTCGGGAGCAAGGAAGAATGAAGAGAACAGGATACAAGGAAAAGATTCGTCTAAAAGACTAATGGACCACGGCTACCAGGGTCTCCACCAGACTGAGTCCAGTGCAGCTAGATGGTGCCCAGCTATCATCACTGACTGCTCTGACCGGGATCACAACAGAGGGTCCTGGACAGAGCTGGAGAAGGATGTAGACCAAAATTCTAACACAAAAAAAGACCAGATTTACTGGCCTGACAGAGACTGGAGAAATCCTGAGAGTATGGCCCCCAGACACCCTTTTAGCTCAGTGGTAAAGTCACTTCCGAGGTTCACCGTTCAGCCCGGGAGTGGGCAGCGGCATAAAACAAAATGGGACTAAAGAGGCACAGCAGTCCAGGGACAAGGACTAGAAGGCAGGAGGAGACAGGAAAGCTGATGATAGGGAACCCAAGGTTGAGAAAGGACAGTGTTGACATGTCATGGGGTTGTTAAGCATTGTCATAGGGCAATATGTGTACTAACTGTTTAATGAGAAACTATTTTGTTTTGTAAACCTTCATCTAAATTACAAAAAAAGAAAAGAATTATCTATGTGAGATCAAATTGACAACAGCAACTCAAGGGGTTTGATGGGAAGCCTAGGCAACAATGAGTTGAAGACAATGGTGATGGAATAATTTGGAAAAGGATAGTGAGAATAGCAGCACAACAGGAAGAATGTAACTGATGTCACTGAATTGTACATGTAGAAATTTTTGAAATAGTGTTTCTTTGGCTATGTATATTTTTACCAAAACAAACAAACAAAAAAGGTCCTCCAAGGTCGTGAAGGGAGAGGGTTGACATGTCGTGGGGTTGTTAAGCAATGTCATAAAATAATATGTGTACTGACTGTTTAATGAGAAACTATTTGTTCTGTAAACCTTCACCTAAAGTACAATAAAAAAAATTTTTTTTAATAGAAAAGAAATTACATATTTTTCTCACATACACTTTTCAGTAAGGTGATTCATTTTTTTAGAGAGAGAACAATACAACATTTGCAGCATTTCCCAAGTCTTTTAAGTTAATCGTAACTATTTTTTCTTTGAGCATCTGGCTTTGTGTGGTTAGGGTCAAACAGAATGTTAACACTCACATGTTATTACCCACGATTCTTCTACTTTTTTCATTCTGCATTAGGAATCAAAGAGGTCAATACTTGCAAAGAAAGCAATCTTTCCCTGCTATACAATGATATTTAACAATGCTGTCTAAAAAATCTTACAGTGTAAGTGTTCTTTGACACCAAAGTGAAATACAATCAGAGCAGCTTGAGTGTAGGAAGTACATCATTTATTGTCTAATTTAAGCCCAATTTTTTCAAGACTAGCAAGCTGAAACTGAAAGATGGTGAGTAACTTGCTCATGATTATTTAGCTTAAGAAGGTAGAATAAAACTAGGACGTAGGCTCTACACATTGTAAAATTCACTATTATTGATGTATCCTAAAATTTATTGCTGTAAATATGACATGCTCTCTAGATTAGAAGCGCCTGTGTTTGTGAATGAACATTCTTTGACTATGTCCTCATAATTAATTGTATAAAATCTTTGTTTTCACAAATTTTGTTTACTGAAAACCAATTAGATGTTTTTATCCTGTTCATGTGAAAAATGTGAAAAATTAACCCCCCTTTCCCTCTCCTTCATGCCCCTGGTAACCACTAATAAACTTTAGTCTGTATACATTTACTTTTTCTTGTCTCTTTATGTAAATGGGGTCACACAATATTTGTCCTTTTATAATTGACTTATTTCACTCAGAATAATGTTTTCAAGCTCCATCCATATTGTAGCATATCAAGACATCATTTCTCCTACTGGCTTCCATTGTATGTATGTACTACATTTTTATTATCGATTCATCTGTCGATGGGCATCCAAGCCAATTATTGGATTATTGCAATTATTGCAATTACTGTCAATAAATTGTACACCTATAAAAAGTTGAATTGCCAGAAGTTGTGTAATAGATATACTTACAACAATGACAAAAAAAAAAAAAGAGTAGCTGCTGAGGCTGCTTCTGTAGAATCGTAAGTCTCTCCATCTCTGTTCATTTTTATTTTTTATTTTGGCTTTCTGTTTCTAATTGGATTATTTCTTTTTATTTATCTTCTAGTTACTAGTTTTCTTTTCTGAAACTTCAGAGTTGTTTTGGCCTCCTTTAGAGATTTTAAATTTTCAGTTATTGTATTTTTACATCTCCATGATGTTCATTTGTTATGTTTTTACCATTTCTATCATTTTCATGCAGATTTTGGATTCACCAGTCAGCAGCCTGCCACCTGACCTGCAGATTTTGGGTTCCTCAGCCCCTGCAACAATGTGAGTCAGTAGAAGCCTTCAGTCTGCTACCTGACCCATAGATTTGGGACTTGCCAGCTCCCACAATTGCGTGAGCCATTTCCTTGAAATAAATCTCTCTCTATATATTTACGTGTATGTTTCACTGGTTTTCCTCCTGTATAGAACCCAGCCTAAAACAGATATTCAAAAAATACTTAATTGATTAACCTAATTAAAAAATTACACAAGACTAAAAACAGATTCTTGGCATTCCTGGTCAGAATTTCTAATGAATCTATAAATAATAATTTATAATTAAATAATTGATATGTTTAATTATTACAATTGATACCTATAATATCTGAATATCTTCTAGAAATATATTTGTCTCTTGGATTAATAATCAGTTTTAAGTTATTAGATAATTTTATGTTGCCCAAATTTTTAGTGAACTAGAGTAATTATAGTTTTAGTATCTTTAATTAAAATATAGTTTATCAGTTAGCTACTGTTGCCTAACGAACTACTGTAAAACTGGTTACTTAAAATAGCAACCATTTATTGTTGCTTGTGGTACATTAAGGCTGGGAAATTTGGCTAAGCTGGGCAGACGTGGTTGATTTAGGCTGGACTTGCTCATGTATCCGTTGTCAGCTAGCTGGTGGCTCTGCTAGGGTCTGGCTGGTTTAGGATGGCTTCTGTTGACACGACTGAATTCTGCTCCATGTGGTTCCTCATTCTCCTGTAGACTACAGTGAACGTGTACTTATGGTAGAGCTGGGTTTTACAATATTTTGAGGCCTATGATTGCAACTGGCCCAGTGTTATTTCCTCCCTAATTTACTGGTTAATACAAGTCACACAGACAGACCATATCCCAGGAGCAGGGAAATAGACTCCACCTCAAGACAGCAGAAAGAGGAGAGTTAGTTTCTTGAAGAAGGTAGATTCAAAGAAGAATGCAGAATTAGTTTCATTTTTTCCATCAGTTTACCACAGAAATATTTTTCTTTTATTTTTTGGATTTATTTTAATTGAAAGTATTACTGAAAATGGTAACACAAGAGGTTTCTCAGAAGTAAGACTTTTTTTTAATATTAGGTAATGATGTCCTTTCCCTGTCATTGGTATGCACTAATAATAGATTCAAAAACAAGACATCCTTCTCAAACAAAAAACTTCACTGTATCATCACTTTCTACTCAAGTCTTTCTTCTTGCTATTGTAGTATGTAACAAGGACCAAATTTTAAGATTATGGACAGCACTTTCATAGACTGCATCTTGTTACAAACTATCAAATATATATATGCTGGGTATACAATGTAAAATTCAAGTCAATCATAATATATATATTTATAAGAAGTGCTTTGGTAATGTTATGGTTTTTTTAAAAAGACATAAATGTCCAATTCAAGTAAACAAATTCAAGCTATTGTTAGGAAGTTTGTTTTCATTAAGCATTTACTTACTGTAAACAGAAGATACTGAAGGAAAATAAATTTAGCTCTTAGGATAAATGTTTTATCTTGTTGCCAACTCAGCAAATTTTATAATGCAATATATACTTTTTAAAACTTTAAAAATTCTAATAGAAAAATTATATTTGCAATAAACTTTCTCAAAAGTTTTATGTGTTTCATTGAATTACATTATATTTTGCTATATATTACTTAACATATGAGAAGTAAAGTCATGACTTATCTAGCCTCTATTTGAAAGACAGACTTCTAGTTTTTGTATTTTACTCTGTCCTTAAGTAACTCAAGTAGAATATTCTACTCAGAGAAACAGGGCAGAAAAACAAAACAAAACAATTTTTTGAGATATTGCTTACAATTAGAGCTACTCAAAGTATGTTGTTGTTGAGTTGATTCTGACTCAGGGCAACCCCCTTTGTGCATAGGGTTTTCAAGACTATGACCTTTCTGAAGCAGATTGCCAAGCCTGCCATCTGAGTTGCCTCTGGGTGAGTTTGAACCACCAGCTATCTGATCAGTAGTTGAGCACTTAACCATTTGTGCCACCCAGGGACTCCTGCTCTAAGGATGTTGTTCTGATTAGGTGCCATTTAGTCAGTTTTGACTCATAGGGGCCCCATGTGACAGAGTAGAATTTCCCCACAGGGTTTCCCAGGCTGTAAACTTTATGATAGCAGATTGCCAGGTCTTTCTCTAACAGAGCCACCGGATGGGCTCAAGCCGCCAAATTTTGCTTAGAAGCTGAGCGCTTAACCATTTGTCCCCATAGGGCTCCTATTCAAAGATAAATGGTTAAATTTATTTCCTTCAAAATAGATTAGACATTCAATTCTATTTTGGTTCTTGTAAATTTTGTCATAAATTGGTCCCAAAAGTGTAAAATTCAACCATTCTAATAAACTATAGTTATAATTACTGAAAATCCACCTTAGGAAATTCTTAAAAATATTTGTTTATTTATGATACTGACACAAATACAGATTCAGAGTAACAAATCTAGCTAAGTTTAGACCAGAAGTAGGATGACGACTTTGAAAATAATTGTAAGTGTAAAAAGAGCTAATTTTGTCTAAGAAAGAATTGAAGATTTGTGAAATGTTTACAATTATATATCATAGTATCAGGGTATTAAATTCTGGAAGTTACAATCCAAAAGTTGTTGTACTCTTGAAGAGCATGAAAAATTTTTATGATGCAAAAATATCAGAAAGGAGATAGGTTTGAAATGATATGCCAAATGCAAGTGTTTGGACAGGCTGAAATCCTACACAGAATTTGGTTACCTTTAAAAAACATGGCAATAAGATGAAATGCTAAACAACTTTTAATAAGTTATGTTATAACTTACAAAGAATTTTCATAAACATTATAACATTTTTAGGACAATGGTGGATCATCATTTGAAAGATTAGTAAATTAAAATGAAAAGTGTTTTGTTTTTAATTATTTTTTATTAGTTTTAGGGTTTTAAATTGAGGTGAAATTTACATAAAGTGAAATGCACATCTTAAGTGCACAATTTGATTAGTTTTCATAAATGAATATACTCATTTAGCCACTATATTATCAAGATGTATAATATTTCCATCATATGAGACAGGAAAATCATGCTTCTTCCAGTCAATTTCCACTCTCCTAAAGCAATCATTCTTCTGACTTGTAACTCCATTCATTGTTTTGACCTATTTTTGAAATTCATATGAACAAAATCATACTTGTTTTAACATGAATGAAGTATAATTTATCTCTACATATTGACATAATCTGGAAGTTTTTTTCCTATAAATCATTACTGTGGTAAGTTATATTGATTTTTCAAATGTTACAAATAGCCCTTGCATTTCCACTTGATGATAATGGATTATTTTTTAATATTGCTGGATTTTATTTTCTCATATATTTTGTGAAGAAATTTTGTCTATATTCCAGAGTGATACTGATATGTAAGTTTCTTTTCTTGTAATTCCATTGTCAGGTTTTGGCTTTATGGTCATTCTGTCCTTGAAAACAAGGTAGGGAGTGTTCTCTCCTCTATTTTTTGAAAGTTTCATAAGTATTATTTTATCCACAAATATTTGATAAAATTCACCAATTAAATCATCTCTGTCTAGAGTTTTCTTTTGTACAAATTTTTTAATAACATATTCAATTAATTTAATAGCTATTGGTCTAATTAGATTTTCTATTTCTTTTTGTGTCAGTTTTTGTAAGGTTTAGTTTTCAAGAAATTGGTGTATTTCATTTAAATTGATAAATTTATTGCCAAAATGTTGTTGTTAATATTTTTTATTACCTGCAGGATATGTAGCGGTATCACTCATGATATCACAGCATACACATACACACACACACACATACACAAACAGAAATGACTTTGCAGTCACATTGAGGAACTCAAGTCAGCAACTAGAAGATGCAATGAAGGTATCTGATGCCTTTCTGCAAGACTTTGACCCAAATCAGAATCTGTTAATCTCCAAAAGGAAAAAAAAAAATGTAGTAGGTAGAAAAAAATATATACTACTAAAGCTAAGGATGATTTACTTAGGCAGCTTATTTGAAAACTGACAATGAAGAATCCTTACTATTTTTTTAAATAAAAATACCAATTTCAATCTTCAAATTTGTTTATATTAAAACTATTCTTTTTAGGAAAATCTGACTGCCCTGGTTTTTAAAGGGTTATACTTACTTGAGGGGAAAATTATTTCTCTTTGTCTGTCTTTGTATTTCTCTGCCTATCTCTGCTTTTTTGTTTCTTTCTATTTCTCTTCTCTCTCTCTTTTAAATAAACTATCAGATTCCTATAGTAATAGGACCTTAATATAGTTATAGGTATAGGTATAATATAGTTATAGTAATAGGACCTTAATATAGACCTTAAGTAAGTTACCACCAAAAACTTGTTGGCAAATAAAAGAAACACATGACTTCTCTATTGATTATTCATTATTTGTAAAGGTAAGACGATATAAACCTTCTCTTTCCTGTTCTCCCACCATCTTGTATTAATGCTTAAGCTAATAACAAAAAGGAAAAAGAAAATCAATGGGGCATTAATTGCAATAATAAACAGAGTAGTATAATATCCTTGCCCTATCAAGAAACCAGCAAGTAATTTCATATTGTAGAATTTAAAAATATGTAGTATTTTGGATTTTATTAATTACCTAACATTCCTTGAAGAATAAGTTTGATTAGGAATTAGTGATCACTTATTCTTCATGGAAATAAGCATAACAAACCCTTTACAGAACGTGAGTTTAGATAGAACATCATATTTTTTCTCTAAAAGAAGGAGGTCAAAGGAGGGAATAAAGAGACTGAAAACTGAAACAGTAACTTATTTTAAACCACACTTCACCTCTAACTATGAGCTGAAATCCACTCTATGAAAATGGGTTTGGTTTCTGGTTCACCTCTAACTTCTTATGTAATGAAAGACACTCAAAATAGATTAGATTCATTTTTCCCAAAATATTTTCTAGAGAGTAAGGTATTTGACAACAATGAAAATAGAGTTTAGCTGTTAAATAGACCATAAAAATTTACTGAACACCAGCTTTATGTGATGGATAAGACAGATAGATCACTTTTCTCATGGAACTCATCATATAGCAGGGAAAAGACTTTAAACAACTAAACAAACTAAAGTGAGTGCCAATAAGAAATATAGGGAATCATTATCATAATCAATGTTTTATTCTTTTCTAGCTCTGAACTAGCCATGTCTGATCATTCTATATGGAATAGTCTTCCCATTCTTACTCTCTTCCCTAGTAATTCAGTTTTCTGTTACCAGTTTAATTATCAAATTATTAAAGAAACTTTTTCTGGTTTTTCTTTTCTTATGGTAACTCCCAAGTCTTGATGAGAAGCCTGTTTTATAGGGTCTTTTAGTATCTCTATATCCCATATTGGGTTCTTGTGTGGCAGAAATGGTTTGCACTCAACTACTAACTTAAGGTGGGTGGCTTGTACCCAACCAAAAGCACCATGGAAGAAAGGCCTGGTGACTTGAAAATATTACAGCCAAGAAAACTCTATGGAGCAGTTCTACTGTGTAACACGTGAGTTGCCGTAAGTCAGAATCAACTTGACAGTAATGCTTTGTTTTTGTTTGTTTTTAATGGTTTATCCCATATTAGAGCAATTTACACACTCTATTATTACTGCTAGTCTGCATGTTTGTAGTTAGACCATATTTTATTATTTTTCTATAAGCTATGATCTTTCTTATAAAAACCCTATGTGATTGATATAATAATTTCCATTATATAGTCTAAGATCTCTAGGTGGCAAAAATGGTTTGCACTTGACTGCTAACCTAAAGGTTGGAGGTTCAAACTCACCCAGTGTTACCTAGGAATTCAAGGCCTGGTGATCTGCTTCTGTAGATTGCAGCAAAGAAAACCCCATGGAGCAGTTCTTCAGAGTTGACTTCATGGCAACTAACAACAGAAATAACAGTCAGAATCAGATCCAAACAAACGAGGGTTCACCATTGTGAGTCACCACAAATAAGTCACCCCCAACACAGTCATTGCTGGCTACATTGAATAGACAAGCTTTTAGCAATAAAATATCCCAGGATTCACCACTTGGAAATTGTAATTGTAATGTCCTTTCAAGTTGTCTAAGTAACGTTTTCCCATTAATAACCTGTAAACCTTCTTTGTTGTAGATTCTTATATGCCAGACTTAAGATAATTATTTTTTATATCAGTTCAGAGCCAGACGAAACAAGAAAATGCTTTGGTGAATCAATGACTCAGAATTTTCATGAGTCTCATAATATCCCCAATATACATTTCATAGAACTTATAGATTTCCCTAATTATTTATTTCAATCAAAAGATACAGTTTCCATACTCCATGAGGACTGATACAAACATAGTATTGCGATTTCAAGAGACAGAAGTTACCCTTATTAAGTCCGTTATTTAATCATTGATTACAAGCTGCATCTGATTGTTGAAAGGCATTTGAACTGGAGAGAGTGAATGATTCAATATAAAATATGTTGGTTTTGTATCTGTAACAAGGAATAGTTTCCAAAAAGGATAGTTCTACATAAAATTATCCAGTTATGCCATATCACACCACTCATAAAACAAAGCACCCTCTGGATTTCCAGGATCCACCCACCTTAGAAGGTAGCAGGGAACTTTTTAAAAAACTCGTTTTCCTTCATAATCAATGCTTTACCAATTCTACGGAGATTATCCCTTTGACGATGAAATCATACTGCCTTGCTCGTACTCTGAAATAACATTGCATAGACTCTAATTTTACCTGTTCTCAAAGATAGTACCCTGTTGCTGTCGAGTCAATTCCAACTCATAGTGACCCTATAGGACAGAGTAGAACTGCCCATAGAGCTTCCAAGAAGTGCCTGGTGGATTCGAACTTCCGATCTTTTGGTTAGCAGCCATAGTACTTAACCACTGCCACACCAGGGTTTCCTATATTTTGTAACTTCTCTGATAACACTTTGATTTCAGATTTCTGGTCTCCATAACTGTGAAAGAATAAACTTCTGCTGTTGTAAGCTACCCAGTTTGTGGTATTTTGTTATGGGAGCCCTAGGAAATTAATATGGGCACTCTTTGCCTCATGTTAACAATATTATATCACATTTACTAGATATTTATTGTCAATGACCCAAAAATATAGAGGGCCTATGGTGTAGCAAAGGGGACTTGCCTTCCATGCTGGAGACCTGGGTTGGATTCCCAGACAATGCACCTCATGCGTAGCCACCATTCATCTGTCAATGGAGTGTTGCATGTTGCTATCATGCTGAACAGATTTCAGCAGAGATTCCAGATTAAGATTGACTAGAAAGAAAGACCTGGCAATCTATTTCTGAAAAGCAGCCAAAGAGAACCCTATAGCTTACAATGGTCTCATCTGCATTTGATCATGGGAATCGTGGAGGACTGGGTAGTGCTTCCATCAGTTGAGCATGGAGATACCATAAGTCAGGGGCCGATTGTACAGCAGCTAGCAACAACATGATATAGCAATAGAAGATTGACTTTGATTATAATGAGTTTAAAATTGTGCCCCAATTTCACCTTCCATTAGCCCGGGTGAGTAAGTTATGTCCTTAGGTTTTTCATCAAAAATATGGAATAATTATACTGTACTACATATGGTGGGTAAGGAAACCTGGTGGTACAGCATTTAAAGCACTCAGCTGCTAACTGAGAGGTCAGCGGTTTGAACCCACCAGCCGCTCTGCAGGAGAAAGATGTGGCAGTCTGCTTCCCTAAAGATTTACAGCCTTGGAAACTGGATGGGGCACTGGATGGGGCAGTTCTACTCTGTTCTATAGTGCCACAATGAGTTGGAATTGACTTGACCTCAATGAATTTTTGGGTTACTTATGGTGAAGGATATATGATTTGATTTTCTTTTAGTTTTATATTTTAATATTTTGTTTATGAAATGACACAATCGCACATTTAAAGAAAATACTAATACTATAAGGTTTATTACAGAATGAAGCAGTTTTCTTTTCTATTCCTCTGCACCTTGAACCTTGCTTCCCAGAAGCTATTATTTTCTTTTTTCCTTTCTTTTTTTAAGCTTTTCCATGTAATAATTAACACTACAAACATAAGTATTATGACTATATTAGTACATATTTTTATCAATTTTAGACACCTGTTTGTTTTCTGCTGTAGTATTTCTGGATTTAACACTCTTATTCTCTTAAACGTTTTATCCCCCATTTTTCACCATCTACCACTCACCTGTTTGTCATACGATGGTGGCTTGTGTGTTGATGTGATGCTGGAAGGTATGCCACCAGTATTTGAAATACCAGCAAGGTCACCCATGGTGGATAGGTTTCAGAGGAGTTTCCAGACTAAGACAGACTAGGAAGAGGGAACTGTTGGTCTACTTCTGAAAAAACTGGCCAGTGAAAACCTTATGAATAGCAGCAGAACATTGTCTGATAAAGTGCCAGAAGATGAATCCTTCAGGTTGGATGGCAGTCAAAATATGACTGGGGAGTAGAGCTGACTTTAATAACATACACAGAGTCAAGCTTTTGGGACCTTCATTTACTGATGAAGGTTCCAAAATGAGACCTCAAAATGATAAGAAACAGCTGCAAACATACATTAATAATCAGAACTTGGAATGTAGAAAATATCGATCTAGGAAAATTGGAAGTCATCAAAAATGACATGCATAAAGATCAGTACCCTAGGAATTAGTGAGCTGAAATGAACTCTTACTGGCCATTTTGAGTCGGACTATTGTATAGTCTACTATGCTGGGAATGACAAACTGAAGAGGAATGATGCCCCATTCATTGTCAAATAGAACATTCCAAGATCTATTCAGAAGTACAACACTGACAGTGATAGGAAAATATCTATATGCCTACAAGGTAGACCTGTTAATATGACTATTATTGAAATTTACACAACAACCACTAGTGCCAAAAATGAGAAAACTGAAGATTTTTACCAACTTCTGCAGTCTGAAATTGATCAAACATGCAATAAAAATGCATTGATAATTCCTGGTGACTGGCATTCAAAAACTGGAAACAAGAAGGATCAGTAGTTGGAAAATATGGCCTTGATGATAGAAACTACGCCTGAGATTGCATGATAGAATTTTGCAAGACCAACAACTTCCTCATTGCAAATACCTTTTTTCAACAATATAAACAGCAGTTGTACACATGGAACTCACACAATAGAATACACAGGAATCAAATCGAGTGCTTCTCTGCAAAGAAACAATGGAGAAGCTTAATATTATCAGTCCCATCGAGGCCAGGGGATGACTACAGAACACACCATCAATTACTTACGTGCAAGTTCAAAGTGAAGCTGAAGGAAATTAGATCAAGTCCAGGAGAGTCAAAATATGACCTTGAGTATATCTCACCTGCATTTAGAAACCATCTCAAAAATGGATTTGATGCAACAAACACTAATAACTGAAGACCAGACAATTTGTGGGACGACATCAAGGACATTGTACATGAAGAAAGCAAAAGGTTGTTAAAAAGATAGGAAAGAAAGAAAATACCAAAATGGATGTCAGAAGATATTACGAAACTTACTCCTGAACATAGAGTAGCTAAAGCAAACGGAAGAAATGATGAAGTATAAGAGCTGAACAGAAGATTTCAAAGTGCAACTCAAGAAGACAAAGTGAAGTATTATAATTAAACTAGCAAACACCTGGAGTTAGAAACCAAAAAGGAAAGGACATGCTTAATATTTTTCAAGTTGAAAGAACTGAAGAAAAAATTCAAGCCTCGAGTTGCAATATTGAAGGATTCTATGGGCAGAATATTGAATGACACAGGAAGCATCAAAAGAGGATGAATGGAATATACAGAGTCACTGTATCAAAAATCTTTGCTTGACATTCAGCCATTTCAGGAGGTAGGATATGATCTAGAACTGATGATACTGAAAGAAGAAATCCAAGCTGCACTGAAGGCACTGGCAAAAGAACAAGGCTCCAGGAAATGACGGAATACCAGCTGTGATGTTTCCACAAACAGATGCAGTGCTGGAGGGTCTCACTCATCTATAAGACATTTGGAAAACATCTACCTGGCCAACAGCTTGGAACAGATCAATCTTTGTGCCCATTCCTAAGAAAGGTGATCCAACAAAATGTGGACATTATTGAACAATATCATTAATGTCACACACAAGTAAAATTTTTGCTGACGATCATTCAAAAGCAATTTCAGCAGTACATTGACAGGGAACTGCCAGAAGTTCAAGCTGGATTCAGAAAAGGACTTGGAATGAGGGACATCATTGCTGATGTCAGATGATCTTGGCTGAAAGCAGAGAATACCAGAAAGATGTTTACCTGTGTTTTATTGACTGTGCAAAGGCATTTGGCTATTTGGACCATAATAAATTATGGCTAACATTGAGAAGAATGAGAATTCCAGAGCACTTACTTGTGGTCATGAAGAACCTGTGCATAGACCAAGAGGCAGTAGTTCATACAACAAGGGGATACTGATTGGGTTAAAGTCAGGAAAGTTGTGGGCCAGGGTTATATCCTTTCACTGCTTATAATCTGAGATGCTGGACTATAGGAAGAAAAACTTGGCATCAGGATTGGAGGAAGACTCATTAACAACCTTCAGTATGCAGGTGACACAGCTTTGCTTGCTTAAAGCCAAGAGAACTTGAACTACTTATTGATGAAGATCAAAGACTACAATCTTCAGTATGGATTGCACATCAATGTAAACAAAACAAAAATCCTCATGACTGGACCAATATGCAACATCATGATAAATGGAGGACATATTGAACTTGTCAAAAATTTCCTTTTACTTGGATCTACAATCAATGTCCACGGAAGCAGCAGTTAAAAAAATCAAATGATGTATCGCACTGGGCAAATCGGCTGCAAAATACCTCCTTAAAGTATTAAAAAGCAAAGATGTCACTTTGAGCACTAAGTTGCAGCTGACCCAAGCCATGGTATTTTTAATCGCTTCATATGCATGTGAAAGCTGGACAATGACTAAAGAAGAAGCCTTTGAATTATGGTTCACAAAAAATATTGAATATACCATAGACTGCCAGAAGAGTGAACAAATTTGACTTGGAAGAGGTACAGCCAGAATGCTCCTTAGAAGGGAGGATGGCAAAACTTCATCTCAAGTACTTTGGACATGTTATCAGGAAGGAACAGTCCCTGGAGAAGGACATCATGCTTGGTAAAGTAGGTCAGTGAAAAAGCGGAAGACCCTTAATGAGATGGGATAACATCGTGGCTGCAATAGTGGACTCAAGCATAACAAAGATTGTGAGGATAGCACAGGACAGGGAAGTGTTTCTTTCTGTTGTACACTGAGTCCCTATGAATTGGAACCAACTCGATGGCACCTAACAACAACAACAACAATATTTTTTAACAGAGTTGCATCATTATTTTGGTTGAATAAATAGCATGAACATTCATATTGTTTTTACTATGCAAATACAGAACATTTCGGAGCCAAGTAATTTACTTTGATTATACTTCCTGTCTTTTATAATTAGTCCACATTTTGATATCTAATTTTCTATGTGTTTATCACTTTTTCCTCAAATTCTTCAACATATATGTGATATTTCTAATACAAAACTTTATTTTCAAATTTATAAATACAGTTTCACATGCTCAGCATTCCATTTTGTTTTTTCTGGAGAAATCCCTCCCACATTTCTTCATTTTAGTACACCAACTTTAATTCACTAGGAAGTTTATAAAGGGATGTGTGAGAGGCATCGTTTGAAAACTTGAATGTCAGAAAAAAATCCTGATTATCTACTTACAATTAATTTTAGTTTTTGCTGGTTACAGAATTCTAATTTTAAAAATTATTTTTCTACATTAACAAAAAAAAAGTTTAAAATACTTATAGATTTAATAACATGTACAAGATGTATGTGAGGAAAACTACCAAAGTCTGATGAAAGAAATCAAATATCTAAGTAAATGGATAGTCCAATATCATAGATTGAGAAAATCAAACCCATTTCTGTCAAGTCAATTCTGACTCAGAACGAAGTGGTTAAGAGTTCGGCTGCTAACCAAAGTTCAGAAGTTTGGTTTGGTTTTGGTTTGGGCTACATTGACAAAGAAATAGGAAAATGATCTTCTCTTTGGAAGACCCCTGTGTTAGTCATCTAGTTCTGCTGTAACAAAAATACTACAAATGGATGGCTTTAACAAACAGAAGTTTATTCTCTCACAGTCTAGTAGGCTAGAAGTCTAATTTTAGGGCATCATCTACAGAGGAAGGCTTTCTCTGTCAGCTCTGGAGGAAGGTCCTTGTCATCAATCTTCCCCTGGACTAGGAGCTTCTCCACAGAGGAATCCCGGGTCCAAACAATGCGCTGTGTTCCCGACACTGCTTTCTTGGTGGTATGAGGTCCCCGTCTCTCTGCTCGCTTCTCTCTTTTGTATCTCAAAAGAGATTGGCTCAAAACACAATCCAATCTTGTAGACTGAGTTCTGCCTCGTTAACATCATAGAGGTAGGATTTACAACACATAGGAAAATCACATCAGATGACAAAATGGTGGACAATCACACAATACTGGGAATCATGGCCTAGCCAAATTGATACACATATTTTGGAGGACACTGTTCTATCCATGACAGCCCCCAAATGCTAGTCCTTCAAAATGCTTTCTTTGGAACTGAGTAGTTTCTTTAAAAATAATCCTCCAGTCTGTTGTATGTGAGATATACCTCTGTGGCAGGGGATTTTTAGCCTTGAAACTCACCACCACCCTCTAATGTGCTGGAAGTTCTAAATATAAGGACTGTCTGTTCAAATAGCTTCAGAAAATAAATTTCTGATGTCCATCAAGAACAATGAGCAGGAAGCTAGGGCTTTTCAATCAATCCCCTATTTTAATCTTTGATCTTCAATGGCACCTACAACTTCCAAGTCCTTTGTCTTTCTTTTTTGTACTCTGTGGGATAAATAGGGTTGTTTTTATCATTTCTTACTTCTGTGCCAAATCTGTAGGATTGACTTTCTTTTGTACTTTCTTTTTTAATTCCTTGGATTATTTTAGTCTTCTGAAACCTTGTTGACATATCCATCATTATTTTTTCTCCCATTTCCTTTGTCCTTTATTGGTGGATATATTACTACTATAACACAAATTTAGCAGCTTAAAACAACAGAAATTTATTATCACACAGTTTCTGTGGGGCAGGAATCTGGGCATGGGTTAACTGTGTCCTCTGGTCAAGATTTCACAAAGTCAAAAATCCAAGTGTAGGTTGAGAGTCTTAGAATTGTCTTCCAAGCTCATTTGTTGTTGGCAAAATTCAGTGCCTTGTGGTGGTAGGACTGAGGTCCCCATTTTCTTGGTAGCCATTGTCCAGGGAATGTTCTCAGCTCATAAAAGCCATTCTAAGTTCCTTGCTACATGGATCCTGCGTAGACAGTTCACAACATTTGCTTCTTGAAGGCCAGTAGGAGAATCACTCTTGCTTCAAATCCTTCTGCTGTCTTTTAAGGGCTCACCTAATTACATGAACCCACTCATGAATATCTTCCTTTTGATGAACTCAAAGTCAGCTAATTACAAATCTTGAATATGTCTGAAAACTTGCTCTTGCTATTTAATGTAACATAAGTACAGCAGTGATATCCCATTATATTTCTCTGCTCACACTCAAGGGTAGGAGATTAAACAGGGTGTAGGTATCAATGGATGGGAATCTCTGATGCCATCTTCAAATCCTGCCTTCCACTATATATCACTATATATTCTTTGTTGAAACACACACACACACACACACACACACACACACAAACACATATGTATTCTTAATTGGCATTTTCTGAAAATTTAGTGGTATTTTTCAATGGCCAGAGATAACTATGTGAGAGGAATTTTCAAACTTTCACATCCATCAGAAGTTAAATTTCTTTTAAATGATCTCATATGAAGTTACTGAAATCCTAGGATCCTGTGTTTGCACAATCTTTATGTTCCCTAGAAAAATGACACCACTTTACCCATACTATTACATCATCAAGAGGGCAAGGCTTTAAGCAAGTCCTTCTGATAGCCTTTCAAGAATAATTTTTCTCTAATTATTGTGTCCCTAAAAAAACACAAAAAAGGATACATGATAGATTATAAACCATTTTGTAGAATCATCACAACTCAACAGATTAACCATTTGTTTACAAAAGAACAAGGTCATAACTGAACTTGCATGCCAAGCAATTTTCACACACATTGTCAAATCAGAGATAAAAGCTGTCACTAAATTATGCTATCCTGTTATTTCAAATGATATATCAACAGACAGGAATTAGAAATTCATATAAAGAGAGCCAACATGTCTTTTTGGCACACTGGTAGTTTGATAAAAGAGCCCTGAGGACACAACAGTTAAGTGCTTGGCTGCTAACCAAAAGGTTGGCAGTTCAAACCTACCCAGCAACTTTGCAGGAAAAAACCCGGCAATCTGCTTCCATAAAGGTTACAGCCAAGAAAATCCTACAGGGCAGTTGTACTCTGTCACCCAGGGTCTGCGAGTCAAAAATCAACTTGATGGCACCTAACAACAACAAGTAGTTTGATGTAAATGTGGTTTTGCTTTGCAGACTAAGTTCCTAAGGTATAATTTGTCCAACTTGTCTGGCATATGGTTTAAGGAACCCCTTAGTAACCAAATCTTCAACTGTTAGATTCAGTAGATGTCTTGGTTATCTAGTGCTGTTATAATGGAAATACTACAAGTGGGTGGCCTTAACAAAGAGAAATTTATTCTCTTACAGTTTAGGAGGCCAAAAGTCCAAATTCAAGGTACCAGCTCCAGGGGAACGCTTTCTCTCTCTGTTGGCTCATCAGTCTTCCCTGGTCGAGGAGCTTCTCAGCACAGCGACCCCAGGTCCAAAGGACGTGCTATTTTTCTGGCTCTTGTTTCTTGGTGGTATGAGGGTCCCTATGTCTCTCTGCTTGCTTCTCTCTTTTATATCTCAAAAGAGATTGGCTTAAAATGCAACCCAATCTTGTAGATTGAGTCCTGCCTCATTAACATAACTGCCACTAAGCCCATTTCATCAACTTCATAGAGACAGGGTTTACAACACATAGGACAATCACATCAGATGACAAAATGGTGGACAATCACACAATACTGGGATCATGGTCCAGCTAAGTTGATGGATATTTTAGGGGGACACAGTTCAATCCATGACAGTAGATATGAGAAATTCTTCCAAATGCCCTAAATTCTCCCAAAATATGAGTGGTATTTTAGTAACTATTTCTCTTCAGATTGCTACTGTTTTTATTCAGACTGCCAAAATTGTGAAAGAAAAATAGAGAACCTTTTTGTTAAACTGTTTTATCTACCAAGTTAATAAACTAAAGACTTCTTAAAACCATAAAATTTTGAAATATTGGCTAAAAATTTATAAATAATCTAATCCCTTATTCCGAAAAGCATGGTTGCCAAATCTGCAGCCTTGGCATCATTTGCAAGGTTGTTAAAAGTGCAAAAGCTGGAGCCCTATCTCAGACTTATTGAATCAAAATATGATTTATAACAAAATTCCCCAAGCGATTCACATCTTCATCCAAGTTCAAGAATCACTACTTTTAGTTCACTATGTGGGTGAAAAAACTCTATGTCACAAATGGCTCAACTTGTCCAAAATCCCATAGTCACTTAGAAGTTGAGCTGAAACTAGGACCCAGTTCTCAAGCTCTTAATTCCCCACTTTTCCAACAACCTTTATTTCTCATGTAACAATAAGAAATTTTAGAGAACAGTGACATCAAAGATGAACTGTCAATTTAAATTGGGTCTCTCCATGCAAGGTGAACTTATTTCAGAATCCTCCTAACTTCTACATGGAAAGCTAATAGGGATCCACACAATGGAAGAGAACCAAAAATGCCACACTGCTGACCTCTGGAAACAAATTAACAGTTACCAACTTCAACTTCAGAGAGGTAGGCCAAAAGAGTAGGCTAACTCACTATGAAAAAAGCAATAGCGAAAACCAATGTATGTATTAACTAGGTAGCATCACTTGGCATTTATATGAGTATTCAATAGTAAAGCTTCACTTTTTCTTATTATTTTTCTCCAGTGTCTAATATCTAGGTAGTCACATAGTATGGGAGCAATAAATTCATTGTGATAATAATACAATCTGTTCAATGCTTTTCTAAATTCAGGGGAGAATAATTCTGCAATTAAGGTGAGATGGTTTAATTCACATTTAGATTTCTCACCGGTATGCACAATTCAATAGTAATTTTTGGTTCTCTCAGTTGTTTGAAAATATTAAAGTAGTTTTGCTTGCTTTGAACTTCTTACCTGACAGTATTAAGTAAAATTCAACTAGAAAAACAAAGTGTTCTAAAGGGCCCGGGGAGCGAAACTTGTGGATTATTATATCACTTGCTACAGAAAAATAAAATTAATTTGAACTGTTTCCACCTACATATGTATATCTAATTTTCTCCCGCTGAAAGAGGTGTATAAGACCAACATTTCATCTTTGTTCAAGACTTAAAGGAGAATGATTATAATGTAGTTTATCATTTCATTCTAGAAAACTAAGTAGAAATGGGGTAGAATATGTTGCATTTTTAGTCAAGGAATTGGCAAGCGAGAAAAGGATCTCTGTTCTTTCATCCGTTAAAGGGTAGTTTAATATAATAAAAAGTTAGGACTTTGGATTATTTTACAGTAGTGTCTGTTAATGTAAAGGTCTTAAAGATTTTACTATTTTAAACCATTCTTGTAACTCAAAAAGTAATTATTTGTCATCTATATTAGGAAGTAAAGTGTGTATGTGAACTGACGGTTATAAAAAACAAGACAGTAAAATACTTCTGCCAAAATAAATTATTTAATCCCTTTTAACTTTAAAACTTTAAAATGAGCTCAACTTTCAAAGTTTACTGGGAATAATTTCAAATATCTGTACAGAAACTCCTAAGTCATTTAACAGTGATTCTCCCCATAGTCCAATATAAGTAACAAATAATGCTGAAAAGCAGATTTCCCTGAAAGCTACTGAAGAGTTTTATATAAAGTTTCCATTCCTTGTGGGCTTGATTGCTGAGTACCAGGAATCATATCTTGCCAGTTTCTGGAATATTTGTATCATTATTTACAACTATATCCTGTATATATTTCAAAAGATTAAAAGGAGTCAAAAAAGTGTTACTTGGGGATTCTCTTGCAGACTTTTGTTAGGCTATAAGTGTTCTGTTCCTATTCTAGTTCTTTTTCTCTTAATGTTAAGATGAGTTTGTGATAATCGTTTTTTATGGTACTCTAGCCAAACTTACATTTGATTTGGTTTCATTGACTGTTTTCTTCTCCCTTCTTTTGTTATTATTATTATTAATTTATTTTTGCTTATTGTATGTTTATGGCAAACACTTTCAGCTTGCCTAAAAGGAAGAATACTTGTTGTTATTTTGAAATAAATAAGTTATATTTATTTTAAAATATCTTAAGATTTCAAGTTTTTTGTTTTTTTTATACACACACACACACACACACACACACACACACACACAGACACAAACGCATATATACAGTCCAAACCCAAACAAAACTCATTGCCGTCAAGTGGATTCCGACTCATAGAGACCCTATGGGACAGAGTAGAACTGCCCCATAGGGTTTCCAAGGAGTGATTGGTGGCTCTGAACTGCCGACCTTTTGGGTAACAGCTGAGCTCTTAACCACTGTGGCACCTGGGATCCTTGCATACAGAGTTAAATTTTGCCGTTTTTAAAGAAAGAAATGGGATAAAAAAATTGCATTAATGCTTCTAAATTTATTTTATTTTAAATTTCTATTATATATTTTTATATAAACCAAACTCATTGCCTTCTAGTCAATTCCAACTCATTAGCGACCATATAGGACAGAGTAGAACTGCCCCATAGGGTTTCCAAGGAGCAATTGGTGGATTTGAACTGCCGACCTTTAGGTTGGCAGCCAAGCTCTTAACCACTGCGCCACCAGGGCTCCATATTTTTCTATCGTATTATGAATTGTTGTGTCTTTTTGCCTATGAGAGAGAACTGAGGTTATATTTTCTATGCCAATTCTATTGGAACAAAAGTTAGACACAGGGAGAATGAAGAATAGACCTTGAAAATGTGATATGGTAGACTAGAAATATTCAAAGGGAAGAAAAATGGATTAGGGCAGGTTTTCAACTCTGACGCTATTGGCATTATGGCCAGATAATCTTTGTTCAGGGGACTTCTCTGTACATTGTAGGAGGTTTAACAGCATCCTGGGTCTCTACTCACTAGATGCTATAAACACATTGTCCCTCTTTCACAGTCATTACAATGAGCAATAGCTCCAGTTATTAACAGTCTCCAGAGGGGCAAAATCACCTGTAGATAAGAATCACGGTGTATTAGTTTACTAGGACTGCTATAACAATTAGCACAAACTGGCTCAAAATGACAGAAATGTATTCTCTCACAGTTCTGGAGGCCAGGAGGTCTTTCTTCCTTTGAAGGCTCTAGAGCAGAATTCCTCCTTGCCTATTCAATATTCCTGTAGTTTCAGGCATTCCTTGGCTTTTGGCTACATAACTCTATTCTTGGTCTCTGTATTCACATGAACTTCTTCTTTTCTTGTCTTTGTCTCTCCTCTGTTTTGTTGAGTGCTGTGGAGTCAATTCCTACTCATGGTGAACATGAATGATAGAGTAGAACTGCCTCATAGTGTTTTCTAGGCTGAAATCTTTATGGGTACAGGTCACCAGGTCTTTTCTCCTGTAGAAAGGCTGTTGGGTTCAAATCCCTGACTTTCTGGTTAGCAGTTGAGTGCTTAACCACTGCACAGCCCGGGCTCCTTGTGTCTCTCCTCTACTATTTCTTATTAGGACATTGTCATAAGGTTTAGGGCCTACTCGTATAATCTAGGATGGTCTCATCTATCTCATCTTGATATTCTTAACTTAATTACATTTACCAAAGACCCTTTTGCCAATAAAGCCACATTCCAGGTTTTAAGAATTAGAACAGTGACAAAGGAAAATCCTGGGCAGAATTTCATGCATTGCACCTGAACATTTATTTTGTGTAATAAGAAAAGTGGCCTGTGGTAAGAATATATATAGACTCATGAGCAGTAGCAAATATTTGGCTGGTTGTTCAGGGGCCTGGAAAGAGAAATATTGGAATATTAAATGTCTAAGATGAAAATATGTGGATCAATATTTGAGAGTGGGCATGAGTATGATGATATTCATATCACATGATGAGGCCCAACAGAAAATATCCCTCATCAGAGTAAGTCAACAATCAAATATACAAAAAACTCGACTAGTTGACCTCAGCTAGTCTTCATCATGAGCTGATCAAATAGTAGCATTTTGGACACATAAACAATGTGGCCATGGTGGCAAGGAGGGAGGCTATGCACAGGCAGTAACTAATCTATTTACTGTCAGCACTGATTGTCCAACCATTCAGCAACTTAGGCCCATTCTGTGTCTCCAATATGGCACCATTTCTTGGGGAAACCAATTGACTACTTGGTAACAACATTGACTCCTTTCACCTGGAATGATCAGTGATTCATTCCGTCAGAAAAGATACATATTTTAGGTATGAGTTTGTCTTTTCTCTCTTCAAAGCCTCAGTCAACAGCATTTATCTCCAGGGATTTATAGAGTCTTTAATCAACTGGCATTGAATCACATTTAATATCATGTCAGATGAATTTACAGCAAAGGTGCTGCAAGAGTAGGCCCTTGATTATGATCTCATAGAGTATAGGGATGGTTTTCTGAAGCAACAGCTAAAGGAACTGCTCAGAAGCAATATTTTATAAGGATGGTGTGCCATTCACCATAATGGATTATCACTTTGAATTAGATTCTTCAATATAGTGTTATGCTCTCAGTAGGAAAATACTTGGGCCTAGAAGTCAAAGGATAGAAGTAAGAGGGGCCCATTTTCCATCACTCCTAGTGACTCAGAGAATCTTTCAGTTCCAAAATTTTCAGTTTTGCAGGATTAGAGATCTGATTCCCTAGTAGGGAAAATTCTGCCAAGGGTTAGAGAAAGAGTGCAATTATATTATAAGCTATGTCTGCTGCCTGCTCACTTGAAATTCTTAGCAAAGATAATGCTGATCATCAGGAGGAGGCACTGATGCTGTTATACAGTAGGACCAAGGAAGAATATGTTTGTGAACAAGTTGTCACTCATGGTACTCCCTTGACTAATTTTTATAGTAAGTAAACTAGCATGATAATGTCCTCCTGACATGTACATGAATATTAATTTACGCTTCCTAAATGATTACTATATGCTAAACATTGTATAAGAGCTTTATTTGGATTACTAGAGAGATAAGAGAGGTTAAGTAATTTATCTAAAGTCACATTGTAAGTGGTAGAACCTTGGTGGATTCACTCCATGTATTATTAAAGAGTTTGGTGAATTATGTATATTCACCTGACAAGTATCATTTGCATTCTAACGCCAGAGAAGGAATATCAGTCAAACAGATTCTTGAACAGAATTTCACCAACATTACTTACTGTCAGTGGGGTTTACCACATATTATATCTTAATACTTGCATCTTCTAATTTAAAGTCTTTGTAACCTGGAATCAATTCTTTCCTCTCAGTATCAATTCCTGTCCATCCACATCAGAATTTTCTCTCCTGGGGATGTTGCTGATGGAATAAAACTGAAGAAAAGTAGAGAACGTCAGAAGATAAACTTTGAACATATGTAGAAATTTATCTAAGTTGATTCCTTCACTTCCATATGTTGTGGAGTGCTAAATTTTGGATTCATTGAGATTTTGTTGGTGAAAAATCTGCTTTGTTACCTAAAATATTATTGCTTGGGTATGTACAAAAACAAAACAAAGGGCCACACAAACCAGAGACTCTATCAGCCTGAGACCAGAAGAACTAGATGATGCCCAGCTACCACCAGTAACCGCCCTAACAGGGAACACAACAGAGAGTCCCCGACAGAGCAGGAGAAAAGTAGGGTACAGAACTCAAATTCTAGTAAAAAGACCAGACTTAATGGTCTAACTGAGACTGGATGGCCCCCAGAAGACATGGCCCCTGGACCCTCTGTTAGCCCAAAACTAAAACCATTCCTGAAACCAACTCTTCAGACAAAGATTAGACTGGACTATAAGACATAAAATGATACTCGTGAAGAGTGTATTTCTTAGCTCAAGTAGATTCATGAGACTAAATGGGCAGCTCCTGTCCAGAGGTGAGATGAGAAGGCAGAGAGGATCTGGAGCTGGTTGAATGGACATGGGAAATCAGGGGAGAAAAGGAGGAGTATGCTGTCCCAGTATAGGGAAAGCAACTAGGGTCACATAACAATGTGTGTAAAAGTTTTTGTACGAGAAACTAACTTGAATGTAAACTTCCACTTAAAGCACAATAAAAAATAAATAAATAAAACAAAACAGTTTGTATGTACCATGTCATTTAAAATATTGCACCCTTCCTGATTAAAAAAAAAAAAATTACACCAAAAATTTGAAAGAAATGTTTCCTATATTGCCTCACTTCAAAATAAAAAATAAGGGGGGGGGGGGAGTGGAGCCAACATGGCACTATAGACAGATGCACCATGCCGTCCCTTTGCAGCAAAGACCCAAAAAAAACTAAGTAAAATGTCAATCCTGGAACCCTAAGCATCAAATGAAGGGATAAAGAACTAGATCAAGCACTGAAAGGAAGAAGAAACTGACTGACAACAGAGAATGAGGAGAACTACAAAGTGGAGGTCCCCTACCAACTAATGTGGCACATCATTGCCATCTTGGAGCACAACCAGACAGGGAGCACAGGAAGGCAATTTCATGCAGCTCCCAACAGGAGACATAGCACCCGCTAACCAGAGAAACACACTTTCCCATCCCTCATCCTTCTGTCTTGCACCCCACCTCCACCTCTTCCCAAAAGGCTATGCCACATCACTCGACTAGGGAGACACAAGCTTGTGGTCACCCCGAGTCTGCTCTGCCCCCGTTGATCAGCAGCTACCATGCCATTTTTTTTCTCTCTTCCTTTCAGTATATTCTTTCTACCTCCCACCTAGCCCCTTATGTCATCTCCACCCTACTCCCTACTCCACTGGCAACACCACATCGCTCAGCTAGAGACACACTGGCTCGCTGCCACCCCAGATCTGCCCTACCCCGCAAGCCGACTCCAGCTGTGCCATATTTTTTCTCTTTTCCTTTTTTCCTATTCTTTCTTCCTCCTACCTAGCCCCTTATGCCACCTCCACCTCACCCAGCAGGTAACATTGCACTATTTGGGTAGACACCAGCTTGTGTCACCCTGAGTCTGCCCTGTCCCAACAGGCTGGATCCCAGCACATCATATTTTTGTCTTTCCCTTTCTCCCTTTTCTTTCTCCCTCCCACTTAGACCTGTACCCCACCTCCATCCCTTCCTGACGGGCCATGCTGCAGCACTTGACTAGAGAGCCAGCAGCCAGCAGCCATCCTAGGTCCATCTCACCCCCACTCGCTGGCTCTCACAGCACCATTTTTTTTCCTCTTTTTCCCTTTCTTCCTCCCACCTCGCCCAGTACACCAACTTTGCCTCATCCTGCCAGGCCACACCTTGCCTCCTCTGCTAGAGGGCCACCAGCTCATGGCCACCCCAGGTGTGCCCCACCCCCATCCACAGGCTTCCACCACACTGTCATTTTTTTCTTTTGTTTCTATTACTTCTTTTCTTTCTCCCTTCCACCTACTTCCATAAATCACATCCCCTCCCTTCTAACCATCCCTCATGTCCATCCCCCCCCCCACTCGCCGACCCCATGGTACTGCCAGATTTTTTTGTGTTTGCTTTTATTTTTCTTTCTATTCACTTTCTTTCTCTTCCTTCTCCATTTGCCACTCCCCCCCGCAAACAGGACCCTGCCCCACCAACATAGCTAGAGTCACCAGTCAGCCACTACCCCTGATCCACACTGTCCCCACTGTGCCACCAATTATTTTATTTTTTCTCTCATTTTTTTTTCACCTAGCCTCATATACCACCTCCCCCACTTTCCCACATGCCTGCTTCCCTTTTTTTCTCTGTCTCTTCTTTCTCCCTCTCCACCTACTGTGAATGCAGCACCCTTTCTCACCATCCTCTGATATGCCACCACCGCTAAAACATCCCTAGTGCTCAGGCCTACTGCCACATCAGGCCCATACTGTCCACCCCCCCGCCACTTAACCAGCTGCTGAATGGTGGGAAGTGAGTATGTATCACTCTGCATCCAACACCTCTGCCTATCTGGTGAGGAGCTGTGAATGCTCCCACACCAGGGGACCAACATCAGTGGCAGACAGCATCCACTCAGTCTACCCTCAGCCACCTTGCCAAACCAGTGTACAGTGAAGCAGGATCATCATGCCTGCTGCTGCACTACCCACATGGACAAGCTGATGGGAACTATCATGCCCACATATGAGCAAGTAGCAATACATGCCTGGCTTGCCAGCCCTGACATATCAAAATAAGACAAAAAAAGCAGGATGAAACAAATAAACATACAATCAATTTTAAAAAAATCTTAATGTCTCAGAGACAGCAGAAAATTTCAAAACATAAAAAAACAAGACAAGATGACTCCACCAAGTGAGTAAAATAAAGAATCTGAAGACCTTCTAGTAGAAGAAAAGGCAGTGGAACTACCTAATATGGAATTCAAAAGACTAATATTTAAGGCTCTCCTAGAGATTAGGAAAGACATCAAGGAAACCACAGACAAAACCAATGAAAACATAGCCAAAATCAAGAAAAACACAGACAAAGCAATAGAAAAATTCAAGAAAATAATACAAGGACAAAACATAAAAATAAATAATCAGACATCTTACGAAAACAGCAACTAGAAATAAAAAAAATTCAGAAGTGGACAACTCAGTAGATTTGGGGAATAAACATGACCCACCCATGTGCTGTCTTCAAGAGATACACCTTAGACACAAAGACATAAGCATATTAAAAATCAAAGGATGGGAAAATTTTTTCAAGCAATGGTAACCAAAAAAGGGCAGGAATGGCAATACTAATCTTGGATAAAATAGATTTTAAGGCAAAATTGACAACAAAAAAAGAAGAAGGACATTATATAATGACTAAAGGGAAAATCCACCAAGAAGACATAACCTTAATAAATTTTTATGCACTCAACAACAGGGCTCCAAAATCCATAAACTCTAACAGCACTGAAAAGGAAAATAGACAGTTCCACAATAATAGTAGGAAACTGCAACACACCATTCTTGGTAAAGGACAGAACATCTAGAAAGAAACTTAACAAAGATAACAGAAGATTTAAAGGTCAAAATCAACTAACTTGACCTTATAAACATACACAGAACCCTCCACCCAACAGCAGCAAAGTATACATTCTTTTCCAATATACATGGAACATTCTCTAGAATAGATAGTGTTTTAGGCCACAAAGCAATATTCAATAAAATCAAAAACACAGAAATAATACAAAGCATTCTCTCTGATCACAATGCCATAAAAGTAGAAATCAGTAACAGGAAGAGCATGCATAAAAAAATCAAATACATGGAAACTGAATAACACCTTGCTTAAAAACAATAGGGTAACAGACGAAATCAAAGATGGGATAAAAAAATTCCTAGAATCAAATGAGAATGAAAACACATCATTCCAAAACCTTTGGGATACAGCAAAGGAAGGGCTCAGAGGTGAACTTATATAACAATAGGCACACGCATCAAAAAAGAAGAAAGGGGCAAAATCAAAATGTTAGCCCTACAACTCGAACAAATAGAAAAAGGACAGTAAAGCTCACGGTCACCAGAACAAAGGAAATAATAAATATTAGAGCACAAGTGAATGAAATAGAGAACAGAAAAAAAACCATTGAAAGAATCAACAAGATCAAAAGTTGATTCTTTGGAAAGATCAACTAAATTGACAAACCACTGTACAAATTGACAAAAGAAAAATAGGAGAGGAAGCAAATAGCCCAAATAAGAAATGACCTGAGGGACATTACAACAGACCCAACTGAAATAAAAAGAATCACAAGAGAATACTATGAAAAATTATATTCCAACAAATTTGAGAACCTACAGGAAATGGACAAATTTCTAGAAACACACTACCTACTGAAACTAACACAAGCTGAGATACTGAGATAGAAAATTTGAACAAACCCATGAAAAGAGAAGAGATTGAAGGGGTAATAAAAGAAAAAAAAAAAGCCCTGGCCTGGGTAACTTCACTGAAGAATTCTACCAAACATTCAGAGACAAGATCATACCAGTGCTACTCAAACTATTTCAGAGCATGGAAAAGAAAGGACTACTCCCAAATTAATTCTTTGAAGCCAGCATAGCCTTGATACTAAAGCCAGGCAAAGATACTACAGAAAAACACAACTACAGACCAATATCTCTGTGATGGTTAGGACTGTGTGTCAGCTTGGTTGGGCCATGATTCTCAGTGTTTATATGTGATCACTCCCATGATGGGATCTGCTGTGAGTAGCCAGTCAGTTGAAAGGGAGTTTCCTTAGGCCTATGGCCTGCATCTGAATATAAGCAGACATTCTGGCCTTTTGCTTGCTGTGGATCCTTTGGCTGCCTCCTGTTTGTCTGACCTGCAGTTCTTAGGACTTGAGTTAGCAGCTTACCTGCTGATCTTGGGATTTGTTGATCTTCACAGCCTGTAAGCAAGAGCCCTGCTCTCCAACCTGCTGATGTTGAGTTCATCAGCCCCTGCACTATGTGAATTGGGAGAAACCTCTATCCTGACCCACAGACTCAGGATATTCCAGCCTCTACAATCACGTGAGCCATTTCCTTGATATAAATCTCTCTCTTTACTGGTTTTGTTTCTCTAGAGAACCCAGCCTAAGACAATATAGATGCAAATTCTCAACAAAACTCTAGCCAACAGATTTCAGCATCATATTAAAAAAAAAAAAAAAACTCCACAACTAAGTGGAATTCACACTAGATATGCAAGGATGGTTCAACATCAGAAAATCAGTAAATGTAATCCACCACATTAAATAGAACCAAACAAAATAATCACATGATTATCTCAATCAATGCAGGAAAAAAATATAAATGAAACAGGAATTGAAGGGAAATTCCTCAATATAATAAAAGGCATCTATACAAAACCAACAGCTAACATCATTCTCAATGGAGAGAGGCTGAATACATTCCCCCTGAGAATAGGAACAATAGAAGGATGCCCTTTATCACCACTCCTATTTAACATTGTATAGGAAGTCCTGGTTTGAGCAGTGAGGCAAGAAAAAGAAACAAAGGGCATCCAAATTGGAAATGAAGAAGTAAAACTCTCCCTACTTGCAGATGATATGATCCTACACATACAGAACCCCAAAGATTACACAATAAAACTACTGGTACAAATAGAAAGATTCAGTAGAGTAGCAGGATATAAGATCAACATACAAAAAGCAGTTGGATTCCTATACACCAGCAAAGAGAACTTTGAACAGGAAATCAAGAAAACAATACCATTTATAATAGCCCCTAAAAAGATAAAATACTTAAGAATATATGTAACCAGGGACATAAAAGACCTATACAATGAAAACTACAAAACACTGCTGCAAGAAACCTTAAAAGAACTACATAAATGGAAAAACATATGATGTTCATGGATAGGAAGACTCAACATTGTGAAAATGTCAATTCTACCCAAAGCAATCTACAGATACAATTCAAGCCAGATCCAAATACCAACAGCATTCTTTAAGGAGATGGAAAAAGCACTAACTTTATATGGAAAGGAAGGAGACCCCAAATAAAAAACATTATTGAAGAAGAACAAAATAGGAGGCCTCATACTACCTGATCCCAAAACTTACTATACAGTCGCGGTAGTCACAACAGCCTGGTACTGGTACAACGACAGACGCATAGACCACTGGAAAAGAATTGAGAACCTAGACATAAATCTATCCACCTATGATCAGCTGATATTTGAAAAAGGGCCAAAGCCCATTAAATTGGGGAAAAGAGAGTCTGTTTAACAAATGGTGCTGGCAAAAATGGATGTTCATCTGTAAAAAAATGAAAGAGCACCCATACCTCACACCATGTATAAAAACTAATTCAAAATCAAAGATCTAAACATAAAAACTAAAACTATAAAGATCATGAAAGCAAAAATAGGGACAACATGAGGGGCCCTAATATAAGGCATAAATAGGATAAAAACCATAAACTATCAATGCACAAACACCAGAAGATAAACTAGGTAACTGGGAGCTCCTAAAAATTAAACACTTATGTTCATCAAAAGACTTCACCAAAAGAGTAAAAAGAGAACCTATAGACTAGGAAAAATTGTTTGGCTTTGCCATATCTGACAAGGGTCTAATCTCTAAAATCTATAAGATAATGCAACACTTCAACAACAAAAAGACAAATAACCCAATTAAAAAATGGGCAAAGGATATGAACAGATGCTTCACCAAAGAAGACATTCAGGCAGCTAACAGTCACATGAGGAAAAGCTTGTGATCATTAGTCATTAGAGAAATGCAAATCAAAACTATATTGAGATACCATCTCACCCTAACATTACTGGCACTAATCAAAAAAAAAAAAAGAAAACAAACGTTGGAGAGGTTGTAGGGAGATTGGAACTCATGAAATGCTGATGGGCATGTAGAATGGTACAATGACTATGGAAAACAATATGGCACTTCATTAAAAATATAGAAGTAGAAATACCATACGATCCAGCAATCCCACTCTTATGAATATATTCTAGAGAAATAAGAGCGATCACACAAATAGACATATGCACACCCATGTTCATTGCAACATTATTCACAATAGCAAAAAGATGGAAACAACCTAAGTGCCAACAACCTAAGTGCCCATCGACAGGTAAATGGATAAACAAATTATGGGATTTACACACAGTGGAATACTACACAACAATAAAGAACAATGATGAATCCGCAAAATATCTCAGAAAATGGATGAATCTGGAGGGCATTATGTTGAGTGAAATAAGTCAGTCACAAAAGGACAAATATTGTATGAGACCACAATTATGAAAACTCAAAAAACGATTTGTTGTTGTTAGGTTCGTCAAGTTGGTTCCGACTAATCGCCACCCTATGTACAATAAAATGAAACACTGCTGAGTCCTGCACCATGCTCACAATCGTTGTTATGCTTGAGCCCATTGTTGCAGCCACTGTGTCAATCCGTCTCCTTAAGGATCTTCCCTCTTTTTCACTGACCCTGCACTTTACCAAACATGATGTCCTTCTCCAGGGACTGATCCCTCCTGACAACACACCCAAAGTATGTAAGACGTAGTCTCACCATTCTTGCTTCCAAGGAGCATTCTGGTTGGACTTCTTCCAAGACAGATTTGTTCATTCTTTTGGCAGTCCACAGTATATTCAATATTCTTCACCAACACCACAATTCAAAGGCATCAATTCTTCTTTGGTTACTTCCTTATTTATTGTCCAGTTTTCACATGCATATGAGGTGATTGAAAATACCATTGCTTGGGTCAGGCACACCTTAGTCTTCAAGGTGACATCTTTGCTTTTCAACACTTTAAAGAGGTCTTTTGCAGCAGATTTGCCCAATGCAATGCATCTTTTGATGTCTTGACTGCTGCTTCCATGGGTGTTGATTGTGGATCCAAGTAAAATGAAATCCTTGACAACTTCAATCTTTTCTCCATTTATCATGATGTTGCTTATTAGTCCAGTTGTGAGGATTTTTTTTTTCTTTATGTTGAGGCATAATCCATACTGAAGGCTGTGGTCTTTGATCTTCATCAGTAAGTGCTTCAAGTCCTCTTCACTCTCAGTGAGTAAGGTTGTGTCATCTGCACAACACAGGAAGTTAATGAGTCTTCCTCCAATCCTGATGCCCTGTTCTTCTTTATATAGTCCAGCTTCTCAGATTATTTGCCAAGCATATGGATGGAATAGGTATGGTGAAAGGATACGACTTTGATGCACATCTTTCCTGACTTTAAACCATGCAGTATCCCCTTGCTCTGTCTGAACAACTTCCTCTTGATCTATGTACAGGTTCCTCATGAGCACAATTAAATGTTCTGGAATTCCCATTCTTCTCAATGTTATACATAATTTGTTACGATCCACACAGTTGAATGCCTTTGCATAGTCAATAAAACACAAGCAAACATCTTTCTGGTATTCTCTGCTTTCAGCCATGATCCATCTGTCATCAGCAATGATGTCCTTCTTTCCATGTCCTCTTTTGAATCCAGCCTGAATTTCTGGCAGTTCCCTGTTGATATATTGCTGCAGCAGCTTTTGAATGATATCAGCAAAATTTTACTTGAGTGTGATATTAATGATACTGTTCGATGATTTTTGCATTCGGTTGGATCACCTTTCTTGGGAATAGGCATAAATATGGATCTCTTCCAGTCAGTTGGCCAGGTAGCTCTCTTCCAAATTTGTTGGCATAGATGAGTCAGCACTTCCAGCACTTCATCCATTTGTTGAAAACATCTCAGTCGATATTCCTTCAATTTCTGGAGCCTTGTTTTTCGCCAGTGCCTTCAGTACAGCTTGGACTTCTTCTTTCAGTACCATTGGTTCCTGATCATATGCTACCTCCTTAAATGGTTGAACGACGACCAATTCTTTTTGGTATAATGACTCTGTGTGGTTTACACACAGAAAAAATATTTGATGGTTACGAGGGAGGGGAGTGTTGGGGAGGGAAAATCACTAACTAGAAATTTGATAAGTGTTAACTTTGGTCAAGGGAAAGTCAGTACACAATACTGGGGAGGTCAGTACAACCTGAGCAAGGCAAAGTCATAGAAACTTCACAGACACATCCAAACACCCTGAGGGACTGAGTTACTGGGGCTGAGGGCTGGGGAGCATGGTCTCCGGGGTCATCTAGGTCAATTGGCATAACATAGTTCATAAAGAAAATGTTCTACTTCCAACTTTAGTGAGTAGTATCTGGGGTCTGAAAAACATGAAAACGACCATTTAAGATATATCTACTGGTCCCATCACGTCCAGAGCAAAGGAGAATGTAGAAAACCAAAGACACAAGGGAAATATTAGTCCAAAGAACTAATGGACCACAAGTACCACAGTTTCCACCAGCCTCAGCCCACAACATCTAGATGGTGCCTGGCTACTACCACAGGCCATTCTGCCAGGGATCACAATAGCAGGTCCTGGACAGAGTGAGAGAAAATATATAGAACAAAATTCAAATTTACACACGCACACACACACACACAAAGACCAGACTTACTGATCTGACAGAGACCGGAGGAACCCCCAATACTATTATGGCCCCTGGATACCCTTTTAACTCAGAACTGAAGCCATTCCAGAAGTTCACCCTTCAACCAAAGATTAGATAAGTATATACAACAAACAATAACACATGCCAGGAATGTGCTTTTTAGTTCAATCATGTGTACAAGACCAAATGGGCAACACCTGCCAAAAAGCAAAGACAAGAAGGCAAAAAGGGACAGGAAAACTAGATGATTGGACATGGGGAAACTGGCGTGGGGCAGGTGAGAGTGTTGACACATTGCAGGAATTGTATCCAACACCACAAAACAATTTTTGTATGAATTGTTTAACGAGAAACTGATTTGCTCACACACACACAAACACAAAAAGGCCTAAAGTACTGTTGAAATGCTTATCACTGCTGATAGAAGACTCTAAATCTAGTTTCTAAATGTTATATCAGAATTGCCCTTTTGGCCCCATTTTCTTACTACTATTATATAAATTTGACAGATATCATGGAACATTTCATGATTTTGGAATAAAGAAAATGCCTAGTAAATTTTGCTTTTTTCGTGATTATAGTTATTTTTAAATGACACACAGTGACACATTCGGAGAGAAAATACTTACTATCACAGCACCAAGTAGAAGGAAAACAGCAAGTGCAATATTTGAATTATGCATATAAATGATGAGAAAGAAGGAAAAACATGGAGCAATTTTGAAATTAAAAAAATACTTGTTTCATAATTTTACAAAAGTTCTTCACGTTTCTTTAACAAAACTGAAGAAATGTAGAAACCTCGTACTATGATATCATCATTTTCTTTATGTTTTTCCATGCTTTGATTCTCTATTCATTTCAGAGAGAAATACTGTTTGAAGACTCATGCTATTTTCTCTTATCTTGCACACATTGTGGCAATCCTAGTAATCATTTTTCTCTTTTAAACCTTGTTCCATATAAGTGGATTAATATCATTCCCTAATACATTTAAATATCACATTAGTCCACACAACAGTACTGGGGTTGATTTTCTGGTTTTCATTTTAGTAAACTGTCAGATATGTTGTATTAGCAAGGAGAAGAATGGTAAGAATGGTGTCACAGACAGTTTTTACATATATTTGTTATATATACCTACAGAATCCTAAATTCTGTCTAATTAAAAATGCTCTCCTCTAACATTTAAAACTGTGAAAATCTTTACATACCCAAGAACATATACAAGACTAACAGCAAAAACAATATGTCATGATGGTTACTCCTGGTCCTCAACAATGGAGACACCACTGTCAAAGGAAATCATGCGCTTTCTCTCTTGGAACTGAATTACAATGGACCCCAATAAAGTCATTAAGGTAGGATGACCATTGTTCATGAGTCATGTGATGTCTCCTTGATCCATTGCTGGTTTGGAAATGATATAAATAGAAAAATAATCTTAGATTAGTAAATTATGAGTTAGGAGATCTAGTCGTCTTGGATTTCCGGGGTGACAAAAATTCCCCAGTTTATACAGTAAACAAAAGTTACTTTTAATCCAGCTGATCACTGCAAATGAAAACAAATGATTTATCTGTGGGAAATAAAGAATAATACTCATGCAAAATCATTCTTATCAAATGTATAGATGACTTACATAGGTAGCTGGCTCTCTGTATTAAATAAGCAAGTAAAATGTTATCCTAAATGTAAATGGTAATAGAATGTTTTTGAAAATCCTAATATTTCTTTAAATTATGATATTCTATGAAGATTTTACTCCCAGTTGGGACTTAATAGTAAACAGAAAAAATATACAACTTTTCTGATTTTAGAAATGTTTATTCTTACGCTAACTGCTTCATCTCATAATTTTGTAATTTAGAATTAATCCACCTTATTTTCTATTAATATTTTTCTGAAATGATTAGACTAGTATTTATTTAAAAGATTCTAGAATGTTCTTTCCTTTTATTTGTATAGCCGTTAGCTGGCAGAAACAAGATAGCTGTTCAATAAATGTATTTTTTCTTGCTGCTGGATACATAACTAGCTGAATATATTTCCTAAACTTACAGTTAAGTGTATACATTTGATTGACTGACTTTTGGCCTTTGGAATATGGACACAAGTGATTGGCTCTGTTATCACTGCCTGACCCAAACTTTCCCATAGTGTTTGTGATTTATTCATGAACATTCTCCTTTTGCAGTAAACTGAAAGTTGAGGGAGCCACAATCTAGAAGGAATCTGCATCTCTGAATCACTGCTTGCCAAAGAATTGCGTACCAATTAGAAACACCTGTTCTGGACATCATGTAAGCAAGAAACAAATTTTTGTTGAGTGAATCCATTGAGACTTTGAGCTTTACTGCTATAAGAGATAAGGCTATCCTATGTAATGCATATCACAAATGCCAATACCCCTGTGGTAAACAGAATAATGATCTCCCCAAGCTGTCCAGGAGCCCTGGTGGTGCAGAAGTTGAGAGTTTGGCTGCTAATCAAAAGGTCAGCAGTCCAAATCCACCAGCTGCTTCTTGGAAACGTTATGGGGCAGTTCTATTCCGTCCAATAGGTTCTTTATGAGTCGGAATCAACTTGACTGCAATGGGTTTGGTTTTTGGTTTTACAGCTGTCCATGTCTTAATTTCAGAAAACTTTGAATATATATGTTATCTTACATGACAAAACATACTTTACAGATGGAATTAAATTAAGAATATTGAGATGGGAAGATTATCCTGGATTATTCAGTTGGGGGCAATATAATCACAAAGGTCCTTGTAAGATGGAGGCAGGATGTTAGAATCAGAGAAGACTATGTTACTATAAAAGCAATGAATGAAATGATACAAGACCATGAGCCATGGAATGTGCATATCCTCTAGAACCTGGAAAAGTTATGAAAATTGATCCACCCCTAGAATCTCCAGAAATACCACAGCCTTTATAACTCATTTTGGATCCCTGGGTGGTGCAACAGTTAACACATTGGGCTGCTAACCAAAAGGTTGGTGGTTCACGTTAACCCAGAGATGCCTCAGAAGATAGGTCTGGCCATCTACTTCCAAAATATTAGCCATTGAAAACCCTATAGAGTATAGCTCTACTATGACACACATAGCGCCTCCGTGAGTCAGAATCTACTTAGATAGCAACTGGTTTTGGTTTGGTTATGACTCATTTAAAATTTTGACCTTCTGAACTGTAAGATATTAAATTTTTGTTGTTTAAAGCTCTTGAGTTTTTTGTAATTTGCTACAGCAAAAATAGAAATTAACACAACCCTGAATATTTAAATATAAATTGGAAAATTCAAGTACTTTTCACATAAAACCATATCCATGGATGATGAATCAAAACATAGCTTATCAATGATTTTGTCTAAATGTATACATAGCAGATGACATGGATTGTGTGCTTTTGAAATTCATTCTGTATGATTATGTCATTAAATTTTTATTACATATTTTTGGACATGCAACTATTATCATTACATATGTGCAAAACCACATCATTACATAACTGAGAATCGTGACCCAGCCAAGTTGACACACAACCTTAACCATCACAAGGTCCTTGTCAATTCTGATCTAAATTATTAAAATTGACTCAACTGACCTACATATTTCTTACCTTGCTCTTCACTACCCTCTATTCCATCCTTCCAATAGACAAAAACTTTATCGCATAAAAAATATTCATAAAAATATTTGCTTAAAAATTTACAATAGTTCCCATAGTGTTTATTATCTACCATATTTTTTTAGCTTCATTTTCCACTGCTCTCCTGCCTGTGACATAGTAAATTGATAATCTTTCCAATTTCCAGGATCTGCCAATATCTTTCACATCTCTGCTCTCACACCTGAGATGCCTTCTGTCAAAAATATTTCCTTCTAATTTGTTAGGTAATTTCTCCTTTTCCAGGAAAAGAGGAAAACAAATAGCTCAAGTATAACAGTTCCCAGAAGCTTTTCTTGATATCCCTGGTATAAATTGTGTTTTTCTCTAGAATTTTGTATATAGCAGGGACTCTGTCTTATTCACAACTTCCTCCCTAGATCCTGGCAATAAATATGTGTTCAATTCTGGGGTCTTAAAAGCTTGTGAGCAGCCACCGAAGACACTCCACTGGTCCCATCTGGAGCAAGGGAGAATGAAAGAAACCAAAAACACAAGGGAAAGATTAGTCCAAAGGACTAATGGACCACAACCTCCACAGCCTCCACCAGACTGAGTCCAGCATTAGATGGTACCTGGCTACCACCACTGACAGAGATTACAATAGAGGGTCCCAGACAGAGCTGGAGAAAAATGTAGAACAAAATTCTAACTCACAAAAAAAGACCAGACTTATTGGTCTGACAGAGACTGGAGAAACCCCAAGAGTATGGCCCCTGGACACCCTCTTAACTCAGTACTGAAGTCACTCCTGAGGTTCAGCTTTCAGCCAAAGATTAGACAGGCTCATAAAGCCAAACAAGACTAAATAGACACACCAGCCCAGGGGCAAGAACAAGAAGGGAGGAGGGAGTAGGAAAGCTGGTAAAAGGTAACCCAACGTCAAGAAGGGGAGAGTGTTGACATGTCGTGGGGTTGGCAGTCAATGTCACAAAACAATATGTGTATTATGTGTTTAATGAGAAACTAATTTGCTCTGTAAACCTTCATCTAAATTACAATAAAAAATATGTATTCTACCAAGTTTTATTTAGAAGGATAAAAAATGTTTAGAATACTTTTAAGTGGAACGATAAAGACGAATCTAATCATGATTTATTAGAACATACAAGGACAGAGGGAAATTTTTAAAAGATCATTATGTTTCTATGAAGAAAATACAAATTGGAAAAAATATAATAATGAGTAATAAGAGCATATGAGAAATTAATTTAAAAATTATATGTTTCTATGAACAAAATGTCCATATGAGCATTTCAAACATTATCAGGGGCCTTGACTGGGATGCCAAAATCCTGTAAGAGCATCTTTTGCTAAAATACACATAGCAAGAAAACATCCTAAAAAGAAAAACTCCAGGCAAGAGTGTGCTGTAGAACTATAGGAATTGCTGTGACAAAGGGACCAGACATATGCTCTATATGTGTACATTGGAGCTCTGCAGTCTAGTATAGAATGTCAAGTGTCATCCTATTACCTTTCCTCTTTCAGAACCACAAGGACTCCACATTTCAAAGTGCATCTTCATTTTCAAAGCTCAGGGTCCCAAAGGATCCATTCTGAAGGCTTTCAAGGTTGCTACTGACTCTATTGGGACAACCTGGACAAGTCATTCATCTTTAGTGACTCAGGGTCAACAAAGAAATTCCAGGGTAATGCCATTAAAACATTTTTATCTGAGAAGCAGACAGGACAGACACAGACTGTGTAAATCTCCTTTAAAATGAGAATTTATGGACTAGTTCACTTCAATCATTGTCAAGTAGGCAAGAATTCATAATATCTTGAGTTTGTCCCATTCATTATACACTGCCTATTGCATATTAAAGTTTATTAAATTCTTTATGTACAATGTACAATTCTGTCTAGTATGTGTATTTGGTTGCTTTACACAATGTGTTGAGGAAAGCAATGTTGAAAGTATTAAAGATCAAGGCCAAGGCAAAGCCTGAATTTTTTTAATGCATTTTCTTCTTAGTTTTATATAGTAATGTTTCCATGGAAACTGGTAAAAGAGCTAAATTACTTGTTGATTCTGTATATGCCTTATCTTCTGTCCTTCTATTCCAATGCTGAAGTGAGAAACCCAGCAGGTATAATTTTGTATCCTCATCTCCCTTTAAGTGGAGAACATTTCCTTGTAGAGTCTAAAGTTGGCAGTGCAGAGGAGCTGTTTTATTATTATTTTAAAATGCATTTTATACTAGTATAATTTTTTTTCAGTGACTCAAGTCTAGGATTTCATTATCATCACACAATTGTCAAATTTGAAGAATTGCAGAGTGGAGCTGAGGGCATAATATGCCTCAAAATATGCCAGCATCTGAGATAATACAGTTGCAGTGTGCCTAGGTGACCAGAGTGGGTAGATCTGGGACAACAGCCAGTAATGACTCCCACTGCCTGATCTTAAGCACAATACTAAAGAAAATACGATCAATTTCTCAGGCTGGATGGCTGTCATTAGCAAACGTGTGAAAATCAGTATTCTTAATTATTTGCTGTGGCAAGCTACTGAAAAGAAGCCGTGGAATATCAGTGAGGGCAATTGATACGGAACAAAAGTATACCCAGTCTTCAAGGAAAAACATAAAATGATAAAATAGAGCTGATTCAGTGGCATAAGGGTTATTACAAGCAGTCTTACTGAAAGTACCAGAAATGAACATTCTGTGGCATAAGATCTGAGAGTCTATATTGAGGATTCAGAGTCCAGTTATGAAAATTTAAAAAGTGGGTTCAAGCATGGCTCCTGAGTTAAGAACGTTAGCGGGAATCATTTATTATGGAGTGGTGTGCTTTCTCTTCTTCTCCTGCATGCATCCCCAAGGAATCTCTGTATAGATGCGATTTATCAGTTTGGAAAGTTATGTCTCCAGTGTGAGAAAACTAACCATGCTAAGAAGGGCCATCCCAGGAGAGGAACTACTATAAAAAGATGAAAACCCCAGAGAGCCAGTATATTCAGCAGAGAAGAAACACAGAAAACCAAACACAGGCAGAATAGATAAGTACTGTATACAAAGAAAAGAAATGTCTATATGACTACTTTTACATATTACAGTCACATTATTTGAGCTCAAAATTATTCATGTTGAATAGAAAAGACGAGCAAGAAGATTTTACCATAAAAATAGGAACATGTTCATTTATGTTGTTGTCCTTAGGTGCCTTCGAGTCGTTTCTGACTCATAGTGACCCTACGTACAACAGAACAAAATGCTGCCTGGTCCTGGGCCATCCTCACAGTAACTGCCATGTTTGAGCCCATTGTTGCAGCCACTGTGTCAATCCATCTCATTGAGAGTCTTCCTCTTTTTCATTGACCATCTATTTTACCAAGCATGATGTCCTTTTCCAGGAACTGGCCTCTCCTGATAACATGTTCAAAGAAAGCTTCAAAGGAGCATTCTGGCTGTACTTCTTCCAAGACAGATTTGTTTTTTGTTCTGGCAGTCTGTAGTATGTTCAATATTCTTTGCCAATATTATAATTCAAAGGCATCAATTCTTCTTCGATATTCCTTGTTTGTTGTCTAGCTTTCGCATGCATATGACGTGATTGAAAATATCATGGTTTGGGTTAGGCACACCTTAGTCATCAAAGCGATATCTTTACTTTTGAACATTTTAAAGAGATATTTTGTAGCAGATATTCCCAATGCAATGCTTCCATTGATTTATTGACTGCTGCTTCCATTGACTGTGGATCCAAGTAAAAGGAAATCCTTGAACTTGTCTTTTCTCCGTTTATCATGATGTTGCTTATTGTTCCATTTGTGAAGATTTCTCTTTTCTTTACATTGAGGTGTAATCCATACTGTGCTTCAAGTCCTCTTTTTTTTCAGCAACGAAGACTGTGTCATCTGCATATCTAAGTTGTTAATAAGTCTTCCTCCAGTCCTGATGCTCTGTTCTTCATATAGCCCAGCTTCTTGGATTATTTGCTCAGCATACAGGTTGAATAGGTGTCGTGAAACGATACAACCCTGATGCACAGTTTTCCTGGTTTTAAACCATGCGGTATCCTCTTGTTCTGTTTGGAAGAGTGCCTCTTGGTCTATGTACAGGTTCTGCAAGAGCACAATTAAGTGTTCTGGAATTCCCATTCTTCTCAATGTTATCCATAATTTGTTATGATCCACACTGTCAAGTGCCTTTGCATAGTCAACAAAACACAGGTAAACATCTTTATGGTATTCTCTGCTTTCAATCAAGATCCATCTGACATCAGCAGTGATGTCCCTTGTTCAATGTCCTCTTCTGAATCCAACTTGAATTTCTGGCAGTTCCCTGTCAATATACCACCATGAACAATTTCCAATTGTCTTCAGCAAAATTTTACTTGCGTGTGGTATTAATGATATTGTTTGATAATTTCCACATTCTTTTGGATCACCTTTCTTTGGAATGTGCACAAATATGACTCTCTTTCTGTTGATTGGCTAGGTAGCTGTCTTCCAAATTTCTTGGCGTAGACAAGTGAATACTTCCAGTGTTGCATCTGTTTGCTGAAACATCTCAATTGATGTTCCTTCATTTCCTGAAGCCTTGTTTTTCGCCAATGCTTTCAGTGCAGCTTGACCTTCTTCCTTCAGTATCATCGGTATCAACTTCCTAAATGATTGAACCTCGACCAATTCTTTTTGGTACAGTGACTCTGTGTATTCCTTCCATCTTCTTTTCATGACATCAAGAACATCATACATAAAGAAATAAAAAATTCATTAAAAAGACAGGAAAGGGAGTTCCGGCAAGATGACGCTCTAGGCAGAAGCACCACGCTGTTCCTCCTCAGCAAAGATCCGAAAAACTAAGCCAAACAGAGAATGCAACAATCCTAAATCCCTAGAACAACAAATGAAGAGATAAAGAACTCAGCTGAGCACCAAATGGAGTGAGAATACTGACAGAGAATGGAGAGATTCATGCAGAGGTACCCTACCAGCTAACGCAGTGCGGATCCACCATCTTGGACTCCTATCGGAGACCAGCAAATGGGGGTATGAGAAAGCAGCCTCATGGAGTATCCAGTGGGAGACAAAACAGCCGGTAATTTGTGGTGTGTGCTTTCCCACCCCCCACCCGTCTTCACCCCGGCTCGGCCTCCTCTGCTTCCCGCGGCCACAGTCTCTTGACTGGGAAGCACCAGCTGCTTGGATTCTACACACCCAAGGGGGCGGCTCTCTGGGTGCCATTTGTTGGCTGCTAGTGTTGCTTTTTTTTTCTGCTTCTTTTGATTTCTCACTTGCCTCTCACCGCCTCCCCCTCCTTTTGCTCGAGTGCCTGGCTCTAAGCGCCACCTTTGCTTCTTCATGAGGGGCTGTGGGGCTCCATTCGAGTGTGCAGCTGCTTCCCGGTCTGGGCTTCCACGCTGGTGGGATCCCAGGGCTATTGTTCGTTTGTTCCTCTGCTTCCTGCGGCCACGGTGTCTTGACCAGGAGGCGCCGGCTGCTTAGATTCCCCACACCCAAGGGGGCGGCTCTCTGGGTGCCATTTGTTGGCTGCTAGTGTTGCTTTTTTTTTCTGCTTCTTTTGATTTCTCACTTGCCTCTCACCACCTCCCCCTCCTTTCAATCAAGTACCTGGCTCCGTGTGCCATCTTTGCTTCTTCCTAAGGGGCTCCAGAGCTCCGGCAATTTGTGATATACACTTTCCCACTCTCCACCCCTTCACCCACACTCGGCCTCCTCTGCTTCCCATGGACACAGTCTCTTGTCCAGAAACACTAGCCCGCACTGGCTGGCTCTCTGAGTGCCATTTGTTGGCTGCTGGTGTTGCTTTTTTTTTTTTTTCCTGCTTCTTTGGATTTCTTGCTTGCATATTGCTGCCTCCCCCTCATTTCGATCGATTGCCTGGCTCCGTGCACCATCTTTGCTTTTTCCTGAGGGGCTGCGGAGCTCCATTCGAGTGTGGAGCTGCTTCCCAGTCTGGGGTACCGTGCTGGTGGGATCCCGGGGCTTTTGTTCATTTTGAATTGTTTGTTTGTTTGTTTTCTTTTCCTTTTCTTGAGTTGGGAGCCCTTTCTGGCCAGGCGGAGCTGCGTGGCAAGGAACTCCCCTTTGGCTTCCACAGACGTGTGGAGGGATCCCTGAGGATATTTCTTTTTTCATTGTTTTTTTTCTGTTTTCTGGGGGGGGGGGGCCTTACTTGTTCTTTTTTTTTGTTTTGTTTTCTTTTCCCTCTTTTTCACTTTTGTCTTTCTTCACTGCTCAGTTTCTCGTCTCTCTATATCTTCTTTCTCTTTCTGATCCCTGAATACCAGGCATTGTATGCCTCTGTGCCTTCTGGCCAGGCTGTGCTGCGACGCCTGAGAGCAACTTCCCCAGACCTTATAGCAGCATTGGTGGGATTCCTGGGAACTTTGCGGTTCTTTAACCTTTCTGATTTTTATTTGTTCATTCTTTTCTTTTCTTCCTCTTCCCCTTTCTGTTTTTCTCCATTTCATAGTCTCTCATCTCTCCATTCCAATGGCAAGCTCCCCTAGCATTCTTTTTTGCTTGTATTTTTTTGGCTCCTGTTCCTCTCTCCCATATCCAGCTTAGCTCCACACATAACCATCTCCCCGCAGCATCCTGCCAACCTGCACCGTGCGCTTGACATCACACCACCAAGCAGTGCAGGCATGGCCTACAGGAACCTACCCAGCACTGATTACTGACCTGCCCCAGTGGCTGTAGTGAGTACCACAAACAACCCATCCCAGTGGCTCCTCTTCAGCTATACCTGCCCTGCTATACCATATCTGAGTGACTGAACCTGCCAGTTGGAGAAGGGGGTGAAAAGTACTGAGTGCACAGATGAGCAAACAACAAAGAGCACGCAGTCCCCCTGCTCAGACATACTCAATTTTTTTTTTAATAAAAGGGATGAAACAAACAAATCTACAATCAATAAACGAGAGAAATAACTACTGAATGCCCCAAAAACAGCACATAATATCAAAACATTTACAAAAACAGGACAGGATGGTTCCAGTACGCATCCAAATTAAAACACCAGATGACTCTCCTGTAGAAGAAAATGCACTAGAAGTACCTGATAGGGAATTCAAATCACTAAAATTCAGAATTTTCCAAGAACTGAGGCAAAAAGCTGACAAACATGAGAAAAAAATAGACAAATTCATGGAAAATACAGACAAAAAATTGGAAGAATTCAGGAAGATGATACAGGAACAAAATGCCAAAATAAATTCACAACTAGAAATTATACAAAAACAACAATTAGAAATCTGAAAGATAAACAACAAGATTTCAGAAATGGATGATGTCATAGAAGGGCTGAGAAGCAGATCTGAAACCGTGGAAGACAGGAACAGTGGAACTGAAGACAAACACTTGGATACAACTCTGTTTCAGGAAAACTCAGAAAAAAGAACAAAGAAAAATGAAGAGACCCTGAGAGTTATGTGGGACACAATTAAAAGCAAAAATTTACAAGTGATTGGCATTCCAGAACAGGGGGAGAAAACAGAAAACACAGAGCGGATCATTGAGGAACTGCTGACAGAAAACTTCCCCAATATCATGAAAGATGAAAAGCTGGCCATCCAAGAAGCTCAACGAACCCCATATAGAAGAGACCCCAAAAGAAAATCCCCAAGGCATATCATATTCACACTCGCCAAAACCAAAGACAAACAAAGAATCCCGAGAGCAGCTCGTGAAAAACAAGAAGTCACATACAGAGGAGAAACAATAAGACTAAGCTCAGATTATTCGGCAGAAACCATGCAGGCAAGAAGGCAATGGGTTGACATATATAAAATCTTGAAAGAAAAAAATTGTCAGCCAAGAATAATATATCATGCAAAACTCTCATTCAAATTTGATGGTGAAATTAGGTCATTTCCAGATAAACAGAAATTAAGGGAATATGTAAAAGTCAAACCAAACTTACAAGAATTATTAAAAGGAGTTCTTCGATCTGAGGACAAACAGCTTCAGCCCACAGGCAGAACCTAGGGCGCAGGATCGTACGATCCAGATACTAATCTAGGAAATGAACTCTCGAGGACTATCTAAAACCAAATGAAATACAACAGGGTATCAGAGCAGTCAATTGATGGATGACAACAACATCAAAACAATGAAAGAGGGAATAAACGGCATAGGTAAAGAACCTTCTAGTGGAGAGGAAGGCAAGGCATAGATACCAAGTAATGGTAGACTGCTTCAAACTTAGAAAGATAAGGGTAAAATTCATGGTAACCACAAAGAAAGTTAACAAACCAACTCAAAAAATAAACAAGAAAGACATAAAGTCTCAGCAAAAACAAAACCTAAAAAAACAAAAGAAATGAAAAAAAAATCAACAGACAAAAGTAACTCAGCACAAGAGAGTAAGAAGAACAAAGAAAACTTCAGCACCATAAAAAAAAGCACTACAAAATGACAGCAACAAACTCACACTATCAATAATTACACTGAAAGTAAATGGACTCAATGCACCCATAAAGAGACGGAGAGTGGCAGAATGGATAAGAAAACAGGATCCATTGATATGCTGTCTACAAGAGACACACCTTAGAAACAAAGATGTGAATTTATGAAAAGTCAAAGGTTGGAAAAAAATATATCAAGCTAACAACTACCAGAAAAGAGCAGGAGTGGCAATTATAATATCAGATAAAATAGACTTTAAAACAAAATCTACCATAAAAGACAAAGAAGGACACTATATAATGATTAAGGGGACGATCCATCAGGAAGACATAACCATAATACACATCTACACACCCAATGACAAGGCTCCAAAATACATAAAACAAAGTCTAACAACACTGAAAAGAGAAATTGACAGTTCCGCAATAATAGTAGGAGACTTCAACACACCACTCTCAGTAAAGGAGAGAACAACTAAGAAGAAACTCAGTAAAGATACAGAAGACCTAAAGGGCACAATCAGCCAACTTGACCTCATAGACATATGTAGAACACTCCATCCAACCGCTGCAAAGTACACATTCTTTTCCAATGCACATGGAACGCTCCAAGAATAGACCACATCTTAGGCCACAGAGCAATCCTCAGCAAGATCCAAAGTATCTTCGCTGACCACAGTGCCATCAAGGTAGAAATTAACACCAGAAAGAGCAAGGAAAAAAAATCAACTACATGGAAACTGAATAATACCCTGCTTACGCATCAGTGGGTAATAGAAGAAATCAGAGATGGAATCAAAAAATTCCTAGAATCAAATGAAAATGAAAACACATCATACCAAAACCTTTGGGACACAGCAAAGGCAGTCCTCAGAGGACAATTTATAGCAATAGATGCACATATCAAAAAAAAAGAAAGGGACAAAATCAAAAAATAAACTACAGAACTCAAACAAATCGAAAGACAACAGCAAAAACAAAAAGCCCTACAACCACCAGAAGAAAAGAAATAGTAAATATCAAAGCAGAAATTAATGAAATAGAGAACAGAAAAACAATAGAAAGAATCAATAAAACCAAAAGTTGGTTCTTTGAAAGAATCAACAAAATCGACCAACCTCTGGCCAGACTGACAAAAGAAAAACAGAAGAGGACACAAATAACCAAAATAAGAAATCAAATGGGGGTCATTACAACAGACCCAACTGAAATAAAAAGGATTATAACAGAATATTATGAAAAACTATACTCCAACAAATTTGAAAATCTAGAGGAAATGGATAAATTTCTAGAAACACATGGCCTACCCAAACTACAACAAAGTGATGTTGAAAATCTGAACAGACCTATAACAAGAGAAGAGATTGAAAAGGTAATAAAAAAACTCCCAACCAAAAAAAGCCCTGTCCCAGATGGCTTCACTGGAGAATTCTACAAAACATTTACAGAAGAAATTGTACCAGTTCTACTCAAACTATTTCAGAGCATAGAAGAGGAAGCAACACTTCCAAATTCATTCTATGAAGCCAGCATAATGCTGATACCAAAACCAAGCAAAGACATCACAAAAAAAGAAAATTACAGACCAATATCTCTCATGAATATAGATGCAAAAATTCTGAACAAAATTCTAGCCAATAGAATTCAACATCATATCAAAAAAATAATACACTACGACCAAGTAGGAGTCATACCAGGTATGCAAGGATGGTTCAACATTAGAAACTCCATCAACGTAATCCAACACATAAATAAAAGGAAAGAAAAGAATCACATTATCATCTCAATTGACACAGAAAAGGCATTTGACAAAGTCCAACACCCATTCCTGATAAAAACTCTCAATCAAATAGGTATAGAAGGGAAATTTCTCAACATAATAAAGGGCATCTATGCAAAACCAATGGCCAACATCATTCTTAATGGAGAGAGGCTGAAAACATTCCTCTTGAAAACAAGAACAAGACAAGGATGCCCTTTATCACCACTCCTATTTAACATTGTGCTGGAAGTTCTAGCTAGAGCAATAAGGCAAGAAAAAGAAATAAAGGGCATCCAAATGGGTAATGAAGAAGTTACACTGTCCCTGTTTGCAGATGATATGATACTATACACAGAAAACCCTAAAGACTCCATGAGAAAACTACTGGAACTAATAGAAAGATTCAGCAGAGTAGCAGGATACAAGATAAACATTCAAAAATCAGTTGGATTCCTGTACATCGGTAAGGAGAATGATGAAAAGGAAATCAGGAAATCAATACCATTTTCAATAGCCCCTAAAAAGATAAAATACTTAGGAATAAATATGACCAGGGATGTAAAAGACCTATACAAAGAAAACTATAAAGCACTACTGCATGAAACCCAAAAGGATCTACATAAATTGAAAAACATACCATGCTCATGGATAGGCAGACTCAACATTGCGAAAATGGCAATTCTACCCAAAGCAATTTACAAATACAATGCAATCCCGATCCAAATACCAACAAAATTCTTCAAAGAGATGGAAAAACTAATCATTAACTTTATATGGAAAGGGAAGAAGCCCCGAATAAGTAAAGCACTACTGAAGAAGAAGAATAAAGTTGGAGGACTCACACTACCTGACTTGAGAACCTACTATACAGTTACAGTATTCCAAACAGCCTGATACTGGTACTACCACAGACACATTGACCAATGGAACAGAATTGAGAACCCAGATGTAAATCCATCCACCTATGGTCACCTGATTTTTGACAAGGGCCCAAAGTCCATCAGATGGGGAAAAGACAGTCTTTTCAACAAATGGTGCTGGCAAAACTGGATATCCATTTGCAAAAAAATGAAACAGGACCCATAACTCACACCGTATACAAAAACTACTTCAAAATGGATCAAAGACCTGAATATAAAGCCTAAAACTATAAAGTTCATAGAAGAAAAAATAGGACCAACACTTCAGGCCTTAATACATGGCATTAACAGGATACAAACCATAACCATCAACGCACAAAACCCTACAGATAAGCTAGATAACTGGGATCTTCTAAAAATCAAATACCTATGCTCTTCAAAAGACTTCACCAAAAGAGTCAAAAGAGAACCTACAGACTGGGAAAAAATTTTTGGACAGTACAAGTCAGACAAAGGTCTAATCTCCATAATCTACAAGAAAATCCAACACCTCTACAACAAAAAGACAAATAATCCTATTAAAAAATGGGCAAAGGAAATGAACAGTCTTTTCACCAAAGAAGACATTCAAGCAGCCAACGGACACATGAGGAAATGCTCACGATCACTAGCCATTAGAGAAATGCAAATTAAAACCACAGTGAGATACCATCTCACCCCGGCATTACTGGCACAAATCAAAAACACTGGAAATAACAAATGTTGGTGGGGCTGCAGGGAGATGGGAACTCTTATGTACTGCTGGTGGGAATGCAAAATTATACAACCATTTTGGAAAATGATATAGCGCTTCCTCAGAAAGCTAGAAATAGACATAGCATTCAATCCAGCAATCCCACTCCTAGGAATATATCCTAGAGAAATAAGAGAGTCGTCACTTGAATAGACATGCACACCTATGTTCATGGCAGCATTGTTCACAATAGCAAAACGATAGAAACAACCTAGATGCCCATCAACAGATGAATGGATAAACAAACTATGGTACATACACACAATGGAGTACTATGCAACAAGAAAGAACAACAATGAATCTGTGAACCATCTCATAACATGGATGAAACTGGAGGACATTATGCTGAGTGAAATAAGTCAATCACAAAAGGAAAAATATTGTATGAGACCTCTACTGTAAAAACCCATGAAAAAGTTCACACACAAAATGTAACAATTTTTGTTGGTTACCAGGGATGGGAGGGGTGGGGGTGGGGGGATACTAAATAGGCAATAGATAAGTGGTATCTTGGGTGAAGGGTGAGACAGTACACAATACAGGGGAAACTAGCACACCCTGTACAAGGAAAGGTCATGGAAGCCCCATAGACACAACCAAACTCCCTGAGGGACTGAATTGCTGGGCGGAGGGCTCCGGGGACCATGGTCTCATGGAACATCTTGCTCAACTGGCATGACACAGCTTATAAAGACAATGTTCTACATTCTACCTTGGTGAGTAGTGTCTGGGGTCTCAAAAGCCTGTGAGCAGCCATCTAAGATACTCCACTGGTCTCATCCCTTCGGGAGCAAGGGCGAATGAAGAGAACAGGATACAAGGAAAAGATTAGTCCAAAGGACTAATTGTCCACAGCTACCAAGGCCTCCACCGGACTGAGTCCAGTACAGCTAGATGGTGCCCAGCTACCACCACTGACTGCTCTGACCAGGATCACAACAGAGGGTTCTGGACAGCGCTGGAGAAGGATGTAGAGCATAATTCTAACTCACAAAAAAAAAAGACCAGATTTACTGGCCTAAAGGAGACTGGAGAAACCCTGACAGTATGGCCCTCAGATACCCTTTTAGCTCCGTGGTGAAGTTACCTCCGAGGTTCACTGTTGAGCCTGGGAGTGTACAGCCGCGTAAAACCAAATGGGACAAACGCAGTAGAGGAGTCCAGTGACAAGGGCCAGAGGCAGAAGGGGACAAGGAAGCTGGTGATAGGGAACCCAAGGTTGAGTAAGGATATTGTTGATGTGTTGTGAGATTGTTAACCATTGTCATAGGGCAACATTTGTAGTAACTGTTAAATGAGAAACTATTTTGTTCTGTAAGCCTTCATCTTAAGTGAGAATAACAGCACAATTGGAAGAGCGTAGTCAATGTCACCGAACTGCGTATGCAGAAATTTTTGAAACGGTGTCTCTTTGGCTATGTGTATTTTCACCAAAAAAAAAAAAAAGGTTGAGAATTTAGAGGGTTAATATGTTGTGGGGTTGTTAACCAATGTCATAAAACAACATGTGTACTACTGTTTCATGAGAAACTATTTGTTCTGTAAGCTTTCACCTGAAATACAATAAAATATTTAAAAAAAAATAACAGGAAAAAAAAAAGAAAGAAAAGATCAAAACTGATGTTAGAAGAGACTCTGAAACTTTCTCTTAAACATAGAGTAGCTCAAGTGAATGGAAAAAATGATGGAGTAAAAAAGATGAACAGAACATTTCACAGTGTGGTTGGGGAAGACAAAGTAAAATATTATAATGAAATTTGCAAAGACGTGGAGTTAGAAAAACAAAAGGGAAGAATTTGCTCAGCCTGAAGTAAAAATTCAAGCCTCAAGTTACAATATTGAAGGATTCTATGGGCAAAATATTGAATGATTCATGTATACATATATCTAAAAATCATGGAGCTTATATGTGAGAAGATAAGAATGGATTTGGGAATGGAGCATAAAGTGGGAAAAATAAGATAAACAGTATAAGCGCGTATAAAATATTTTGCCAGTATTTGATGAGTATTATGTGATGAGATACTCAGTTTTGACCTTAAAAATAAATTTATTAATGGAGTTTTGAATATTAAAGGAAAAATAAAGATTTACCAAACCCAAAAGAATACAAAAGAACTGAAGAGAAAAAAATGCTTGCATAAATTGAAGTTGGGAGAGGGGAACTACATTTAATCTTCAACAGAAAATAATAAAATGATACGTGTGGCTCAAGGAAATCATCTATCTTTTGAGGAGACTCCAGAGAATTGAGGGTGTTAGAATAAAGATCTCAGAAGTTTTTTGTACTTGCCATTTTTCCCTCTCTCTTATGAATGTCTGTTTTTATAAGTATGTTCAAATTACCGTCTACTTTCCTTCAAGCAGTGTATCATTCCTGCCATACTTCTTTGAGGTAGACGACTTGGACATCTTTGCTTCAAGCAGAACTTCTGTCTAGGTATGAGAAGCCTGTTCACTACACAAGTGGATATGGCCAAGGAGACTGGACTGAGCAGAAATCCAGCAAAGCTCAGCTTTCCACACCCTATGTTTTTGGGGGACTGCCTTCACCCTGAAGTCAAGGCTTCTTCTAGGGTACAAAAAAGTGCTGAGAGCTTGCCAAGCTGCCCACCTGCAGAACTGCATCCATCAAAAATGGACAATTTTATTTTTTTCCATTTGGCACAAAAGTGGAGGATGGGTTATAGATGGGCCTGAAGGGGTAGGTAACCTGAAACCCTCCCCCCCAAAAAAAGGTTTATTACTGGATCTGTGTAACTGTAACTCAGCAACTTATTGATTTATGTTATAATTAGGAGTTAAAGAGAAAAATGCATTTCCTGAAATGAAAGCTCAAGTTAAATTGTTTGACCCAAGGAAAGGTTTTTGGCCCTATATGTGGAGAGGGAGAAAGCCCCTGGGTGATGCAAATGGTTAATCTGTCTGCTGCTAAAGGAAAGATTGGCAGTTCGAGCCCACCCAGAGGTGCCTCAGAAGAAAGCCCTTGTGATTTACTTCCAAAAAATAAGCCATTGGAAACCCTAGGGAACACTTTTCTAGTCTGACACACATAGGTTCACCATGAGTCAGACTGACTCATCAGCAACTAGTAATGGTAATGGCAAGCGAGAAGAGGAAGAAAGGCAAAGGCATAAAACCCTCAAATTCGTGGAGTTTCCTCAAAAGGCAGTATGGACTTTATTTAATAATAATGTATCAATATTGCTTCATAAAATGTGACAAACATATAATAATGTAAGATGTTAATGATAAACTGGGTACATGGTATGTGAAAATATAGCATTTCCCAATTGTTTGGTAATCTAAACCTACTCTAAAATAAAAGTTTATTTTTAAAAAATCTGTGCTACTATATATTCTGGAGATTTGTATATTACCATATAAATCATGTTCCTATCTTACTCTATTATTCATCTCTTAAAGAATTTCTCTGCTATGTTTTTCTTTGTATTTATCTTTAGGACTTTGAATGTGTTCAATTAATTGTTACTCTGAAATAACAATCTGTATGAGTGAATTAATTTTACAAATGCACTCACAATGAGTATTTTAAAATCACCACACATGAACTACCTATAGATTTTTAGTCACATAAGCTACACAACAAAAAGGTATTTCCATCATAATACATATTATGTAATTTCAAAACTAAGACAAGGATTGAAATTTAACTGTTGTTCTGTTTGTTCTACTGTTCTACTTACTCATTCAATCCTTTTTAAACTGAGCAACATATTCCTAGAAAACTCAGAAACATATGCTTTGATTATATCCAATCTTATATTTGATCAAATCATTTTTCTTTACATTATTCCGCTTTCTGAGGGTTACCATTTAGATGAAAGATAGACATCAAGAAATAGAATAAGAAAAGAAAATGAAAAAGTACATGTCTTCTCTAAGATCAAATATAATCTAATGGTATAAAATCCTTGATAGTTCTCTTATATGTAGTTCATTACCTAATTTTAAAAGGTTGGTTATGATTAGAGAATCATAAATAATGGTGCAAATATATATGCTCTTAAACATTTTCCTTTATCTTAAAAACAGATATGCTTTTCATTCATCAGTTTTTATGTAGGTCTAAGACTTTTTTTTTTTCCCTTTTGGTGAACTGATCCAATGAAATGAGTTCTTTTTTTGTTTAGTTTTTTTTTTTTTTAACTGTATCCATAAAACATCAGCTATGATTTCCACTTTCTTTTCTTTAAAGAGGAAGAGGAGCATTCAGAAACTTCTCAATTAGTTTGAGTTTAGTGTCCTCTTGAAATTTTATGATGATCCCTCTAATCTTTTACATTGTCTTGTCCATACCCTATTCGGCTGTATTCTTTTAGTAACCAGCTTTTATCTAGTCTTTCCAAAGCATTCAATTTAGGTTTCATAGAAAGCAGTATTTTTTATTTACATTCATTTTTATTTGTTGACAGAATATTTAAACTGAACAGTCAGTGGTATAACTGGCAAATGCTGATTTTTGGACAGTGACAAGTACTTTTGATAAGCATGCAATTAACTGGTGAAAGCGTAAGTGACCTAGCAGTCGCAAGAGGAGTCTTAAATTGCAAGTGTTCAGTATGCAGTTGGCATGAGTCGTTGTAGTTTACCGGGAGAATGGAGCCTAGTTAATCAAGCAAATTGGTTAAATGAGTTGATGAGTGTTCTACATTTTTATTTAACTATATATATGCATGAACTAAGAACTAAGTACTCATACAAACATATAGGAAAGTAAAATAAAGTTTTAAAAGGTACCCTTTAAAAGAAAAACTGAAATATTCCCATGTGACAGCAATTCAACCATATACTAGAAATGGAGGAACACAAGAAAAATATCTTAAAGAATAGAAAATAGTTACATATGTGATTTGCATTATATTTCTATTGAGGAGTTCTCTGTAGTATATTTAGGAAATGGTGAGAATTCAGTCACAGGGACTGGAGCCATTTTTTATAAGAATTTGCTTGCCACATTTCCTTTCCCATATGGTTATTTTTCTTCTTCTTTTCTTCTTCCTCCTTAGAGCATCTAGTTTTTGTTTCATGAGTGTAATAACTTCTTTTATCTCTTGAGAATATTAATTGATGGTTAGTTAGTGTGCTGTGCTTTACTGTTCTTTCTGCACTCTCTTTTCCTCTAAGCTGCTTTTTTATTCTTTGTTTGGTTCAGCCTCTTTTTTAATATAGAAAATTTCTTCAAATATTATATATTTGGCTGACCATTCATACTAGAGTTGGAACACAAAAACTATAAAGAAACCCTGAGCTCTGGATAGATTGATATTCTACAGTGAATACAATCTGGCTGGATGCCTTTTGAGGGGCACCCTCATGTCAGTTACTTTAAGTCTTTTATGTATGCCTAGGCAGAGTCTTCAGAGATAATTATTTTAATCTGTTGCCTGCAGGGTATAAATCTGGCTGCTAGTATACTTGGAGTTGGATGAAACTAGAAACTGGATGTTCTCAAAGTTTAGTATGTGGAATTTCACTTCGTTCACTTAGTATAAACATCCTGATTTCAACCACATCAGATGTGCCCCAGTACAGGGGGACCTTATTTATCCTATTCCAAAAAAACCCAAACCAGACCCATTGCAGTCAATTCCAACTCATAGTGACCTTAGAAGACAGAGTAAAACTGCCCCATACAGTTTCTAAGGAGTGCCTCTGTATTCGAACTTCTGATCTTTTGGTTAGCAGCCATAACTCTTAACCACTATGCAACCAGGGTTTCCATTTATCCTATTAAGAGAATAAATTTTCAGTCTTCTGATGGGTAGCAGGAAGTGAATGTATCTGGTTGTTCAAAGTGGAAAACGACTCCATGGTTTGTAAAATCGTGTTTCTATTGTTTATAATTTTCTTTGTTCTTGTGAATTTATGACTTTAAAAATATATTTACTTCTATTTTCCCAGGGTTTTAGGAGAGACTGGAGATTAATGCACATGTTCAACCCAAAATATTTAACTGGAATTCCCATACTTTTGAAATAGTGCCCTAATTTCTTCAACTGCAGAAAGGGAATAATAATACTATCTATTAAAGAAATTGAATCTATGATTATTAAAAAAAAAAAAAAAAACTTTACACAAAGAAAAATAAGGCTTAGAAGGCCACATTGGTGAATTTTCACATATATAAGAAGATATAATACAATCTTACATAAAATCTTTCAGAATCCAGAAGACAATGAAATACTTTCCTACTGATTTCATGAGATCAGTGTTATCTCAGTACAAGAACAGGACAAAGATATCAAAGAAACCATAGGACTAATATCCCTCATAACATAAATGCAAAAATACTTCCATAAATGTGTAAGAAGAGTAATATATCATATCAGATGGGTATACCCCAGACAGGAAAGTTTAGTGTTCAAAAATCAATGTAGGAGAAGGACTTCTGAAATGACAAGGTAAAGATATCTGAATCCCCATAAAACCAACTACTACAATAGCAGAACTTGTCAAAATCAACATTTGAAGAATGTTAAAAATTAACCAAAAAGTTACAAGTATCCGAGGAAAAGTTATTCAAGGAAAGTGGCTCAATCCACATAAAAAACAGCAAACTTTGTGGCATTTTAATTTATCTTATGCCTAGCTTCCCCCCTCACGTATCCTTAAAAAACATCAACCTCACAACTATAGTACCTGTGAAAATCAGCCTAGCAGTCATTGGAGAGAATAGATGAGTTTGAAGCTCCCCAGAAAGCCCCATTTCGAGATTATTGATATCTGATCTTTCTAACAGCTCTTTGGTAAAGCCTCATTCACAGAGCTTGTCTCTATTTGACCTGATTCTGAGCTCACTCAGTGGGAAAAGCCTTTACATCCAGTTTGATTGTCAGAAACATTCTATGCTGCCCGCAAGATGGCGGCAGCTGGAGCAGGCTGTCTGCGGCTGGCGGCGTGTGCCCTGCTGCCCCAGAGGCTGCGCCTTCCCGCTGGGAAGCTGTCAGCCCCGGCTCGGCTCTATCACGAAAAGGTTGTTGATCATTATGAAAATCCTAGAAACGCGGGTCCCTCAACAAGATGTTTGAAAATGTCGGAACTGGATTGATGGGGGCTCCAACTTACGGTCATGTAATGAAATTACAGATCCAAGTGGATGAAACGGGGAAGACTGTGGATGTCAGGTTTAAAACATTTGGCTGTGGTTCTGCGATCACCTCCAGCTCATTAGCCACTGAGTGGGTGAAAGGGAAAACGGCTGAAGAAGCCTTGACCATCAAAAACATATCGCCAAGGAACTCTGCCTGCCTCCCGTGAAACTGCACTGCTCCATGCTGGCTGAAGATGCAATCAAGGCTGCCCTGGCTGATTACAAATTGAAACAAGAGCCCAAGAAAGGAGAAGAGGAGAAGAAATGATCCCTCAGCAGAGCCACCTGCCGACCTCACTGGCTGCTCCCCACCCACTGCGCCATCACCTTAGATGTGCAGAAGCCCCTCACACTGCAATAAAAGAGCTTTGAGACTCGCACACTATCTGTGACTCTGATGCAAGTGATTTGCATTCCTGTATATATAGTAGGCAGAGTTAATGCATGCTATTGAGGCCTTAGTATCCATTTTAAGCATAATGTTATAAAATACCCTGTAATTCCCAAGGTAACCACTAAGAAAACGAATTAAAAACATACAGAAAAGAAAATAAAAAGGGAATCAAAATAGTGGTAGAAAAAAATAAAAACCAGTAAAAAAAAAATTAAAAAGAAGGCAATATTAGAGAAAATGTAGAACAAAACTATATACAAGATATATAGAAAATGAATAACACAATGACAGAAGTAAGTCTTCCATTATTAGTAATCATTTTAAGTGTAAATGGTTTACCGCTTTAGTTAAAGACAGATATTGGCAGAATGGATTAAAAAAATAAAGTGATTCAAAATACATGTTGTTTATAACAGAATCACTTTAGATTGAAAGACAGATTGGAAATGAAAGGATGGGAAAAGATATTCCATGCAAATACTAACAAAAAAAGTTGAATTGGCTATACTAATATTGGACAAATTATATTTTAAGTGAAAAATTGATATAAGAGAAAAAGAACATTAAATATTGGTTAAAAGAAAAAAAAAACTTGATCCATCAAGAAGTTATGATCATTGTAAACATAAATGTACCTAACAATAGATCCCAAAAATATATCAAGCAAAACTGACAGTTCAGATTTAAAAAGAGAAATAAACAATTCTATGATAATAGTTGGAGATTTCAATACCCTACTACCAATACTGAGTAGAAGTAGAAAGAAAATCAGTATAGAAATAGAGAACTTAATGAACACTATAAATCAATTAGTCCTAACAAGCATACATAAAACACCCACTCAAAAACAGTAGAATATACATTTTTCTTAAGTGCATATAGAACATTCTACAAGATAGACCATATGTTAGGTTACAAAACAAATCCCAATGCATTTACTAAGACTGAAATCATGCAAAGTATCATCTCCAGCAACTGTGGAATGAAACTGGAAATCAATAACAGAAGGAAAATTAGAAAATTCACAAATTTGTGGAAATTACACAACAACACAGACTTAAGTAACCAATAGGTCAAAGGGAATAATAAAAACTAGTATGGAGATAAACAAAACAAAGAATAGAAAAACTATACATAGAGTCAATGAAATCAAAAGTTGGTCTTTGAAAAGATGGACAAAATTGACAAATCTTTACCTATGCTGAAAGATAAAAAGTCATAAATAATTAAAACCAGAAATAAAAGTGAGGACATTACGACCAAACTTTCAGAAATAAAAAGGATAATGACAGACTACAATAAACAATTATATGCCAATATATTTGATAATGCAGATGAAATGAACAAATACCTAGAAACGTACAAACTACAAAATTGACTCAGGACTGCTTTAACAGGGATCACAGTAGAGGATTACGGACAGAGAAGGAGAAAAATGTAAAACAAAATTTAAATTCACAAACAAAGACCTGACTTACTGGTCTGACAGAGACCCAGAGTCTATGGCCTGCAGATATCCTGCTAACTTAGAACTGAAGACACTCTCGAAGTCTACCTTTCACCCAAAGATTAGACAAGCCTATAAAACAAACGATAACACATGTGAGGAATGTCCTTCTTAGTTCAATCAAGTATATGAGACCAAATGGACAACACTTGCCACAAAGAAAAGACAACAAGGCAGGAAGGGACAGGAAAACTGGACAAATGGACATGGGGAGCTCAGGGTGAAAGGGGGGCAATGCGGACACATTGCAGGGACTGCAACCAATGTCACAAAACAATTGGTCCATAAATTTTTGAATGAGAAACTAATAAAATTAAACAATAAAATTTTTTAAAAGCTGACTCAAGAATAGAAAATCTCAAAAGAACTATAACAAGTAAAAATCTTGAATTAGTAATCACAGAGCTCAACCTGCCCACCAAGCCTCAGTCACACACAAAACATAATAATAAATAAATAAAATGGGATTAGATGGCTTCTCTGATTAATTTTACTAAACTTTTAATGATGAATTAAAACCAATATTTCTCAAACTTTTTCCAAAAAGAAAAGAGGATGAAACTTCCTAGTTCATTCTGAGAGGTCAACCTGATCCCAAGCCCAGATACAGACATTACAAGAAAAGCAAATTAGAGACCAGTATCCCTTATGAATATAGATGAAAAATTCCTTGACAAAATAATAGCAAGCCAAATCCAGCAGCATATTAAAGGGATTATACTCCATGACTAAGTGGGATTATCTCAGGAATGCAATTTTGTTTCAATATACAAACATCAATCAATGTCCGATATCTCATAAATAGAATGAAGGGAAACAAAAAGCAAACAAAAAAACACATTATCATCTCAATTGATGTAGGAAAAAAAAAGCATTTGAAAAGATCCAACACTCCTTCATAATTAAAATATTCAACAAACCAGAAATAGAAAGGAAACTCCTCAACATGATAAAGATCATTTATGAAAATCCCACAGCTAACAGTCTACTCAATGGTAAAAGATACAAGATTATATAATCTTAAAATCAGGAACAAGACAATAATGCCTGCTTTCACCACTTCTATTTAACATTGTGTTAGAATTTCTACTCTAAAGAATTAGTCAAGTAAAATAAATAAAAGCCATCCAGTTGGAAAGGAGGAAGTAAAATTATATGAAAATGAAATGATATGATCTCATATATAGAAAATCCTAAAGAATCCTCAAGCGCACACATAAAATCAATTAGAGCTAACATGCAAATATAGTAAAAGTATAAGAGAAAATATGAACAGAGAAAAATCAGTTGTATTGCTATAGAATAGCAATGAACAAACAGAAAATAAAATTAAGAGAACAATTCTATTTGTAATAGCATCACAAAGAACAATTAGAATAAATTTAACCAGGGAGGTGCAACACTTTTACACTAAAAACTACAAAACCTTGCTGAAAGACATTAAAGAAGATTTAAACAAATGGACATCATGCTTGGTAAGGTAGAGGGTCAGCAAAAAAGAAGAAGATCCTTAATGAGATGGATTGGCAAAGTGGCTGCAACAATGGACTCAAGCATAACAAAGATTGTGAGAATGGAGCAGGACCAGATGGTGTTTCGTCCCGTTCTGCATAGGGTCTTTAGGCATCTGAAAAGAAGACACCTAACAACAACAGTAACAAAAAAATGGAAAAACATTCCATGTTCATTGATTAAAAGACTCATTGTTAAGATGGTAATACTACCGAACATGATTTACAGATCAACGCAGTTCCTATCAAAATCCCAATGATGTATTTTGAAGAAATGGAAAAGCTGATAGTAAAATTTATATGGAATGGCAAGGGACCCTGGATATCTAAAACAATCTTGAAAAGAAAATGATGATTGGAGGACTGTTTCTGATCTCAAAACGAACTACAAAACTACAGTAATCAAAACAGTATGTTACTAGCATAAAGATAGACATATAAATCAGTGGAATAGAACTGAGAGTACATAAACAAACCCATACATCTATGGCCCATTAATTGTGACAAGGCTGTCAATTCCATTCAAGAATAGAAGAAAGAATAGTGTCTTCAACAAATGGTGGTTGGACAACTGTATATCTACATGCAAAATAATAAATGTGGGCCCCTACTTCACATTATATACAAAAATTAACTCAAAATGAATCAAAAACCTAAATTTAAGGGCTAAAACTATACAACTCTTAGGAAAAAAAAATATCTAGGTGAATCTTCATGACCGGATTATTTTCCGAAGGCTGTTGTAACAAAATAATACAAATTGAGCGACTTGTAAGGACAGAAATTTATTGTCTCACAGTTCTGGAGTCTAGAAGTCCAAATTAACATGTTGGCAAGGTCATGCTAACTCTAAGATCTCTAAGGGAAGATTCTTTCTTATCTCTCCCTGCTTCTAGTAGCCCCAGGTGTTCCTTGGCTTGTAGATGCATCATCACATTGCTGTCCTTCCTCTGTCTGTCTCTGTCTTTTATCCTCTTTTATACGGATACCACATAGATTGGATTAGGCCTGCTGTCATGAATTGAATGGTGTCCCCTGAAATATGCATCAAATTGGCTAGGTAATGATTCCCAGTATTGTGTGATGGTCCTCCATTGTCTGATATGATGTAATTATCCTCCATGTTGTGATATGCTGTAAACCCTAACTTCTGCCGGTGGTTAATGAGGCAGGTTAGGTTATGTTAAAGAGGATTAGGTTATGTTTGTTATGTTAATGAGGCAGGATTAAGATGGGATGCTTCACCCTTACTTAAGTCGCCACCCTTACTCAGGTCACAGCCCTGATTCAATGTAAGGGGACTTTCCATGGGGTGTGGTCTGCATCACGTTTTATCTTACAAGAGATAGAAGAAGAGAGAAGTGAGCAGAGAGAGAGGGACCTGACTACCACCAAGAAAGAAGAGCTGGGAACAAAGCACCTCCTTTGGATCTGGAGTCCTTCTGCGAAGAACTTCCTAGACCCAGGAAGGCTGAGGAAAGACACATGGAGATCTCTAAGGGACACCTGGCCCACAAGTGTTGAAAGGAGACAAGGACCTTCTCCCAGAGCCCACAGAGAGCGGAAGTCTTTCCTAGAGCTGGCTCCCTGAATTTGAACTTCTAGCCTCCTTAACTGTGAGAGAATAAACTTATGTTTTTAAAGCCATCCACTTGTGGTATTTCTGTTATAGCAGCACTAGATAACTAAGTTAGCCCACCCTACTTCAGTCTGAGCTCATGTTAACTGATAACATCTTCTAAGATCCCATTTTAAAACAAGTTATATTCACAGGTACCAAGGGTTAGAACGTCAATATATATTTTAACCCACTGCTGTCAAGTTGACTCCAACTCATAGTGACACCATAGGGTTTCTGAGGCTGTAAAGCTCTACAGAAGCAGACTGCCGTATCTTTCTCCTGCAGAGCTGCTGGTGGTTTCTAACCATCTACCTTTCAGTTAGCAGTCAATTCAATCCATAACAATGACCTTGAATTTGGCAGTGGATTCTTTGATATGATACCAATGTTGTTTTTGTTAGATGCCATTGAGTCAGTTCCAAGTCATAGCGACCCCATCTTATTGATACCAATAATATAGGCAAAATAAAAAATAAATTTGACTTCGTCAAAATTAAAAACTTTTATATGTCAAAGGAAATGTCAAGATAGTGAAAATCGAATAAGAGTCTAGTATCCTGAATATATAAAGAACTCATGATTCAACAACATAAAAAACAACCTATTTAAAACATGGGCAAAGGACTTGAATAGACATTTCTCCAAAAAGATACACACATAGCCTATAAAGATACTCAATAACATTAGTCATTTGTTGCTGTTAGATTGTTGTCATGTCAGTTCTGACTCATAGTGACCCCATGTTCAACAGAACGAAACACTTCCTATCCCTGTGCCACTTTCACAATCGTTGCTTTGTTTGAGCCCATTACTGCAGCCACTGTCTCAATTCATCTCGTTGAGGGTCTTCCTCTTTTTAACTGACCCTCTGCTGTACCAAGCATGCTGTCCTTCCCCAGGGACTGGTCCCTTCTGATTACATATCCAAGTAGGTGAGAAGAGGTCTCATCACCCTCACTTCTAAGGAGCATTCTGACTGCACTTCTTCCAAAACATAGTTGTTCATTCTGTAGTTATTAAACTCATTGCCACTAAGTTTATTATGATTATAGCTACCCTATAGGACAGAGTAGAACTGCACCATGGGGTTTCCAAGGTTGTAAATCTTTACAGAAGCAGACTTATACATCTTTCTCCCATGGAGTGGCTGTGGGTTCAAACCGCTGACCTTTCGGTTGGTGGCTGAGCATTTTAACCACTGAGAAACCAGGCCTCCTTCCCATTAGTCATTAGGGGAATGCAAATCAAAATCCTGGTGAGATACTACTTCACACCCACTAGGATGGCTACAAAAAAAATGGAAAATAACAAGTGTTGGCAAGGATGTGGAAAAATTAGAATCCTCATCTATCGCTGGTAGAATGATGAGAATATAAAATGATGCAGCTGATGTAGTGGCGGTTCTTAAAAAGTTAAACATAAAATTAATCTATGACCTAGAAATTCTACTCTTTGACACATACACACAAAAAATTGAAAACAGGTATTCAAACAAAAATTTGTACACTAATGTTCATAGAAGTTCTGTTCACAATAGCCAAAACGTAGAAACAATCCAAATGTCCATTAACTGATAAATTCATAAACCAAATGTGATATATCCATAAAATGGTATGTTATGTGGCCATAAAAAGGATGCTACAACATGGATGACCCTTGGAAATATTCTAAGTGAAAGAAGGCTGAAACAGAAGGCCACATATTATATGCTTACATTTATATAAAATATCTAGAATAGGTAAATCCATAGAGACAGAAAGCATATTAGTGATTGCCAGTGTCTATGGCAAGAATGGAATTGAAGTGACTGCTAATAAGCATAAGGCTTACTTTTGGAGAGCTGAAAATGATTTGGAACTAGATAGATGTGATGATTGCACAACATATTGAATGCACTAAATGCCGCTGAATTTTACACTTTGAAAGGGTTAATTTTACCTAAAAGGTTTACAAAAAAACTATAGTTTTATATATATGTATAGTCATGGACAATTGTATTAGTTAAGTTGTGGTCTATACCAGCAGCAAGTAAACTATGCCCATAGACCTAGTCACTTCTTTTTGCAAATAAAGTTTTATTGGTGTCATGGATTGAATTGTGTCCCCCCAAAATATGCTTATCAATTTGGCTAGGCCATGTTTCCCAGTATTGTGTGATTGTCTACCATTTGTCATCTGATGTGATTTTCCTATATGTTGTAAATCCTACCTCTATGAAGTTTATGAGGGGAGATGGGCGACAGTTATGCTAATGGGGCAGGACTCAATCCACAAGATCAGATTGTGTCTTGAGGCAATCTCTTTTGAGATATAAAAGAGAGAAGCAAGCAGAGAGACAGGAGGACCTCATACCACCAAGAAAGCAGTGCCGGGAGCAGAGCGTGTCCTTTGGACCTGGGGTTCCTGTTCAGAGAAGGTCCTAGTCCAGGGGAAGATTGATGATAAGGACCTTCCTCCAGAGCCGAAAGAGAAAGCCTTCCCCTGGAGCTGACACCTTGAATTTGGACTTCTAGCCTACTAGACTGTGAGAGAATAAACTTCGGTTTGTTAAAGCCATCCACTTGTGGTATTTCTGTTACAGCAGCACTAGATAACCAGGACAATTGGAAAACATCCATGCCCATCTGTTTTTGCACTGCTGTTTCTTCCTTTTACATTACTAGGTCACAGAGTTGGGGCAGAGTTCAGTTTTGCAAAAAAGACCATATGGCCTGCAAAGCTAATAATATTACCATCTGACCCTTTAGAGAAAGAGTTTGCCAATCCCTGGGCTAGACAGTTGCAATGACAAAACTCCACGGTATAGTGGATCAAACAAGATAAATGTATATATATTTACTTTTTTCATTGTATAGTACAGAGATAGATATGAAGTGTAGAACCAAAAAATAGTTTTGTTGCAGCCATCAAGATTTTTTTACCTTGATATTTTGCCATCCTCTAGTGTAGACTGAATTGAAGCTGGCTGGCTAGGACACATACACGTTTTAGCCTATGGGTAGGTGGAAAGACAGGAAGTAAAGGGTAATCATGTAAGTAATATGTTGCACGTATTATTTCCACTCATATTTCACTGGCAAGAACTTAGTCATATGGCTGTACCTCGCTGCAAAAAAGGCTAGTAAGTGTATTGTTAGCTGCCATGAGTCCACTCCCGACTCATGGCGACCCCCATGTGTTACAAAATAGAACTGCTTTGTAGGGTTTTCTTGGCTATTGTCTTTACAGAAGCAGACTGCCAAATCTTTCTCTCCCTGGAGCAGCTGGTGTGCTCTAACTAACGATTTTTTAGTTAGCAGCTGAGTGCTTAACCACTGTACCACCAGGCTATGCGAAATCTTTCAGAGCAGTGTTTTAATAGTTCATAGAAAAAATGGACAAGTAGATATGAAATAAAGTTACCTGCCAGCCCGAAAAACATATTCAACACTTTAGGATGGTTGCTAAACAGGGAGTGTAATAGTATAGCTCTCTACACTCCAACAACATTGGGTTGAAAAGGAAAAATAAAATAAAATAAACATGAATGACGCCTGGGAAAACTGGAAAGCACTTGTTCCAATTGTTTACTAAAGACTGAGGAATGTGTTGACACCTGAGTTGCACCTGATTATGAGGAGGACCAGTAGCTAATCTCAATCTCTCTAAGTGTCTGCTGTGCTGAGTTGAGGGTCAAGAAGCTATAGATATTCAAACTTCCTTCAGTGTTGCAAATAAAGTTTCTCTTTCAGGATATTTCCTCCCTCCGGAGCAGCTCTATGCCTCTTTGGAGGAAGTTTGAGAAAATTGGTAAGCTTGTACCTCCATGTGTGAGCATGCTGTGTTGTCTCCAATTTAAGTAATCATCTGCCTAAGCTTCCATTTCTTTGGCCATTAAAGAAACATTACTTCCTTAACTATATCTGTTTACTGCCAAGCATAGTACCCTCCTGTTGTGACAATCAAACAAATACTAAATTAAACAAAAAGCTCTTCCTTAGAAACAACTTAAAAAGTAGATCAGTCCTGTGAAAACCCGATTAAGAATAAAAAAGGAAGCAAAATTATAGAGTCCTAGGGTATTTTTTTGGTTTAGGATTTTCAAAGAGGTATAACTATACATGTGAAAGAGATAAAAAGAATCATAAAATAACATTATATGAGAAAAAAAGTAAGTGCTCGGATAATACAAAAACAAATGGACATAGAGACAGAGCAGGTAATGTTACCACCAAGGCCGTGGAAGCCATGGAGGCCCTCCAGACTCACCGGTCCTTGTCTTTCTCTTTTAAGAGTACCCAGAGGAGACAATTTTGGGGTTCAGCTCTAACAGGTTTTAAAATTTACTTGTGACAAGTAAAATGAGTCAGTGGGGGCTTATGTCTCTCCAAAAGACTGACTTGAAGGGGAAAGCAACGCTACGGTTCATATGGGTTCAGTGGAGATAATACAGCAATGAATATTCAGTGGGTTTCTTCGAAGGGGCAGGTACTTCTTGGAATGGTGGTGCATACTCATTACGTTGCACACGCATCTGGAATCCAAGATGGAACCCGCTGGTATTCAAGATCGAGTGCCCTCGGCAGCCCTTGACATCACTTACAGTGGGATATGGCAGAGGTGCACTGATCTTCTGCACCACTTCGCCCCCTTCGGTGGGCCAAAACAGCGCTCACACTTTGTTCTGCGCAAGCACAGCCTGTAAGAAGGGGGAAGGGACTAGAAAAACACTAAGCAGGAAGTAGTAATTCACAGGTTATTCTAACCTTATTTTAAACAGGATGTGGGTCCTCTTTTAAACACGATTTTAACCTTATTTTAAACAGGATGTGGTTCCTTATTTTAAACAGGATTTTAAACAGGATGTGGTTCCTGTTTACCCAGCTTCTAGGTGGTAGTCATTTAACAGTTCTGCCAGCCCAGCTAGCCCTATCTGTGTCAGTAACTCAGAGAGAAGCCAAACCAAAAGGCCATTAACGTATGGCGCTTGCCCAGATTGGATTCAGGCAAATGCAAATTGCAGGAGCAAGTAAGTATGTTTCAGATTAGGAAACAGTAAAAAATAAAAACCTAATACCATCCATCAATAGGAAGGCAAGATAAAATGGGCACTTTTATTAATTGCTAGTGGGAAAGTAACAATATTCATTAAATTTTAAAATACACATACTGTTTGACTCTGAATTCCACCTTTTGGAACTATTCTATAAAAACCAAAGTGCTAATATATCAAGCTATTTGAACAAGAACGTTTATTGTAGCAGTGTTACCCAGAGAGACAAATACTGGACACAACCTGAATGTTACTCGGTTCAGAAAAATTGGACTAACCTGTGGTTCAGACATATTAGGTGACATAGATGCAACTATTAAAAATAATGAATTAAATCTAAACCTATTTCCCAATAAGAGTATTAATAATTACGATTCAAATTAAAAAAAAAAAAATTAACTGTAGTGCATAATTAGGGCCCATTTTTGTTGAAGCGATAAGAAACCTGACCCTTAGTAAAATTTTATTTTCTTATACTTGTGTGAGCATGGAAAATGGCGTGAAAGATCACCCACCAAGATTTTACACAAATGCTTTCTCAAAGTTATGGGAATGTTTGTGTGGGAAGAGAGGTGGTGATTGCCGTTTTATTTATCTTTACTTTCTTTTGCTATAATTAGCACCTACTTCTTTTGTAACTTAAAACACAAGAAAAAAAGCTTAATCGTAATTGCAAGAAGATACATAGGAGACTTGGTGGTGCACGGGTTGAGAGTTCAGTCTGCTAACCAAAAGGTCGGCAGTTTGAATCCACTAGCCGCTCCGTGGAAATTCTATGAGGTGGTTATACTCTGTCCTATAGGGTTGCTATGAGCCAGAATCAGCTCGATGGCAATGGGTTTATATGCATTGATGAGTGGGGAGATGGTAGAGAGAGCAAGAAAAGGTTCATAGAGTTTTTTTTTGTTGTTGTTGTTAGAAGTACTCTTGGTGAAGTCACTTATAAACTCATTGATAAATTCAGTTCTCAGTTTATAATCTTCATCACACTTGACTTAAAGCACATTTGACACAGATGGTCACTCCTTCCTTTTTGAGAGACTTTCCTCACATAGCTTCAGATATCATAATTTCTTAATTTTTTTTCCTCCCTCACTGGTTGCCCTTCTCAGTCTGCTTTTATAGTTCCTTTTATTGTTCTCAGTATTCTGTTATGGGAATATCCCAGATGTCAGTCCATGATTCTTTTCTATTTTTATCTCTACTTATTTAGTTATTATCTCATCTAGTCTTGTAGATTTATATAATATTTATTAACTTCTAAGTTCGTATCCTACAACCTATCTGACAGTTTGTTGAACTGGGGTGGCTTACTTGTTGCTCTGATGCTGGAGACTATGCCATTGGTATTTCAAATATAAGTAGTGATCAATAGCAGATAGACTGCAGCACAGCTTCCAGACTAAGATAGACTAGGAAGAAAGACCTTCTGTCTATTTTGAAAAATTAGCCAATGAAAACTCTATGGATTACAACAGAATATTTTTCAGTAAGGTGCTGGAAGGTGAACCCCCTCCCACCAGGTTGGAAAGCATCAAAAATACTCACTGGCCACAGCAACGGACTTCAGCATACGAAAGATCATGAAGATGACACAAGACTGGGAAATAATTTGTTCTGTTTCACACGGGGTCGCTGTAAGTTGGAACTGACTCAACAGCAAATAACAACAACACGTTTATATCGTTAACCCTGATCTTTCCCATGATCTCCAAACTCACATATCCCACTACCTACTTGACATTTCCACTTGAATGTTTAAGGGAATCTCAATTTCAAAAGCAAGCTACAGCTTTCTGTCTTCCATTCTTCTTCCCCAAATCTGTTTCTCTGCAGCATCCTCCATCTCAGCAAATTGCTACTTCATCTTTCCAGTTTCTCAGACTGATGACCTGAGAATCATCCTTGATCTGTCAGGATCTACCATGAAATCCTATTGGCATTATCATTCAAATGAAATTGTATTGGCATTATCATTGAAATGTATCCAGAATATGACCAGATCTCACACTTTCTACTCCTGTTACCTTGGTGGAAACAATATTATCTAATACCTGAAAATCGGTAATAGTTTTATTCATTTTCGTAGGTCTATTCTTGCCCAATGCTACAATCTATTCTTAACAGAGAGCCAAAGTAATTCTTTACAAATATTAAGGAAGCTCACATCCCTCCTCTGTTAACAACTCTAATGGCTCACCATATCTTCACAGTAGAAACCAAAGTCTTTAAAATGATCTCTAAGATTTTAGGTAACCTGAGCTCCCATTACTTCTCTGACTTCTCCTTTTTCCCTCACTCTCTATAACCCACCCCTACTGGTCTCCAAGCGCTTTCTAAAACACACTCGGCAAACTTTATCTTCAGGACTGGCTCTAGCTCTCCTCTGTGCCTGAAATGCTCTTGCCTCAAATAGCTGCTTGCCAACTTCCACACCCACTTCAAATCTTTGCTCAAACATTACCATCTCAAAGAGGCTTCCCTTGCCACCCAACTTAATACTGCAGTCTGTTCTAGTCACTCCACCCTCAGAACTTGCAAATCTACTTGTTCTTCGCTACTTTAACTTTTGCCCATAGAATGTCTCATCTTCTAGCATATTTTATAATTCACTTACTTAGTACACTTATTTTTTATTGTTTATATCCCATCAGCTAGAATATAAGCTCCCCCGGGGCAGACATCTTTATTTTGTTCTTTGACATATTCCAAGCAACTGGAACAGTGCCCAGTACATAATAGAAAGTCAGTAGACATTTGATGGATGAATGGGTGAATGGAGGGATGAACAGGTGGTTAGCTTGATGGATGAAAGAAATAATGAAAGAATAAAAAAATTAAGAGGGCAGGAAGAATAAGAGGAGGGATTCAGTTACAAATAAAAGTGCTGAGTACTCAAAAATGTGATTAGATTCATACCTGTCATGGATTGAACTGTGTCCCCCCAAAAAAGTGTGTAACAATTTGGCTGGGCCATGATTTCCAGAATTGTGTGGTTGTCCTCCATTTTGTGATTCTAATTTTATGTTAAAGAGGATTAGAGCAGAATTGTAACACCACCCTTACTCAGGTCACATCCTTGATCCAACGTAAAGGGAGTTTCCCTGGGGTGTGGCCTGCAGCACGTTTTATCTCTTGTAAGAGATGAAAGGGAAGCAAGCAGAGAGTTGGGGACCTAATACCATAAAGAAGGCAGTGCCAAGAGCAGAGCATGTCCTTTGGACCAGGGTCCCTGCACAGAGAAACTCCTCGTCCAGGGGAACCCCGAAGAGAGGAAGGCTGACAGAGAGAAAAAGCTCCCCCCTGGAGCTGATGCCCTGAATTTGGACTTTTAGCCTCCTTTGACTGTGAGGAAATAAACTTCTCTTCATTAAAACCATCCACTTGTGGTATTTCTGTTGTAGCAGCACTGGATGACTAAGACAATACCTTTTATTAAATATGAGCTTTATGAAAAGATTATATGAGTTTAGAGAAAAAATCTAAACCTCTATTCTTATTTCATATGGGGACTCACAAAGGAAAAAAAAAAAGTGTGTCTCACTAAAGGAATTGAATATTGTTTGCTGCCAAGGCCAGAAAAATTGCATCTACAAAATTTTGCTTGGATTCAAAAATGTAAATTTACTGCATATTTATATTGCACATAGTAAACTGCTAGATAACACTCCTCTCTAGTTCTTTGAAAAAGCGCACAATTGTAAGAGATGGGCTGGAGTAACACACATCTATAAAGTCACAACAGTATTGTCTAATTTAAAGTGCATGAGTGTATATCTTTCCCTGTTTTTGGTAAGGAAAAGCAAAAGCAAATGCCATTTATTGAACTTGTTTTTAAACAGAACTTTCGTCGTTTTTAATTATCTCTGTATTGGAAATTTTAGTTGCTATTTAGATAAAGAACAACCTTTTATTTCTCATACGCGTAGGATCATCTAATGATAGCTGGCAGGTTTTTGTTCTAGTATTTAATGAACTTAAGTAAATATGATGCAATGATTTGGTTTATATTTGATAAAATCATTCATTCTTGATTCATATGCCCTACTTAAAAAAAAAAGTCAACCATGATCACAGGTACACTGTAAATCTGTAAAACATATATTAAATATACCAATTCCATCTGTCAAACTTCAAATCAAAATGTAATATATTTTATTTAACTGCATAATTATCTCTCTACATATTCTAACACCTATTTTACTGATAAACCAGAATAAAGGGGAAGGAGCAGGTATCATGTAGAAAATTATTTCCAGATGATGAAGCTGATGATACATTTGGGACACCCAGGGAACTCTGACACATACAACCTGGGGAATAATTTTCCCTTTTGCAGAGGAGTTAGTAACAGCACTCAATACCATTTTAAATATTCCAATATCAAGGAATGAGAGCCCTGGTGGTGCAGTGATTAAAAGCTCGGCTACTAATCAAAAGGTCGGCAGTTGGAATCCGCCAACCGCTCCTCGGAAACCCTATGGGGCGGTTCTATCCTGTCTTATAGGGTTGCTCTGAATCAAAATCTACTTGACAGCAACAAATTTGAGTTTTGGTTCAGTATCAAGAAATGAGCTCATTCACCTCTTTAAAGGTTTCATTGCAGTACACTGTCAGTAGAATCTTTGTGTTTTTATTTAGAATGTGTGATTCCCACTATGGGTGAGAGAGTCTGAACATCTACACTGTAAAGTTAACTCACAGATGAAAATTGCCCGGCCCTTCTACCCTAATGTACTTGTTCAAGTAGTCAGTCAGTGAGTCCAAATAAACTATTCAGTATCTGCAGTTCAACAACTCATTTGCTCTTCTTATTTACTGTATGATCCCATTGACTTCTCATAAGTCTTTTGAAATAGGTATTATTATCTCTGTTTTAATTAAGAAGTTATAAGCTATACTGTTATATGAAATTTTGGGCACGTAGGGCAGTCTGAACATATATTCCTCCAAAATCAATGGCCTGTCATATTTATCCTTGTCTGACACTTTGCTATATTTCTGACAGAGACAATTCTGATACCAGGAACTCAATAAAGAAATACCATGTGGCTGAAGAAAAGTGAGCAAAGAGGAGGGTGGGTTAAGGGAAATGAGTGAAAATAATGGCATATAAGGCTTTGAAAAACATAATTAGTGTTTATTTCCCTCTAAGCGCAAGGAGAAGCTAAACAATAAAATTAATTCATGTTTTACTTATTAAATAAGTTGTCAGAAATTTCTGGAAAATATGGGGAAAATTCTGAGCAGGAAACTTGAGTTAAATACATGGACTTTAGATTCTTTCTTCATACTAAAAAACATAAATTCATTCTTAATGGCCACTTTATTTGAAAAGTTTCATTATAACAAGTAATGATACATTATTAGTAAGGATTATACACTTACGTTTAATTATTTCTACAAATATATTCTATTTTAGGCTTTAACATGCGTCTTGGATTATAAATCTGTTTTTTAACTCAAAAGGTTTAGTAGCATTATGCTTTCATAATATTTAATTCGAATCCAGCAGGTGCTCCTTGGAAACTCTATGGGGCTGTTCTGCTCTGTCCTATAGGGTTGCTATGATTCAGAATCGACTTCATGGCAACATTTTTTTTTTTTAATAAGTAATTAATCATTATGTATGGAGGAAAAGAACATACATGGGAAAACAAAACAAAAAAAATCCCAAACCAATTGCTGTTGAGTCAATTCCGACTCATAGTGACCCTATAGGACAGAGTAGAACTGTCCCATAGGGTTTCCAAGGAACACCTCCTGGATTTGAACTGGCGACCTTTTGGTTAGAAGCAGAACCTGGAATTTCTTTAAAATTGATATAGCCCATTGCTGTCGAGTCAATTCTGACTCATAGTGACCCTATAGGGCAAAGTAGAACTGCCCCATAGGGTTTCCAAGGAGCGGCTGGTAGATTAGAACTACTGACCTTTTGGTTAGAGCCATAGCTCTTAACTACTGCGCAAAGCAGATAGCTTAAAGCATTGTTTGTTTACTCAATTTCTTCTTCAGTAAGATGTTTCGATTACGTGTTTTTGTTTGCTTATTTTTTGTATTTCTGAAAGTGTCATTATTTTGCCTTTACCTTTTGCCCATATTTTTTAACAGGAATAAAATTCACATGTGTCTTGGTCATCTAGTGCTGCTATAACAGAAATACCACAAGCGGATGACTTTAACAAAGAGAAATTTATATTCTCACAGTCCAGTAGGCTACATGTCCAAATTCAGGCCATCAGCTACAGGGGAAGGCTTTCTCTCTCTGTTGGACTTCTCATCGATATTCCCCTGGACTAGGAGCTTCTCCGTACAGGGACCCCAGGTCCAAAGGACTAGCTTTGCTCCTGGCACTGCTTTCCTAATGGTATGAGGTCCCCCTGTCTCTCTGCTCACTTCTTTCTGTTTAGCTCAAGAGATTGCCTGAGGACACAATCCAGTCTTGTAGACCAAGTCCAGCCTTACTAACACAACTGCTGCCCATCCTCCCTCATTAACATCATAGAGGCAGGATATACAACATACAGGAAAATCACACAGTACTGGGAATCATGGCCCAGCCAAATTGATACACACGTTTTTGGGGGGACATAATTCAATCCATGACAACATGCCATCAAATTCACCCTTTTAAAGTGTAGTTCTCAGTGGCTTTTAGTATATTTACAAAGTATAACCATCTTCACTATCTAATTCCAGAACATGTTCATAACCACAAAATGAAATCCTATATCCATTATCCCTATTCCCCTCTTCCTTCTATCTCTGGTGGGTACTCTTCTATTATCCGTCTTTATGGATTGGTATATTCTGGACATTTAATATAAAGTCCTACAATATGTGATCTGTTGTGTCTAATTTCTTTCACTTAACAATGTTTTTAAGGCTCATCAGTGTTATAACATGTATCAGTTAGTCATTCTTTTTTATGCCTGAATAATAGTCCATTGTATGGATATACCAAATTTTATCTGTTGTTCATCAATTGATGAACATTCGAGTTATTTCTACTTTTTAACTATTGTGAATAATGCTATGAACATTAATGCATACATTTTTGTGTGGATATATGTTTTCAGGGTTTTTTGTTTGTTTATATACCTAGAAATAGAATTGCTGGATCATATTGTAATTCCATGTTAACCTTTTTGAGCAAGTGCCAAACTGTTTGGGCAATGTATGAGGGTTCCAGTTTCTCCACATCCTCACCAACACTTGCTACTGTTTGACTTTTTTAATTTGGCTATCTTCGTGGATGTGAAGTGGTATCTCAATGTGGTTAATTTACAGTTCCCTAATAACTAATAATGTTGAACATCTTTTTACGGCCGTTTGTAAATTTTCTGTGGAGAAATATTTACTAAAATCATTTACCCATTTTTTAAAGTGCTTTATTTGTCTTTTTGTTGTATTATAAGTTATTTATATATTCTGAACACTAGTATCTTATCCGATATTTGATTTATAAATATTTTCTCCCATTCTGTGAGTTGTATTTTTACTTCCTGATATGTCCTTTGAAGCACAACCTTTTAAAAAATTTTGATAATGTCGTATCTAAGAAACAATTGCATGATCCAATGTCATGAAGATTTATTCCTATGTTTTCTTCAAAAAGTTTTATAGTTAGGTCTTTGATTCATTTTGAGTTCATTTTTGTATATGGTATTAGAGTTATGCTTCTGTATGCTCTATATTATCTACAAAGGTCATGATTCTCTTTTTAAATAATGTCATGGAAGGATCTTAATCTTAAGCACACTGATAGAAGCATTGCATTGTGTTACTGCCAGCAACCCTAATTCTGTTCATTTAGTCGAGATTCTCAGTCAAATTATGAATCTTCTCCAACTGACCTCAAATCTTTAGGGAAATGAAAAATAGTTCTTTCCTCACAAAATAATAGATGATCCTGCTTTTACAAATTAATGAGTTAGACACTGCACCAGACTCAAAATCTGGAACTACTATTGTTTCAGAAGATTTTGAAGCTGGAAAAGACTTTGGGATTTTTCTCAATTTCATGACTTCAAAAAAAAAAAGATGCCTGTTAATTGTCACATGGTCTAGGTAGTGCAGACACGTATCTGAAGTATAATCCCAGGCTTTTCTGTAGCATACTGCACTGACTTTGAATAACGAGGGTGTTTCACTTCTACACACTGAGTAGAACATATTTTATACATTTGTTCCTTGCAAAGTTTATCTCAATGCTTTCCCACCATAACCCTTTTTTCACTGCTATCATCTAAGTTCCTGTTCTTGTTATCCCATATTAGGATAAGTGTAGCAGCCTGTTCATTGATCTCTGCCTGTTATATTATCTCTACAACATGCCATTATGCACACAGGAACAAATTTTGAATTTCTAAACCTGAACATTTATTATGTTAGTTCATTACTTAGAAACCTTCCATCCCCCCAGCAATTATAAGATTACCAAACTTCTTAGCCTGATGTCTCATCCTCTCCGTAACCTTATCTTAACCCTGGTGGATCAATATTGGTTTCCTCATCCATTATTCCATTATGTAACTCTGTGTCCCTACTGCTCAGTGCCTCTCAACTAGGAGTGATTTTAGCCCCCATGGGACATTTGGCAACATCTGGAGACAGCTAGGTTGTCATCAGGGTGATGGGTGTGTTACTGGCATCTATTAGATAGAGGACAGAAATCCTGCTAAAAATCCTACAATGCACAGGACAGCCCCTCACAACACAGAATTATCCAGCCCCTAATGCCAATAGCATAAAGATTGAGAATCCCTGATAAGCTTAAGTCACAACATGCTTTCTTATCTGTTCTTTAAGGTTTATTGCAAATCTTTACAAGATCATCTTTGAAAACATCAGCCCACTGGGATTGTTCTATCTCCTGCGTCCTATAACCATACCTTTCTGTTGGATGATCTCACGCTAATCACATACTATGTTGGTATGTAAAAGTCAAGCTTTTAAATGTGTCTTCCAAATATATTTTATATACTTTGTAAAGTCATATAGAAAAGCCTTATTTTGATCACAGGTATTCTGAGGATTTCATTCTGTTAGACAATATAAGTATGAAATTCTAAAACACTTCTGAAAATAAGATTAATTCACACACGCCTATTAACGACCTTAACGATGGAAATTGAATTCATTTCAAATGTTAATTAGAATGGATAATAAAAGTAAAAACAGCATTTCAATTAACATACTTGACAACTGGCTTAACTTTTATTTTTTGGTATAAGGCATATTATTTCTATTTATTGATGAAGAAAGTATTCTATATTTTGTGTGTGTGTATATGTGTATGTGTATGTGTGTGTGTGAAATCTTAGATTTGAAAGTATAAGCTTTATGGGATGAGTATGCTCTGAGCATACAATTGTTCATACATAATTCTTAGTTTGTAAGTCAGAGGAATATTTTTCTCTCTTCATTTTTTTAATGAATATAAAGTCTACTTTCACTGTATACCTGCTTTCTCTATTCCTGTTATAAACTTTACTCTTGCAGTGTTTAAAATTAGCTGCAGTACTGCCTGGCAATTTTACCCTAAAGAATTCTCTTCTCTCTTCTCCATCTTTAAGTGTTTGCTACTGACAAGAAAAGGCTTAGAAAGAGGAAAGTGTATAATGATGGTATTTTTCATTTGCATTTTAAAGGAATAGTGACTTTCTGTGCAAGTCCATTCAGTAAAAATTTACATGATGGAAAATGAGGAATAAACTACCACTTTTCTGCATCATGAAATCCGTGTACTGTTTAATGCAGCTATAAAATAAATGGCTGCTTCCCATAATGCACATGATGCCAAGAAAATCTACCAAGTTCCCCACTGCTCCCAAGTGCTAAGTAGCCCACTTGAGCAAGCTTTGAGCAAAAGAGAATTATCTAATGAAGGGGTTTTGTTCTGTAAAGATGTATGTGGCCTCTGTGCTCTAGCAGAATCCTATCATGGGAATAAAAATGTGTATCTCAGGACTCCCGATTCTTAAGAGACATACTGATTTTATTATAACCATTTCATCTCCCACTAGCTTAATTCAAAGAAAACTTGATTATTTCAAAGTCTGAACAAAGTCTGTCAATCTTTCTAAATTAGCTTAATGAGAAAAGTCTGTATCTCTGAAATAGGAAAATAACTGTCAAATTACACCATTTAAAAATAGATATATGCGAATCTTCTCCCAAATGATATAAACAGATGCATATAGGTAGAGTTGCTTTGTTTGTTAAAAGACGTGGGGTTTAAAAGTTATGCACAGATCTTTTTGTTGCTCACTGGCATTTGAAAGCTTTCGGATGCTGGTTTCTTTACTTGATGTAGCTGGTGCTAGAGTGTCTTAGCATATGCAGGTAAGCACCATTGCATGATGTTCTGGGCATATAGTTTACACTATCATGGAAGTCCTGGCTAAACTGCAATGTAATCTCTCCTGCATGTGTTACTGATACTCTAGTCCATAAACTATGAACACCTTTAACATTTTGTTCTCCTTGACTTCTCCCAATACCTCTCCCAAGCTCTATCACATTTGATGGGGTCAAGCCACCCTGGAGTTCACAAATCATAGGAAAAACGCAACCTTGAATTTTAAAGCTGACAACAAATCAGTACTTTCCTGATTAATCTTATTTTCTACAACCTCTCTCATTTTTTTCTACCACTTTATATACATTAAGTATTTTATCTATGAGAGGGTAAGTATTAAGTGTTAAGCTTGTTAGGAAACTAAATATAACATCAGTATGAAATGTTTTTATTGAATTAATATACCACTGTAAGAGTAATATTGTTTTCCATTTTACGTGTGTGTGTGTGGCTGGATGAGTGGGTGTTTGAGTGTTAGCATTTATTTTCTGGATTTGTTTTAAAATTTTCATTGGTTTGATTCAAGCACTTTACAAATATTATCTGTGATGGTTAAGATTGTGTGTCAACTTGTCTGGGCCATGATTCTTAGTGGTTTGACATTCGTAAGATGTTGTGATCACTTCCATGTTGAGATTTGACATAATGTGATCACCCCTATCATATGATCTGCTGTGAGTAGCCAATAAATTGAAAGGGAATTTCCTCGGGTGTGTTTCCTGCATCGAATATAAGCAGACATTCTGGCAAGGCTCGTGGGCTTTTGCTCGCCCTGGATCCTGCAGCTGGCTCCTGTTTGTCTGACCTCTGGTTCTTGGGACTTGAGCTAGCAGCTTACCTGCCATCTTGCCTGCCGATCTTGGGATTCATTGATTTTTGCAGCCCGTGAGCAACAGCCCTGCTCTCTGACCTGCCAATCTTGGATTCACCAGCCCCTGTGGCTACATGACTTAGGAGAAGCCTCCAGTCTGACCCACAGACTTGGGACATTTCAGTCTTGACAACCGCATGAACCATTTCCTTGATATAAATCTCTCTATATATTTATACGCTTTACTGTTTTTGCTTCTCTAGAGAACCCAGCTTAAAACATTACCTCATTTAAAGGTATTACCATCTCCATTTATAGAGGATAAACTGAGGCAGAGAGATGTTTCTACTTAAGAGCACATGGCTAGTAAGTGGAGTCACCATTTGAATAGGCAATTTAGTTCCAGAGCTTGTGACAAACAAGATGATATTTTCAGAATGTATTGCATGTTAAAATTTGTTTTTGAACAAAGCCATACTGCATATACACTTCAAAAAATTAATTCTATAATGGATCTTTTGTTGTAAATTATGGGTAACACAACATTTGCCGATTCAGCATCTTTCATATGTACAATTCTGTGTAAACCTGTTTGGGTACTATGGAAGTACCAGGAAATTCATTGGTTTCCCAGTAAAAGAAGCTGTTAAGATTCACACATTGGGCCTATGACTTATACAGACATGCTTTTCATTTTCTTAGTATTCAGTAAACAGGGCAATGAAGTACTTACTCTTAAAAGCTACATTTTTTAAAATAATATTTTTGTAACCAGAATCTGGTCTCTTTTTCTCAAGCATACAAGCCACTTCTTCAACGTGGAACACCTTATACACTCTTCAATGTCAAGATTCAGTCTCTCTAATCTTTAAATTTTTGTTTTGTATTCCCTTTCCTTTCATATATATTCTTGAATCAATATTATTAAGCCACAATTGAAATAAATACAAACTTTACCACTCATCTGTATATAAAATGAAAAGCTTCAAGACCCTGTTGTAACGGGTCAAATGTTACATAACATGTCATATGATTTACCTTTGTCAATAGTCTCTAAGCTCCTTTAAACGAAGATCCTACACTTTTATTTAATGTAACCATTAATGTAGTACATATACGTGGCACTTTATATGCAGCAATTATGCAAGGATTAGGCTTAGAAGAAAAAGGAAGCATCCCGATGAGCTAAAAATTGAGGAAACTCTCTTCATGTCCCTATATACTCCCTATTGCCATTGTCTCATCCAGTTCCATTGCCGTTGAGTGGAGTCCGACTCACGGCCACCCTATCCGACCACCAGTACACATACAAAAATCCGTAATTTAAATATAATATTCTTACTTACCTGGCCATTTATCTAGCATCTTTTAAAATAGGACTTGAAACTCACATTATCAAAGTTGTCCCCAGTTAAACTCAGGTCAGGTCCAAAACGTCACACACATACAATCTTTTCCGCAGTGTGATCCCCATAATATATTTAATTTAATATCACTTGTAAGATCCATTCCAATATTAGAGACACTAAAATGTGAAAAATAAAAACATGCCTTATAATTCAATATACTAGCTGTCTTTCTGTGCATTTGTAGAAAGCATGTTATGCATCTATTTATTGTATACACTATATATATATATATCTCATTTGAATATGTAACTATGTATTATCTGTCAGGTTATGTATACTCTCGATTTACATTGTAAATAAATTTCAGAATGCTTTTGTTCTTTTTAGAAATGCCAAAAGTAAATCTACTGATAGTGTATAAGTAATCCAACATTATAAGAAACAAGCATTAAAAAGTACAAATAACCGTCTATGTGAGGTCTAAAAATAAATTTTTCTCCTCTTGGAAACCTACCTGTAATAAGTAAAACACCTGCAATTTTTAATAAAATTTTTTAAATATTTCCTGAAGAATTTGCTGAATTAGTTTTTAACATTGTCAGTTTGGGCTACAACTTTTAGAGCCATTCATTTTATTCACTTGAGAACATTTACATTAGACCTTCCCCAAATTAAAAGTGCCTTAATTGACCATGGGCTTCAGGTAAATGAGTTTAACATTAAAACTCTGGCAATTATAATAGTTGGAAATCTGTCATCTGCTAAAAAGAAAATGAATTGTAATCCAATAAGATTACCATGTTAGTTTATAGCTTTCATATATATTGTAGCCAATACATATATATATTAATATATATGTTAATAATTAACTAAAAATACTCCAATTGCAGAGACGTTTACCCAAAAAAGTTTTAACTGCGAAGTATGACAACTTTCACTTGTTTCTTTAAAGTAAAGACTGCGATTCCTTTAATCCTTCAACTCTGTTTCAATCTTTATGCATACTCTTTAGAGGTTTTTAGGCTGTAGGTTAAGTATAATAAGAAACAAATGAGGAAATTAACAGAACATTTTATGAAAACAGGATATGATCCAATCCATAGAAAGGATGCATGACAAATTTGGGAGCAAGTTTTAAGAACAGTAATCTGCCAAGATTGTGACCCCAGGTTAGAGGAACTCTGAACGCCAGCTCAGACGCACCTAACTGGAAGTCCGTAGGCTGTAGATTCCCCATGTATATTTTGTTATTGTATATTGCTTTAAACATTATTTAATGCATTGGGACATTAAACAAAATCAGGAGGTTTCACATTAAAATAAACTCTTCCAGAATCCCCCTTAAAATAGTCACATATCCACACATGGCAAAAATCTGCTAACCTGGAGAAACAGCTGCTCTAGACAGGCTCTTCTTCTCCAGTTTGCCATGGAAAGCCCATCCCTTGCCCCAACACTCATTATATTACCTCCTGGCTCCTATATATAATCTGAATTTGTAATTCCTGTTCTTTCTATTGCATTTTACTAATGGCCTCTTAAATTTTATAAATTACATAGATATATTTAAATGTGAAATTTCAGCAGGCATACTCATATGACTTTCAAGTTTTATTTTGCTAGAAAGTAGTTAATATGTGTCAAAGCCAGCCTATCTGATGACTGCATTAAGCGCAAAATAATATCTACATATGGAAATGCACCACTTTCTGATGTCAAATGTCCAATTAATACATATAATCTTATGAACTGTGCAAGTATCTGTCAATTCTGGTGAGAAAACAAGAAAGATTTTTGAAAAAGCACCACCACAACACAAATCATGTTCATCTAGTAGTCTGTATGTAGTTAGAACTTAACAAACTAGAAACAGGCAATTTTTTTTATTTAGTTATTCAATCACAGATTCATTTATTTTATAATTCTATGCCAGACACAGTATAAAGTAATGAAATAAAGAAATGTAAAGCTGCTAAAAATTATCTTTTCTAGAAGGCTGAGAAAGTTAAGTATTATAATGAAATGTACAAAGACCTGGAGTTAGGAAACCAAAATGTAAGAATACACTCAGCATTTCCCAAACTGAAAGAACTGAAGAAAAAATTCAAGCCTCAAGTTGCAATATTAAAGGTTTCTAGGGACATGAAATGAGGGATATCATTGCTGATGTTAGATAGATCTTGGCTGAAAACAGAGAATGCCAGAAAGATATTTACTTGTGTTTTATTGACTATGCAAAAGCATTCTACTGTGTGGATCATAACAAATTGTAGATAACGTTTCAAATAATGGGTATTCCAGAACACTTAACTGTGCTCATATGGAATCTGTACATAGACCAAGAGGCAGTTGTTTGAATAGAACAAGGGGATCCTGCATGGTTGAAAATCAAGAAAAGTGTGCATCAGGGTTGTATCTTTTCACCATACTTATTCAGTCTGTATGCTGAGCAAATAATCTGAGAAGCTGGATTACGTGAAGAAGAAAATGGCATCAGGATTGGAGGAAGACTCATTAACAACTTGTGATATGCAGATGACACAACGTTGCTTGCTGAAAGTGAAGAGGACTTGAAGCACTTACTGATGAAGATCAAAGACCACAGCCTTTCGTATGGATTATACATGAACAGAAAGAAAACAGAAATCCTCACAACTGGACTAATAAGCAACATCATGATAAATGGAGAAAAGGTTGAAGTTGTCAAGGATTTCATTTTACTTGGCTCCACAGTCAACACCCATGGAAGCAACAGCCAAGAAATCAAATGACTTATTGCACTGGGCAAATCTGCTGCAAAAGACAGCTTTAAAGTGTGAAAAAGCAAAGATTTCACTTTGAAGACTAAGGTGCGCCTGACCCAAGCCATGGTGTTCTCAATCACCTCATATGCATGTGAAAGCTGGACAATGAATTAGGAAGATCAAAGTAGAGTTGATGCCTTTGAATTATGGTATTGGTGAAGAATAATGAATATGCTGTGGAATTCCAGAAGAAGGAACAAATCTGTCTTGGAAGAAGTACAGCCAAAATGCTTCTTAGAAGCGAGAATGGCAAAACCTCATCTCTCTTACTTCAGACATGTTGTTATCAAGAGGGACCAGTCCCTGGAGAAGGACATCATGCTTGGTGAATTAAAGGGTCAGTGAAAAAGAGGAAGACCCTGAATGAGATGGATTGATACAGTGGCTGCAAGAATGGGCTCAAACATAGCAATGATTGTGAGGCTAGAGAATGACTGGGCACTGTTTCTTTCTGTTGTACATAGGGTCTCTATGAGTCAGAACCAACCAGATGGCACTTAACATAACAGAAGGCTGATATAAATTTTGTCATTTCCTTTTGGACGTCCCTTCCCACCACCTCATGGCTGAATTTTTTTTTTTTTTTTTAATATAAAAGCATTAGTCGAGATTGTCATCCCAAACCTTAGGGGAATTCTCTTTATGGAGGTATTTTTCCCTCAAACTGCATTTTTCAGTGTGGGTTTATTACTTAGCAACCAAACTGTAAAAAAGTTATGTTAGATCTTAGATTGATAGGGTTCTTCGGTAGCTGCAATATAAAATATTTTTTATGGTGGAAACCATAGAAATTTCCTTAACAACAACAAAAGATTTAAGAATTATTGTACCAGCTTACTCACTTCAGGAAAGCACATTTCAGCTTTCAGAGATTCCTGATTGATATTCTTTGAAATGCTGAAAATACCATACTAGTAAATGCTAACTACAGACTGAAATCATCTTTTCATCTGTAGCACTATAAACCAACGTAGTATAAACCTCCCTGTGACAGACCTACTACATTGCACTTGGTGTCAAATGACAGCATCATTTCAGAGCATGGTGGAAGCCTCAACAAGTGCAGCCAGTGAGAGATACTTACCCTGGGCAATTTTTTCCATTTGGCTTTCTTCAAATATGTGGTTAATCTTCTGAAACCCTTTACTTTCTTATAAGAATGAATGCCACTGTGAAATCTGTTTTATGATCTCAGAAACACAGGTAACATTAACCTTGAGAGGATGCTTGCCCAGTGTTCAAGACCTTGGGCTTTGGAGCCAAATTGCCCAAATTGGATCATGACTCCTCATATCCTAGCTGAGTGACCTTGGATAAGGCACTACTTAACCTCTCTGTGCCCCAATATCCTCATTTGTAAGATGGATATAATAAGAATATCTAGCTTATAAAGTTGTTGTGAGTTTAAAATGGGATAACTCAGAAAAGCACTTAGAGTATAGGGTAAAAATTTAATAAAACTCAACCAAACCCATTGCTGTCAAGTTGATTCCAACTCACAGTGACCTTATAGGATAGAGTAGAACTGCCACATAAGGTTTCCAAGGCTGTAAACCTTTACAAAGGCAGACTGTCACATTTTTCTCCCGTGGATCGGCTGGTGGGTTCGAATAGCCAACCTTTCAGTTAGCAGCTGGATGCTTTAACCACTGCACCACCAGGGTAGATCCCCAACTCCACCTCTCACCTTCATTAGGTGACCTTCCAGCCTACTACAGTTGAAGCTCTGTGAAGGGAGTTCATCCAACGTCCTCTTTTCCATTTAAAAATATCTCTGGGCCATTGCTTGACTATCTCTGCTTTTGATGGTTAGGAAGAACACTCCTGCTTCCTTGTCAAAGCTAACCACTCTGACTGCTTGTAGTCTTGATTTCATGCTCTCCTACATCCTCTGAGATTCCCAAGTGCTTACACTCCTGTTAGAAGATACAGCCTATCATTTTTCCCCAGCTTATTGCTCTTTTCCAAACCAACTGTATGTTCAGCATGTGGGGACAATCACAGTTTAGAGTTGTTGTAGATCAGTTAGCACATTTATTATTTGGTGCCTCCTTTGACTCTCAAAGGAGCACTGGTGGCACAGTGGTTAAAGCACTCAGCTACTAACTGAAGTATCTGTGGTTAGAACTCATCAGCTATTCTGCAGGAGAAAGATGTGACAGTCTGCTTCTGTAAAGATTTCATTTTTGGAAACCCTAAGGGGCAGTTCTACTTTCTCCTGTAGGGTTGCTGTTAGTTGGAATCACTCAGTGGCAATGGGTTTGGTTTTTCAGTTCACTCTCAAAAGTGTCCCAGTTTTGACAATAAATTATTGAGTTCCCCAGTCGTAGCTACAAATAGGCCTAAGTTTTCCTTTGCTCCCTATGATGGTTAAGGTTATGTGTTAACTTGGCTAGACCATGATTCTCAGTGGTTTGGCATAAATTATGTAATAATCCTCCGTTTTGTGATCTGATGTGAGCAGCTAATCAGTTGAAAGGAGAGTTTCCTTGAGGATATGTTCTGCATCAAATGTATATGGATGTTCTGGCAAAGCTTGCCTTCTCTCAGTTCTGCATCTGACTCATCATACTGTAACCTCTGGTTATTGGGACGTGAGCCAGCAGCCTACCATCTGACCTGCCGATTTTGGGTTTATCAGCCCCTGTTACCATGTGAGTTAGGAGAAGCCTCTAGCCTGATGCCTGACCTACAGATTTGGGACTTGCCAGCCTCCACAATTGCATGAGCCATTTCCTTGAAATAAGTCTCTCTCTTCGTGTATTTAAATATATACTCTTCACTGGTGTTGCTCCTCTAGAGAATCCAGCCTAAGATACCCCTCAAACGATCAAATGTGACTATATTTGTGTTCTTTAACAATAATACTTTCTCCCTGTTATGATTCCTGCTTCCATTCCTCTCAGTCTTTTAAAAAAGTACCTTTCTCCTCTAACCTCTAAATATAGACATTATCAAGTTTGAAATTCATCCTTCTTTCCTTTCCCTTTACTCTCTTCACTATTGCAACCACCCCTTCTATACCTGCGGGTCACCAGTATATACCTCTATTTCCAATCTCCCTATTGAATTTCAGTCCAGCATTCTCAACTCCTTGCTGTATATCTTTCTCTATACATCATACCTCCCCTTCATAAACAAATCATGTCTTCAACTATACAAATATAGAATAATAAAATAGCATGCTATCTGGTCTCTAATGTCTTCTCTCTCTAGTTCACCCTTACTTTAATGTCAAAACAATTTCTCCAAATCTCAAATATCATAGAGACTCAACATTACCAAAAACCTATACTGAAATAATACACCCACATTGATATTCAAACATTTCATTGTACTATCACTCTTGATAGGATTCATTTTATGTCCTTGTGTATTAATATATTGTGGAATTTTTTCCTTTAAAATAATAAAATATGCTTTGGAAGGGGCAGGCCAGGAGAAACATTTGTGAAAGTTTATAATAAGACAACAGTAAAGTTTAAGAGTTCTGAATCCAGAAGATGGATCAAATAAGGGAGTCTAAACAATTAGATATCTTAGTATTCAAAGTCTTGAGGAAATGGACACTATAAATTTTCACAAATTGTAGTGATGGATGAGGTCCTTTGTAATATGAAGCAATGTGAACACGCTTAATTATACTAGGGTTCTTTCTGACCAGAATGTTAGAAGAAGTCCTGCTAGGAAGTTTAACCAATTTCTTGTGTCTTTTGCATAATGATTACTCTCTCATTTCCTTAGTTGGTTCTCAAGATTCCATGCTCTCCTCATTATTGTCTTAAGTAACTTATGGGTCATTTCTTCTTAGTTTCTATTGTTAGTGTTTCCTGTTGCAGCATTCTGTCTCCATTTTTTACTCTTCCCACATTACCACTTTAGATAATCTCATCAAGTTCCATGGTTTGAATGGAACCCACAAGCTAGGGACTCCAAAATTTATAATTACAGCCCTGACTCCTTTCCTGAGATCTAGAGTAATAGAACCAACTACCACCTCAACTTTTTCCCTTTGATGTCTAATAAGTTTCTCAAAATTGACAGATCCAAAAGAGAAGTTTTAATTAACACTGCACTTGCCAAATAAAACAAGCGAACAAGAAACTTTCCTCATGAAGTTTACTCCTCAGTAGATGTTGCCATCTTCATTTAGTTTTTCAAACCACAAGTCTAGAATTTATTCCTGATTCTTCTTATTCCTATAGCTGTATATCCTATCCAGAAGAAAAAAATCTTAAGCTATTTTCAAAATAAAAACGAAATATAATCACCACCCCAGTTTAAGTCACAATCTTCTCTTACATAAAGTTGTGGAGTCTTTTGTCTGTTTACTTGCACTTTTAGTCCCCTACAATCTATTCTTCACATGCCAATTATCTTTAAAATGTACATATAAATTATATCATTTTCCTACTCAAACCTTCCAAAGACTTCCCTACATGATTAGAATAAAATCCAAACTGCTTACCATGTTTTTCAAGGCCCTAAATTTTCTTGCCTGTCTACTTCTCTGATTTTTTCTCCCTAAATTACACTGCTTTTTCTCTACAGGTTTTACTAATGCAGCACAGGCACATCATTTTTTCTTTCTTTTTTTTTTTTTTTCCTCTTTTAGGGACTTTATACAAAGTTTTTCTTTCTTCTTGGAATGCTCTTTCTCCATATCTTCTCATGGTTTACTCTGTGTCATTCAAGTCTCTGTTCAAATATTTTCCTCCTCAAAGAATTCTTTCACTCTATGAAAAGCCATCATTATTCTCTATCACTGTGCACTCCTCATTATGCTTTATTTTTCTTTATGGAACTCATTACAGGTTGTCATTTCATATTTATTTATTTGCTCATTGCTTAAGTTTCTCAATAAGTACAGATTCTATGTGGAAATCTAGTCTATCTTAGTCCACAAAATATCAACAGTAATGATAATCAGTGCCTGGCACAAAGTAAGTACCCGATAAATGTTTTTGGACAAATGTTAAATGAATTATGGGTAGGAGAGGTTTTTCAAGAAGTATCTTGGTATTCACTACAAAATCTATGTATAGAACCTTACCCAGTATGGAATTTCTTGAAATGCTTATACGTGTTTGAGTTGGAAGCACTACCGTTATAGTTGTTGAATTTAGGGTTTAGAAGAAGTCATAAATGATCAACAAATCACATGATACTAGAATCCTTTCCTAGAATGTTCTCTACATTTATGTTTGAATAACCTCATTTTTGGGACCCACTACCTTCCAAGTAGTTAAAAGCTCAGGCTGCTAACCAAAAGATCAGTAGTTCAGGTCTACCAGCTGCTCCTTGGAAACCTATGCGGCAGTTTTACTCTGTCCTGTAGCATCGTTATGAGTTGGAATTGACTTGACGGCAGAGGGTTTTTTTTTTTTTTTTTTTGGTTTTTACCTTCCAAAGCAGTCCTAATGATTAGAACATTATTTTGAAATTTCATTTATTCCCTTATTAAATACATATTATGTGCTCCAGACTCTGGATTAACTTTAACCTGTTGGTCTTAGTTTATTCTAAAATGATTTTCTATTTTAGGTAATACATCCTATTTCTGTACTTTGGTTAAGAAAATCTATTCCTAATAAAACCAACAGATTTTTATATTTGCAGGAAGGCACAGGATAGTTTGATATGGCTGTTTAACACAGGCATTTTGACAAAGCCACTTGACGTTTTGACTCAGAGACACTTTACATATTCCCTAAAAATTCACTCCATTAGATTCCAGGTGGTTTTGCTTTCTTCAATTTCTTTTTAAACAAGAAAGGCACAAAGCAGACAAACTTACATCATTCACACTTTCCTCATCCTCACTCTTTTTTTTTGAGTTCTGAACAAAGCTATTTATTTAGTTGGTTTTTTTTTTTTTTTAATTGTTGTAGTTTACGTGAAAGTTTACAATTCAAGTTAGTCTCTCCTACAAAAATTTATACATACATTGTTATGTGACCCTAATGGCTCTCCCTAAACTGTGACAGCACACTCCTCCTTTCCACCCTTGCTTTCCCATGTCCATTGAGGCAGCTTCTGACCCTCTCTGCATTCTCATCTCACCTCTGGACAGAAGCTGCCCATTTAGTCTCATGTATCTGGTTGAGCTAAGAAGCACACTCTTCACAAGTATTATTTTATGTCCCACAGTCCAGTCGAATCTTTGTCTGAAGAGTTGGCTCGGGAAATGTTTTAGTTCTGGGTTGACAGAGAGTCCGGGGGCCGTGCTTTCTGTGGTTCCTCTGGTCTCAGTCAGACTATTAAGTCTGGTCTTTTTACTAGAATTTGAGTTCTGCATCCCATACATCCCCCACTCCATCAGGGACTCTCAGTTGTGTTCTCTGTCGGGGCGGTCATTGGTGGTAGCCGGGCACCATCTAGTTCTTCTGGTCTCAAGCAGATGCACTCTGGTCTTTGTGGCCCTGTCTCTAGGGCTAATACTTTCCTTGTGTCTGTGGTGTTCTTCATTCTCCCTTACTCCATGTGATTGGGACCAACTGATGCATATTAGATGGCTGCTTGCTAGCTTTTAAGACCCCAGACACCACTCACAAAAGTAGGATGCAGAACATTTTCTTAATAAACTTTGTTATGCCAATTGATCTAGATGACACCTGAAAGCACAGTCCCTAGACCCCTGTCCCTGCTACTCTGTCCCTTGAAGTGTTTGATGGTATTCAGGAAACTTCTTAGCTTTGGTTTAGACTCGTTGTGCTGACGTCCCCTGTAGTGTGTGCTGTCCTTCCCTTCATCTAAGATAATTCTTGTCTACTATTTGGTTAGTGAATAATCCTCACCTTCCCTCCCCACCCTCGTAACCATCAAAAATGTTTTCTTCTGTGTTTAAACCTTTTCTTGAGTTCTTATAATAGTGGTCTTATACAATATTTGTACTTCGGTGACTAACTAAATTCACTCAGCATAATGCCTTCCAGATTCCTCCATGTTATGTTTCATGGCTTCATTGTTGTTCTTTATTGTTGCATAGTGTTCCACTGTGTGAATATACCATAATTAGTTTATCCAGTCATCCATTGATGGTCACCAAGGTCCATTTTTTGCTACCATAAACAGTGCTACAATGAACATGGGTGTGCATATATCTATTCGTGTGACAGCTCTTATTTCTCTAGGATATATTCCAAGTAGCAGGATTGCTGGATGGTATGGTACTTCTATTTCTAGCTTTTTAAGGAAGCCCCAAATCGATTTCCAAAGTGGTTGTACCATTTTACATTCCCACCAACAATGTACAAGTGTTGCAGTCTCTCCAAAACCTCTCCAGTATTTATTATTTTATGTTTTTTGGATTAATGCTAGCTTTGTTGGAGTGAGATGGTATCTCTGTAGTTTTGACTTGCATTTCTGTAATGCTAATGATTGTGAGCACTTTTCACTCGTCTGTTAGCCACTGGAATATCTTCTTTGGTGAAGTGCCTGGTCATATCCTTTACCCATTTTTTAATTGGGTTATTTGTCTTTTTGTTGTTGAGGTTTTGCAGTATCTTGCAGATTTTAGAGATTAGACGCTGATCGGATTTGTCATAGCCAAATATTTTTTCCCAGTCTGTAGGTTGACGTTTGACTCTTTTGGTGAAGTCTTTTGAGGAGCATAAGTGTTTGATTTTTAGGAGCTCCCAGTTATCTAGTCTCTCTTCTGGTGCTTGTGCATTGTTATTAATGGTTCGAATTCTGTTTATGCCATGTGTTGGGGCTCCTAGCGTTGTCCATACTTTTTCTCCCATGATCTTTATATTTAAGTCTTTGATCCATTTTGAGTTAGTTTTTGTGCATGGTGTGAGATATTTATCTTGATTCAGTTTTTTACAGATGGATATCCCGTTATGCCAGCACCATTTGTTAAAGACACTGTCTTTTCCCCAATTAACGGACTTTGGGGCTTTGTCAAATATCAGCTGCTCATAGGTGGATAAATTTACATCTGGATTCTCAATTCTGTTCCATTGGTCTATGTATCTGCTGTTGTACAAGTACTAGGCTGTTTTAGCTACTGTTGTGGTATAAAAGTTTCTAAAATCTGGTAGTGTGAGGCCTCCCACTTTGTTCTTCTTCTTCAGTAATGCTTTACTTCAGGAGCCTCTTCCCTTTTCATATGAAGTTGGTGATTTGTTTTTCCATCTCATTAAAAAATGCCATTGGAATTTGGATTGGGATTGCACTGTAACTGTAGATCACTTTGGGTAGAATTGACAGTTCACTGTGTTTTCTTCCTATACATGAGCAAGGTTTTTCCACTTACGTAGGTCCCTTTTGGTTTCTTGCAGTACAGTCTTGTAGTTTTCATTGCACAGGTCTCTGGTTAGATTTATTCCTAAGTATACTATCTTCTTGGGGCTATTGTAAATGGTATTGATTTGCTGATTTCCTTTTCGAGGTTCTCTTTGTTGGTGTAAAGGAATCCAACTGATTTTTGTATGTTTATCTTGTGTCCTGAAACTTTGCTGAAATCTTCTATTAGTTCGAGTAGTTTTCTTGTGGATTCTTTGGGGTTTTCTGTGTATAAGATCATGTTATCTGCAAATAGAGATACTTAGACTTCTTCCCTACCAATTTGATTGTCCTTTATTTATTTTTCTAGCCTAATTGCTCTGGCTAGAACCTCCAGCACAATGTTGAATATGAGTGGTGATAAAGGGCATCATTGTTTTGTTGCCATTCTCAAGGGAAATGCTTTCAAACACTCTCCATTTAGGATGATGCTATTATGTTGAGGAATTTCCTGTCTATTCCTATTTTGTTGAGAGTTTTTATCATGAATGGGTGCTGGACTTTGTCAAATGCCTTTTCTGTATCAATTGATAAGACCATGTGGTTCTTGTCTTTAGTTTTATTAATGTGATGGATTACATTGATTATTTTTCTAATGTTGAACCATCCTGCATACCTGGTATAAATCCCACTTGATCATGGCTAATTTTTTTTTTTTATATTACTGCTGGATTCTATTGGCTACAATTTTTTTGAGGATTTTTGCATCAATGTTCATAAAGGATATTGGTCTGTAATTTTCTATTTTTGTCGGTGTCTTTACCTGTTTTTGTTATCAGGGTTATGCTGGCTTCATAGAATGAGTTTGGGAGTATTCCATCCTTTTCTATGCTCTGAAATACTTTTAGTGGTAGTGGTGTTAAATTTTCTCTGAAAGCTTGGTAGAATTCTCTGGTGAAGCTGTCTGGGCCAGGGCTTTTTTGTTGTTGTTAGGAGTTTGTCATTACCTTTTCATTCTCTTCTTTCGTTATGGGCTAATTTAATTGTTCTACCTCTGTTTGTGTTAGTTTAGGCAGTTAGAAATTTGTCCATTTCCTCTAGGCTTTCAAATTTGTTAGAGTACAATTTTCCATAGTATTCTGTTATAATTCTTTTAATTTCAGTTGGGTCTGTTGTGGTATCACTCATCTCATTTCTTACACAGGTTATTTGCTTCCTCTCCTGTTTTTCTTTTGTCAGTTTGGCCAAAGATTTATCAATTTTATTGATCTTTTCAAAGAACCAGCTTTTGGTCTTGTTAACTCTTTCAGTTGTTTTTCTATTCTCTATTTTATTTATTCTGCTCTAATTCTTATTATTTCCTTTCTTCTGACACCCAAGGGCTTCTTTTGATTCTTTCTACTTGTTCCAGTTGTAGGGTTAATATTCTGATTATGGCCCTTTCTTCTTTTTGGATGTGTTCATTTCTTGCTATAAACTGACCTCTTTGCACTGCTTTTCCTGTGTCCCAAAGGTTGTTGTAGGATGTGTTTTCATTTTTGTTTGATTCTATGAATTTCTTTATTCCATCCTTGATTTTTTCTATAACCCAGTAGTTTTTGAGCAAGGTGTTGTTAAGTTTCCATGTGTTTGATTTTTTTCCTTGTTTTTTTCTGTTAGTAATTTCTACTTTTATGGCCGTATATCAGAAAAGATGCTTTGTAATATTTTGATGATTCTGATTTTGTTAAGGCTTGCTTTATGGCCTAATATGTGGTCTATTCTGGAGAATGTTCCATGTGTCTTGGAAAAGAAAGTATACTCAGCTGTTGTGGGTAGAGTGTTTGGTATACATCTATGAGACCAAGTTGGTTGATTGTAGCATTTAGCTCTTCTGTGTCCTTGTTGAGCTTCTTTCTGGATGCTCTGTCCTTCACTGAAAGTGGTGTGTTGAAGTCTCTTACTACCATTGTGGAGCTGTCTATCTCTCTTTTCAGTTTTGTTAGAGTTTGTTTTATGTATTTTGGAGCCCTGTCATTGGGTGTGTAAATATTTATTATAGTTATGTCCTCCTGGTGTATTGACCCTTTAATCATTATATAGTGTCCTTCCTTATCCTTTGTGGTGGATTTTACTTTAAAGTCTATTTTGTCAGAGATAAATATTGCCATTCCTGCTCTTTTTTGAGTGTTGTTTGCTTGATATATTCTTTTTTCCTTCCTTTGAGTTTTAGTTTGTGTCTTTAAGGTGTGTCTCTTGTAGGCAACATAAGGACAGATCATGTTTTTTTATCCAGTCTGCCACTCTCTGTCTCTTTATTGGTGCATTTAATCCATTTACATTCGGCGTAATTATTGATAGGTATGAGCTTAATGCTGTTATTTTGATGTCTTTTTTTGTGTGTTGTTGACAGTTTCTTTGTTCCACTTAAGTTTCTGTGCTAAGTCATTTCTCTTTATGTATTTTTTCTTTATCTGTTTCATTGTTGGTTTTGTATTTGCTGAGTCTTTATATTTTTCTTGTTTTTTATTTTGATGTGTAGGATTGTTAGTTTCCTTAATATTTACTCCTGTTTTTCTAAGTTTATACCAGTCTTTAATTTCTTTATATTGTCTTGACTTCCTCTCCTTTTGTAAAATCTATGTCTACACTTTTTAGTCCCTCTTTTTTGTTTTAATGTTGTCAACTTTTACATACTGACATCTCTGTTTCCCTATTTTCAGTTTTAGCTTCAATGTATTTTTGTGACTTCCCTACCCGGGTTGGTGTCTGGTTGCTCTGTCCTATTTTCTAGTCTTCGGTTCTTACCTGATGTTATTGATTTTCTAACTGGAGGACTCCCTTTAGTATTTCTTTAATTTTGGTTTTGTTTTTGCAAATTCCCTAAACTTCTGTTTATCTGGAAATGCCCTAATTTCGCCATCATAATTGAGAGACTGTTTTGATAGATATATAATTCTTGGCTGGCAATTTTTTTCCTTCAAGGCTTTATATATGTCATCCCATTGCTTTCTTGCCTGCATGGTTTCTGCTGAGTAGTCTGAACTTATTCTTATTGACTCTCCTTTGCAGAGGACTTTTCATTTATCCCTAGCTACTCTTAAAATTCTCTCTTTATTATTAGTTTTGGCAAGTTTGATTATAATATTTGGTGACTTTCTTTTGGGAGCTACCTTATGTGGGGTTCTATGAGCATCTTGGATAGATATCTTGTCATCTTTCACGATATTAGGGCAGTTTTCTGCCAACAAATCTTCACAATTCTCTCTGTATTTTCTGTTATCCCCCCCGTTCTGGTACTTCAGTCACTCAGAGTTTACTCCTCTTGATAGATTCCCACATAATTCTTAGGGTTTCTTCATTTTTTAAAATCCTTTTATCAGATATTTCCCCAAATAAGTAGGTCTCAAGTGCTGTATCTTCAGTCTCACTAATTCTGTCTTCCATTGCCTCAATTCTGCTCGTATGACTTTCTATTGACTTACCTAATTCTGAAATTTCATTGTTAATCTTCTGGATTTCTGATTGCTGTCTCTCTATGGATTCTTGCAGCCTGTTAAATTTGTCATTATGCTCTTCTCTAATCTTTTGAAGTTCCTCTATTGCTTGTTCTGTGTTTTGCTTAATCTCCTTCCTGATCTCTTGAAGAGTTCTGTATGTTAATCTTTTGTATTCTGCCTCTGGTAATTCCAAGAAATTTTCTTCCTCTGGAAAACTTCTAGATTCTTTATTTTGGGAGCTTGCTAAAGCTTTCATGGTCTGCCTCTTTATGTGATTTGATATTGACTCTTGTCTCCAATCCATCAATAAGTTATTATATTTATTTATTTTATGTTTGCTTACTGTGTCTTAGCTTCTTGTTTTGTTTTGACATGCACAAATAGGCTGCTCGTGTGAACTAGCCCAATCACCGGTGCCCCTGAAGCTCCAACATCCTGCCACCAGGTGGCCAGAACTGCCACTAAGTATGTGAGCCCAGGAGTCTGCCCACTCCTCCTATATGGATTCAGTTCAGGTATCCAGGTAGTCAGCCACCAAGTGTGGTGCAGGCTCTCACCTACAGTCCTAGACAGGCATGGGTAATTGGTGTAGGCACAAGCATCCTGCTGCAGCAGGGGAATATGCTGAGCAAGCCAAGGGGCTGACAGCTGCCCCCGCGTGTCCAGGAGGAAAGCTTGTTCCTGTTCTTCAGAGCGCATAGGTTGGTAAGTTTTGCAACCAGACTATGAGGGCCCAATGCTGTTGGCTGTAAGGACTCGGGGTGGGGGAACCTCTTATTCTTGAGCCCCTATCACAGGTGACTAGGTGGCATGAATGGAGCCACCAGTCCTCAGGCCCCTGATGTGGGTAGGTGAAGACCCTGCTTTATGGACAGAGCAGTGTCAAATATCACGAACCTACCACTTCACAGCTGAAACAGTTGAAATTAGACTTCAGGTATACACCCTGTTGTACTGTTGTAATGAGGGCCTACACTATTGAAATGGGCCCACACAAGTCTCTGAAGGGGGGAAGGCATTCAAAATCCATGGATCCCTTATGCCTGTGCCTAGGCAAAGGAGCTGTGTCTACTCTGAGTTCCTGGCTTAGGGGAGCCAGCAGATTATTTTTTCACCTTGTTTGTTAATTTGTTCCCTTTCCAAGGCTGGGAGAATGGCTCAGGGCACGTGACTGGTCCTACTTCCAGCCCAGGGGACTCAGCAATTGCTGAAGCCACCCTGAACCCAGTGCAGAGCAGGGAGCGGGGAGCTAAATGGGGGAGACTTTTGTCCCTAAGGGGGTGCTTTTGATCTGCACAGTAGGCCAGACGCAAATACTTATCTTTCACCGATTGAGGGCTGCTTCTCATTGGTTCTGGGTGGCCGAGTAGACTCTGTGCCACTGGGTCTCTCTCGATGGGCAAAATGCCTCCCAGGCATCACTGCTTGCCTCACTGCTCACCCCTAAACTTATTTGGTCTGAAGGGCTCCGGCTCACACTGGGTCAGTTTTGGCAACTCCTCGCTGCTTCCAAACTATCTCTCCCTCCCCTTGCTACTCAGTCGAATTCCTCAACTTTGCCTGTGATGTCCAGGGCTCCTAGATTGTCGTATATATTCTATTCACCTGTTTTTCTGGTCTTTGTGGTAAGTGTCTGACTACTCTGCCTTATTGGCCCTGCCTCCTCTCATCCTCACTCTTGCACTTTACTTCCTCTCTCACCCCGTCACTGAGCCTCACTGAATTTCCCACATACACTGGAATAGGAATCAGAAACAGCATCAGGGTAAGAGCCAATGATGCCTGTTACACACATTATTTGTTTATACAAGATAATAGCTTAAATTTTGACATCTGAAAGAATCCTCTGTGTCAAAACAGTTACGTCAATTTGCTCCTTCCAAGTCATCCTGCTTTATCCCTGGCAATGAACAGAATCTATAATTTTTTAGCGTTATATGAGAGGCTCTTCAGCACCCAACCCTAAGCTTCTTTCTATATTTATGCCCTACAAACTGTCACTTCATGACCCAGCTTGATAAATCTTGTCCTGTTCTCTTTCATCCCTGAAGCCTTTGCATGTCCTCTTAACATCCACTTGCCTCCTGCTACAGGTTCACCTGGCAAGTTTCAACTCAAAAGATAGTCCTTCTAGGAAGCCTCTCTCAACTCCCAAGGAAGTTTATGATTCTCTTCCCTGCATAACCACTATTGTGTATATATTAGTGTATACACTTTACCATAACACTCTTCGAATTATGTTGCAACCGTTTATTTATGTGTATGTCTTTCTGTTAGAATGTTGAGTACACTTAGGGCCACTTTTATGATCATTAGAGCCTTAAACATGTTGAGAGTGTGCCGCACTGAGTTACATGATGTGCTGATTAGAAATTCTTATATAAGTTGGGTCTACAGTTTTGGTGTGCAAGCAAATAACAGAGGTCTGGAAGACCCTTAATTTTAACCTTTTTTATCAGTAGCAGCTATACTAGGCTGACCTTGGTATAAATCACTGCAGCAAATGACCACAAGAGCTCCTCCTAGCTGATGGGGACTATATTTTGATTCTCATGGCACATCCCTGTGGTCAGTCAATTCCAACTCATAGCAACCCTATAGGACAGAGTAGAACTGCTCCTTAGGGTTTCCAAGGAGTGGCTGGTGGATTCAAACTGTCGACCTCTTGGTTAGCAGTTCTTTAATCACTGTGCCACCAGGGCTCCTCATGGCACATGGGATTGTGTTGGATTTCCTTTTGCTCTTTTAACATTTAGGTAGATCAGGTGAAGGAGAGACTGGGGTAGTTATAGTTCATTGTGGGCGGATATCTAATTAAAGTTTATTTTTTTAGCTTCATCCTTTTCCCGATTATGTTTTTCTCTCCTTGGGATAAGCAGAAGAATAGGTAACTACATGTAGTATGATTCAGAGTCCTGTTGAACAGAGATTCACCTGTCAGAAAGGCAAGTTGTTTATTTGAATCAAAAGAAAATCAATTTCTCATTCATTCATTCTTTTGTTCACTTATTCATTTGCTAAACATGTTTACATGCTGGAAAAAATCACTAAACTCATGGAAATTTTATTTAAGTAGATTCATAGCTATAGGAATGTAAAAGAATTAATCATCAATCAACTACCATAAATAGTCTTTGAAATGTTATACAATCTAGAAACCTGCTTATTTATGGCAGACTTTGGCTATCTCTTTAGCAAACCTGTTTTTCTCTTTTTTTTTTTTTCTGAACACATATCTAAGCTAGATATATGCCAGCCTCCTTGGAGGTGGGTATGGACAGAGACTAATTTATAGATGATGGAAAAAGGTCAGACATTATGCATATCCCTTTTGATCAATAAGAACTTCCCTTATGGGATATTCCATTCTGCCAGGCTGATACAGGGAAGCACCGTGACACTTGAAGTCAACGTGCTGTAAAAGGTAGAGCTACAATATGAAAAGAGCCTAGGTATCTGTCAGCTCTTGGAAGACAGGCACCCACTATTAGGTGCAACCATTTTATTCTTACAGGAGCAAGAAAAAATGACAGTGAAATTTCAAAGTTTATGTATTACATCATATGGTGTTATCTTTAGGAGCCCTAGGGGTGCAATGATTAAGTGCTTGGCTACTAACTAAAAGGTCAGTAGTTCAACCCATTAGCCACTCTAAGGAGAGAAGACCTGAAGATCTGCTCCCATAAATATTACAGCCTGCAAACCCTATAGGGGAGTTCTTTTCTGTCCTACAGGGTCACTATTAGTCGAAATCTACTCTATGGCACACAACTACAACAATGACAGTGTTATCTTACTAATGAACATTGTTTACTCTCACCTTCTTATAAGGCTTCTTATAAGGAATGCTATCACAATCCCCAAAGAATCTTACATATTTAAATTCAGGGCAGAATAAAAGGGGCATTGCAGAGAGATATTGTATTCCTTCCTGCAGCTAGATAGAATGGACAGAGATAGAAGGATTGGAACAGCTAATGAGAGGGAGGAAAAGAGGCTAAGTACAGTGGCTTCTATAAGGAAGAAAGGAAAACAAGAAGATCCTAGACTGGGACCAAATAAAGGGCATTTCTCAGTAAAATAAACTACTGTTGATAGCTAAAGGAGCCAGGAGCTGCTTTAAAAAAAAAAAAAGCCATTAAGTCCCACTCATAGTGAGCCTATAGGACAGAGTAGAACTGCCCCACAGGATTTCCAAAGAGCACCTGGTGGATTTGAACTGCTGACCTTTTAGTTAGCAGCCACAGCTCTTAACCACTATGCCACCAAGGTTTCCAGGACCTACTTAGCTATTATCAAACAAAGCCTTAAATGATAGCACTGAGTGTGGCTCAATTGGGAGCTGCTCAGACCAAGGAGAACCTACCCCCTCCAGTCCATTGTCCTCAAAGAGCTGGGTGTAGCCAAGGCAGTCAAACACAGTTGACTAGCCTACATGCCCAAGAAAAAAATGCAATTTGTCTTACTGCACCTGCATGCCATGATAACCTATGTAGTCCATAATGTTTGTATGTACTTCCTTGTGAGAGATGGTATAAAACATTATGCCTCCCTTTGTTCGTGGGGCTTGATTTGAGGTATTCACCTCCTTGCTCCTTGCCTGTGTGCTTGCAATAAAGACTTTTATCCCTCCTCACCTCAGTGACAAAAAACTGCACTGAGCAGGGTCTGCTTTAGGTAACACTTTGTGGATTTCACTGCATTTCCAGAATGAAAGCTCTTTCAGAATAGGGAGTTGGAGAGTAGGCTTCCATTCATTACTATATATCCCAGTGCTAAGAAAAGTGCCTTGCACAAAGTAGACACTGTATAAAAACTTGTTAAGTGAATGCGTGAACTTATTGTACAAAAACCTTTCAGCTTAATCTTTATGTTACCCAAACAAGGTCTGTGTCCTGGAACTATTGAGCCAATGAAACATACTCCAAGTCAGAAAGAGTGAGAAAGTTTTATTTTAGAAGGTATATACCATCAGGGATCTGACAGCAATGCAGGCTGTCTCTATGGAGTCCCGAAAGGCATTTTTACATTACAGCTTATACATGATTTTTACAAAAGTTAGAAGTGTCATCATTCATTACAAGGTAATTATAGGAGACTGTTTTTCATACTAAAGAGATACCTGCTGGACATTTCCTTATCAGGCTAAAGATATACATATCTGACATCTGGGCTCTAATTTTCCTGTGTGTGTGTGGGGGGGGGGGGTCTTAAGCCACAGGGACAGAGCAAAACAAAGTCTTTAACAAAGGTATGCTAAAAGGAGAAGGCAAAGAAAAAAGAAAAAAAAAAACTTAAAGGTTCATTATGTCGTTAGTTATGTCAAGCTCTCAGTCTCCCATTTTGAAAAGGAGAAAATATGCTGGGGAGTATTAGGGTCACAATTATAATGTCCTGATCAAACATAAACACATCCTAATATGACAATTGATTACAGAGCTGTCATAATTGACTAACAAATTCTACCATTTCCAGTGAATATCCTAAAGCATTTACAGTACTGTTACTGCAACTAATTATCAAGAATTTCTAAGACTGACACTAAGTCCAGCATCTCTTCATCATCTTAACTGTTTAAGTGATCATTTTAGAATTTTGTATAAGCATGGAAGATGGAGAAACTAATTTTCAATGGAGTTGACAATGACAGAGGAAGGAGAGCATGAGCTTAGGAAATCAGTCAGGAATTTCATCTATGTAAGGAGATATGTAAGGAGATTCAGGCGAAGAACACTACATCTAACTTGCTTACTTCTATATCTCCAGTGCTTCTCAATCAGCTGGAATTCTGTGGAACCCTAGAATTCTGTGAGAAGTCAAATAAGATTCCTCAAAAGATCATGACTGAAAAAAAATAAACAGATTTTTTGTTTGTTTTTTTAACTTCATATACTGTGTTATGCTAGCACTTGCATTGATGACAGTGACTAAGCACTATCATAATCAGTTTCTTTAGAACTTCTTCGGTCTTATATGGAAGTGGGCAGCAGGACCATGATCATTTGGTTGAATTCATTCTCATATATTGATGTAATATAGATATAACTATAGATACAAATAGAGGCGAGCATTGCATTATCCAAAGGATAGTGAGGTAGGATAATGGATTTTAGCCAAACTGCAAAGTGTGAAGGAATAATCCGTACAAGAGTGACCTTACTTTAGAATCCAGCTGCAAGGTCAGGGTTCCCCAGGACCACTCTCACTTCATACCAGTTGGCTGCAAATTTGGAGGTCCCCATGACAATCTTCAGGTCTGATAATTTACTAGATGACTCACAGAACTCAGAAAAAAAAAAAAAAGCCATACTTACAATCAGAGTTTTATTTTAGTGAAAGAATATAAATTAAAATCAGCCAAAGAAAGAAACACAGAGGACAGGATATGGGAACTGTTGCCCTTCCAATATCTATGTGTGACAATATGTACAAAGTATTGCCAGTTGAGGAAGCTCACCTGAGCTTCAGTGTCCAGAGTTTGTATTCAGATATTATTACATAAGCAGAATAGACTTAATTATTCCCAACATGGCTGCACTCAATCTCCAGCAGTCTCTTGTCCCCAAAGTTTAGATTAATATCTTGGGGCCTGTCTTAGTCATCTAGTGCTGCTATAACAGAAATACTACAAGTGAACGGCTTTAATAAACAGAAGTTTATTCTCTCACAGTCTACTAGGCTGGAAGTCTGAATTCAGGGCATCAGCTCCAGAAGAAGGCTTTCTCTCTCTGTCAGCTCTAGAGGAAGATCTTTGTCATCAATTTTCCCTTGGTCTAGGAGATTCTTCATGCAGAAACCCTGGGTCCAAAGGATGAGCTTTGCTCCCAGCACTGCTTTCTTGGTGATATGAGGTCTTCATGTGTCTCTTCTCACTTCTCTCTTTTATATCGCAAAAGAAATTGAATTAAGACACAACCTAAGCTTGTAGATTGAGTCCTGTCTCATTAACATAACTGCCGCTAATCCAACATCATAGAGGTAGGATTTACAACACAAAAAAAGTCTATCAGATGAGAAAATAGTGGACAATCACACAAGACTTAGAATCATGCAATAGCCAAGTTAACACATGTTTTGGGGGGGACACCATTCAATCCATAACAGGACCTAAAGCCCCAAACCTCTGATCATGTGGTTTGCCTTTCTGGCATAGCCAGCCCCCACTAGGAGTCCTCTCCTTAGCATAGACAATCAGGTGTGGTCAGAGGGACCCACTGTGAATAAAAAAGCCCTCCTATCACTAGAGAAATTCCAAAGATGTAGAGATTATTTTCAGGAGCCAGGACAAAAGCTAGATATATTTTTGGAGGCCAAATTCCTTATTACACAGATCATGTCCCTGGCTTTTGGCCAGGCTTTTTTTTTTTTTTATAGCAAATTGATCATACACCTAGCGTTTGGAGGAGCCAGTGTGAAATAAGGATAGGAGGCTTTTAACTCAATTTCCCAGTACACTTGATCATTAATAGCAATATCATAATCTCACCACCAATGTCAGTGTTACAGCATAATGCAGTATGATAGATGTAACCTGAAAAATAAGAGTCAAAAGATACTGGAACATTGCTAGAGTTCCACTCAGTCATTATCAATTAATACACATCCTCATCATATCATAAGACCAAAACGTCTCCCAGAGTGATGACACTTAGCTTTACAAGTTTCTGTTTGACCTTGTGAAGTTACAAAAGCGAGAATGGTCTTGGCTTCAACATTTCAGGCGTCTGGTATAACTGAACTAAGAGAAAATATCATTTCTTGCTCCAAGAGCCTCTTGAAGTAGCAATGTAATATTGAATTTTCTTGTTGCATTACCACTTTATTCATTCTTTATCTCAGCTATAATATTTTATTTTTTTCCGTTTATACCCAAACTTTTCCACCTTTGGAAGGGTTGTTAGGCTTGACTACTGTGCTTGTCTAGATTGCCTTCAGCAATAATAGTCTAGTAAGTGCCTCCATCTCAGTCCACTCCAGTTTGAATAGGGTAGCGTTACATAGGTTCAGAACTAGTAGGCTTTCTCAACCACTAGGCAATATAGCTACGTTCATGTTCAACCCCGATTTTGCCAGATGGAGTGAAGACACAATCCATCAGGCCCTTAGGAATTGTGACATAAAGTTTTAAAAGTATACTTAAAGTTTGTTTCTTGGGAAATATCCCTGCTTCAAGCATACACAGTTACACCCTGGTACTAGGACCACTGCATTAGGTAAAAAAAAATTTGAGGTAATATAGGGGAAAAAAACAAAACAAAACTATAGTCATACCACCATCTTGTCTGCACTGGAAGAATTGTACAATCATACCAGCATCCTTCCAATGTTAGAGGAATTTCGTAGTCATAACAGTATCCTCCCCTACTCCCCCTTCTCCAGATCTACCGTAAAAAATTGAGGAAACTGTCTAATGGGGGCCCTTCACTGGCCTCCTCATTTAGAGTGCGAGTTTACATGGCCCTTCATGCCTATATCTTCTATTGATTTAGACAACCAATGTCTCAATTGTGCATTACACTTCCTAATCCTTGTACCTATGGGCATAACCTTATTTATAAAGAGGGTCCAAATAGATTTTAAGATTAGTTTGCATCAGGTCATACTGGAGTATTGTGTCCTAGTCCCATCTGAATGGTGTCTTTATTAAAGAGGAAAAAGACACAGAGACAGAAACTCAAGAGGAAGACAGCCATGTGAAGATATGTCTACAAGCCAAGGAACATCAAGAAATGCTGGGGGCTATCAGAAGCTAGAAGAGACAAGGAAAGATTTTTCGCTAAAGCAGACAAAGAGAACCGGGCCCTGCCTAAGCCTTGAATTCAGAATCCTAGCATCCAGAACTGTGAGATAATAAATTTCTTTCAACAAAATTATTTTCTTCTGTTCTTTTAAATTACCACCCGGTTTTGGCATTTTATTGTGACAGACCTAGGAAATTAATACACTTAGCTACATTATTTTCAAGAAAGTTTAGTCATTTTTTGTTTAAAATAATTTTAAAAAACTACTCTTGTTTATACCACATATCATATACAATACTTGTTTAGTTTTTAATACCTATAATTGATTTGCCAAATGTAGACATGGGATTTATGGAGTAGAGACAGATGATTATAATGTACATGAATAATAACCATAACATTTCTACTTTCCTTTAATTCTTACACCGTAGACAATGTGATGAGTAGCAGATGTCATTCCACAGGTATCGGGATCAATACTATAGGTGAGAAACCAAAAAAGAAGAAAAAAAATGTGAATCTGAATGGTTACATAGGTAAGGGATAGGTGTCTCCCTCTAGTCTTGAGAAAGAGAAGAGTATTTTGTCCTTATTGTAAATAAATTTTCCTTGGGAAGAATTCTAGTTTCTTCCTCTTACCTTTTGGAATATAAATAAATATCTCTAGATGGAAGATGTTATGGATTGAATTACGTCCCCCCAAAAAGTCTGTGTATCAGTTTGGCTGGGCCATGATTCCCAGTATTGTGTAATTTTCCTGTATGTTGTAAATTTTGCTTCTATGATATTAATGAGGGGGGATGGTCGACAATTATGTTAGTAAGGCAGGCCTCAGTCTACTAGATTGGATTGTGTCTTGAGGCAATCTCTTTTGAGATGTACTAGAGAGAAGCAAGCAGAGAGTCAAGAGAACCTCATACCACCAAGAAAGCAGTGCTGGGAGCAAAGAGAGTCCTTTGGACCCAGGGTCCCTGCACAGAGAAGCTCCTAGTCAGGGGGAAGATTGATGAGAAGGCCGACAGAGAAAGAAAGCCTTCCCCTGGAGCTGATGCCCTGAATTTGGACTTTTAGCCTACTTTACTGTAAGGAAATAAACTTCTCTTTGTTAAAACCATCCACTAGTGGTATTTCTGTTATAGCAGCACTAGATGACTAAGACAGAATTTGGTACCAAGACAGTGGTGTGCTGCTCTAAAAGACACCTAAAATGAGGAAGCGGTTTTAAAACTGTGAATGGATAGACATGCGGCAGTGACAGAGGACCAGCAGCAGCAGAGAACCAACAGCAGCAGAACCAGGAGACCAGTGCAAGACGGCACTGGAGCCAATCCATGGAGCAAGAGAGCTGAGTGCCTGTGCGCGGGAGGTTTCCTGGTGGAGTGGGGTGCCTCTGGGCACTTATCGGTGGAGCTACAGAGCTTTGGAACACTTGCCCCAGCAGGGCAGATGTGGGCAGGAGGCCTGAGGGCCAAGAGGCCACAGGAAACAGAAGCAGAAACTGAAGAGACAAGGGACACAAGAAGCTGAGCTGCCTCAGTCTCAGAAGGTATGGCCATGACCTCAGGGGTTTCAGAGGGTGGAGCAATGGCCTCTGGTGCTTCTAAGGGTGGAGTTGCCACTCGGACTGGGAGAATGGTGCGCCTAAAGCCCAGGGAGCAGAATTGCTGTCCCAGTGGGCCTGGAAGGTGGAGCTGAAGCCCAGGGCCTAGGGGCCTCCACTCAAAATCCAGAGACTGTGGCCAATACCTAGAGTCTGGCGGGCAGGGTTATTGTATAAATTGTCTCAAAGAACAGAAGATTATTTTCAAAGACTTGAGGGCTAATGTAATGTGTTCTGCTGACTTGCTTGGTGCCTGTTATCCCTTCTTTCCCTCCAGTTTCTCCCGTTTGTAATGAAATGTCTAGCTTGGGCCTGTTCTGTCATTGTACCTTTGGAAGCAGATAACTTGTATTCTAGATTTTACAGATGAAGAGGAATTTCTGGATTTTGGACTTGGAGTTAAGACTTTGGCTGTGATATGAAGGGGTGAATATGTTTTCTATGTTGCAAGGATGTGATTTTTAGGGGTTCAAAGGGTGGAATGTCATGGTTTGAATTATGTCCCCCCAGAAATGTGTGCATCAATTTGGCTGGGCCATGATTCCCAGAATTTTGTGGTTGGCTGCCATTTTGTGATTGTAATTTTATGTTAAAGAGGATTAGGGTGGGATTGTAACACCATGCTTACCGAGGTCACATCCCTGATCCAATGTAAAGGGAGTTTCCCTAGGGTGTGGCCTGCACCACCTTTTACCTTAGAAGCGATAAAGGAAAGGAAAGCAAGCAGAGAACTGGGGACCTCATACCACCAAAAAAGAAGAACACTGGAGCAGAGCATGTCCTTTGGACCCGAGGTTCCAGTGCAGAAAAGCTCCTAGTTCAGGGGAACACTGATGAGAAGGCCGACAGAGAGAGAAAGCCTTCCCCTGGAGCTGACACCCTGCAATTTGGACTTTCAGCCTACTTTACTGTAAGGAAATAAACTTCTCTTTGTTAAAACCATCCACTTGTGGTATTTCTGTTATACCAGCACTAGATGACTAAGACAATGATATTAGTCATTTTTGCCTTCTTTCTTGTTTTCTCATTTATTTTTCTTGTTTAGAATTTCATAAATTTTATTGATCTTTTCAAAGAACAAGCTTTTGGTTTTATTGATCCTCTATTCTTTTTGTGTTTTCAGTTTAATTTAGCTCTCTTCTAATTTTTATTATGGATCTTTTTATTTGTATCTTCTTCTTGCTTTAGGCTTAAAATGTTCTTCTTTCTCTAGTTTCCAGAGGTGGAAATTTAGATTATTGATTTTTTATCTTTCTTCTTTTCTAATTTATATATTTATTGTTGTTGTTAGCTACCATAGACTTGATTCTCACTCAAGGCTACACCGTGTAAAAATATGTATTTAATAATATGAATTCACTGCTAAATACTGCTTTTGCTGCATCTCACAAATTTTAATAAACTGTATTTTCTTTTGCATTTAATTCAAAATATTTTTTAGTTACTCTTGAGACTTCTTCTTTGACCTACTTGTTATTAAGAAGCATTTGCAAATATTTGTGTTTTTTTTTTAAATTTTTTTATTGTACTTTAGGTGAAGATTTACAGAACAAACTGTTGCTCATTAAGCAGTCAGTACACATATTGTTTTATCACATTGGTTAACAACCCCACGACATGTCAACATTTTCCCTTCTTGACCTTGGAGGGCCTTTTTTCTTTTTTTGGTGAAAATATACATAGCCAAAGTTACACCATTTCAAAACTTTCTACATGTACACTTCAGTGACATCAATTACATTCTTCCAGTTGCGCTGCTATTTTCACTATCCTTTTCCAAATTATTCAATAACCATTGTCTTCAACTTACTGTCCCCTATGCTTCCCATCAAGTCTTTTCAGTTGCTGTTGTCAATTTGATCTCACATAGATAATTCTTTTTTTTTTTTTTTGTACTTTAGAGGAAGGTTTACAGAACAAAATAGTTTCTCATTAAACAGTACACATATTGCCCTTTGACAATGGTTAAAAATCCCACGACATGTCAACACTGTCCTTTCTCAACCTTGGGTTTTCCTATCACCATCTTTCTTGTCCCCTCCTGCCTTCTAGTCCTTTTTCCTGGACTGCTGTGCCTCATTAGTCCTGTTTTGTTTTATGGGGCTGTCCAATCCGCAGCTGATTGGTGAACTTCGGGAGTGACTTCACCACTGAGCTAAACGGGTTTCCGGGAGCCATACTCTCAGGGGTTCTCCAGTCTCTGTCAGGCCAGTAAATCTAGTCTTTTTTTGTGTCTTAGAATTTTGTTCTACCTCCTTCTCCAGCTCCGTCCAGAACCCTCTGTTGTGATCCTGGTCAGAGCAGTCATTGGTGGTAGCCGGGCACCATCTAGCTGTACTGGACTCAGTCTGGTGGAGGCCTTAGTAGCTGTGGTCCACTAGTCCTTTGGACTAATCTTTTCCTTGTATCCTGTTCTCTTCATTCTCCCTTGCTCCCAAAGGGGTGAGACCAGTACAGTACCTTAGACAGCTGCTCACAGGATTTTAAGACCCCAGATGCTACTCACCAAGGTAGATCGTAGAACATTGTCTTTATAAATTGTGTTATGCCTATTGAGCTAGATGTTCCCCTAGACCATGGTCAATATTTGGGGTTTTTAAAGATATTTTTCTATTATTGATTTCTAGTTTTATTACACTTAGCTCTGAAAGCATACTTTGTATTCTTTCTGTATTTGTTAAGGAGTGTTTTATTACCCAAAATTCAATTCATCTTTGTGAATATTCCCCGTGAGTTTGAGAAGAATTTGCATTTGGTTATTGTTGGATACAGTATTCTATAAATATCAATTATATCAAGTTGCTTGATAGTGTAGTTCAGGTGAACTTCTTCCTCACTGATTTTTTGCCTAAAAGACTATCAGTTCCTGAAAGAAGGGTATTGAAGTCTCCAGTTACAATAGTGGATTTGTTTATTTTCTTTTTCAATACCATCAGTTTTGCCTCTTTTATTTTGAAGGTCTGTTGTTAGGTGCATATATGTTTCAGATTGCTATGTTTCCTTGGATTATTGGTCTCTTTATCACTATATAATACCGCTTTTTTCTCTGACAATTTTCTGAAATTCATTTTGTCTGAAATTGATACAGCTACTCCAGTTTTTTTTTCTTTTTAAATTTGTGTTAGCACAGTATATCTTGCTCTATCCCTTTATTTTTAACTTACCTGTGTCTTTATAATTAAAGTGGGTTTCTTGTAGACAACATATGTTTGGGTTTTGATTTTTACACACTTCGGTAATCTCTGTAATTTAACTGGTATGCTTAAACAATTCACATTTAAATTTATATGAATATAGTTAGCTTAATGTCTACCATATTTGTAACTGTCTCTCCATTCATTTATTGCATTTTTTCTCTTATTCACTGTTGTGTGATTTTAATTAAGCATTTTATACAATTCCATTTTACCTCCTCTCTTAGCATATCAATTATGCTTATTTTTTTTTTTAATTTAATGGTTGTACTAGAGTTTGTAATATACATTTTTAACTAATTTAAGTCTGCTTTCAGATAACATCATACCACTTTACTTATCATGCAGGTACCTTATTGGTACCTTATTGGTATCCCAATTCCTTCCTCCTATCTCTTATGACATTGTTCTCATCCGTTTCACTTATCCATATCCTACAATCACCTAGTATGCTGTAACTAATGTTACTTTTAACAAATAATTGCCTTAAGATCAACTAAGAATATGATATGCTTAGGAGTAGACTTTTTAATATTAATTCTTCTTGGTGTTCTCTGAGCTTCATGAATCTGAAGTTTGTTGTCCTGTCATTAAATTTGGAAAATTTTTGGTCATTATTACTTCAAATATTTCTTTTTTTTTTTTCCACATTCTGGTATGCCAATTATGCATATGCTAATCTTTTACAAATTGTCCCACAGTTCTTGGGTAGTCTTTCCTGTTTATATTCATTCTATTCTTTTTCTCTTTGCATTTTGCTTTTTGCCTCAGTGATGTCCAATCTACTGATGAGTCCATCAAAATCATTCTTCATTTCTGCTATTATTATTATTTCTAGCATACCATTTTGATTATTTCTCAGAGTTTCCATCACTATGCTTATTTTAAAGATCTGTTCTGGTATGTGGTCTATTTTTTTTTCTACTAGAGGTCTTAAGGCATTAGTCATACCATACTATACCCACACCCATTGCCATTGAGTCGACTCTGACTCATAATGACCCTATAAGACAGGGTAGAACTGCCCCCATAGGGTTTCCAAGGAGCGGCTGGTGAATTCAAACTGTAGACCTTTTGGTTATTAGCAATAACTGTTAACCACTAAGCCAATATCTTGAGAAGTCTCTTAATTGCTTCCAAGAGTTGATTTGATAATGCTATGGAAAACTTACGCAGTCATTTCTGGTGGTGATGTTCAAAATACATACTTTTCAGGACTTGCCAAAGTCATATGCTTTTCTAATTGCCATAGAATCTCTATCATTTGTGTAGGAAAACTACAATAGACAAAATGAATTAGAAAGATCTGAAGTGATAAATGTGAGCTATTGTGTTCATTTATTTCATACATGTTATCTAATTTAATCTTTAAAGTAACCTTTTGTGTTAAGAATTATTAGTCACATTTTTACATTTGAATTGAGATTTACGGAATTCAACAGTTTTACCAAGTTTGCCCAACCTGTAGGTTATACAGCTGAGATTTGTAGTTTTCTCTCTCCCTCCAAAGTCTATGTTCAAAGTCCATTTTTTTCTATGTTGTGCAAGTAAGGTATTGTTACGATAACACACAATAGTCCTATTTTTCTGCCTCAAAATTCTGCTTCACATGTAAAATGACTATACAGATTATTTACAAACATCTCCTAATAAATATGGAAGAAATACTTTTCTTATCTTCTGTGTTTACATAGACAGCACTGTCTGGGCAAGTTCTTAATAGTTATTGTCCTCAAAGTCAAAATGTAAATAATAATATGAATATATATACTCTTTTAGTTATCTAGTGCTTCTATATACCATGGACTTCCAAAAGAATGGACAACTCTCTCTTGGAAGAAGTACAGCCAGAATGCTCCTTGGAAGTGAGGATGGAAAGACTTTGCCTCACATACTTTGGACATGTAATCAGGATGGACTAGTCCCTGGAGAAAGATGTCATGCTTTGTAAAGTAGAGGGCCAGCTAAAAAGAGGAAGATCCTCAACAAGATGGATTAGTACAGTGGCTGCAACAATAGGCTCAAACACAGCACAGTTGTGAGGATAGGGAAGAACTGGGCAGTGTTTTGTTCTGTTGTACATAGGGTCGCTATGAGTTGGAACCAGCTCGACGGCACCTAACAACAACAACATCAGTGCTTCTATAATAGAAATGCCACAAGTGGGTGGCTTTAACAAACAGAAACTTATTTTCTCACAGGAGGCTAGAAGTCCAAATTTAGGGTACTGGCTCTAGGGGAAGACTTCTCTCTCTTTCAGCTCTGGAGGAAAGTCCTTGTCTCTTTTGAGCTTCTGCTCCTGGATGATCTTCATGATGTGGCTTGGCATCTATCTTCCCCTATCTTTGCCTTCTAGCTTTCTTGTTTAATCTCTTTTATACCTCAGAAGAGATTGACTTAAGACACACCCTAGATTAATAGTGTCTCATGAACATAACAAAGAAAACCCATTCCCAGCTGGGATTATAACCACAGGCATAGGGGTTAGGATTTACAACACATATTTTCGGCGAACACAATTCAATCTATAACACACACATAATCTTGTGAAGATTAAATAAAAAATACCACGTAAAGCATTTACCAGTGTCTGCCTACGCAGAATATCACTAAGTAATTTTTGGGCATTACCAAAATTCACTTCAGGCCACTAAAGAGAGCTCCTTATTACTTTTTGTTTGTGAATAAATGAAACTTATATCTAAATACCTTGAGTGTAGGTAACCTATCGTTTTGTCTTTACATCCTAGCTATAGAGCACACTATTTAACAGATAGTAAAGGACTAACCTGTAGATAGGTTGCATAAATGCATGAACAAAGCTGACTGTGCATGCAGTGTAGTAAAGCTAACAGAATGGTTTTATTTAGGCATACTTAAATTGTCCTTTTTTTTTTTTAAATCTTATTTAAACTGTAGCTAATTCTTCTGAATGACCACAACCCTGTTAATTTTAAATCCTATATTCAATTGTTATTTTACCTGCCCTGAAGTGTAGATTAAGAGGTCTTTAAACATCAGAACTTTTAGTCGAAAATTCAGAATTTATTATTACAAATCTTAGCTTTAAGGCTTTCATGCAGGTGTTGAGAAAGGGCTTAATGGGAGGTAATTTATAAGACTGCTGTCTCATTAAGGAATTATTGGAGATAAATAATTGGAACATCCTGGTTGTTTAAAATACAATACAAAATAAAACAGTAAAGACTTTGGACATTTGTGTTTATTCCTGTCCTGTATGTAACATACTTCATAAATATTAATCCCGCAGTGTTTCTCTACCGTCTTTATCAGTTAAGTACAACATAATACTGTCTTTCCAATAAGAGACAGTGGATTCTGTTCATAATATACTACTGCAGCCTTGAAAGTCAATAACTTTTAAACATTTCAGTAAACATGGTCATGAATATTTTTTTGAATAGATAATGAAGTAGGTCAACACAGGTAACATTTATGTGTGTGCATGTGTGTGTATGTGTGTGTGTGGAACAAAACATAATAAACAACTCTGTGAAAAGTTGAAACATTTGTTTTAAACAAACACGGTACACTTACCATGTTTGGGCACAACCTTATCTTCAGCAAGATAAAAATCAGTGAAGTGTAATATAGCCCAAGAACATGACACTAAAGATTTTTTTCTCTCTCTATTTCTTTTTGAAGAATCCAGGAATTTCAAAAGTCTGAAATTCATCCATGTCATAACCTTGTTTGGATCATGGAATCTTAAAAAACTTCAATAAATAATCTGAAAAGTTTTAAGAATATAGAGATTCTCATGATATTTTGCTTGAGATTCCCTCAAAGATGAACAGAGTTTTGTTTTTTTTTTTCATTTCTGGTGGCATCATCATTGTTCAAGGGTTGATAAACTTGAACAAAGCCAAGTGCTACAAGGCATTCTCACCTAAGAGGAAGGTCAAAGGGTTTTATTTGACTGAGTGCTTGATTGATGAAACATGTAAGTTGCTATTATTCTGTGCTAGGCAATATTTCTAAATGTGTTATAAATATTAACTTATTTAATCCTCATTACAACCATAGGAGGTACATCCTCTTCCTATTTTGTTCTACATATGGAACAACTGAGGTACATATTGGTCCCAGGCAAATAGCAAGAAACTGTCATCTGGAATTTGAACTCATACACTAGCTGGTTTCAACCGCCCTAGTCACAGAATACTTTCAGTCTCGTTTCTCCAACGTATTTCCGAACAAACACAAGTGGATCTATGTAACTGGTTTAAGGGCATATTGTTTGACTAGATTGCCATTATTTAATTTATTTCCTTGGTTTTAAGTACAATGATATGCATTCTTTTTTCTCTCCTGACAATTTTTCCAAATGCCTTACACTTCATCAAGTATCTTGGGAAGGTGTTTGATCACCTTCTATGGTTCAAAGAGTATAAACATTAGAACTTATATTCCTAATTAAGCAAACAATACAACCTCCTTTGGAAGAAGAGCGTATGCAACTTTAGGAAGAAACCAAATAACATATTTACAATGGTTCCAATTTTATATTTAATGCAATATCATGATTGCCCTGATTTATGTAATGGGATTACTTATCATTTGAATGAGTTGATGTAAGTGATCACATCAGCTTCTGAGATTCATTATGAAAAATTCTTCTGGAAACCTCTACATTCAGCCCTTGTATCTGGAAGCAGGGGTTAGTGTAACTTTATTGAATAATCAGATATTGGTTTGCCTCATTTGGTTCAAATATTCTTCATCAAGGTCCTGTGTTTTACTAATCTTTTTGATTCGCTCTTTGGCTTTGCATTATGATTCAGGTAGCACTAATCCTTTAATTTCTGCAACACTTAATGATATAACTTTATTTAATGATGTCAATGCCCAGTCTTCATTTTAGTTTCCACATGGTAAGCAATACTTCAATATACTGTTTAAAATCCTTAAACTCATAGTTTTGAGCAACATGGAAGCCTCCACTAACTAGCCTTGTTTACCTAACCAGGATACAGTGATCAAGGCTGGTGAGATGGTGCTACAGCTTTACTGAATAATTGGTCTTAGGTAGTATTTGTTTGGATGAAAAAAGCTACAAAAGTGCACTTCTGAGTATTCTGTTCTGTTTGTGTGAGGCTACAACTAAGGCTTATCAGACTCTGACTTAATCTACCCAGTATAAATGCTTTAAATCAGGCATTTAGTTGAAACATGACCCAAGCACTAATTTCCAGGGCATGGCCATATTTTATCACTCACCAAGAACATTGAAGAATGGATTTATGTGTATATCCCTCTTTCTGTCATTTTAATAGGAAATATGTGGTGTTAGCTCCAAACTACAGCGTTTAAGAGATGAACATACCTCTAATATGGTTTTAGTTAAAAGTTAACCTTTCCTTAAATATTTCATTTATTATGTATAAGAACCAGTGAAGGGAGAAACAAACTAAACATACCTAAACTCTAGCCGTGAATCACAGCATGAAAAATCCACGTCTTACACTGTGCTTTTTCCTAGCCATATTACTATCAGTGTATTATAAGTAATGCCTTTAAATAAAGCAATACATCTTTCCTAATGTGAAATTCTGGATGCATGCTTGCAGATGAGATTACACAAAGAATTATACTTGGCTAAATTATTGACTCAAATTAACTTTCTGTATAAAAGTAGGTTCTACATTCACAGAAATCTGAGAAGTGATTAGATTTTAAACGTATCTCTTAAACTGTAATATTCATTTGTGCCACTTCTGTACATATAATGTTGGATACCTGTTCTATTTATAATCTATCTACAAATGCCAAAGGATTTGCTGTATCAGAGAAATAAAACCCATTAGAGAGAATAAGACATGTAAGACTCATTTAAAATAAGATTAAAAATGAGAACATTTGAAAGAATATATAACTACCATGTTATCAGTATTCATTTTAAATATTTTCAAAAAAATGATTGTTTTTCAATTGAAATTTTAAAGAGAAATATCCACATAATTTATCCACAAGAATGTGCTAATTGATTATATTCACAACCAAAGGATTTGTAAGACTACCAACAGAATCTAGAGTTAGATTTTTATGTGTTCTCATAAGTCTTCAAAATAATCTCTAAAATTTAATACCTTCAGTAATTTAATTAAAAAAAAAATCAGTACAGTGCTTCTTGACATTCTTTATAGAAAACAGAGTTCAGAATCAAAGAGAAACTCTTCCTGTGGTCAGGAAAATGGATGGGATTTCAAACCATAAGGTCATATTGCATATAAATTATACAATATATCATATTGGTTCATTTCGGCTTTTTGAAATCACATTATATAATTTCTGCTGCAAGACAGCAAAGGAGCACCATTGACACTCAAGTTTGAGACTACAGAGAACACCTGAGAAGTTTAAATATATAATGTCAGGATATATTTTCAAGTCCTTGCAGGCACATTTGAAGTAGCTGTTCTTTCTTGGTTGGTATGGATGCTAAATAGATACGTACCTATGGCAGGTACTTGAGTAGCTTTTATGAATCATCCATCTTCTAGTCATTTTAGGGAGCTCCAAGTGTATGTGTCAGAGTGATAGAGAATTTAAGAATTTTGTATTTTTGTGTTATTAAAAGACACATAGATTAGATAAATAAGGTTTCTTAAACTACGAAGTCTAAACCCTGTAAGATATATTTTGCGTTGTGGCTAGTTGTAAAAAATGGAGATAAAAAGAGCATGGCTCAGAATGAAGATATTGTGCATATGTATTGAAATGAAATGATAACAATATATTACTCTAATGGTCTCTGGTATATTGCATTTTATTGCTGTATATCAGCAATTAAGAAAAGCAGGGTGGTAAAGCAAGTGGAAATAGAAGTCATGTTAACTGGTTGGTAAGTGGCTGATTTGGTTCTTTGTAATCATCAGGACTCTAAAGAACCTAGAAATAAATGACATTGCTTTGTGCGCAGTGTGAATACATGTGCGAGCCAATCCGTCACCAAGACAGGTACAGAACAAAATTAATATCACAATGAAAGCAGTCAGGTACACACAACAATTTGTTGTTTTAGAATTTATTATGCACAAGGAATATGCATATTTTTCTAATCACCATGCTTCAACGTATCAATCTTTTCTCAGAATATCATTCAAATGGTGAAATTTCCATTAAATGAAATCACTGACCTTGGGAAATCAAGAGCCACAAAATAAAATTATACTATGGCATTCAGTATTACTAAAAATTGTAATTTTGAGAGTAAATGTGTTCATTATTATCTTTCTAAATTATTAGAATATTGGCAATGAAGAATAGAAAATATTATTATAAATATTAACAATCTGAGACCCACATATATTAGAACACATCATATATGGTGTTTTTATTTTTTTCCCCTAAATAGGGTCTAGCTAAGTTAATATTCAAATTATCTTGCATTCTTAGAAAGAAAGGTTTTGAAAGAGATAATTCACGGTAAGATTACATCTTATTTAGACATTATGGAAGTATGTATAATTAACTACAAAATAAAATATATTTTATTTTAAACTCAGGTTATCTAAATTTGTATTTCCCATTTAAGTTCAACTCCATCTGAATATTTAAGAAACCTTTAAATTAGCTGTAATTTATTGTCTCTAGATAGAAATATTTAAAATATTTTGTAAAGATCGTATATCTTTAATGTATATAAGGCAACAAAAAATGTCAAATTCAATGGTAGCTATATGGTACCCTCAGAAAATGAAGGCAAGAAATAATAAGGTAATCCGATAACTAGTTTTTTTGTTTGTTTTTTTCATCTACTCTGTTTTCCTTTGGTTAGATACTGTATTGGTCCTCTGCTTGAAAAACTGTAACATGAAATTATCATTCAGTTTTTGTTTTTTTTCCCCCAGTTGTCTTCAAGAAGAGAAAATTAGGATGTCAGAGTTCCTAGGCGGTAACCTTGAAATAGTAGTACTTGCCTCACTGGATTCTGTATTTATTGATTTAAACATCAATAATTGTTCTAAAAATGCTTTTGAATGAGAAGGATTCTGGTCTGCTAAAATAGATCGCTGCTCAAATTTTCTTCCCTAGAAATATCAAAAGAATTTTAAGAGTGAAAGAGATTGAGACAGCACCACTCTGCCTCCTTGGGATAGAGCCAACTCTGGAGGGAAGAATAGCTCTAAACGGAAAGATCAAGGGTTATGAAATCCAATATAGTGAAACATACATGCTATGTGACCTTGGAAAATTACCTAACCTCTTGGATCTTATTTATAAAATGAATAAAATAATAACTAACTTACTAGGTAGTTGTGAGCTGAAAATGAGGTAACGTTTGGAAAGGGCGCTAAGAATTGGGAGACTACTTTTCTTGATTATATGTTCAAGAGAAAATACGTGTTTGGTATATTAAACAAGTGAAGTTAGTGAGACTATACTGAAAACGCTCTAAAATGAACCATGATACCCCATAGTCTAGATCACTTACTTATGTGGAAGAAACCTACTTTAGTATTAAGAATTTTCACTGAGTAACAATTTTTGTGAGAAATTCTCCAGGTCCTAAGTAGGGTGGACTGCCTTTATTCTTTTCCACAGGCAGTAAAACTGCAGAATGACATCTTTTGACTTTTGTCTTTGGGCTGCACTCCTTGGAACTAGAACTGTGTTCTTAGAAAATCGAATTTATTGTAAATAAAGAGTTTATGGATATGTTTGTGGTTCTGACTATTGGTAAACCAACTTGGTACAGGACAAGATTCGAAAAACAAAGATTTGACAATGAAGATTATTAAAGAAGCGGGCTCCTTAGTTTGTTTGGATGGTTAATTGACTGTTTGATTTTATACTAAAGTGCAGTTCAGTTTTTTATAAGAACCAAAATGAATTCATATTTTTTATCACCCCTGCCATGTGTTTAGATACAGCCTAGACATGGCATGACAGAGTTAGCACGTGGGAAAAGAACAAGGGAAATTTCAAAGTTTAAATTATTAGAGGAGTAAATTTCCAAGAAGTATTAGGTGTTATTAAAATACTGCTTCTATAAAAAATATGAAAATACATAAAAGGACCTGATAATAATGTCAAAATAGAATTGAGTTCCAGAATGCGATTAAAATCTTAATATAAACGAATCAGTGCTGTGTTTATGCACGTTTATTCACGAAGGGAAAAGCCTCTGGCCATGGGGTAATTGCAGACTGCACCTTTATACTCATTCCACTTTATGTTTCCACTTTTATCCATGCTTGGCTCAACGGAGTTGTAGGGGCTGTCTGGAGTACTTCCCACTTCTACAGCTTTTTGGGATATAAAGTTCTGAAAGTGAAAATAGTGAGCTAAAATGGAGATTATAATTATTATGAGATTACAATTGTGAGAGTATATTTATGATATTATAAGATTATACTAGAATTCTAAGGTACCCACTACAATGGATTACTACTTCTTGAAATTGGGGAAGGTGATAATGACCAATGATGTGGAGAAACAGTACTTGGTATTTAATAAATGGCTCATACTATTCCATCAACAACTAAGTTATTAAGAAAGTTCCTGGGAAGACTGATGGAATGTGATCACTTGTCTTGGGGTCCTTAAAATACATGCTAAACAAAAACACAACTTAACTCTTTAGAGGTGAGGGGTATATTAACTATTGAAAACACACACAAAGAAAAGAAAACCAAACAAAATATGAAATTTCCTTTGAATTCAATGAGAGCTCATCACTCAGAAAATAATGACAATGGGCTAGGACCGAACATTGGAAAATAAAAAAGGTGTAAAACACAGGTCATAAGCTCAAGTTAATCATGAAAATCTTTGTAAAGATTTTAAATTAGTTAACTGGAGGCATGCCTACAAAATTTTAATATCCACTACCAGCTTGCTGTTTTATTTATATCTGAATAAATAACAAAAACTCTAATAACATGTGGCTCTAGGTCCCTACCCTGAGTGTACTGATGTTGGTAGATTCACCTCTTTTGCGTTGCAGCTAGTTTCAGGATGTCAGTTGCACAAAGACTGCAGTGTTCCAAAGAAGCCAAAATAGTCTGAGAGATAATTCATATTTTTGCTGTGGCTCTATTAGCATATAAAATTATTTGAAAAAAATCAGAGTTCATAGAAATACAGTTTCATGTTCCAATAATTCCAATAGTTACAAAAAAGGGAATAGTTCATTTCAGGTGGAAATAGCCTTTTCTCAAGGAATATTTCTCCTCAAGTGTCCTTTAAAACACATTCTAAAACCAGAAGAGATGATTTGCAGCAGAAATTCTACAGGGTTACTTAGGCTTAGCTACACATATACATGCACAAAAGAAAGAGGAAAGAAAAGACACTGCTTCTGTCAGAAAAACCAGCACTTTTTCCCCCTGGTGTCATGTCTTTGGATATGTACTGCCTTGGAGAAATGTAGAAATCATTTTTATACACAGAACTGTCTTAGAAAACTAGAGATTTTAGTACAAAGAAATCAATTCACTGAAAGAATGCCCACATGCCATTGTTAGAAGTTATTATATATATATATATAAATATATATATATATACATATATGTGTATATATATATAAGTATATATATATACACATATATGTATATAAATATATATACACACATATATGTATATATATATACACACAAGAGGAACTTAGAAAGGACCCCTGTTTTACAGTTACTGATGTACTATACATTAGCATAGTGGGTTTACACCTTCTCCAGGCCTGAGTTACACTTAGTATTACAAATAATATTATAATAATGCTGAAAATACTGATACAAAACAGCTTTAAGATGATATTTCCAAAAAATATCCCTCCTTTTAAAATTGAACTGCTTAATTCAGGTTTTCTTTTTGAATGTTTCAGTTTGAAAAAGATTTTCCAAGAAAATACTAGCATTTAAAACATCTCTTAAAATGTCTATTAAATGACAGCTTTTCTTAAATAGATTATTTTTTACAAAGTATAATCCAAAAGTCTATTTTCCAGGAAAACAAAACTATAAACTCCAAAAGTTTAAATCAAAAACAGTATTTGTGATACACAGCATTTCCATATCCTGGGAAAAAAATCCTTGATTATTTTTTTCAAGCTCATTTATTTACAGATTTTTAATACGGTGGCAACACACACCAACTTTCAGAACAAATCAAGATGAATTCCACAATTAATAATCATAATTTTTCTATTTTTCTAACATTTCTTAAATATTGCCCAGCCCAAAATGTCTATCTGTGTGCATATTATAGCTTCTAAAGTATAGTGGGAATTTTAGATAGCAGTCTCATTAAGTCAAGCAAATTGCAGTGTGTATTATTCTCTTTTGGCAGAATTACAAACACACAAACAAAGGAAAAATCTGGCAAACATTTGTCTTGATGCACATGTGTCTTCCCTTGGAAAACCAAAATTGCAAATACAACATATTCACTAAACTCTTTATTAATTCTGATCGAAGTTCAAATATTTATCAAAGCTAGGGGCGAAAATCTAATGGCCTTTCCCCAAGGTATAGAGCTTAAATACATTTTTATATTAGGTGATGTGCTTCAAACATAGCTCTAATTTAAGCAAGTTAGTCAGATGCCATGCCAAAACTGCTATCTCAATCTCCCTTTATGCTTTTCATTTGTACATGTTGATGGATTCTGTCAGTTAAAGAAAGCAGGGGAAACAGATCAAGCAGTAGGTATGCCAGTTTCAATTTGCATGGACTATGTTTAATGTGGATACAGTTACCAGCTTTTATCTTTGTAAAAGAAAACTACAGCCCTGATTCCTACTTTTTAAAAAATTTAATTTTTTATATCTTGATATTTACTGTTCCATTATTAAATATAAATGAATTATTTTAGATTTATTGACCTATTTCATGTATCAAATTTATTATCCCATATTTTTCAAAGAGAGATATTTTGTCATCAAATGAGTTTTAATATACCTGTTAGAGTTTTATTTCTAAGACCAAATTGCAATAGTTTACATATATTTTACTTTTTGTTTTGAGTCTAGATGGCTGCATAATCAGAGTATGGTATATTGGGCTACCAAAAACTGACTTTCTGTTCCTCAGTTCACCATATAGAGTCATAGATATGGGTTGATGAGTATAATGCAAATTTGGACATAGTTTAAAACAAACAAACATAAAACCATATATATATGTGTATATATATATGCATATATATACCTATATTTTAAAAATACAAGGAAAATGAAATAAAATAATATTTTTCATAGAAAGTGCCTTCCTCCAAATTTAAAAAATATGCTTATACTTCCATGACAGTGAATCAAAGGGCATAGCATATCATGCTGTATTCATCATTTGTGAAAATTCATCCAACTTTACCACTTCACTGTGCTATGTCATAGTACTTCAATATCAATAGCAAAAGCTAAAAGTAAAAATTTTAGAGGATCAGAGCTGTCATTAGCTATTTGGCTAGCAATTACTCAGTCTGAAATCCATTCTGAACTAGTGTGAACTAAAAATTTAGAGGATAAAAGAAATAGCCTTTTCCCCTTAATAGGATATGCTTGAATGTATGTAATAGAGAGACAAACGCATCCCTAGGTTACGTGCAAGCAAACTTCATTCTTCAAATAAATATTATAACATCAAATATAAGACTTTAAAACCCTTCTTCTTTTCTCCTTCTATTAACTACGTAATTTAAAATTCTTTACAGTTCCTTTATCTATTCATTTCTCACATCTATTTTCACAGTAACACCATTAAGTGAACAGAATACTAGTCGATATTACCTTCCGAAACGTCAATGTGTATCAGTGAGTGATAGAAATAAAAGATAAATAAGTTATGAACTACATAAACTAGCAAGATGTTTCCATTTATTATACATATATATAGTAACGTCTTCAAAGCAATTCAATCTAATTCAATTAACATGCTCAAACCCTCATTCTGGAAAAAAAAAAGAGGGGGTCGGCACAACTCTTTGTTGGTAATTAAAAATAAAAAGTACTAAGAAGTATATGATGATTTGAATATGAATTATGCATTATGCATGGGAAACACTTGGTCCTAACCATCTTTATTCTACCCAGAGACAGGAATAAGGTGATTACCCATCCTGCTGGCCTAGAGTCTGCAGCTCAGTGGTATGTAAACTGTGGTAGAGAAAAACATTCTTCCTGCTGTACATGTGTAAAGAGATTGGTCCTCTTGGTGGCTGTCCAAACCTGCCAGTAAAGGTTGAATGTTGTCGAGCCACAGCAGCTTGATCCTTTGGTTTTTCTAAGAATGTGGAGAACCCTTCTGTCTTAGAAACTGTTGGCTTCAGAGAGTTCTGTACACCTGTGGCCCGTAAGTTCTGAGTGACCTCTGAAGTGAGAGTGTCACAAGTTCCTCTTGAATGTTTGATAACTTCCACTAGTTCCTTGTCCTTCAAGAAATTACTTAAACACAGACTTGAGAGTTGACATGTCTTGCTTTTGTAGGGGCTTGTCTGTTCGGTTGTGGAGTATCTAAAACGGTCCTCGGTGGGAGTATGCGTTGGTTTTCTGTCCCTTGTGCTGAGACTTTGGCTCACAATTCGATTTCGATATGTAGCCTATGATAAGGACACAGAAAGGAAAAGAAGCCTTTAAAAAGTGCATTTATTGCATACATAGAATACTAAGTGGTATTTACACATTACATATTTGTATGCAAACTCCTTACCTTTTCATCAAAGTTTAAGAAAAAACAATGCATGGACTTGTCCATGAGGTTAAAATCTCCATTCAAATATGACTACACATAAGTGGTTAAATAGTGAATTTATTCTAAAAGGCACTTTGAAAGTTGCTTATTGAATTTTTCAAGTTTGAATTTTTTGTTACAGTGTTCTCTAAAAATATAAATTATTTTAATATCCACATATGAAGCTATTAAAGTTTGTTTTGTTGGTTTTAATATGCTAGATTTTCCTAAGTATATGCACAGGAAGGTTTAGAATTATCAATATCCTAATTTGTATCACCCTAGTGGTACCCTAGAAGTTGATGGAATTAAAAACACCAAAGTCACTTCAATGGCATAAGGAGACCAATAGACAACTTAGAAGGAATTCCAGCACTTGGTTCATTCAGACTTTTGGATGCACTTTATTAATCAGATTAGGTCCATGAGTATGTGACATCTTGCTTACAAGAAGCTTATTCTCAGGTGATAGAAACAGGACATAGCTCATTAAATCATGCTGTGGAAGAAGAAAACTTGTATTATCTTGTAAGCTGGCAGCAGAATTCCGCTTGGAGAGAGCACTGTCTTGGTTTAGAAAAATCATTGAGGTAGACACTAAGATTATCTGGCTAATCGCTCTGCTGGCAAAAATGAAAAAAAAAAAAAAAAGAAAACTGAGGAATTTAGTGTTGCTACAGAGAAGGAAAAGTGAACAAAAACAGAAGAGTCATGCAAATTGCAGTATAATATGTGCTGAAGGAGTCAGTGAACTTTTCTGGCTACTTGATAATGAAATGGTACATAGTTTCAAATAACCATTTTTCCATTTTTCCTCAAAAACTCTGTCTCCAAACCTAATCTCTGCCTTGAGGCCCAATTTGCTTATCCAGCCATTAGCACTTTTTGTTTAAAAAAAAAAAATCACACAATTTACATAAAACAAAAAACTTGATTTTCTACTCCAAAGCCCATTCTGCCCAAGTAGTCTTCTCAGTAAATGGCACCACCATCCAACCAAAACCTGAAAATAATCTTTTGCTTTCTCTGTTTTCCTCATACCCCTTAAAATCAAGTTCTTGCTGCTGTACTGCTAACCTCAAGTCATCTACTTCTCTCAGTATCCACCTCTGTCTTCCTGATCCAGTCAGCTCCAGTCTGGACTACAGCAAAACCCCCTAACTTGTTTCCCTCACATTATTCACATTATTCACACAGTGCTTCAAGTAGGGCTTTACAATTTTGGTAGATGATGGATGGATGGATGGATAGATAGGCAGATATACAGATAGAATTTTGGGGACACCAATTTTACCTGGCCTTGCAGATAAGAGACAGGTGTACGAAGAAGGCCTCAAGTAAATTCCCTTAAACTACTGGTTCTTAGACGTGGTTCCCAAATCAGGAGCAGCAGCATCAGTAGGAACTTCTTAGAAATGCAAAATATCAGGTCCCACCCTAGAAGACCCAAAGCAGAAACTCCGGGTGGGGGTGGACCCCACAATCTGTGTTTTAACAAGCCACACAGGTGATTGTGATGCAGGCTGAAGTTTGAGAGCCACTGTTCTAAACATGTTGGTGCTCTTCTTTCAGCTGAGGATTTGTTTCTCCATCAGTACTTGATTTTACATACCAATACAATATAAACTCCATGAAGGAAAAGATGTTCTGCTCTGTTCAAAACTATAAAAGGGGCCTAGAAAATTGTCTGGCACATATTAAGCCTTCAATAAATATTTGCTCATAAAGATTTTCTGTTTGTACAGTAATTATCTGCTATTGACTGTATTATATGCCATGCAGGTTTCTAATGTCCTTACACATTTAATCCTCACAAGAATTTTTTGAGACAGCTTCTATTACTATCCCTATTATACAGACTGGAATTAAGAAGCACAGCAAGTCTGTTTGTAGAGTAGAGCTAGTATAGGATAGAGAGTCAGCTTGTTTAACAACCAACTCATTCTTTCTCCCAGTATTTCCATGGGAATATGTCTAAACTATATCACGTTTTTCTAAGAAGTATTGCATAGGAAACAAAACTGGAATTTAAATGGAAGCTTCAAAATTATAATTACTGAATGGAATCTCCCTACTTTTCTGTGTAACTAACATGTATAAAGGAAATCTTTCAGACTGTCTTCATACTCAGTAATTTCAGATTGTGGTATTTTGCTACCCATGCTTTTTCTCTTTTTATCTTCTTGATGTTTGTGGTAAATCGCCGTCCTAGTTTTTAGCATGTGCTTATATGCAGTAGACCCTCTTTGTTACTTCAGTTTGTCATTTTATCTCTTCCTTAGATGGGTAGTAGAGATGCTGCATGTATAAATGCTAAACTCTTATGTAAGTGTTTAGTAACTTACCAACAGATGCCCAAATCAACGCTATGCTTAATATCTGCACTCACACATTAGAAAAATGATGGGTACTGTTTGTGAAATACTGTGAGGAAAATTTTGTTTCAGGACAAAAGAAACATTAGTAAATCCATAATGATAATTACCACTGATAATGTTTCTTTTCATTTCTATTTTTTAGAGATACTGCCTAGGAAGTAGGGAAAGTGGCAGAGATTTCCTTTTCATTCATTTAACGCTATATTTGAGGGAAAAATTTGTTTTCTGTATATGATAATTTTAACCCGCTTGATACATTACATTAAATTCAATATACAGTTTTAATAAAGAAATGTTGAAAAGGATCAAACAACTCAATCAAACAGGCAGCCTCAGTGCTCCTTCTTCAGTACATTATCCAGTACCTATAAGGTATATGTGAATCTACCATAAAAAGAAAGAAAATGAAGGATTTTATCCTCAATTTTTAAGGAGAAATACATATTTAAATCATTCATTCCTATTTGTCGGGAATAATCTGCTTTTGAAAGTTTACACTTCTTTTTTTTTTTTTAAGTTCTCTGTAATGTTCACCACCAAGCCCAAGGCTCACAGTGTATATGGTAGATTGCATAGTGCAGGGGTTGATGGTATGAATTTGGGGTCAGACACATAGGGATTTATTTATTCACTGGATAAGTATTTATTGACCATTACTGAGTGCAACCAGCCCTGGTATCACAGCAGTTAAGAGCTCCGCTGCTAACCAAAAGGTCAGCAGTTCGAATCCAGAAACTGCTCCTTGGAAACCCTACGGAGCAGTTCTACTCTGTCCTATAGGGTCGCTCTGAGCCAAAATTGACTAGATGGCAATGGGTTTACTGAGTGCAAGGCACTGCATTATGTGATGGGAAACAGTGCTGCTCATAAAAGACCTAGCTTCTGACTTCAGGTAGCTTAAAGCAAATAGGAAAATCACCCAGAATGAGACACTTTTTAGCTGAATGACCATGGCAAGTTACTTAATTTTCATAAGTATTCAATTACCCTATCTATGAAATGGAAAGATTTGTAGTCATACTTATGTCATACTTAAATGAAGTAATGTATATAAAATGCCTAACATAGTTATCTTGATGACAGTAACAATAATAATAATGATGACAACCACAAAATAATCAATAGACCAAGAAGTTACTTTGTTAGGCACTCATTCCATCGTTTATGACCTAAACCACTTTGAACACTTCTATCTTAACTTGAAAAAAAAAAAAAAAGGTAATTTACTCCAGAGTATCTGAGTAATTTTCTATTTATTGTTGTAGTTTGAGTTCCTCAGAACACAGACTCCGAGACAGATATTTGTAGGAAGTTTACTGAGGAGTGTTGTATAGTCAACACCCGTGGAGGAATGAAAAAAGCAGAGTCAGGCAGGAGGATAAGGTAAACCAAATGCAACTGATCATGCAGGGAAAGCAGGGATAGCTCTTCATAGTTGTCCTCAGTTTAGACAAGTGGATGGGGGCCTTATACCTTTGCATTAACCAGTTACTCTTTTCGACATGGGGAGCGTTTGGGAAGAGTACATACACTGAGTGGGTGAGGAGGCTGTAGGCTTTCTTTTTTTTTTTTTTTCCTTTGCATAGGGAAATTAGTTGAGAGCTGTCAGCTGCCAATACTTTCAAAAACTGAGGGAATGAAGTTTTCATTCTCCAAAGTGTGTGTGTGTTTAGGGTGGGGAGTAGGTCGAAAGAGAGAACTGGGAGGCACACCACAGCATCCACTAAATTCATTATCCTAATTATGTGTTAATAGATTACGGGACAATTTGGCATCATGGAAAGAACATTGAACCTTGAGCCAAAAGACTAATCTTGGCTGTGCCACTAACTATGTGAGCTTCAATGAATAATTTAATTTTTCTTGGTTTCAGTTTCTGAGCCAAAGAGAAGACTAAAATAGAAGCTGTAGAATTTAGATCTTGAAGAAACCCTGAAACTCAATCAACTTCTTTTTAGTTCTAAAATTGTATATTTAGTATATATATTTTATTATATACATATTGGAAAATGTATAGACAGACATATGGAAGATCCCCTTGTTCAAATTATAAAAATTTATTTTGGCAGACATTTGTATTTGGTTTCCCTGCTGCAGAGGGAACTAAATAATTTCTTCATCATGTCATTAATTGATGTTAATCCATTCTGAAGCTCCTGAGATCATCCTTGAAGGGAACTTTTGCTGCATATGCCTAGGCATATCTTTCTCAAAATTGGAATTAAGTTACCCCAAACTCAAATAACTGTGTTAGTTTTTGAACAATTAAGTTGTCAAACAACGATTTTATTATGTATCCATAGAGTTCCTAGTAGAGGATGAAAGATGGTAAGTCTAGTAATTAATCAATCTAGTGTGCAGATTATAATAAAATCAGTTCTTTGTTTGCCTATAAATTTCTTCCTCTCATTTAATCACTAGCGAATATAACCTGTATTTTATCAAGTCCAAGATGTTATTGATTTATTTAAAACACATTATTATTTTATGTACAACTAAGAAAGGAAAAAAAAACACATGATGTTAATTAAACTATGGTGATACAATTTCTTAACCCTTTTAAGAAGCAATTATTTTCTCCTTTGAATATTTTGTTAATACTATGTGTTTTCACTAATGAAGGCATGCTGATTAAAGGACCAATTCAGAATTATTGTTGTGAGTTATGGATTTTGATACCTATTATCTGGGATCACATATGTCCCAGCAACCTCTGGATGACATAAATCCTGCCGATATGAGTCAATGATAAAATCAAGTTATTTTTTTTAAATTTTATTTATTGAAAATTTGCAAAACATGAGGTAAAACGTGAAGGCACCTGGCAATGACTGTACATACCGTTTATTTTAATCTCCTTCTTCTTAGCCTTTTTATTATTTTTTATGAAATTTTTCAAAACATGGTACAATACATTCTTTCTTACTGTAAAAGCAGTACGTACAGACCAAATAAATAAAGCCAAGGGATTTTTTTTTAGCTCAGGAAAATTACCATTACAATACATTCTTCATGACTGCAAAAGCAGTACTTAGAGACAAAATAAAACTAAAGGAATTTGAATCTCAGGAAAAATACCACTACTATGTATTCTTCAAGGAGCTCAGGTGGCGCCGTGGTTAAAGCAATCAGCTGCTAACCAGAAGGTCAGTGGTTCAAACCCCAGAGGCTCCATGTGAGAAAAATGTGGCATTCTGCTTCGATAAACATTTACAGTCTTGGAAACCTATGCGGCAATTCTACTCTGTTCTATGGGATCACTATGACTAGGAATCAAATTGACAGCAGTGGCTTTGGTTTTGGGTATGTATTCTTCATTATAACAAAGGCAGAACTAACAGCTAAGAAGCAGAAACAGCTGCCCTGGAATACTGCAGAACTGCTCACAGCAGTACATCCCACTAGTTACATACAGAAATAATGACTGGGCCCTAAGTTTGAATGCAGGGTAAGAATAACTTATAGGAGTTCCAATCTCTTGAAAAGTACCACTGCAATGGATTATTCCTCATTGGAAAGCCATTATTTACTGTTCAGAATCTAGAAAAAAAGGGAGCCAGTACCACCTGGAAACAATGAATGGCAAAATGGAGAAAACGGCCACTATGACTGAATGAAGACTGGCAATAGCTTATTCTCATGGTAAGTACATTCTCACGAGAACATACTCACTGGGAAGCATAGTGAGGAGGTTTATCTCACAGAAATAAAAGCAACCTGTCAAAAGTTTAGAAAATTCACACATCCAAGAAGCATCACCTGAGACAATGCTCAATCTACACAAAAATAAGGCTCCCACACAGGATTTTTTAGTTTCAAAAGGCTTTCACCTTAAGGCTAACACCTTGAGGCTAAATGTGGTAAAATCAAGCTACACCCTTTCCAGTGAAATCCAAAGGCATAACAAGTGGGTGGGATACAGTATGTCCCACGGGTCTCGAAATGGTTAACTATAGTGTGTTTAACCCATTAATCATTTATACCAACCTCTCATTGCAATTTCTCTTGTCTTCAGTTGCCTTGCTTGGTATTTGATAAGACAATCCTTTTGCATTTATCTCAATGATATAGCTTCATTTATATATGAGTATATTCCTTCTTTAGATTTCATAAAGTATTTGGTTTTTACTTTGTAAGAAAGTATGGAAATGAAGACATTCCTCCTACTATAAATATTTGTTTTACTAATATCAAAGTTACACCCTGCTTCTTTGTTTTCTTGATTTTCTGGATACAAAATATTTTTTTGTTATAATACCAAAGCATAGTAAAAGCTTTTTGAAAATATTCTTAAATGGTAACTTGTAATAACAACATTGCAAATAACTTGACTGAAGAATGTACAATATGGATCTATGATAAAATCAACACATGCACAGGCAATGTAAACTCCATTACAGTCACAGCCTGGTTGGCAGCATTATGATCTTAAGGATTTTATTATGTTAAAAAAGTTGTCTTATATTTGACAAAATGTAGAAATACAATAACCACGCCAATGTGCATAGACCATTTTTTAAAGGTAGTAGGATGATGATATAATTGATGGGGCAGGAGGACAGTATTCAATCACTGATTAATTGATGAATGTTTAATAGTGCTTCATCAATTTCTTGAAGTTTTTTGTGAAATATAAGGTAAAAAATGTTATCAAGTAAGAATTTTCTCCATTAATTCCTTGCATAGATTAGAATTCAGATCAAATTTTATTATTTTATATGATTTTAAAAGATAATTTTCTATAAATATGCCACCAAAGCAATATGACACTATATTTACAGGTTTAGATATTAAAGCAAGTGAAAAAAAAAATACTTTAAGTATTTTTTTGTCAATACTGTAGAAAATTAATTGAAAAGGGAGTATTACAGATCAGCAGTTTTTAATCTCTTTTTTACCCCATTGTGTCAACATGACAGATGGAGGCACATTTCTTTATTCAAAATCAGGGCTATAAAAATATTCCCATTGACATATTTTTAATTTAGGAATAGACACTTCCTTCCTTACCCACCCCCACACCAAGGCCAACTAAAATTTGCTTCGTAAGGGCAGGGACTTTGCCCGTCTTGTTCAATATTGAACATTTATGAAGACATTTTGGATTCTGAAATGCAAATGAAAGTGATCAGAATACCCTCTATTGCATAAGTAGTTCCTGACTTACGGTGTATTCGAGGTGCAACAAACTGCACTTATGACTGTCAGTGTATCTGGAACATTGCATCTTCCTTGGGGGAAGTTATGGGAAAATGCATACAGGGGATATGGAAAAAAAATGCTGAGTTATGTGACCATGCTGCAAGCATTTGATCAGGATATTGTGATGGAAGAGATTGGTGGAAAAATTGTCCACATGGCAAGAACATCAAATTTAAAACTTGATACCAGCAATGTGGTACAGCTCGTAGAGCACAAAGATGGAGAATTGACAGATCAGGACTTAATGGATTTTGAAGAGGAAAAAAATGCTGAAGAAGAAAGAAATAATGAAGAGGAAGGAAAGACGTTGTCGAAAAATTTTACAGTGAAAGGATTAGCTGGAGTTTTTTCTAAACTAAATCAGGGGCTTCAATTGCTTGAGAACATGGACCCAAATGCTGATCGCTTTGCTAAAGTCGATAGGCAGATTTGGGAAGTAGTCAGATGTTATCATGAAATACATGAAGGGAAAAAGAAAAGGACCATACAGTCAACTCTCACTAATTTTGTGACTAGAAATAACATTTCCATTCCCAGAGATAATCGAGATGATCCAGAACCTTCCACAAATGGTATTACTGCAACTGACAAAATGACAACATTGTCCAATTTTTCTTCATTGCTGGATTAAATTTTTATCATTTGTGTACTTTTTACGTATGTATGTATTAAAATATAAGTTTCCAACCCCTCAAAACAAATAAACATCAGATACATGAAGACACTGATCATACGAGGAAGTAATAATGAGAACAACAAAAAATGAAATATTCAACTTATGTCAGAACCAATTTACGACGGAGTTGTTGGAATGGAACCCCACCGTAAGTCGGGGGCTACCTGTATTAAAAAAAAATCAATACATTTTGGTACTTTAGTGGTAGTAGTAATGCTTTACTTAAGAAGTACAACTCACAACTACTTGTGTCCCATTTGATACTGGCCTAGCAGCATGGACATAGATTTAGTCACTGCGTTAGTTCAGAGAATAAATGATGAAGGCACAACTTGAGACAGCAGAATGAAATGAATGACAGAACTAACTCCATAGTATGTGTATTAATTTAAATATCACAAAATAATAGCAATTTTGTCTAACCTAGTCTAACCAATTTTGACTCATGGCAACCTCACATGTTTCACAGTAGAACTATGCCCCATAGAAATTTCAATGGGTATAATCTTATGGAAGGATATGGCCAGCTTTTCTCACACAGCACTGCTGGGTGGACTCAAACTACCAACTTTTCGATTAGTAGTGGAGTGAAAACCATTTGTGCCACCCAGGGACCTAACCATGTCTATGTACTGTTAAATGAGATTAAAAAACCAAACCAAACCAAACCAAACCTGTTGCCATTGAGTTGATTCTGACTTGTAGCAACCCTATAGGACAGAGTAGAACTGCCCTATACCGTTTCCACAGACTGCCTGGTGGATTCGAACTTCCAGCCTTTTGGTTAGCAGCCTTAGCTCTTATAGCAGCCTTAGCTCTTATAAATAAGATTAGGTATATGAAAAGTCAATGAATAAAGGCCTATGCAAATATTATTACTCACTGAATGAAATATTAAGATCTATAAATAAATGTTAAACATAAACACTATTATTATTTCCTTTACTTACACTTAAGTATACATTAGTGTTATGGATTGAACTGTGTCCCCCAGACATGTGTATGAATTTGGCTAGGCCATGAGTCCCAGTAGTGTGTGGTTGTTCACCATTTTGTGATCTGATGTGATTATCCTATGCATTGTAAATCATAACCTTTATGATGTTAATGAGGTAGGATTAGAGGCAGTTACATTAATGAGGCAGGAGTCAGTCTACAAGATTAGGTTGTATCTTTAGTCAATCTCTTCTGAGATATAAAAGAAAGAATCGAGCAGGGAGGAGAGGGACCTCCTACCACCAAGAAAGAAGAGCCAGGAGCACAGCGCATCCTTTGGACCTGGGGTCCCTGTACTGAGAAACTCCTAGACCAGGGGAAGATTGATGACAAGGACCTTTCTCCAGAGACAACAGAGAGAGAAAGCTTTCTGCTGGAGCTGGTGCCCTGAATTTGGACTTTTAGCCTCCTAAAGTGTAAGAGAATACATTTGTCTTTCTTAAAGCCATCCGTCATAGCATTTCTATTATACAAGCACAAAATAACTAAGACAGTAATTGCTGTAAGTGGGCTTGTTGAAGCCTAATTCCAATATAAACTTAGATTGCATCAATTAGTTGGTTTTGCTCACAAATTATTTTTTCCAAGTATGATCAAATTCCATTCTAAAATACAAATCAGAGTACTTTTTCAACACTTTGAAATAACAGTTTATATTCAGTTTCCCCATTGTGTTTTCACCCTAACCTTGTTCTTTACAATTTTTTTCTTTCTATTCATGCAAACAAAGGTAGCCCAGGAAAGCCTTTTATAAGGGTCTCTTCAATACTCCCCTTTCTATAATGATCTTCGTAAATTCTCTAAGACTTAAGAAAAATGGAATAATTATTGTGACACTTTTGTAGCAAAGAATAAAACGGAAGCATCCGTACATAATGCCCCATTGAAGCACACTCTTCAAAGGAACCTCTCTTCCCCTGCTTTTAGAGGATTGGCTCATATTGTTTTAAGTAAATGTTATACTATCTGTGGAACCTACTATAGGAGGAGACATAAAGATTTTTTTTTTTTTGGTAAAACTCCATCACACTAGTTTCTAACATAGTTTGAAAGAAGATTATACTTGACTTAAGCATGAATCTGTCAGAGGTTGAGTTGTAAAACGTAATTTAAAGTGATAATGAGGAAAAAACAATAGGAAGACATATAGTATTGAGAAAACAAACAAACAAACTTTGTCTTAATAAAATTTCCAGCAGGCCTTGAATCTTGGACAAAACAAAACAAAATGTATATGCAACAACAACAAATATTAACAAGATGTTGATGAGTGCTTTCAAGATCTAGCTGTCCAAATGATTCCTAAAGGTGAACTGTTCTAGCATGGGGAGGGATTCTCAAGCATTTTAATTCTAGAGCATATTCTGTGTAATTATAGAATTTTAGAAAATTTTTAGAAGACAGACAAGTCATTTTGTCTCAAATTCTATTTGTAACTATACTAAGATCTAGTGAATAGTTTTAATGTTCCAAGAAATGTGCTATGTAAGTTTTCATGTATTATTACTTTCAACCCCTGTTAGAAGATTTTATTATACCTCTTTTAATGACAAGGAAATGACACTCTGACAGTTAACCACTTACCAGGATTACAATTACAGGGTTAGCAGATAGCAGAATGTAGACTGGAGCTCAAGCAGCTGGACTCTAGAGCTCAAGCTCTAGCCAGGGCTGGTCAACCTTGGCACTGTTGACATTTGTTATTGGATAATTCTTTGTTTGGGAAGCTGTTCAGTGCATTGCAGGTTGTTGACTAGCATCCCACAGATGCCAGTAGCACCCCCTACCCTAGTTGTAACAACCCAAAATTTATACAGACATCATCAAATGTCCTCTGGGAGGCAAAATTTGTCCCAACTGAGAACCACGGTTCTATGCTATAATGATTGCCTAAATTAGACAAATAAAAGTGATTAATGAAGTACACCTTGGTAAAGAAAACATAAATTGTTTTTTTAATCATTTACAGCCATTATGAGAGCAAAGTTAATGGTTTACTATATTTTATTTATCTTACAAACATATATAATGCTTACTACGTTCCAGGCACTCTTCTGGGCCATCACAATTATTAATATTTTAAAATACTATCTAAGGTACTAAGCCATGCAACATACTACACAAGCCTTGCTCAACAACAGAAATTAAAAACATATACAGTACAGTGCATAAAATTCAAAGACTTCTTCATTCATACTAACCAGAAAGCATTAGGGTTCTGATGAGTTTAATTAAACAACACTTCTCTCAGTGATATAAAAAAGGTCTTTAAAAAGTAATTTTTCCTCCAAAAATATGAAACCATGGAATATTATGAGCTATTTAAAAAGTAAGTGCTTTTTTTTTATTTTATTTTTCACTACAAAGTATATTGCTGTGAAGTAAATAGGTAGACCTGAAATGTGCTTCTTTCTCAATGACAACAATTGAAGTGTCAGTGTAGACTCAAACCACATTTATTAAATATAAAGACTGTCCTTTTCCTGTCATCATTGAGAAATAGGATTTCTAAAGCAGTTATAAACACCAGGACATTTCTCTGCAGAAGGTTCTGGCACGTTGCTGCATTTGTTTGTATCCACAGATGTGGAACCTGTTTTCAGTGATAAAGAAGGGCTTTGTTAAGGGTCTAAGAAATACTATACCTCTGAGAGATTGTATACAGAAGAGTTACTGCTTTGCAAGCAGGAAGTCTTGTAATAAGTTCAAGTAATAACCAAAAAGAAACATTAAAAGGTTCTGGCAGAAAGGAACTGTTTCTTTCAGAATGTACAACTAGCTCAACCTCACTCCCAAATTCTTTAGGGGATACTAAATTCTCCTGGTGGGAATTTAGGACTCAATCAGGTTAGAGAACGTACAAAAAATAAGCAAGGTGAATGGTAATAAGGCTGGCCAAAGACGGAGTTCCCAAGGTGCTCCCTCAAGAGAGAAAGGTGACAGCCATCATCCTCTCCTCATGAGAAAAGTGAAAAAATGCAACAGTTCCCATAAGCCACTAGGCATATGCTTGACTGTTCTGTTTATAACCAACGTAGCAGAACATTGGACAGAACTGAATCCTGTGGAACAGTGAGTTGTCTTTAAAATTAATTCCTCTGCGGGTCCGCGCGCGTGTGTGTGTGTGTGTGTGTGTGTGTGTGTGTGTGTGTGTATTCCCTCTGTGTGAGCAATTCTCCATAGTTAAAAGGCGATTGAAATGAAAATTTCAGGCAATTACTGCTTACAACAGCAATAAGGGAAATTAAGGATTCATTTCAGAAGAAACGTAACAAGGGACAATTCTGCACAAGTGATACTGCAGAAAGATTGATTTTCAAGCGAAAAGGCTGAGTAAGGGTTAAAACTACAAGTACATGCCTAAGGAAAAGTAAAAGAATTAATTTTATAAGTTTTTACAGGAATACACAATAATAGATAATTGTAGTTGTTTGCTACAGCAACAAAATGAAAAAACGAGTCTCTTCTCTAAACACTCAATACCTAGCACATATTGTATGGTGAAATGTTTTCTGAGTGAAAATAATTTTTGTGATTATTTTTTGAATACTATTTTGAACACTATTCAAAAAATCACAAAAATTTCATAAATTGACATAATGCTGCTTTGTGTGAATAATTCATAGGCTTTATAGACAATTTCTGTGGCTCTATAAAAATATTTTTGTATACAGCAAATGAATAAAAATATATAATAAAAGTGATTAAGAATCAAGCCTTATTGTTCATTCCTGTTTTCTCCTCCTTATTAACATGATTAAATAAAGTGAGCCCTAAATTCCTTGCTTAAATGATTCTATCTTATGAGCAATTTTACCCTAAAGCTCTGCTGTGGAGCTTCTAAAAGTAAGACGTTATTTACCTAATCCAAGAGATTATATGAGAAATAAAGTGAAATAAAAATACAGTAATTTTACACTGCACATTTGTTATTTTATATTGGTATGAGGTAATGCAAGCCACTTTTAGGAATAAACTTGACACTCAGTATTATTTTTGGGATACTGAAAATAATAAATAAAATCATAACACCCCAACTGTTTTTCATTGACCTTGAACTAATTCCAACTCATGATGACCCCGTGTGTTACAGAGTAGTACTGCTCCATTGTTTTTCTTAAATATAATTTATTTTATTTTTGTTGTTGTTGATGTTGTTGAGAATATACACAGCAAAACATACATCAATTCAACAGTTTCTACATGTACAATTCAGTGACACTGATTCCATTCTTCAGGTTGTGCAATCATTCTCACCCTCTTTTTCTGACTTGTGACTCCCCTGTTAACATAAACTCACTGCCCCCTAAGGCTCCTATCTAATCTTTTGAGTTGTTGTTGTCAATTTTATCCCATATAGGTATATCTTAAAAGAACATAATGTTTAATGCAGACACTCTTTACTAGTTAAACCATGCTTGTTTGGTTTTAAGAAGATTTTAGGGGATATTTTTGATTTAAGGTTTAAAGACTATCTCAGGGCAACAACTTGAAGGATTCATCCAGCCTTCATGGCTCCAGAAAGTCTGGAGTCCATGAGAACATGAAATTCTGTTCTGCATTTTCCCCATTTTGATCAATATTCTTCTATAGAATATTTGATCAAAATGTTCAGTAGTGACATCCAGGCACCATCCAGTTCTTCTGGTCTCATAGCAAAGGAGGCAGTTGTTCATGAAGGCAATTAGCCACACATCCATTTTGTTCTCCTATTCCTGACTATCTCTTTTTCCTCTATTGCTCCAGGCAAATAGAAACCAATTATAGTGCCTTGGGTGGCCATTTGCAAGATTTTAAGACTCCAGGCACTACACAATGAACTAGGAGGTAGAATATATGAAATTGAAACAGATCACCAGGACTTTTCTTCCACGATGTCACTAGATGACTTTGGACCGCCAAACTTTAGGTTAGCAGTGTAGCGCAAACCTTTTGTACCATCTAGGGACCTTACCCAGCTGTAGTATACAGTAGTTTAAGTTTTATAAATTGCTTTCACACAAACTATCCTAATTTATCCTTATAAATGTACATTATGATTGGTTCCAAATGGCTCACTTCCACTTTATAGGTGGAAAAAAGTGAGGCTTTTAAAAACAATCTGCTTACTCAAGATTTCTCAGCTAGTAACATAAAATCTTTGGAGTCCAAACTCTATATATTATGGTGTCTTGGCATTTGTCAAAAATTAGACAAATACTCTAATCTTAATTGGTTTGTTGTAACTAACATTACATGTTTGTATCAATTCCTTTAGGTTTATTAAATATTCTTAGCTTATAATTCTGCGTTTATTTTATCAGGCAAAATATACCTGGCCACCATATAGAAATTGCTTCCAGATGTGTTTAAGTATAATGTATACATTATTAGTCATTTAAACCTTGGTATGAATCAGCCTATCATATTATTCACAGAGAAAATGTTTTGAAAGGAATATGTCACATGGGAGTTTTCCAGAAGGTATGGGTAATTTGTAAGTAGAGAAGAATAATGCTGACGGAGGAAGTAGAAACATTATGCTTAACTTTTTTCCCTCAGAATAACTGTCAAAGTAGTTAGTATGAAAGAGCTATTGGTACACAGATATCAGATAGTTTGAAGGTCCCTATGGATTCATTGATCCATTTTTCATAATATTCTTTCATAATTTGAATTTAAATACCCTAAGGGCTCAGCTATACCCAGAATTAAATATATATATTTGTCATATCCTTTCACTGTACCTATTCAATCTATATACTGAGCAAATAATCCAAGAAGCTGGACTGTATGAAGAACAACAGGGCATCAGGATTGGAGGAAGACTCTTTATCAACCTGCCTTATGCAGATAACACAACCTTCCTTGCTGAAAGTGATGAGAACTTGAAGCACTTACTAATGAAGACCAAAAACCACAGCCTTCAGTATGGATTATACCTCAACATAAAGACAACAAAAATTCTCACAACTGGACCAATAAGCAACATCATGATAAATGGAGAAAAGACTGAAGTTGTCAAGGATTTCATTTTACTTGGATCCACAATCAACACCCATGGAAGCAGCAGTCAAGAAATCAAAAGACTCATTGCCTTGGGCAAATGTGCTGCAAAAGACCTCTTTAAAGTGTTAAAAAGCAAAGATATCACCTTGAAGACTAAGGTGCACCTGACCCAAGCCATGGTGTTTTCAATTGCCTCATATGCATGTGAAAGCTGGTCAATGGGTAAGGAAGACTGAAGACGAATTCACACCTTTGAATTATGCTGTTGGCGAAGAATATTGAATATGCCATGGACTACCAAAAGAAAAAACACATCTATCTTGGAAGAAGTGCAGCCAGAATGCTTCTTATAAGCAAGGATAGCGAGACTATGTCTCACATACTTTGGACATGTTATCAGGAGGGATCAGTGCCTGGAGGAGGACATTATGCTTGGTAAAGCACAGGGCCAGTGCAGGAGAGGAAGACCCTCAGTGAGATGGCTTGACACAGTGGCCGTGACAACTGGCTCAAGCATAGCAAGGATTGTGAGAATGGCCAGGATTGGGCAGTGTTTCATTCTGTCATACATGAGGTCACTTTGAGTCAGAATCAACTCGACGACACCTAACAACAACAACATATATGCATATATATATATATACACATATATACACATATACATATACAAGATGTACTTCAAATGTAATTTGTAGATTGTCAGCCATTTTTTATTAGCTTTGCTTATGTTTCTCTTCAGTAACATGCACAATTTAGCATACCAAACATCATTTAAGAAAATTCAGGTGACATACACAGGGCAGAAATGTGACAAAGAACAAGGATAAACCATTTCTGTTCTACAATTTGGTGGCATAATGTCAATTAAATGTTCTCCAAAGAATTTATCCTCAAAAGAATATTATGAACATGTGTATGAAAATATAAGGTATGGAAAAGTGGTTTAGGATTTGTGATGAAGTAATGTTCACTTTTTCCCCACCTGATTTTCTGAGATTCTTTTATATAACATTGAAAAGGAATAAGAAACAGCAGGAAATGAATTATGATATGGAAAGTTATGGTCAGGATATCATTACCTACAAGACAGAATCAATTTTTAAAGAAGCATGGAATTTCAAAAATACATTCTTTCACCACATAAAGAGTTGAGCCTTGAAGATAAGAGGTTTATTTAATAATAGCAATTTTTCAAATAACCATCTTTTCTTTTTCCTACTTAGGATGAGTTTATGGGAGTTAGAAACACTTACTATGAAATATATAAAGAAATTCTAAGGCTCTTTTTTTTTCTTTTTGAAAAGCTGTTTTATCAAAGCAAATCATTTTCTTTATAAACTCAGAGTAGCCTCAAAAACTGTGCTAACAAAGAGAAAACAGATGGGCCACTAGCTTTAAAGTTAGTCATCCTTAAAAAGATCTCAAATTGATTTTTAAATAGCAAAAAAATTAACAAAACACAAAATATAATGAGCCAGAAGAAACTTACAAATTGCTAAGATCTAAAAAAAAATTAATGTCAATTATTTTCCTTTCATTAATGTCAATTATGTCATTTTATTAATTTCAAACAGCATTTCTTGCTCACTGAAAATACGAGTATTTTAATTTGGACTTAGTAAAAAATTCAAAATGTCATGTAGTCAGTAAAGTTAATGTTTTATAAGGAAACTCTGGCTACAGTGAATAGGACTTACTCTCTCAAGATTGTTAGTGACAGAGTGAACAACCAATTCTAGCTTTCCTGAAACACTGTTTAATGTTTCCATGCAGAAGTATCAACTTTCATTTTGATGTATAGGCACAGATATGGATTTAATGTAAGAAAAACAAGGTCAAAAGGTTTTATATCTGATGGTTTAATTATACATTGCAGCCCATTATGGTGTATTTCAGCAATACCCATGAGTTGTGGATATGCAAATGGAGTCATACCTATTTTATAATGTGGAAAAAAAGGATTGATAAATAGAAAAATCCTTTGAGTAATACATGGAAGATATTTTGTGCTGGATTTTGAGAACTGAAGATCGAGGGATAAGAGATGGGATGACAGAGACTACCTACGTATGTAAGGCTTTTTGCAAGTTGTGTTCGTCTATTAAAAAAATAAGGGGACTTCCAGCAATATTGCAGTCTAGGCAGAAGCACCACGCCATCCCTCCACAGCAAATATCCAAAAAACTAAGCCAAACAGAGAAAACAGAAATCATGAAATCCTAAACATCAAGTGAAAAGACAAAGAACTCAGCCAAGCACCAAATGGAATAAGAAACTGAGAGAGCACAGAGCGAGGAGACTTACATGGAGAGGGCCCCTATCAGCTAATGCAGCACAGATCTGCCATCTTGGACTCCTATCAGAGACCAGCAAATAGTGGGTACGAGAAAGCAGCTTCACAGAGCTTCCAGCAGGAGACAGAACCACCGGTAAACAGCGATATATGCTTTCCCATCCCCCACCCTTCTTCACCCCCACTCGGCCTCCTCTGCTTCCCGCAGCCACAGTCTCTTGGCCAGGAAGTACTGGCTGCTTGGATTCCACCTGCCCGCACTGGCCAACTCCCCGAGTGCCATTTGTTGGCTGCTGGTGTTGCTTTTTTCTGCTTCTTTTGCTTCCATCCTTACCTCTCACCACCTCCCCCTCCTTTTTCTCAAATACCTGGCCGTACGCCATCTTTGCTTCTTCTTGAGGGGCTGTGGAGCTCCGTTCAAGTGTGGAACTGCTTCCCGGTCGTGCAGCCATGCTGGTGGGATCTCGGGGCTTTTTGTTTGTTTGTTTGTTTGTTTGTTTTCAATTGTTTGTTTTATTTTTCTTTTCTTGAGTTGGGAGCCCGTTCTGGCTGGGCAGTGCTATGCGGCTTGGGACCTACCCCCTCAGCTTGCGCAGATGTGCAGAGGGATCCCTGAGTGCATTTCTTTTTTTGTGATTTCTTTTTCTGTTTTTTGGAGGGTTTTTCTTGTTTTTTTTTATTATTATTATTTGTTTTCTTTTCTTTTACCTTTTTGTCTTTCTTCATTACTCAGTTTCTTGTCTCTCTATACCTTCCTTCTCTTCCTGTCCCCTGGATACCTGGTGCTGAATACCTCTACGCCTGATAGCCAGGCCGTACTTCAATACCTGGGAACAACTTCCCCAGACCTTGTAGCCACACCAGTGGGATCCCTAGGAGCTTTGCTGTTCTTTTTTCTTTCTAATTTTTATTTATTCATTCTTTTCTTTTCTTTTTTTTTTCTTCCCCTTTTTGTTTTTCTCCATTTCATAGCCTCTCATCTCTCCACTCCAGCGACAAGCTCCCCTAGCACTCTTTTTTGTTTGTTTGTGTTTTTGGCTCCTGTTCCTCTCTCCTCTCTCCCAAACCCATCTTAGCTACACACATCACAACCTCCCCCCTCCATCCTTCCTACCCGCACCATGTGCTTAACATCACACCACCAAGCAGCATAGGCAGGCCTACCAGAACCTGCCCTGCACTGATTACCAACGTGACCTGGTGGCTGCATTAAGTGCCATAAACAACCCATCCCAGCAACTCCTCTTCAGCTAGACCTGCCTTGCTGTACCATATCTGAGTGACTGACCCTGCCAATTGGAGAACGAGGCGAAAAGACGAGCAAACAACAAAGAACACAGCCCACCTGCTCAGACATACCCAAATAAAAAAAAAGGACGAAACAAAAAATTCTACAATCAATAAATGAGGAAAATAACTACTGAATGCCCCAAAGACAGCAGACAATATCAAAACATTTACAAAAACAGGACAGGATGGTTCCAGTAGGTGTCCAAAATAAAACCCTGGATGACTTTCCAGTGGAAGAAAAGGCATGAGAACTACCTGATAGGGAATTCAAATCTCTAATACTCAGAATTATCCAAGAGTTGAAGCAAAAAGAAGACAAAAATGAGGAAAAAATGGACAAATTCATGGAAAAGGCAGACAGATTTATGGAAAATACAGACAAAAAAATTGGAAGAATTAAGGAAAATAATGCAGGAACAAAATGCCAAAATAAATTCACAACTAGAAATTATACAAAGACAAGAATTAGAAATCCAAAAGATAAACAAGATTTCAGAAATGGACAGTGACACAGAAGGGCTGAGGAGCAGATTTGAAATGGTGAAAGACAGGATCAGTGGAATTGAAGACAAACACTTGGATACAACTCTTTCAGGAAAACTCAGAAAAAAGAAGGAACAAAAATGAAGAGACCCTGAGAATTATGTGGGATACAATCAAAAGCAAAAATTTTCGAGTGATCGGAGTTCCGGAACAGGGGTAGAAAACAGAAGAAATGGGGGATCATTGAAGAATTGCTGACAGAAAACTTCCCCAATATCATGAAAGATTAAAAGCTGATCATCCAAGAATCTCAACAAACCCCATATAGGATAGACCCCAAAAGAAAATCACCAAGGCATATCATAATCACACTCACTAAAACCAAAGACAGACAAAAAATCCTGAGAGCAGCTCAAGAAAAACAAAAAGTCACAGACAGAGGAGAAACAATAAAACTAAGCTTGGATTATTCGTCAGAAACCATGCAGGCAAGAAGGCAATGGGATTACATATATAAAACCTTGAAAGAAAAAAATTGCCAGCCAAAAATAATATATCCTGCAAAACTCTCGTTAAAATATGATGGTAAAATTAGGTCATTTCCAGATAAACAGAAATTAAGGGATATGTAAAAACCAAACCAAACTTATGAGACTTATTAAAGGAAGTTCTTCGATCTGAGAACAAACAATATCAGACCACGGGCTGAATATAGGAAACAGGATTGTACTAGCCAGATACCAACCTAGGAAATGAACTCTTAAGGACTATGCAAAACCAAAAGAATTACAAAAGGGAACCAGAGAGGTTAATCTGTAAATGACAAGAGCATCAGAACAATAAAAGAGGGAATAAATGGTGTAGATACAGAACCTTCTAATGTAGAAGAAGTCAAGTGATACCAAGTAATAATAGACTGGTTCAAATATAGGAAGAGAAGGGTAAATTTCAAGGTAACCACAAAGAAAATTAACAATCCTACTCATCAAAATAAAGAAGAAAAACATAAAGTCTCAGTAAAAACAAAAGAAATGAAAAAAAAAATCCACAATCAAAAGGAACTCAGCACAGGAGAGTAAGAGGAACAAAACTGGAGGACATTATGCTGAGTAAAATAAGTCAATCACAAAAGGACAAATATTGAATGAGACCTCTACTGCATAACTCATGTAAAAGTTCACACACAAAAAAGGAACAATCTTTGTTGGTTACGAGGGATGGGAGGAGTAGGGGGGAACTAAATAGATAAGTGGTAACTTTGGTGAAGGGTAAGACAGTACACATTACTGGGGAAGCCAGCACAACTTGTACAAGGAAAGGTCATGGAAGCACCATAGATACTTCCAAACTCCCTGAGGGACTGAATTGTTGGGCAGAGGGCTGTGGGGACGATGGTCTCAGGGAACATCTAGCTCAACTGGCATAACACAGTTTATAAAGACAATGTTCTACATTCTACCTTGGTGAGGAGCGTCTGGGGTCTTAAAAGCCTGTGAGCTGCCAGCTAAGATACTCCACTGGTCTCACGCCTTCGGGAACAAGGGAGAATGAAGAGAACAAGATACAAGGAAAAGATTAGTCCAAAGGACTAATGGACACATCTAGCATGGACTCCACCAGACTGAGTCCAATACAGCTAGATGGTGCCCGGCTACCACCACTGACTGCTCTGACTGGGATCACAACAGAGGGTCCTGGACAGAGCTGGAAAAGGATGCAGAACAGAATTCTAACTCACAGAAAAGACCAGATTTACCAGCCTGACAGACTTGAGAAACTTTGAGAGTATGGCCCCCGGACATCCTTTTAGCTCAGTGGTGGAGTCACTCCAGAAGTTCCCCATTCATTCAGCCAGGGATTGGATAGCCTCATAAAACAGAACAGGACTAATGAGGCACAGCAGTCCAGGGACGAGGACTAGAAGGCAGGATGGGACAGGAAAGCTGGTGATAGGGCACCCAAGTTTGAGAAAGCACAGTGTTGATGTGTCATGGGGTTGCTAACCATTGTCATAGGGCAATATGTGTACTAACTGTTTAATGAGAAACTATTTGTTCTGCAAACCTTCATCTAAGTACAAAAAAAGAAAAGAATTATCTATGCGAGATCAAATTGACAACAGCAACTCAAAAGGTTTGATGGGAAGCCTAGGGGACAGTGAGTGGAAGATAATGGTGATGGAATAATCTGGAAAAGGATAGTGAGAATAGCAGCACAACTGGAAGAATGTAGTCAATGTCACTGAATTGTACATGTAGAAACTTTTAAAATGACGTAGCTTTGGCTATGTATGTTTTCACCAAAAAAAAAAGTCCTCAAGGTCAAGAAGGGAGATTGTTGACGTGTCATGGGGTTGTTAACCAATGTCATAAAACAATATGTGTACTGACTGTTTAATGAGAAACTATTTTTTCTGTAAACCTTCATCTAAAGTACAATAAAAAAATTAAAAAAAAAAGAACAGTTGACATTGAGTTGATTCCAACTCATGGCAACCCCATGTGTGTGTGAGTAGAACTACCCTCCATAGTGTTTTTATGGCTGTGACCTTTCCGAAGCAGATCACAAGGTGCATCTGGGTGGATTCAAACCGTCAACGTTTCAGTTAGTAGCTGAGTATTTAACCATTAGCACCACCCAGGCATGGTAAGAAATGGGCAAGTTGAATTTACAACCTACATATTTCAGGACAAAAAGTAGTATTTTAAATGTTTTCAGGATTTACATAAAAACATAACTTTATTGGTCTTCTTAAGTACTATGAAGAAATTGCAAAACATTTTGAAGTAAGTATTACTTCTACAATTTTCCCTAGGATATTATATCTAGAAAAGTTTATTGACAGAAAAGTAATATAGTGCATAGCATCAGGGTGTTTTTGACTGGATCTTGTTGCTCAGGGCCTTGTCAATATGAAATAAACTCCCCCAAAATGTATTTATACTACCTAAGTAAGAGTGGAACCCTGGTAGCATAGTGGTTAAGTGCTACAGCTGCTAACCAAAAGGCCAGCAGTTCAAATCCACCAGTTGCTCCTTGGAAACCATATGTGACTAATTTGAGAATAAGTCTTATGTGTCAAAAGTTACTTTCCCCCCTTTAGGTTCATGAACATAAAATTTTTATTTCTATCTATCCAAGAATCAAACCGCTAAAGAAATAAAAAATTATATAATCTATGAACATGTTTCAAGGCAAGTAAGGAAATTTGATTTGGTGAGGCAGTTTTGCCCCTCAGAGACATTTCTGATTTTCATAATGGGGCAGGGGGCTGGGAAGCTATTAGTATCTAGTGGTAGAATTCAGGAACGCTATCCTGCATAGCGCAGTCAGTCCCTTTCAACAGCAACAAAAATTATCCAGTCCAAAATGTTAATAATGTCAAGGTTGAGAAACCCTGACACAAATTAAAAATATGATACCATGCAATATTTTCTTGAATTTCTTCAAGAACTCAAGAATGAAATATTTTCCTAGCACAGGCACTTCATGTAACTACAGATCTAATTTACCAATTCAGGTTAAATCATCTCTTTGCTTTCCTCTATTTGTAACCACATCAATTGCTTATCCTGCAGCCCCTCAGTTTGGTGCCTATCAGCCTCCAGCATACACAATGATCCTACACAGGGTGTCATTTACCCGCAGTAAGTAATTGTTCTTCATTTCACTCTGTTAAGAAGCAGTCGTCCTTATTGATTTTGGTTTGGACCTGAAGCATCACTACAATTTTTTTTTCCAACAACCTGAATCTGCTCCTACTGATCAACTAATGCAGCCCTTCTAGCAAAATCTGCTGCACCAAAGACACAGAACAAGGAAAGAGTACATAGGAAATAAAATGTTACTATAGGAAGGAGGAGCCCTGGTGGTGCAGTGGTTAAGAGTTAAGCTGTTAAGCAAAAGGTCAGCAGTTCAAGTACAAAAGCTGCTTCTTGGAATTCCTATGGGGCGGTTCTACTCTGTCCTATAGGGTCACTATGAGTCGGAATTGACTAGAAGGCAACAGGTAACGGGTATAACCCAGGCCATGCCATGATATTTTCAATTGCCTCATATGCATGCAAAAACTGCATATAAGGAATAAGGAAGATCAAAAAAGGATTGATGCCTTTGAATTATGCTGTTGATGAAGAATATTGAATATACATACCATGGACTGTCAGAAGAACAAACAAATCTGTCTTGGAAGAAGTACAGCCAGAATGCTCCTTAGAAGCTAGGATGGCAAGACATTGTTTCACGTACCTTGGACATTTTATTAGAAGAGACCAGTCCCTGGAAAAGGACATCATGCTTGGTAAAGTAAAGGGTCAGCCAAAAAGAGGAAGACCCTCAATGAAATGGACTGATACAGTGGCTCCAACAACGGGCTCAAACATAGCAACAATTATGAGGATGATGCAGGACGTGGCACTGTTTCGTTCTGTTGTACACAGGGTCACAATGAGTGGGAACTAACTCAACGGCACCTAACAACAACAACATGGGAAGGATCCAGAGAACTGGTGCTTGCTCATCTAATACAACCACTATTGAAACAGACTTAAAAGAAACAAATCAGAAGAACCTGCAGTTGTTATGTTTCCTTTTATTCCCTACCTACTTATTACTTGTAATATAATTATGTGGCTAAACGTATTTGCCTTTATACAAATGCACACAAGTTCTGTTGATGAAGGAAGTCCTTACCTTTGGATAAGTTTCTCTTTGGCTATAAGTGTTAACATTTAGGTGGTAAAACATACCAAAGGTCCCTAGGTGGCACAAACGGTTTGCACTGGACTACTAACTTAAGAAGCCCTGGTGGCACAGTGATTCAGAGCTCGGCTGCTAACAAAAAGGTCGGCAGTTCAAATCCACCAGCTGCTCCTTGGAAACCCTATGGGGGTAGTTCTGCTCTGTCCTATAGGGTCACTATGAGTTACCCTCCATTCAACAGCAATGGGCAGGTGTGACTAACCTAAACGTTGGAGGTTCAAACCCAGCCAGCAGCACTGTGAAAGAAAGGCGGAGATCCACTTCCATAAAGATTACAGCCAAGAAGACCCTAGAGAACAGTTCTACTCTGTAATACACAGGGTTGCCGTAAGTTGGAAGCAACTTGACAACAAAGGGTTTAGTGTTTTGTTTGTTTATTTATTTATGTTGGTTTAGAACATACCAGTTAAGAATTTGAGCCCTGAGACAGACAGTTTTTTATTTGTATCCTATCTTAAGTCATTTACAGGCTGTATGATATTGGGTAAATAGCATCTCTAAACTTTGTTTTCCTAACTGTAAAATGGGGATGTACGGTTGTCACAAAAGGATGATAATGTGGTTAGTGAAAAGATGTGAGTAAATGAAAATAAATCATCTCTAATATAGTAAAGGATATGAAACCCAATTGTCAAGAAGACAATTGTTCAAAATGAGAGACAACAATGTTGACTACCAGGGAGGTGCAGACTACCCAGTTCCCAAGTCTCCTGAATGAGGCACTAGCATCTTTGCTTTGTCATTCTCACATGGGTTTTCGTATAGTCTCTTCTTACTCCACTGTTGAAGGTTCAAGCAATGTGCCTGTCTGTCCACCAGGTACAAGTCACTGATGCAAAACATTCCAGGCTATCCCTGAAGTTTTACAAGAAGACCAGATAAATTATAGGTCAATTTTTCAGCCACAACATCTCTTATCACACTGAGGCATCAGGCTTTGCTTAGGTCATCCCCAGGTTTATAAAGCGGATAATAAAATACCTCAGATACTATATGCAATGTGCTTAGCACAGTGCCTGGCAAGTATTAAAAACATGAAGATTATTGTTGATAAGAATGTCAGCATCAGGAGCAGGAACATCATGTTGACAACAAAAATAAGGATACCTAATCTTTCACCAAAATAAAATTTTCATGACTATGTTAAGTCCTGGCTAATAAAATATAACTAGGTCAGAAATATAATAGATTATATATGCAGCATTATAATCAAAATCATTTCATTTTTCTTCACCTTGCTCTGCAGTAACTTGCAGTCAGTCACTGCTATCCGCAAGCTGATAACTCTCTTCCTGTAACAAGGAGCTTTTTCCATTATTCCCAAATGTGCAAATATATCCAGCAAATTTAGCCAAAGTTATGACTTCGATCCCTCATCATTGTGTCAATATGAAGCTTGGAACTCATCACATTACTTTGGAGCTAAAGTAAAGTATCACTCCTCCATTAAAATGAAAAGTGTTCTGAAACATATATTTTTTTCTTACCATTTATTATGTGTTAAAGTTCAAATTATGTTGTAATTTATACAGGAAAAGTAAAAACAACCTTTTCATGACAATGATATTCACTTGTCATGGTTAAGCCTACACATGCTATATTTCTACTTTATGTTCTGCACATGGAGTATCAGCCAATGGAGAGAAGGTAGTTCAGTTTCTCTGTTCTTTATTAAGACTACATAGGGTTTAAGAAAGTTCAAGTTATTTAACTGCTCTTGATGTATGGACTAGCCTTGTGCTAATCTCTTCTTTCCAGAAGTCACTCTGGTATACTCTAACATATTCTTTGAGAAACTACTTTCCCTCTCCTTCAAATTTTCATTCATAACGTTGCAGTTAAAAATGTCTGTTGCTGATGTTTTCATGCCATACCATTTCATATCATAAGTTATTTGAGAGGAAGGACCATGCTTCCTTTTTTGGAAGTATTCCAAACCACTAGTAGAGAGCTATATATCCTCAATGTGCTCAAAACAAAAATACCAGAAAAGAAAAGGATGATCAAGGAAGCAATTGTACATTATGGTGGGGAACCATGCTGCAGGAAACATTTTAGGCATATCTTTATAATTGGCTTTTAACCATGTAGCATTCACTGATTTGTCTGATGCATATTGTTCAAATCATATAGATAGATAAATAGATACAGATATAGATGGATGATGGATAACTAAATGGGCAGACAGATCGATATACACACATACATATACATATATAGTACAACCACTAGTGGGCATTTATGTATGTGTAATTCATTAGTATATCAAACATATAACAGAATAGACACAGTTCACCTTATCTTCAAGTTTCTATTAACCTATGTATTTATAGCCAGCTATAAAATAATCCATGTTGCTAACACCACAGGAAAAAAAGGACACTTTTCAGAGAATATGAAAAAAATAAGAAAATATTTCCAAAAACTGTGGGAAAATAATATAGAGTAACCATATGTTAATCATCAGGATGCAGTGTTTTTCATAAAGCTAAAGTTACCTTATGACTCAGTTGATTGATTAAAAAATAATAATAGGTTAATGTGATAATGCAAGAAGCAGACCAGCCATCCATTTCTTGGTATCAGTGGTTTTTAAACTTCAGTGGGTCTAAGAATCACCCTGGGTGCTAGTCAAAATTGCAAAACTTTCACCTGCAGGAAATCTGAAACATTAGATCTGGTGTAGTGGGGCCTAGAGTCTGCATTTTTAACAAAATTTCCAGCAATTATGATATATTTATTGATTAAATATTTTTCTGAGTATTTATTACACTTAAGATAATTTTGGCTTAATTTTCAAAATCATATTAAAAATAGCAGGTTTCAAGAACTTTGAAGGATTGGAAATTTTACTCTGCATACAAATTAACAATTTAACCCACCATAATTTCATGGGTACCAACTGAAGACTTGAGATTCTGGGGTCAAGACAAAGAAACATTACTACTCACAGACAGCAGTTAGCATAAGCTTTATGTGTACGTTAGTTCCCCTTGCTCCTATGTCCTAAGGGGAAGATGCAAGAAGCCTAGGTGGAAGCTGCACACACAGTAAGTTTGCATCATAGTAGGAGCTTCAATCTTTTAAAGAAGCTTCTTGTAAACCTGGCCAATCTGCAGTTTTTACTATCAGTGAACCTTAGACATTTAACAGAATGTCCAATAGTTTCTTTTTTATTATAAATCAAAAGAGCCACCTGTAATTTCCAACTCATGATTTTGCATTAGACAAATAAATGTGTTTACCAAAATGTATGCACATGGTAAGAGACAAAATACTAATTATTGCTTAACACATTTGAAGTCTTCTTGTTATGGCACTATGCTTAAAAGCAGTATGTTCCTAAAGGGAAAGGTAGCAGAACCTGCTGGTTCAATTGCGTAGAGACTTAAAGCATTTTGAATGAAACGCAATATTCAAATACTCTCAAGTGTCACTTAAAGAAGTGCTGGATCAAAAATACATTGAAGATATTTCTGCAGCTCCCTTAGAAGGTCCTTAAACTTAGTTAGATATTGTACCTTTTTTGATATTTAATGCAATTTGATAATCTCATTGATCTAATACTATTCACTGGAATTAATGTTACTCCTCCTCTGATAAAATATACTATCATAGAGTGAATGGTGACTTCTGAGGCATGTTTCTCTCTTCCTTGTAGGAAAAGTTATTGAATCTTCAAGAAGATTTCTCTGAAAAGTAATTTTAGTATGGTTTAGACTTTTTAGTAGTTAACCATCCTAGAATTTCAGGGGTGGGGGATACTGGCATCCCTCCCTTTCTTATTCTAGTGATTTTCAAATACCATATATACCCTATCTTTCTCTGTGCCCCTAAGACTTGAAGCTTAGCATAAACACAATCATTAGAGTCTCCCCAGTGAGATACTCACAAACCTACTGAACTTAGAGCTAATTTAAAAAACTCAGTTCTGACTCATACTGACCCTATAAGACAGAGTAGAACTGCCCCATAGGGTTTTCAAGGTTGTCCATCTTTATGGAAACAGACTGCCACATCTTTTCCCATGGAGTGGATGGTGGGTTTGAACCACTGACCTTCTGGTTAGCAGCCAAGTGCTTAACCACTGCACCACCAAAGCTAACTCATTGATCTACAAATGCAAGCAGATTGTCTAGGTAGATAATCACATTTTGGAAATAGGTATGAAGACCTGGCATAAATATCAGATTACTACAGTTCACTCAAACATGCTTTTACCAGTCTCAGAATTTGTTGAAGAACTTATCCAGTAAAGTGATCTGAAAAGTTCCATCCTAAATAACAAAATTGTGACTTGTCTTATCACACCTATATATACTGAGATTGACATGAACTTCTTAAGCAATTTAGCAATATTTTTTTTGAAACCTCATTTCAATGTTCTTTATCCTCACTCAAATCCTCGACTTTTTCATGTACATTGGCTTATAACCATATTAATAACATATCATATCCTGAAAAATTCATCTTGTCAAATCTTTCCTTTTTAAAATGTTTAAATAAAAACTGTTTTAACGTCATTTCAAATGACAAACATTTACAATTTCAAAGTCATTTTGTTATGAGCTATTATTTAAGCACAATCTAAAACACTTTGCGTCGCACATCCTTCCATGAAAATAGTTACGCTAAACAATGCACACTCTCATGATTACTTTGTGACCCTCAGCACATAAAGCCCGTGACAGGAGATAGGTGTAAAATTTGTGGTACTGAAATAGGGATTCTTCTCTATAATTCACTCAGAAGCAAAAGGTCACTGGAATTTAAATACTGTAAATTGATTACTGAGTCAAAAATATACCTGTAGGTCCCACATTCTAGTCACTCCTCAAAACATGGCAATACTCATTTGTCTTCACCAGTTCATTAAATTAACTCACAATGGCCTCATACATCTCAGAAATATTTGGTAATGGTGATCACACTATCCTTCTTCAGTTGACTTTCTTCTTGCCTTCCATGAAACCACACTCTCCTGGTATTGATTCTGACTCTCTGGCAGATGTTTTCTTATGGAGCCTTCTCATCCTTCCATGTTTACTTAACTTTCACAAACAGATAACTCCAACATCTATATTATTAGACACAGACCTCTTACCTAAGCTTCAGACGCATATGTTGTTGTTTGCCTGAAAATCTGCATATGAATGTCACAAATCCCTCAACTTCAAGAGGGGTCATTTTCTTCTCCCTCAGTGGCTCCTATCCCTGCATTTCTTACTTTATCAGCTCAATGACATCATCTTCCCCGGTTCTAAAGTCACAATACTGAGAGTTGTCTTTGACTTCCCATTCCTCACCCAACATATCCATTCAATTATCTAACCAGTCTAACACTTTCCATTGCTTTGGCCTCTACCACTGCCCAGACCATGATCACTGATAGCTACAAATGTTATTCCTGCTTCCGTCCTTGGCCCCTTGGATTCACTCCCTTATCTCCAGTGCATCCTAATACTTCTTGGAAAATTATTTTAATCAAAGCTCTCCATTGCCCTCACATTAAAGATCAAACTTCTTAGCGTGGTTTTACTGCCCTTTAACTTCTTTTCAGCCTCCTTTGTCATTTCTACTATTATTACTTTTTTTTTTTTTGTATTCTGCATTTCAGCAATGCCAATTTTCTTTTATTTCCCAAACCACAGTATGTTCTCTCTGCTAGCAATAATCTTGATTTCTCCTTCAGTTGGTTAACTTCTACATATTCTTCAAATTTCAGCCTAAGCATCACTTCTTCCCTAACCTCTAAATCCATGTCAATTGTCCCTGCTAAGGGCTCTCATGGAACACCATAATACAAACCTGGAACTCATCTCACCATATGGAAATTTTGTATCTGCTCTTTTGAATCTTCAACCAGATCACAGAACCCATGAGAAGAGCAACTGTGCTTGTATTATGTAGTTACATTCTCACTGCCAAGCACAATGCCTGATACATGGTAGATACTCTGAAAATATTTAATGAATGATAGTATATTAGTTCACTATGCCAGGAATAGTGTGGCAAAAATAATATAAATAATGTAAAAAACATTACTATCATGTAGGATATTTATCTATCCTTAGGCGTTCAGATAACAAAGTTATCTGAAAAGAAGTTGGAATATGAAAAGAGATGTCATAATATATGGTCACTATTTTTATCCACTAAACTTGGCAAATTACTCCAAGAATGAGGTTAATGGTATCGTTATCTATACATATCACTCCCATTGGCAAGGCTCTGGGGCTACTTTAACTGTTTTGATCACAGAAGTCCCAGATGTTCAGTATCTGTGCACTCATTCTAAAAGCACTGCTTTATTTGCTTTATGGTGTTAAAAGTTATTTAGAATATCAAGTGTATTCTAACCTTGGTTCTTTAAGGACAATTATTTAAAACATAAACCATATGAAATCAGCTTTCCACATTTTAAAACAATATCAACAATCAATTTAAAAAAAAATAAACATCTAGCACTGGGAGAGGTTGGGGAGGCTTTGCTGTCTCCCGGAGTTAGGAAAAAAATGGACATCCTAGATAGCCCAAGATCACAGATATACACCTGTCTCAAACCATGGGATTACTCATCCCTTCATTCCCTGCTCTCCCCTTCCCCTTATTCCTACCCTACACACTTTCCTAGTTAAACAAATATATATATATACACATAAACACACGCACACCGAAGAGCCTGGGTGGTGCGAGTAGTTTGTGACCAGCTGCTAACCTAAAGGTTGAATCCACCCAGCAGCTCTCCAGAACAAAGGCCTGGTAAAATGCTTCTGTAATGATTACAGCCAGGTAAACTCTATCACACATGGAATCATGGAGTTGCCATGAGTCAGGGGCCAACCTGAGGGCAGCTAACACACACACACACACACATACACACACACACACATATCGATGTCATCTGAATTGTAGATTCTATAGTGATTCCCCCTGTGAAACTGTTGTGGAGAGGAATCAAGAAGTGAATAAGCATCTGGTTCTAAGCGACAGCAGCTTAAACCAGAGAAGGCTGAACAGTATGTGCCCTAGTTCAAAACTTGTAGAAATTGTCTCTAAACTCTTCGAGTAATCATTTTAATACTTAAAGCAACCTTTCCTGTCATGACTGTCTTTCTTATTTCTAAACTCATTACTGCACAGCAGAGTTTAAGCTCATTTTCTCCTGTTCTGTCAGCACAGTTGAAAGACATTTTATCATCATTTACTGTCTAAAGGTCCTTTCTTCAGTTTGTATTTATAGAATTGAATATTTTTTTTACTTTTGCCTTCTCCAGAATGAACAATCTAATTCTTCTAGTTATTTTTCTTTGATATTTTTCACCCCTTTAATTATCTTTAATTGTAACTCTTTATCTTGTTCATATTCTTATTTGTTTGAGTGACATTCAAAATAATGAGTCTGTTTGCTGTACTTTTCCTTATATATTAAATGTGTTCTTTAAATTTTGTTGCATTAATAGCTTGTATTTCCAGATTAGCTTGCTATCTAAACCAAGGTCTTTTAAAAATGTTTTAATACTAATGTTTCTCTATCTTGTAGATTTTTTTTTCCTCAAGTACCTTATACTTATGTCCTTTACCTGTTTGCTTCAATTACCAAATGTTCCAAAGTTAATACCTTTTCAAATTACTAGGTAATGTTTTCTCATATGTACTGTCTTATCTGGAAATGAGAGCTTCTAAAGTGTTACCCTGTGACTGGGTTGGCGATACAGTTTATCTCAAATATCTTAAATGTAAGTATTTGCTGAGTGTAGTCATCTATGACATTGTTAGTGATTTTCTGGATCACTGTGCAGAGAAATATGAGGATGTGTCAGGCTCATCAGGATATTGTGATTGAATTCAATAATAGTGTCTGTGGTATGGTCTCTTCTTTCTCAGATATATCCTTGCTGAATTTTGTGAGTCAATCTTACACTTTGATCTATCATAATCAGTCTATCTACCTATCTGTCTGCATATCTATTTGTCCATCTAGCTATTTATCTAGCTATCTATCCATATATCAATTTCTCTCTACTTACCCTACATTTTCCTCGCTTTACCAAAGCATTCACACTATCACTAGAGATTAATGTACACCTTATTGACTCACTTTACTATCCTGCTATTTAGTATCCTGATCATTTACGACTACTCACAAATTCAAAGAGTGATAAATTTTAAGTTAATTTGATGTGATTAAATATAAAGAAATGAGGGATGGCTCATAATTTTGGTTTATTTATAAGTGAGCTGACATCTCCTCATATAATGACAGCAGGGTTCTCTGGTTCTCTGTCACGTTTCGTACCACAGACATAAGAGTTAAGTCTTTTTTCTACTTCAATAAGAACTCACAAATTTCTAGTGTTTTGTTTTTAATTTCTTTAAAGGGAAATATATTTAAAATTTATTGAGATACTCTTGATGGCAGAGACTATATCTTATTCATAACTGAATCTTTAGTGCCTGGAGCAAAATTAGTACTTAATAATCATCAAAGGGATGAAAGAATTAAATGAATGAGCTACGAATGCTGTTATTGATGTAAGAATTTAGCAATATTTTATCAGAAAATCAATTCTGTGAATATTTGCATAATAAATGTCCATCTCCAGTGCCATGATTTTACATAAAGGAGTCTAAGTTTACTGTGTAAAAAAATTAAATTGAATATTTAAGAAAATTTATGTTGTATATTTAAAATGTTATTTAGACCTCATAGTTTGCCTCCTGTATTTTCTGCTTGATATATGCAATAGCACTGGACCCACTCTACAATAATAAAAGATTGAAATCAAATATAACTTCAAAATACTATACTTCTAAGGGCATTGGAAGGAATTTTTTTATATTATTTTACTCATATACTACATATTTGGGAAGGCAAAAATGTAAAATAAGAACTCATATATACTTCTGAGGTAAAATTATATTTTTCAAATATCTTTTTTGTGAGACAAAGAACTCGATTTGACCTTTGTCGTTAGTTTCTGAAAAATAACCATTGAAATTTCCCGAGCAATCAGGTGTCTTTGTCTTCTGAAACAGCCAGGCAGCGCTTTAAAATGTATTCTGAGTGGGGGCCACAAACATCACACCTGGTCAACTGCTAACCTCAGGAAGGGTTGAAGCATTATTTCAATGATGCATATTCAATAATTCAATCAATCGTGACTATGTAATGAGGCCCTCATCCTGACTATCAGATGAGGCCAGTAAATGGTCCTGAACATGGAAGAAGCTGGGACTTCTTGGATTGGTGAGAGCAACTGCTCTGGGAGGGTGGTATGTCCCTGGAGAAAACTGAAAGCCTTGATCAAGGACCTCTTCCAAATTCTCTCTTGTGTATCTCTTTGTTTGTATCCTCACTGGTTATAATAAGTGGGTTATTGTAATTGTTGTTACGTGCTGTTGAGTCTGTTCTGACTCATAGGACCCTATGTATAACCGAATAAAACATTGCGCGAGACTGTGCTATCCTCACAATCATTGCTATGTTTGAGCTCATTGTTGCAACCACTGTGTCAACCCATCTCATTGAGGGTCTCCATCATTTTTGCTGACCCTCTACCTTACCAAGCAAGATGTCCTTCTCTAAAGAATGGTCCCTTCTGATAACATGTCCACAGTATGTGAGACAAAGTCTCGCCAACCTCACTTCCAGGGAGCACTCTGGCTGTATTTCTCCCCAGACAGACTTGTTCGTTCTTCTGGCAGTCCTTGGTATATTCAATATTCTTCACCAACATCATAATTCAAAGGCATCAATGCTTCTTCAGTCTTCCTTATTCATTGTCCAGCTTTCACATGCATATGAGGTGACTGAAACCATGGCTTGGGTCAGGCACACCTCAATACTCAAAGTGACATCTTTGCTTTTTAACACTTTAAAGAGGTCTTTTGCAGCAGATTTGCTCAGTGCAATGCATCCTTTGATTTCTTGACTGCTGCTTCCATGGGTGTTGATTGTGGATCCAAGTAAAATGAAATCCTTGACAACTTCAGTCTTTTCTCCATTTGTTTTGATGTTGTTTATTGGTCCAGTTGTGAAGATTTTTGTTTTCTTTATGTTGAGGTGTAATCCATACTGAAGGCTGTGGACTTTGATCTTCATCAACAAGTGCTTCAAGTCGTCTTCACTTTCAGCAAGCAAGGATGTGTCATCTGCATACTGTAGTTGTTAATGAGTCTTCCTCCAGTCCTGATGCCTCAGACTTGATCATATAGTCCAGTTTCTCAGATTATTTGCTCAGGTTGAAGATTGAATAAGTATGGTGAAAGGATACAATCCTACCACACATATTTCTTGATTTTAAACCATGCATTATCCTCTTACTCTGTTCAAATGACTGCCTCCTGGTATATGTATAGGTTCTGAATAAGCACAATTAAGTGTTCTGGGATTCCCATTTTTCACAATGTTATCCATAATTTGTTATGATCCACACAGTTGAATGCCTTTGCATAGTCAATAGAACACAGGTAAACATTTTTCTGGTATTCTATGCTTTCAGCCAAGATCCACCTGACATCAGCAATGATATCCCTCATTACAAGTCCTCTGTTTTGAATTGCTGGCAGTTCCCTGTTGATATACTGCTACAACCATTTTTGAATTGTCTTAAGCAAAATTTTACTTGCGTGTGATATTAATGGTGTTGTTCGATAATTTCTGCACTCTGTTGGATCACTTTTCTTTGGAATGGGCACAAATATGGATCTCTACCAGCCAGTTGGCCAGGTAGCTGTCTTGCAAATTTCTTGGTGTAGACAAGTGAGCATTTACAGTGTTGTACTTGCACTTGTTTTTTGAAACATCTCAATTGGTATTCCATCAATTCCTGGAGCCTTGTCTTTCACCAGTGCCTTCAGTGCAGCTTGGACTTCTTCCTTCAATACCATCAGTTCTTCATCATAGGCTACCACCTGGAACGGTTGAACTTCAACCAATTCTTTTTGGTACAGTGACCGTCTGTATTCTTTCCATCTTATTTTTATGCTTCCTGCTTTGTTCAATAACTTGCCCATAGAATCCTTCAAAACTGCAACTCGAGGCTTGATTTTTCCTTCAGTTCTTTCAGCTTGAGAAATGCCAAGCATGTTCTTCCCTTTTGGTTTTCTAATTCCAGGTCTTTGAATGTTTCATTATAATACTTTACTTTGTCTTCTCAAGCCACCCTTTGAAATTTTCTGTTTAGCTCTTTTACTTGTGGGATGACATCCAGGACATCATACGTGAAGAAAGCAAAAGGTCATTAAAAACACAGGAAAGAAAGGAAAAACTAAAATGGATGTCAGAAGAGACTCTGAAACTTGCTCCTGAATGCGGCATAGCTAAAAGTAATGAAAGAAATGATGAAGTAAACAAATAGGTGGGTAACTGTAAGTATAGACAATTTCTGTGAATTTTGTGAACTGTTCCAAGAAATTAATAATACTACAGTGGAAAGCCAGCAGGAGCCGGCATTTTCCTATCTGTCAGTCTGAAGAACAGGGTCCTTCTAACTTGAGAACTTTCACGCAGCTCTAGGTGGCTGTGGGTCTGAGCAGGGGCAGATTACCCAAAAAGCAAGGTAAGCACAAGTGTTCTTGTGCTTACTGACTAGTCTGTATTGAACAATTTTACATGAGTCTCACCACACCTTTGCTATTAATCAAAATGTGATATTAATGATACTGTTTTATAATTTCCACATTCTGTTTAATTGCCGTTCTTTGGAATGGGCGCAAATATGGATCTCTTCCAGTTGGTTGGCTAGGTAACCATCTTCCAAATTTCTTGATGTAGAGGAATAAACATTTCCAGCATTTCACTTATTTAAGTACTGCAATTAGTATTTCATCAATTCCTGGAGCCTTGTTTTCTGTCAATGCCTTCAGTGTGGCTTATACTTCTTTCTTCAGTATCAGCAGTTCTTGATCATATGCTACTTCCTGAAATGGTTGAATGTTGAATGATTCCTTTTGGTACAATGATTCTGTGTATTCCTTCCATTTTCTTTAAATGCTTTCTGCATCATTCGATTTTTTTGCCCATAGAATTCGTCCAGATTGCAGCTGAGTCTTACAATTTCTCTTCAGTTCTTACAGCTTGAGGGATTCCAATCATGTTCTTTCTTTTTGGTTTTCTAACTCCAGATCTTTGCACATTTCATTTAATACTTTACCTTGTGTTACAGGTACAAAATGTCTCTTATAATATTTTTGTTTCTTTTGAGTTCCTCCTGAGGCAGCAAGACAAAAATTTCATGGGTCAGAGCTGAAGCACTCAAGATGAAAGACTTTGCAATGTACTACCATTGAATTATCATTTGATGAGGTTACAATTCCAAAGAAGAGATCATTTATACACAGCAGGTCTTTTCTTTGCATATTAATGAAATGTTTCATCCCTGAAAATGAACTTCTTTCTTTTCAGTATGCTGACAAAAATAATGGTTTACAAGCATTAACTTTTATAATTATATCTTGGAATAAAAATGTAGCCAAAAGAGAGAGAGGGAACAAAAAGGTTTATTTTGACAAATTGCAATGAAACAGGGAATTCTGATATTGACATCAAAATAAGTTTTTTTTTCTTTCCTTTGTTTAGTGTACAGATATAGAAGGAATATTTGAAGATAAAAATGCCAATTTATAATTTTTTTAATACACTATGGAGCTTGTAATTCAAATACTTGTCCAAATGGCTAAACCACCCCTAAATTTTATGTTAAGAAAGAATTTAGCATGTCTATAGTCCCATAACATTTTATTCAGTGGATCTGAGTAAGTACCTAAGGTTCATTAGCTGATCTCTGTAACACATAATTAGAGGCCCCCTAAATGTTATCATTTATTAATTTATTTATGATGTTGTTAGATGCCATGGAGTCAATTTTTACTCAGAGTGACCTCATGTGACAGAATAAAACTGCCCCAAAGGGTTTTCTAAACTGTAATCTTTATGGGGACAGATCACCAGGTCTTTCTCCCAGGAAGCTGCTGGGTGAGTTTGAATCACCAACCTTTTCGTTAACAGCCAAGTGCTTAACTGTTGCACCACCAGGGCTCCTTATTTATACTTTTATTATTTAATTCAACAAAAATTTTCAAATATCTATTATGTGCCAGGCATCATTCTAAGCCTTGAAAACACAGAAAGAACAAGACACGCACTGCCCCATCTTGAAGGAGTTTACATTCTTGTAGGTTGAAATAGATAATAAATAATAAATCAAGTATTTGAACGAGAGAATTACATCAAATGATAATTTGCGGTGATGTGATTAAGAATGAGAGGATTGGTGGTTTACTTCCTTACACTCAGAGTTCAAAGGTTTTTTTAAGGAAGTTTGTTTGAAATGAGACCGATATGACAAAAAGGCACTGGTTTGCTTTTCAGACTGGATGACCTATAAGTGGAATGTTCAAGACAGTGGACATAGCAAGTAAAAGGCTTAATGAAGAATCAGTTTGGGATATTAAAAAAGCAATAATTCCTCCAAACTGATGAAATACATAAATCATGTGAGACATATGATCACTTGTCAGAATTCCTAACACTGTAATTTAATTTTCAATTTTTTAAAATTTTTGTGAGATGTTGAAGCTAATAACGTAACATGCTGAATATCTTAGTATTTTTGTTGTGGATATAACTGCATCTTTTTATGTATGTGGCTATGATAATTACTTGCAATTTTATCAGAAATGGGAATCAAATTAGATATTTTTCACAAATAGATTTTTAATAGATTTGCTGATGGAAGTCAATATGATAACATCTATTTATTTGAAATATACTTTATAATGGTTTTTTTTTTTTAAATCTATCTATTCCACTATGTTTATGCTTCTCAAATTGAAAAACTCTTGCTTTGGGGGCTACTGATGATATTCTTCAGGATGCTTTGAAATCACAGGATAAATACAGTGAGTCACCCTGAAGCATAATTTTTTGTTTTCAAAATTTAGTGGAAACCCTATCATTATAACAAATTGCACATTATACACTATGGAATACAATGCAAAATATAAATGATTTTTAGAACAAGAGATTTCAAAGAAAGTTTATTTTTGTAATAGGCAATTTCTGGTTGTTTTCTTCCACCTCACTACCTGAAAGTTTCATTCTTTTCTATCAGTAAGGTTATTTAGCTAGAAAAGTTTGAGAAATACTGCCATTAGCAATGGATTCCTTTAATCTACAATTTACATTATTGATGTTTTCAAAGAATATTTAAAGATGAGGTAAAGATAGTTACTTGGGTTCTATTAGGCCTGCCTGTAAGTTTGAAGGTCCAAAATGTATACTTCTGAAGGATACACAGAGATGATCAGACTAATAAATGAAAAAAACAAAAACAAAACTGTTGTCATTGAGTTGATTCCGACTCATAGTGACCCTATAGGACAGGATAGAACTGCCCCATCGGGTTTCCAAGGCTGTAATCTTTACAGAAGCAGACTGCCACATCTTTCTCCCTCAGAGGGGCTGGTGGGTTCAAACCACCTATGCTTTGTTAGCAGCTGAGCATTTAATCACTGCCCCACCAGGGCTCTTTTGATCAGACTAATAGATCAAATTAATTTATCATACAGTAAAAAAAAAAACCAAAGCCAAACTCAACGCCATTGAATCAGTTCTGACTCATGGTGACCCCACCACGTTACAGAGTAGAACTGCTCCATGGGGTTTCTTTGGCTGTAACCTTTATAGAAGCAGATTGCCAGGTCTTTCTTCTGTGGTGCCTCTGGGTGTGTTTGAGCAGCCAACCTTTAGGTTAGTAGACAAGTACAGAGTGTTTGTGTCACCTGGGGGCTTTTATCACACAATATAGTATTAAAAAAAGAAAAAACAAACAGATCAATAATTTATCAATTTTCAATATCCAAACTCCCTATACTTTATTTAGTGTACTTCCTTGTCTAGTATAAATATATTGAGGTTCCTTGGAAGATAAGTAAGTAAAAAAAGGTTTGTTTGGAGGAATATGGTATTTGAGCAGTGGAGGTGAACACCCGTTGCTGTTGAGTTGATTCTGGCTTACAGCGACCCTATAGGACAGAGTAGAATTGCTCCATAATGTTTCCAAGGAGCAGCTGGTGTATTTGAACTGCAGATCATTTGGTTAGCAGCTGAGCTCTTAACAACTGTGCAGTCAGAGCTATAAAGGGTATTTCTCACTGGCCACTGTAAGGCCTCGTGTACTATCCATGTCCCACAGCAAAGAATACTCATTAATTGTTAACTCTTCAGTGCTCACAATGCCCAATTAAGCTTCTCTGAATCAGATATTTCCATGTCATCTACCCATTTATATTTCCTACTGGAATTCAAAATTATTGATATCACTGATCAGCCATTGTCCAGTTACCATACAGTCTGTCTTCTCCCTTTATAAGTTGAATAATTTAAACAGAATAATCTATGACTTGTATTTAGCCCAATGCCTGGCACATAATAACCAATCAATAATTAGTAGCTCATTAATTTTATTAATTGGAGTATCCTATACTGCTTAGACAAGAATACAGTGATGATACAGGATTCAGCCATGAAAAACTAATATTAATGGTACTTTTTTAAAGAAATGACCTAAATTTTGATGTTTGATATGGAAACAAAAGCTAACCAAAGAAGAGATATTTGGGACAAGAACAAATTTTATAACTTAGGACAGAAACTTATTTGAGACAAGGATTTCTTATTTAGAATCTGTGCTATCTGTGCTATCAAGCTACTTCAATTTGATATCCTTTTATATTTTAATTTTTTTCCTTATGTCTTATTTGGAGCACAGTAGAATAGCATTTTGTACTTATACAGCATGTTTCATCAGAAAGGTCAATGTACTTGTCAACTCATTAATCAACATCCCTAGCGGGTGCGTAATATATTGTAAAGGTGAAGAAATTTAAAGCTGAGATGCATAAATAATTTCACCCTGTCACTTTAAAATGAAATGACCAAACTTTAACCCATTGTAGGTCCAAAACTAGGGGTTTAAATGGTGTAAGTATGGTTTATTTTTGGGAGATGAGATTTCAAATTATTATCTTCAACTAAACCAAGGTTTAAAAAAGAAAAGGGCAAATAAATTAAATAATGATATGTGCTTTAGAACATAGTAAAACGCATGATTCATCAAGGAATATGTGTACCTGCAGTCATTCTGACTTAATATTTTGAGAAGCAGTAAAACTAGATTCAAGAAATCAGTGAATGCTAATGCTAATTTTGATAGAATCTGGGGTAGTTCATTGACAATTAAATCCTTTAACCTGAAGTTATAATTACTTTTTCTTAAAATTGAATATTATTCAACTTATCTGTAAACTTCCTATTAGAGACTCTGGTCCACCCAAAACTAATAGCTCTAGCCTTCTTTTAGAAGTAAATGGGCTATTAGCAAAGTTAGTGAGCACAGTGGAAATTCTGGTCCAAGCATTCATAGGCTATTAGGGTTATACTAGAATAATTTCTTCATTAAAGGCATAAGAATAGGGTGTTCAAAAATACTGAGAGAGAGTATACATTTATAATTCTTGGTGAACTATGCTGTATCAAAGGCAATTCTGCTGACTTCACGATCTCAGTTAGGAGAGTTATGGGAAGCATGAGCTTTCCTAGTTTTAAATTGAGAATACATTCTAAATATTGCACCAACGTTCATTTATTTTTAAAAGGGAAGAGTGCACAGACAGTAGACATAAATAATTCAGAAAACTGGTGTAAATGCATTATATTAAAATGTACTTTAAAGCAAGTTCATAGTGCCTTTTGGATACAAGAATCAGATAAAGTGATTAAAATGCTCTTTTCTTAAGAATATAACAAAACAGCCATCACAGCTGTTTTTTTGTTTATTTTACTTTTTAAAAAATGTTTTATTGTGGTAAAATATAAATAATGAAAATTTTAACAATTCAAGATTATTTACATGTACAGGTTAGTGACCTTGATTATGCTGCAGCCCTGAACCTTATCACTAGTTTATAGCGAGTCATCATAAATATTTTCAACATTTCATAAATATTATTCTCTATTCCTACTGGTTCTATAAAAAAATGAGAAAATAAATATTTCTTCTACGACATTTTATCTAAAATTGTTGGAAGAATGATGTAGGGAAACGAATTTACATTCAGAAATTCCTTCTTGACTCAGGGTATACCAGAGAATGTATAAAAAGTACAACACCAAGAACATAATTCAAGGGTGCATTAGAGCCTCAGAATGCTGGAGAATGTCTTTAGGAGCTCTCAGTTTCTCCACATCCAAGCCAATTCGTTGTCTCTGTAATATTCTAGTGGTTTGTTACTTATATAATAGATTCCTGTATTATAGACCTTGTGTCTATTCACTCAAAACTGTAAGACCATCCACCAGGTTTCTTACTAAAACATATCTTGGCAGTATCACATTTATCCTCTTGTACTTATTTCTTTAAATTTATTCAAAAAGTTACCAAACATTATGTAGCAGGCATCATGCTAAGCTTGAGAAGCCAAGGTAGACTAGACACTGCTTCTGCTTTCAAAGAACTCATTATCTTATGCTTAGACAAGAATACAGTGATGATACAGGATTCAGTCATGAAAAACTAATATTAATGGTATTTTTTTAAAGAAATGACCTAAATTTTGATGTTCAATATGGAAACAAAAGAGTGATTAAAAAAAAAAACCCTGTTGCCATAGAGTGGATTCTGACTAACAGCAACCCTATAGGACAGAGTAGAACTGCCCCATAGGGTTTCCAAGGAGTGCCTGGTGAATTTGAACTGCCGACCTTTCGGTTAGCAGCCGAGCTCTTATCACTGTGCCACCAGGGCTGCATATAAATGTATATGCTATATATATATTTTTTACATATATATATATATATATATATATATATATATATATATATATATATATATAAAATGTATATATATCCTTAGTCCTCAGTGCAAATGTAATAAATACTAAGATAGCAATCAGTAAAAATCGATATTTGAGTATAGATGAGGACGGGATTAATTTTGCCTGGGACACTGGAGAACTGATGAGGAAATATTTGATCTGTGTCTTAAAAAATGAATGAGTTCCTAAGGTAGTAAAAGAAGATAAGGGCATTCCATGAAGAAAGTGTACCTTTTCCCCAAGCCTGAAAGAGTGAAAATGAGTAACGTGTTCAGGGAATTGTCAATAACAGACTGGCAAGAGTTTACAGAGATTAAATAAGGTTGCAGCTAGTCACTGACAATTTTTGTATGCATGTTTTCCTATCAGAAAGTAGTCTCCAAACTATTATGACCTCATAATCTTATCAAAAAAGACATTGTGCAAATCAAGCATTTATACAGTTATTTACATGAAATCTTGATTTAATATAATAGAGTCGTTATACAAATACACATAAAAACAGAAATTAACAGGATGAAATAAAATAAAATTAATGGCACTTAAAGTATTTTATTTAATGTATGATAGTACAAACTATTTTTTCTCAATGTAACAATATTGTAGTATGTTAATAATTATATTTTAGTGAGAACAATAAAGTATGCTTTATTATTTTTGAAAAATCTGACTATTAAGTTTACTCTAGTCCTTGGTTTTAAATGTTGGCTTATTCAAAAGATGTGTTATCTTCTTAAACCACATAGATCCAAAAAGAAATATATTATTGGCTTCCATTCCATTTTCAGGAATTACTCCAACTATTTTTAAAAACAGTAGGAAGATGAAGTATTTCCTCAACATATAAAGCTTGTTTTCTTTTGCTAATTAGCAAGAACTAACAAATGAGTTTAAAATTTTTAAGCATTGTGTTTAAACATTGCTGGAAACATGCTTTGTTTTGTTCTGTTTAAACATCTTGCTAATTTTAATGGTTCCATGTTGTCATTTGCTGATATCTTAAGTCATAATATACAGTTTAGGAAAAGTTTATCCTCAGCAATAGTGGATGTAAACATGTATTTCACCTAGCAATTTCTAATTCTTTGTCTAATTCCTTATCAGCTCTGATGAGATTGTCCCTCAGTTTATCTTATACTGACTAGTTCATTCTATCAGTAGGAAAAGAGAAAGCTCCACATTTTTTCCTTTGCATTCAGTGTACTGTGACATGTGCCATTTCCATGTGCCCAGTTAGGTATGTGTCACATCATCTCAAACTAACTAAACTAATAAAATGGACAGAGGCCCCTAATCGACCATTCTGTGCAGGAACTACCATATTTTGAGACACTAGGACCACCCTGCATAACAAACATTACATAAAGTGAGAGTTTTAGATGCCAAAGTTAATTTCCTTCAAAACAATATGAAAATATTTTAAAATTCTAATATTTTCTTTCTGAATCATACTGGCTCACCTTGAGCACCCTCCGGAGTTCCCTACTGAGACTCAAAGCTTATATAATTGGCTTCACACTGTCAGCTGTTCTCAAAGTTCCTTTTGCTGTGTAATGAAACCAGGTCTTATATTCTTCAAGGTTACTCTCGTAAAATGTAGGAAACAGTTTTTCCCTCAGGAACTTTTTAACCCTCCTGGCACTGGTCTTGATTCAAAGAAAGTACTTACTAATCCATCTGCCCCTTTCCTTTGAATCCTGGGGACTAGAGATGACAGTTCTATTGCCAAGGTAAATCCTAGTTTTCTTGGGAAAATTTGTAATAAATTATTAAAAAATTCAAAAAGCATATATATATTTACCAATTCTAAAAACAGTAATATCATATAGTCATTCTCATTCATGTTATTTTATGTACCATTATTATAGAAATTGCATACTATACTTTTCATGTAAGTTATATGTTTTTTCAAACAGTATCATATTTTAATATTTTAAATAGTTATTTACTTAAATAAAGATATCTCCTTCTATCAGTCTAAGTTTTTGCCATGGGTTATCAATAGCAAAAGTAAAGAAAGAAGGAAAGGATGAAATTTTAAAACACTAGGAGAAATATAACAAATCAAATTTTGACAATATTGCCCCCATCAACAAAGGTTTTTACCACCAGTGGCAAATCATCAATTGACAGATGGATATATAAATCAAAGAAGGTATGAATAGATAAATAGAAGTTATTAATAATACTAAATACATATTGTCTACTCAAAATAATAAAATTATTGCTCAATTTTAAAAAATCATATTTTCATCACCAGTGCCAAAGCAAAATCAATCACATAATCCAGCAGCTGAGTTTATATTGCCACCACATAATTTCTAGTTCTTTCTCGTTTCTGATAGAATCACATTATTTACATTTTGAGTACCATCACCACATAAAGACATTTAATCTTTTTCAAGTTACCTGGCATTGACACTGAGCTTGAAAAATACTAGATAATTAATATTTAAATGTAGAATAAATGGATTATACCATTGATATAGCTACATATCTTCATATCCTTCTTCCTAAAAACAAAACAAAACAAAAACTTCCCAATCAACAGAACATTTATTCATTGATACCTGTCTGGCTAGATCAAAATCTTCATGAAGTCAAATAGCAGGCCATTTTTGTTCCCTGCTATATGGTAAATTCCCAACATAGTGCCTGGTATAGAGTTGCCATCAGTTTATATTTACTGAATGAATAAATGCTTAACCCCGTACAGTAACTGTTTCTTCATGGCAAAGTATTCAGCCACTCACATCTAGCCCACTTTTCCTGGGAGTTGACCACATGCATAAGCTTCTGAGGTCCTTTTATCCACTAATTATGTTCTGATTACGCCACATGATATCTTACGGAAGCAACAACATATTCATCTTTAGAAATAAACAAAAAAACATAACATCAAGGCTGTTCTATTAGAGGAATAATAGGCACAGTGCTAGGGCTTATGGAGCAGTGGTTAAGAGATCGGCTGTCAAGGTAACCAAAAGGTCGGTAGTTCAAATCCACCAACCACTCCTTAGAAACCCTATGGGGCAGTTTTGCTATGAGTGGCAATCCACTTGATGGCAGTGAGTATAAAAATATTTGATATCTGAAAACAAATGATTGACTTCAAAATATGAAAATAAAGGTATAAAAATTTACATTTAATTCAATACACTTTGGAAGCCCCCTAATGCATTATGGGTCTAATTGCTTCTTACCGCCACAGTACTACTTGCCTACTCCAAACTGGCTTTCTTCTGGCCTACTGCAATAGCCTACTAACTTATTCCCGTCATTCTTCACCTGCAGATCCATTCTCCACACAGAAGCCAAAGTGATTTTTTTTTTCTAACTGTTCTGTTTTATTCTATCACTCCTCTGCCTAAAATGATCCTGTGCTTTCCATATAATTAAAACGAAAAACAATCCTTACCATGAGGCCACAAGATCTGACTCATGATTCCTTTTCTGAACTTGATTTCTACAATATTCTTTCACTCCCTCCTCTAATCACCTTGGTCTTGTTCACATTCCTCTGTCAGGACAGTCACTATTTGCTTTTTCCTGGAGTTCCCTTTCCTTAGATTTCTATATGGCTGCTCCTACTCATCACTGAGGTTTCAAGTCAAACTTTACTTCCTTTTTGAGGATGTCTCTGGCCACTCAACTAAATTAACCCTCATTCCCTCATGTAGACATTGTCTTAGCTCATTAGCCTCATTAATTTTCTTCACAACCTTTAAATATACAGGAATATATTTATATAGTTATTTGTAGATCATATTCTCTCCCCCCTACTTATAATGTGAGTTCTATGAGAGATGAAACTTGGTCTTGCTTACAGTTCACCAACTGTAAACAGGATTTTAATAGGACCACAATATCTATTTCATGTCTAAATAATGAATTAATTTAAAAAATGGGTTAAATTCTGGCCAAAATATGAAAATAATTATTTGTATTCATTAGGCAGAAATTTTCTTTGGGTTGCTTTATAGTAGCATATATCAATTTGTAAACTTCTCAAAAGGCATATTCTGATGAACTTATATAATTATCTAAGAATTATGTAGTTCTTAGAGAGTTCTCTTCTGTGGGTGGTACCATGGGTATAATTTAACTATATATTTAGCAGATATATTTTTTAAGCCATATTTATTTGTGTCTGATAATATAGTTCTAAACCTCATTTTATCTGACCTGATTAGTGCAGTTCCACAGTTTCTTCAGGACTTGGCTAACCTAGATCTCATGCATGAAAGGGAAGTGGCCATTTCAGTGAGAATTATACCAAGTAGATTACTGAAAACATCTAAAAATACAGTTAATATGTTCTCAACCACATCTTATCTAAGTGGTTTTCCCTTTGCCACTAAGGTTCAAAATCTAGGATTCAACTATTGCTGTTAGAAATTTTTAAGTTATTGAAAAGTTAAGATATCATTATTTTCTTTTGACATTTTCCCTCAAGTATAGTGGTTTGCACAATTGTGCATGCTTTTATGTCTTTAAAATTGGATTATCATTATGCTGCCCTTAAAACTTCTTTAGGTTGATCTTATGTAGTTTTGTTGTTGTTCCATAGTCTGTATGAAGTATCATTGTTTTCACGGTATTCTACTTCAAACTATTGTTTGTGCCCTATATAGCATAGGAACTTGTCTTCTTTCCATGCTTCACCCCTTGCAAAGAGAGCAGCTGTTGTCCTGTAAGAGTGCCAAATTTAAACTCTAAGCCCCCGGAAGCAGGACAGGCTCTACAGAACGCCCTCATTTCTAGAATTCTATGCCTAAATAGGCTAGAAAAGACCTACTTAATGCTAAGGGTTCCATGAGTCTTGTATCAAATTTTGCTTACTTGGATAGGATATTAACTATTTACCTGGAAGAACAAATACAGTAACTGAAACTTTCTGTTAATTGCACTGCCTTTCAGAAAGATAGAGTCATGCAGAAAGGTTTGATTCAGATGTTTTAGGGAAAACACAGTTCAGAGATATCCTGACACACAACATGTGGAGGCAGCACATACACAACTCTGACTCCTCCGTTTGCTTTTCTCCACCATACACAGAAAGATACTCTTCCTTGAAATTATTACAGTTTACTCGTATGTGTGTGTGCATGTATGTGTGTGTGTATATACATATATATTTGTTGTTGATGCAAGTACGTGTGTCTTTTTCATTTGCGCAAATCTTTCTACTATTAAATTACATTTCAAATACCTGAGCATAACATAGAGTTCTTGACAATAGAAATAAGGCCATAGCTTTGCCTATGTATAAAAGCTAGTATCAGTGGTAAACATCCTAATAACAGGCACTGTTCTGTTTATATAGGCCATTAAATCTCTACAGCATTTTGAGAGATAAGAATTGTTGGTCCTCATTAACAAGTAAGGAAACAGAATTTCAGATACTTTAAGTAACTTGCCCAAAGTTACATAGCAGAAAGTGGTAGAGTCAACACACTAATCCAGAACTATCTAATGCCAAATGCATGCTGTTTTTATTATGTTTAATTGCCTGCTGTTTTAAATTGGGTACTCTAGAGGAGCAAAATCAGTGAGATGTATATATGTACACACAGAGAAAAAGAGACAGGCAGACAGACAGAGAGAGACACATTTACTTCAAGGAAATGACTTATGCAAATGTGAGGGCTGGGCTAGCAAGTTCCCAAATCCATATGTCAAGTAGCAGGCTGGAGACTTCTGCTGGCTCACAGGATTGAGGGGACTGGCAAATTCAAAATTTGCAGGTCAGATGGAAGGCCAGAGACTTCTATAGGCCTATATCCCAAGATCTGTAGGTCAGGAGATGAGAAGAGTGTGGGGTCGAGGGAGAGAAAGAGAGAGAGGTCTGCCAGAACATCCATTTACATTCGGAGGCAGACCACACCCCCTAAGGAAACGTCCTTTTCAATCGATCGGCTGATCACAACAGATCACATTATGGAAAGTCATTACGTGACACTACATTTTGGAACAGCAACCAGTGCAAAGTCTGCCAAAGCACTGAGAATCATAGCCGACCCAAGTTGACACATAAAATTAATTATCACACCTGTCAGTGATAATGCATTTAACTTGAGTCAGTAAAGAAATATTACACTTTCTTATCCCCTAATCCACCACCACCACCAGTTGCCATCCAGTGGATTCCGACTCATGGTGACCCCACATGTGTCACAGTAGAACTGTGCTCCATAAGGTTTTCAATGGCTGAAATTTTCTGAAGTAGACTGACAGGACTTTCATCCAAGGGGGCCTCTGGGTGGACTGGAACCTCCAACCTTTGGTTAGCAGTCAAGCATGGTAAACATCTGCACTACCCAGAGAGACTCCTAATAGGAGTCCTAAATCCATTAATATTTATCTCAGAACTACAGGTGTCAATAAACCAAAAGATCTTATTTAACATAATCGTTATCTTCCATTACCATTCAGTGTTTCTACGAATATGACCTAGATTAACTAATTACCCATGTAATATATGTAATGCATTATATGTGTACACGTTATCATTCACAAAATAAACAGATGCCCAATACATAAGAATATAAAAACTTGAGATAACATTTTGAAAGAAAAGTCAGATATTAAGACCTGAACCATTAGAGTAAATTATAATTAAAACTCTATCTAATAAGGCTTTTCAGAACACTATGAGTTTTGAAATAAACTTACAATGGAAGAGCTCAATGATGACTACAGAATTTAGTAGCTATCTATACTGTGCTCACGGGTCTTTTAAAAAATCCAGTTTATGAGCTTCAAAGTGATAGCACTTTACTATGAAATAAAAAAGTATTAATCTAGAGCGTATTTTCAATTAAATAATTTACTTTATTGTGTAATTATACAGTCTGAGGATTGAAAACTTGCTTTGATTTTAATCCAATCCACATATCATTACTATACTTCCAAAAGATTCTTTATATTCAAACACAGACCACGTTAAGTATTCTGCTAAGGAATGAATACTAAAGAGGAGGTGATTTTGCTTCCACATAAAGATTACTTCAAACTTATTTCCTGTTATCATATGCCTACTTTAAAGAAAGGACTGGCAATTATATGCCTGCTGTTTACTCAAATATTGCAGTGCACATGTTTTCAATTATGCTTTGCAGTGTAATCAGTTTATATGCTGCGTCCTTTATGGCCTTTATTTTCTCTTCAGCTGCTTTGCAGAAGCAGAAAACTGGAAAATACCCAATCTGAGAAAATGGATTGAAGTTATTTTAGCATAAAATTACTCATATTTCAAAGATGATCTTACCATGACAAAAATATTTTACATAATTTCATTGGGAGCATGAACTGATTACTAGTCAAGGAAAATGAAGGGGTTGAAGAATTGCAGATATTTTCTTCTCTTCTCGCTTTATACGTGTAGTTAAAGAGCAATTGCTGATTCGTCTATGTGAAGATGACATTAGGAAAATGAGAAAAATAAACACCAGAAGTGATTCCTTAAACACATTTTAACAGTTATGCTCCTGAATATATTTCTCAAATAAAAAGTGAAATCTCTCTCTCGTGATATCTACATATCCCACAATCAAATATTCACTTCAGCAAAAGCTGCATCTACATTAGCATTTCAATAGTGGCATATCTTCACTGTACTATTCGAATCACTTTAATCTTCCTCTTTATTTCAGGAAGGGCAGAATCAAATTATATAAGATTGACACTTTCTAAAAATTTTCATATAGTTTAGAGAAAACAACAAAATAAAGCCACACTAAACAATTTACCTTTTTCCTTTCTGTCCTAAAGATGAACTCTACTGGTTAGAAAGCATAAATAGATCCATATTACTTACTGACCAAACTTCTTATTAGTAATGCATTCAAGTTCCACTTTCTTATCTTACGGACAACTCTCCTTTACCATCCCCTGCATTTCTAATTCAGTAAATGTAGCACACGTATAGATACTTGATATTCCCCAAAAGGTCCTTCTCTTTCTTATTTTATTTCATATCTTAGATCATGATGCCATCTCCCTATGGAAAGCTCATACGGCCTCCATTCTCCATTTGTCCAAATTTTAGCCATCATTCAAGGCCCTATGCAATACTTTCATAAACTTTTCCAGGTATTACTTTCTAAACCTGTTGCAAGCAATATTGCCTGCCCCTATATGGCTGATTAAGCACTGGGTTGCTAACCAAAAGGTGGGTGGTTTGATCCCACCCAGTGGCTCTGCGGAAGAAAGACCTATCTGCTTCCATAAAGATTACAGTCAAGAAAACCCTATGTGGCAGTTCTACTCTGTCACTTGAGGTTACTGTGAATCAGACTCAACAGCACCTAAAAACAACATATCCTCATAACACCTCTTATTATTATTATAGCAGTTTTAGATTTCCTTGTATTTTCCCTCATAAACACTTGCTTTATCTCTAAGCTGTGGGCTGCTTGAAGCCAAGGGAGTTTCTTACTTGTCTCTGTATTCTTTCAGCCCTTAGAGTAGAATGTTGTTGTTGTTAGGTGCCATGGAGTCCGTTTCAACTCATAGTGACCCTACGTACAACAGAAGGAAACAGAATAGAATAGAATGTTGTAACGTCTGAAAAATTACTTAATAGAGAAGCAGCCTATGTTTTTTTCCAATCATCTGAAAAGCTGAGAAGAAGAACATCTACTCCTCCTTTGTCCATGATTCTAACCTTAAAATTCAAAATTTGGGCTATCTGTGAAGTTAATCTTCATATGAAGGTGTGTGTCAGAGTTGTATCCTTTTACCATACTTATTCAATCTGTATACTGAGCAAATAATCTGAGAAGCTGAACTATATGAAGAAGAACATGGCATCAGGATTGGAGGAAGACTCTTAACAACCTGTGCTATGCAGACGACACAACCTTGCTTACTTAAAGTGAAGAGGATTTGAAGCACTTAGTGATGAAGGTCAAAGACGACAGTCTTCAGTATGGACTACACCTCAAAATAAAGAAAACAAAAATCCTCACAACTGGACCAATAAGCAACATCATGATAAATGGAGAAAAGATTGAAGTTGTTAAGGATTTCATTTTACTTGGATCCACAATCAACACCCATGGAAGCAGCAGTCAAGAAGTCAAATGACGCATTGCACTGGGCAAATCTGCTGCAAAAGGCCTCTTTAAAGGGTTAAAAAGCAAAGATGTCACCTTGAAGACTAAGGTATGCCTGACTCAAACCATGGTTTTTCGATCACCTCATATGCATGCGGAAAGCTGGACAATGAATAAGGAAGACAAAGGAAGAATTGACGCCTTTGAATTACGGTGTTGGCAAAGAATATTGAATATACCAGGGATTGCCAAAAGAATGAACAAATATGTCTTGGAAGAAGTACAACCAAAATGCACCCAGAAGCAAGGATGGCGAGACTACGTTTCACATACTTTGGACATGTTATCAGGAGGGAACAGTCCCTGGAGAAGGACATCATGCTTAGTAGAGTGTCGGCATAAAAGAGGAAGTCCCTGAATGAGATAGATTGACACAGTGGCTATAACAATGGACTCAAGCATAATAAGGATTGTGAGGATGGGACAGGACAGGGCAGTGTTTCGTTCTGTTGTACACAGGGTCGCTATGAGTTGGAACTGACTGGACAGCACCTAACAACAACATGAAGTTAATCTATGTTACTTCTTTCCCATCACTCATACATACAAATGCTATTTACAATGAAAGTTTTTCCTCACTAGCATAAACAATTTAAACAGTTACTTTAGACTGCTATGCTATCTACTAGATTGAATAGTGGCTGTTTAAAAGTTAAAAGTAAAATCCTACCAGCACCATGGATTCAGTGATTGAGAGTTAATTTTATCTATCCATCTACCTTTTTATCTATTATACATAAGATTCCAGGAGAAAACAAATGGAACACCCTAATTAGGATAAGAAGGGTTTTAAAAAGGGACTATTTACAAATATATAATATGGGAGAATAAGAAGAGATAGTGCAGTAGCCAGGCCTAGTAGCATTGTTGTTGTTTTGTACTGTCAAGCTGATTCAGACTCATAGCAACCTGAATGTGACAGAGTAGAACTGCCCCATAGGGTTTTCTAGGCTGTAATATTTATGGGAGCAGATTGCCAGGTCTTTTCTCCTGAGGAGCCACTGGGTGGGTTTGAACCTCTGACCCTAGTAACACTAGGGCATCTTTAACATTCTTTTTCAAGAAGGAAGTGAGAAGTTACTGGAACCTGGAGACAAAGACGACCATGTTGATAGGGCCACCTTGTGGGCCCTGAGATCTTTGGTCAAGGTCTTAAGAGTCTGTTAATTGGGAGCCAGTAAAATAAAGATCCCTAAATCATGCTCCTAGTCAAAATCCTAGGGTATAGAGCAAATGGTCGAAAGTACAGATTGAATCTAGAGTAACAAACAAATGAAATCCAACCTTCTGTCTATCATCTATCTATCTATCATTTATCTAATATTCAATGTTTGGCAGGTACACTCACTATAAATACAAGTTTAACTTCTTGAGATTATAAATTCATGTAGCTTCCATATTCATGTTAAGGTAATAAGCTGAAAATTCAAAAATTGTCAGAACTTCTACCTAATCAAATATTACAGTTTTGTTTCTGCATAAGTAGACATACATTTCTCATGGGAGTGTTTATTCTTACAATTAATTCTTTCACTCTGCAATCTTAACCACTTTTTGCTATTTGATGCCTTAAATCTCCCAAACTTTTTATGTTAAAAAAATTGGTCCTTCTGAAAATTCAAATGTTCCTGAAAGAAGATACATTTTATGTTGGTATTAGTTAATATGCCAAATTGTGAATAGAAAAAGGAAGAGTAGCAACATTAGTTTGTGAAGGGACAAGAAGAGAGCACAGAAGGGAAAGACCAAGATGATGATGTTCCAAAAAAGGCTAACTTCATCATTTTCCCTTAATATGACCTTGCTAACTTTAAAAGTACTATACACTGCCCTGTTCCAATCAACATTTTTTTTTATATATATACAGTCTTTATGTTTCATCTAGTTAATACATGTACACAATTTAAGAATTGAAAGGTGATTACAAGACTTAGAATGAGAGGACTTCTGGGCAACATGGCGCTATGGACAGAAACACCACGCCATCCCCCCACAGCAAAGATCCAAAAAACTAAGTCCAACAGAGACACACTTCAATCCTGAAACCCTAAGCATCAAATGAAGAGATAAAGAACTCAGCCAAGCTCTGAGTGGAATAAGAAACTGACGAAGAACAGATTGTAAGAAGAGAAACATGCAGAGGTCCCCTATCAGCTACCAAAGCACAGATCTGCCATCTTGGAGTCCTATCAGAGACTAGCAAACGGGGTATGAGAAAGCAGCTTCACGGAGTTTCCAGCAGGAGACAGAACAACCAGTAATCAGCGATATACGCTTTCCCACCCTCCACCCTTCTTCACCCCTACTCAGCCTCCTCTGCTTCCTGTGGCCACAGTCTCTTGGCTGGGAAGCACCAGCTTCACACTGGTGTCATTTGGATTCTACCCACTCATACTGGCCAGCTCCCTGAGTGCCATTTGTTGGCTTCTGGTGTTGCTTTTTTCCACTTCTTTAGATTTCTTCCTTACGTCTCATAAATCCCCCCCACTCAAATAGCAGGCTCTGTGTGCCATTTTTGCTTCTTCCTGAAAGGCTGCGAAACACCACTCAACTGTGAAACTGCTTCCTGGCCTGTCTCGCCATGCTGGTGGGACCCTGGGCCTTTTTTGTTTGTGTGTTCTGGTTTGTTCTGTTTTGATTGGTTTGTTGTTCTCTTTTTCTTTTCTTGGCTTAGGAGCCCCTTCTAGCCAGGCAGTACTGTGTGACTTTGTGCAGATGCACAGTGACTTCCCTGGGGGAATTTTTTTTTTCTTGCTTTTCTTTTTGTTTGTTTATTTGTTTTGTTTTCTTCTCTCTGTTTTTCCCTTTTTGTCTTTCTTCAGTTTCATGTCTCTCTAAACTTACCTTCTCTTCCTATCTCCTGAATAACTGGCACTATGTGACACCTCTACCTCTTCCAGCCAGGCTGTACTTTATGGCCTGGGAACAACCTCCCCAGTCCTAGCAGCCACACAGGTGGGATCCCTGGGGGCTTTTCTTTCTTTTTTTTTTTTCCCCTCTAATTTTTATTTATTCATTTTTTTCTTTTATGCTTTTTTCTTTTTGTTTTTCTCCATTTCTCAGTCGCTCATCTCTCTACTCCAGCACCAAGCTCCCTTAGCAATCTCTTTTGTTTGTTTGTGTATATGTTTTTGGCTCCTGTTCCTATCTCCTCTTTCCCATAATCATCTTACCTCCACACATCACAATCTCTCCGCTCCTTCCTGCCTAACTGCACCATGCACTGAACATCACACCCCCAAGCAGCACAGGCATGGTCTACTGGAACCAGACTGCACTGATTCTGGGCACCAGTAGGCCCTAGTCTGTGCCACAAACAACTCATCCCAGCAACTCCCCTACAGCTGGACCTGCCCTGCTGTACCATACCTGAGTGACTGATCCTGCCCATTGGATAAGGAGGTGACATATCATGCCCATAGATGAGCAAACAACAAAGAATGCATAGCCCGCCTGCTCAGACATAACAAAATAAAACAAAAAAGCAGGACAAAACAAACAAATCTACAATCAATAAATGAGGAAAATAACCACTGAATGCCCCAAAGACAGCAGACAATATCAAAACATAGACAAAAACAGGACAAGATGGTTCAAGGAGGCATCCAAAATAAAACACCAGATGACTTTCCAATAGAAGAAAAGGCACTAGCACTAACTAATATGGGATTCAAATCTCTAATATTCAGAATTATCCAAGAGTTGAAGCAAAAAGCAGACAAAAATGAGGAAAAAAATAGAAAAATTAATGGAAAATGGAGACAAATTCATGGAAAATACAAACAAATGTAAGAATTCAAGAAAATAATACAGGAACAAAAAGCTAAAAGTAAATTCACAACTAGAAATCAGACAAAAAGCAACAATTAGAAATCCAAAAGATAAACAAAAAGATTTCAGAAATGGACAGTGCCATAGAAGGGCTGAGGAGCAGGTGTGAAATGATGGACGACAGGATTAGCAAAATTGAATACAAATACTTGGATACAACTCTGAGGAAAAATCAGAAAAAAGAACAAAGTAAAATGAAGAAACTCTGAGAACTATGTGACGAACAATCAAAAGTAAAAATCTGTGAGTGATCAGAGTTCCAGAACAAGGGGAGATGACAAAAACACAGAGATGATCATTGAAGAATTGCTGACAGAAAACTTCCCCAATATCGTGAAAGATGAAAAGCTGACCATTCAGAAAGCTCAACAAACCCCACATAGGATAGACCGCAAAAGAAAATGACCAAGGCATACCATAATCACACTCACTAAAACCAAAGACAAACAAAGAATCCTGAGAGCACCTCGAGAAAAATAAAAAGTCACATACAGAGGAGAAACAATAAGACTAAGCTAGGATTATTCAGCAAAAACCATGCAGACTAGAAAGCAATGGGATGATATACATAAAACCTTTAGAGAAAAAAAATGGCCAGCCAAGAATAATATATCCAGCAACGCTCTCATTCATATATGATGGTGAAATTAGGACATTTCCAGATAAACAGAAATTAAGGGACTATATAAAAATCAAACCAAATTTAAAAGAATTATTGATGGGAGTCCATCAATCTGAGAACAACCAACATCAGACTACAGGCTGAATCTAGGACACAGGATTGTACCAGCTAGATACCAACATAGGAAATAAACTCTCAAAGACTATCCAAAACCAAAACAATTACAACAGGGAATCAGAGAGGTTCATCTGTAAATGACAACAGCATCAGAACAATAAAAGCGGGAATACCTGGTGTAGGTATAGAACCTTCCAGTGGAGAGGAAGGCAAGGTGATACCAAGTAATAAGAGACCGGTTCAAACCTAGAAAGATAAGGGTAAATTTCAAGGTAAGCACAAAGAAAGTTCACAAACATATTCATCAAAATACAGAAGAAAAACATAAAGTCTCAGTAAAAACAAAACCTACAAAAACAAAGGAAATGAAAAAAAATCCACAAACAAAAGGAATTCAGCAAAGGAGAGTAAGAGGAATAAAGAAAGCATTAGCACCACAAAATAAAAGCACTACAAAATGACAGAAATAAACTCACACCTATCAATAATTACACTGAATGTAAATGGCCTAAATGCACCCATAAAGAGATGGACAGTGAAATAATGGATAAAAAATCCAGGATCCATCAATATGCTGTCTACAAGAGACACACCGTAGAAATAAAGATGTAAATATATTAAAAATCAAAGGATGGAAAAAAATATATCAAGCGAAGAGCTACCAAAAAAGAGCAGGAGTGGCAATACTAATCTCAGATAAAATAGTCTTTAAAACAAAATCCACCATAAAAGACAAAGAAAGACACTATACAATGATTAAGGGGACAATCCATCATGAAGACATAACCATAATAAACATCTATGCACCCAATGTCAGGGCTCCAAAATACATAAAACAAACTCTAACAGCTCTGAAAAGAGAAATGAACAGTTCCACAATAATAGTATAAGACTTCAACACACCACTCTCTGTAAAGGACAGAACATCTAGAAAGAAACTCAACCAAGATACAGAAGACCTAACGGGCACAATCAATCAACTTGACCTCATAGACATATATAGAACACTTCATCCAATAGCTGAAAAGTACACATTCTTTTCCAATGCACGTGGAATGTTCTCCAGAATAGACCACACCTTAGGTCACAAAGCAACCCTTAACAAGATCCAAAATGTTGAGATAATACAAAGTATCTTCTCTGACCACAATGCCATCAAGGTAGAAATTAACAACAGGAAGATCAAGGAAAAAAAAATCAGTTACATGGAAACTGAATAACACCTTGCTTACACATCACTGGGTAATAGAGTAAATCAGAGATGGAATAAAAAAATTCCTAGAACCAAACAAGAAGGAAAACACATCATACCAAAACCTTTGGGACACAGCAAAGGCAGTCCTCGGAGGACAATTTATAGCAATAGATGCACACATCATAAAAGAAGAGAGGGACAAAATCAAAACATTAACTTCAGAATTCAAACAAACAGAATGAGAACAGCCAAAAAAAAAGCCCTCAGCCACTAGAAGAAAGGAAATAATAAAGATCAGAGCAGAAATAAATGAAATAGATAATAGAAAAACAACAGAATCAACAAAACCAAAAGTTTCTTCTCTGAAAGGATAAACAAAATCAACAAACCACAGGCCAGACTGACAAAAGAGAAACAGGAGAGGTCACAAATAACCCGAACAAGAAATGAAATGGGGGACATTACAACAGAGCCAACTGAAATAAAATGGATCATAACAGAGTATTATGAAAAACTATACTCCAACAAATTTGAAAACCTAGAGGAAATGGATAAATTTCTAGACACACACTACCTACCCAAGCCAACACAAAGTGATGTTGAAAATCTGAATAGACCCATAACAAGATAAGAGATTGAAAAGGTAATAAAAAAACTCCCAACAAAAAAAAAGCCCTGTCCCAGATGGCTTCACTGCAGAATTCTACCAAACATTCAGAGAACAGCTTATACCAGTACTACTCAAACTATTTCAGAACACAGAAAAGGAAGGGATACTTCTGAATTCATTTTATGAAGCCAGCATAACCCTGATACCAAAATGAGGCAAAGATGCCAATTACAGTCCAATATCTCTCATGAATATAGATGCAAAAATTCTCAACAAAATTCTAGCCAATAGAATTCAGCATCACATTAAAAAAAAAAAAAAAATACCACGGCCAAGTAAATTTCATACCAGGTATGCAAGGAAGGTTCAACATTAGAAAATCAATCAATGTAATACACCACATAAATAAAAGGAAAGAAAGGAATCATATGATCATCTCAATTGACACAGAAAAGGCATTCAACGAAGTCCAACATCCATTCCTGATAAAAACTCTCAGTAAAGTAGGTATAGAAGGGAAATTTCTCAACATAATAAAGGGCATCTATGCAAAACCATTCTCAACAGAGAGAGGATGAAAACATTCCCCTTGGGAACAGGAACAAGACAAGGACACCCTTTATCTCCACTCCTGTTTAACACTGTGCTGGAAGTCCTAGCTTGAGCAGTAAGGCAAGAAAAAGAAATAAAGGGCATCCAAATTGGTAATGAATAAGTTAAACTGTCCCTGTTTGTGGATTATATGATACTACACGTGGAAAACCCTAAAGACTCCATGAGAAAACTACTAGAATTATAGAGATTCAGCAGAATAACAGGATACAAGTTAAACATACAAAAATCAGTTGGATTCCTATACACCAATAAAGAGATAGATGAAAAGGAAATCAAGAAACAATACCATTTATAATAGCCCCTAAAAAAATAAAATACTTAGGAATAAATCTAACCAGGGATGTAAAAGACCTATACAAAGAAAACTACAAAACACTACTGCAAGAAACCCAAAGGGATCTACATTAATGAAAAACACACCATGCTCATGGATAGGTAGACTCAACATTGTGAAAATGACAATTCTACCTAAAGTGATTTACAAATACAATGCAATCCTGATCCAAATACCAACAGCATTCTTCAAAAAGATGGAAAAACTAATCATTAACTTTATATAGAAAGGGAAGAAGCCCCGGATAAGTAAAGCTCTATTGAAGAAGAAAAATAAAGTAGGAGGACTCACACTACCTGACCTCAGAACCTACTATACAGCTATGGTAGTCAAAACAGCCCAGAACTGGTACAACGACAGACACATTGACCAGTGGAAAAGAATTGAGAACCCAGATGTAAATCCATCCAACTACAGTCACCTGATCTTCAACAAGGGTCCAAAGTCCATCAAATAGGGAAAAGAAAGTATTTTTAATAAATGATGCTGGAAAAACTGGATGTACATCTGCAAAAAAAATGAAACAGGACCCACATCTCACACCATACACAAAAACTAATTCAAAATGGATCAAAGACCTAAGTATAAAGCCAAAAGCTATAAAGTTTATAGAAGAAAAAATAGGATCAACGCTAGAGTCCCTAACGCATGGCATTAACAGGATACAAACCATAACCAACAACTAACAAACCCCAGAAAATAAGCAGATAACTGGGATCGTCTAAAATTAAACACTTATGCTCATCAACAGACTTCACCAAAAGAGTAAAAAGAGAACCTACAGACTCGAAAAAATTTTTGGACGTTACAAGACAGACAAAGGTCTAATCTCTAAAATCTACAAGAAAATCCAAAACCTCTACAACAAAAAGACAAATAATCCAATTAAAACATGGGCAAAGGAAATGAACAGACACTTCACCAAAGAACACATTTAAGTGGCCAACAGATATATGAGGAAAGCTCACGATTACTAGCCATTACTAGAAATGCAAATTAAAACCACAATGAGATACCATCTCACTCCGGCATTACTGGCACGAATCAAAAACACTGGAAATAACAAATGTCGGAGAGGCGGCAGGAGATAGAAACTCTTAAGCTATGCCGGTGGGAATGCATAATGATACAACCATTTTGGAAAATGATTTGGCCCTTCCTTAGAAAGCTAGAAATAGAAATACCATACAATCCAGCAATCCCACTCCTGGGAATATATCCTAGAGAAATAAGAGCTGTCATCCGAACAGACGTATGCATATCCATGTTCACTGCAACATTGTTCACAATAGCAAAAAGATGGAAACAACCTAGATGCCCATCAACAGATGAACGGATAAAAAATCTATGGTACATACACACAATGGAGTATTATGCAACGATAAAGAACAATGATGAATCTATGAAGCATCTCATAACATGGATGAAACTGGAGGGCATTATGCTGAGTGAAATAAGTCAATTACAAGTTTACACACAAAAAGAAACAATCTTTGTTGGTTACGAGGGACGGGAGGGTGGAGGGAATACTAAATAGAGAATAGATAAGTGGTAACTTTGGCGAAGGGAAGACTACACAAGACTGGGGAAGCCAGCACAACTTGTACAAGGAAAGGTCATGGAGGCTCCATAAACACATTCAAACTCCCCAAGGGACTGAATTGCTGGGCAGAGGGCTGTGGGGATCATGGTTTCAATTGGCATAACACAGTTTAAAAAGAAAATGTTCTACATTCTACCTTGGTGAGTAGCATCTCGGGTCTTAAAAGCCTGTGAGCAGCCATCTAAGACACTCCACTGGTCTCACCCCTTCGGGAAAAAGGAAGAATGAAGAGAACAGGCTAGAAGGAAAAAAACAGTCCGAAGGACTAATGGACCACAGCTACCACGGCCTCCACCAGACTGAGTCCAGTACAGCTAGATGATGCCCAGGTTATCACCACTGATTGCTCTGACCAGGATCACAACAGAGGTTCCTGGACAGAGCTGGAGAAAGATGTAGAACAAAATTCTAATTCACAAGAGAAGACCAGATTTACTGCCTGACAGAGACTGGAGAAACCCCAAGAGTACAGCCCCTGGACTCGCTAGCTCAGTGGTGAAGTCACTCCCGAGGTTCACCAATCATCCAGGGACTGGACAGCCCCATAAAACAAATCGGGACTAATGAGGCACAGCAGTCCAGGGACAAGGAATAGAAAGCAGGAAGGGACAGGAAAGTTGGTGATAGGGAACCCGAGGTTGAGAAGCGACAGTGTTGACATGTCATGGGGTTGTTAACCATTGTCATAGGGCAATATGTGTACTGTTTAATGAGAAACTATTTGTTCTGTAAACCTTCATCTAAAGAACAACAAAAAAAGAATTATCTATGTGAGATCATATTGACAACAGCAACTCAGGGGGTTTGATGGGAAGCCTAGGGGACAGTGAGTTGAAAATAATGGTGATGGAATAATTTGGAAAGGGATAGTGAGAATGGCAGCACAACTGGAAGAATGTAATCAATGTCACTGAATTGTACATGTACGAATTTTTGAAATGGTGTATCCTTGGCTACGTATATTTTCACCAAAAACTAAAAGGTCCTCTAAGGTCGAGAAGGGAGAGTGTTGACATGTCACGGGGTTGTTAAACAATGTCATAAAACAATATGTGTACTTACTGTTTAATGAGAAACTATTTGTTCTGTAAACCTTCACCTAAAGTACAATTAAAAAAAAATTTAAAAAAAAAAGTCTTAGTATAAGAGATACTTGCCTCCTGATTCAACTTTCCTCTTTTTGGACACTCACTTCCTAGGGGCTGAGTACTGCCGTAGTGTTTATATTTACTTCCATATTTCCATATATTTTTACACTTCCACTTCTTATTGTTAAAATTGAGGAATGTATAGGAATGAACAGAAATAGCTTCATAAAACAGGAGGCAATGCTTATAACCAGTCACTCCAAAAAGATATCCAGCTGCTGATAATATCATAGAGCAGAATGAGAATCCCGCCTAACTGAAGACTTTGTTAGTCTTGCTGTTGTTTTTTATTTTTAAATTTGCATAATTTTATTCCCTCCTCCTCACCCCTTCCTTCCCACCCTCCAGCACAACCCAAGCTATTTTAGAACATCTCACTCCCAGCCTAACTGCTTATCAGTACAAATAACTTGTGGGAAAAAAACAAAAAAAAACTCAACACAGTTCTGAAGATTACATTTTTGTTAAATTAATACAATTTTAGGTAAATATCATATTTTATTAATATATATTGGTTAAGTGAATAGCCATAGCTTAAAATACTGTAAATAAATATATAACATTTCTACCTGACCCACATAATGCACAATGTCTAAATTTTTCATGTTCCAGATATAAATTATTTTATTTATAAATTAACTGTTAAATTTGTAGAGGGTTTATCAATTTATCTAATAAAGCTGTTGAAATTCACTAACTGGCAATATATAAGACATATGCCCTTTTTACTTCATTTACACTTATGTATGTGACACGAAGGAAAATCATCTGTAGTACATTTTATAACTATAAACAACATTTATAAGATAAAGTCATTATAAAAGGCCATTATCTGGAGAAAAAGTGATTTAAGAAAATCATTATCTATGAATCTATGAAGCATCTCATAACATGGATGAAACTGGAGGGCATTATGCTGAGTGAAGTAAGTCAATCGCAAAAGGACAAATATTGTATGAGATCTCTACTGTAAAAACTCATGAAAAAGTTTACGCACAAAAAGAAACAATCTTTGTTGGTTACGAGGGACAGGTGGGTGGGGGAATACTAAATAGACAATAGATAAGTGGTAACTTTGGTGAAGGGTCAGACACTGCACACAACCGGGGAAGCCTGTACAACTTGTACAAGGAAAAGGATGCTCTATAAACACATCCAAACTCCCTGAGGGACTGAATTGCTAGGCAGAGGGCTGTGAACACAAGGGTGTTCCTTCATTTTTTTGATCTTTTATTCATAATTTATTGATTGATTAAGCAAGTTTTTTTTGAACTCCCACTATGCAATATGCAAAGCATTTAGGATACCAAAGAAATATCCTATATATATTTTTTAGCCCTAAAGAGCTTAAAATCTAGTTGAAGAGATATGTCATTAATATGTAACAGATTAACCCATTATAACTAAGAATATAAGGCAACAGTATGTTGGCACATGACCTAATAATAACGATAACAGCAGCAACAGCAGTGATAATACTTATAGGGTGTTTCTATTTTCTATGTATTATTTTACCCAATTGTCATAACAATCCCATATGATATTATTATTACTATCCCCAATTATGATGAGAAAATATAGGGCACAGAGGTTTTCCATGAATTGCCTAAAGACATACAGCTAGTGAATATAACAGTGGGATCTCACATCCTAATAAGTTTACTCTTCAGAACTGTGCATCACAGTCTGGCTGGAATAGCCCAACAAGTCAGGATTTAAGATATGCCATTAAAGCAGTTGTGATTTAGGTAGGGAAGGAAAACAGGGGAAAGGATTCAATTAGGTGAATCAATGTGAGCAAAATAATGGAGACAGAAATGCATATAGAAGATTAAAGAGACCATGAGTACACACCTGACTATTTGGAAAAAGTACTAATAGGTTACTAGTAGTGGTTAATGAGAATGCATTTCAAATTTAGATAGGTTGTTAAAAAAAAAAAAAAAAAAGGCTGGGTTTGGATTCTGGTTGTCTTGAATAGAATATTACCCCAATAAATTTGGCTTTCATGCTGAAGTTTGCATAAACTCACCACAAGTTTTTGAGTAGAAAAGTAGCTCAAAGGAAACCATTCTTTGTACGGACATAGCCTCATGGGAAAAGTTGTTTACATAGTACCTATCCGCAGTGATTCTTCCAGCAGGGTTTAGGTATACTCCTTGCAACAAGCAGAGAAATAAACTAGTCATCTTACTGAGGACCCATGTAATATTCCAATGCTGCAATAAAAACCATCGTGACATAATTGAAAACCATATGAATGAATAATTTTTGTTAACACATTCTTTTTTAGTCACCTAAAAATTATTTATGGGAAAATATAGGGATAATGGGCTTACAGAGAAACTTACGTAGGTTTCTTAATCTTCCTTGATATACTCACAAAACTCTACTGGATTCAATAAAATAAAAGGGACTTTAAAATTCTCTCACCCAGTAATTTATTCTAAAGTCACTTCAGTTTTCATATTTGATTATTTCACTTGTTCAGGGTTATACCAATAATCAGAGCCAGACTTAAGCAAAAATGAAATGAAAAGCTTTTTGTCTTTTAAACCTGTCCTCATTGACTTTTACTACCCTTCTCTCATTCATATTTTATAGCTACCTAAATCAACCACCTTAGTCCACTTTCATTCCCATGGAGGAGGTAATAGCTGAGATTGGACAAAATATATTCCAAAGCTTCTTCCAAAATTATCTTAGATTTTATAGTCATCGAAAACTTATGGCTTATTTTATACTGCAAGATTGAGACTCTAGTAGCTCTCAAATGGTAATTTGTTTAACTCATCCATATTATTCGTAATTTAAACCTTCTGTCTCTAAAATTAGGTGGTAAATTGAAATACCACCACTTATCTGTCAGTTTGACTTACTGTGGTGGCTTGCATGTTGCTGTGATGTAGAAGCTATGCCACTGGTATTTTGAATACCAGCAGGATTACCCAAGGTGGACAGGTTTCAGTGGAGCTTCCAGACTAAGACAGACTAGGACGAAAGCCCTAGCAATCTACCTCTGAGAATTAGAGAATGAAAAAATTATGGATCAGAATGTTGTCCAACTTCCTTGCTTTGGATATATCGTCAGAAGGAATCAATAGCTAGAGGAGGATGTTTGGTGAAGAAGAGGGCTATCAAGGGCGAGGAAGACCCTCAGTGAGATGGACTGGCACAGCAGCCACAAAGATGAACCTGAACATGCTGGCACTTATCAGGATGATGCAGGACAAGGCAAAGTTTAGTTCTGTTGTACATAAGGTCTCCATGAGTCTGAATCGAGTCAACAGCAACTAACAAAAACAAGTTGAAGTAATGCTACAATAAACCAAAAAAAAAACCCAAAATCAAACGCATTGCCATCAAGTCAATTCCATTTCACGGGAATCCCATCTGTTACAGGGTAGTACTACTTCCTAGGATTTTCTTGGTTGCTATATGTACGGAAGCAGATAGTCAGGCTTTTCTTCCACAGTGCTGCTGGATAGGTTCAAACCACCAATCTTTTAGTTAGTAGATGAGAGCATCCCATTTGTATCACCCAGGAACTCAATGCTATAATAAACGGTCCAAAACAATTCCTATTTCAAGAAGAGAAATGAAGTGGAATTAATTATTCAGGATTCTGGTATACATTGATCGAAATATCTAATAATTATTTATTTCCACTGCATTTACCTGAATATATTTAAATGTATTTAACTTTGTATCTCCAGTACCTAATATATATTATATAACAGGTAGATAACAATGTTACTTTAATGATTGAAGGATGGAAAGCAATACTACAAAGATAAATGAAAAATTAAGGAATTAGGATAATGATCTGATCGGATTTTACAATTTGGTGATTCATAAAGTGAATTCTTGTGCATGATTCTTTTCAATAGTAATCAAAACTTCGATGTTTTATCAGTGATATCTCTGTCAAATAAATCCACAATGGAGATGGAAATGGAATAAGAGTAATCCTCCAGGAATGAGTACCTTTTAATGGAAAATATGCTAACCATAAATAGGTCCACTGATTATACAGATTTTTGCTTTGTGAATTAATTTATCTTTTTTTAACTTTACTTACTTATTTTTCAAACTAGAAACTATTCTAGTTAGCTTAAGTATCTATCACAATTATCTAATGATAGTGCCAACAAGAATAATCATTGAGATTTATTCCCTACATAGTAACTACTCAGATTACACTTACAGCTAAATGAATAATTTTAAATTTCAGAATTATCCATTGAAATGGGATCATTTTTAATTCACCTGCTTCTAGTTAGAACTGCACTGAAGTTTATTCTACTATTAAGGATATTCAGAAAACAATATTTGAAGCTATCACTTCACAATTTATCACTGCAGGTAAGAATCCAAAATGCCCTTCCAATATCAAGCCTTATGATACTGGCAGCTGATTCCCTAAGCTTTCAAGAAAGCCTTAGAGTAAAATGAAAAATTTAAGTTTCTTGACTTGTGGTTTGAATTTCTCAACTCTGTAAGAACATTAGTTATATCATAGTGACAAGAAGCCTTATTGGTTGTTACATGTCATTGATTCTAGAATTTGTGGAAATAAATAATGTCTTAAATATTTCATGAAACAAAATGTTCTATATCATAGAATTCATGCTAGGGTTAGAGTGATGGAAGGGGAAGACAAGAAGAAAGGGAAAACAGATAATAAAAAAAAGAATCTTAATGGTTTAAAAATGTCTTGAAACTAAATACATGTTCTTGTAGCTTTAAGTGGAAACAGAAAAAAAAAAAAAATAGATTACATACTCCTTGAAGCCTTGACTAACATCACAACAAAATCTCCTGAATTCCTACTTATCCATGTCATTCATTTGGCAATTAGTCATGTTCTGCTCTGTGTACCTTTTGTGCTGTTGTGCACTCATTTACCATAGGTGTTTTTAACTTGTTTTCTTTACTATACATTTTAAGTTCCGTGAGAACACTTGACGATTAAACAATTTTGATAGGGATTTACCATTTAGTATAATAATTAAGACATCTAAGATGGATTAAATTCTACCTTTCATTGAATGCTTACTTTTCAAAACCTTGATAAGTTTTGTTGTTATATTTTAGCATTTTCTCACCTTATTCACTTTTAAAACTGCTTGTACTCCAAAAACATATAAAATAAAGAACTTGCCATACTGGAAACTGCAATATAGGTAACTATGTGGCAGCTTTTAAAATTTCCAACTACTCTAATATACTTGAATATTTCTAGACATCAGGAAAACTAATATTATACATGGTGATTACTACTACATAAATCTTCTGAATAGAGAGTAACATTCCAACTATTAACTTTTAAGCAGCACATATACAATTAGACATATTCTGCTTTTAGAACTGCAGCAAGATTACTTTGAAATTTATATAACATTTACCATATTTGACTTATTTTTGCCATTGCCTTAATCTAATAACTGCTTATATACATTTAGGCAGGAACATCATTTGTAGTCATTTTCAGGTGCCCTCATGATGGTTCCGACTCATTGTGATCCTATGTACAACAGAATGAAACACTGCCCGCTCCTACGCCATCCTTACAATCATTGCTATGTTTGAGCCCATTGTTGCAGCCATGGTGTCAATCCATCTCGTTGAAAGTCTTCCTCTTTTTCACTGACCCTCTACTTTACAAGTACTTCTCCAGGGACTGGTCCTTCCTGACAACATGTCCAAAGTAAGTGAGACAAATTCTCATCATCCTTGCTTCTAAGGAGTATTCTGGTTGTATTTCTTTCAAAACAAATTTGTTTATTCTCTGGCAGTCAATGACATATTCAATATTCTTTGCCAACATCATATTCCAAAGGCATCAATTCTTCTTTGGTCTTCCTTATTCACTGTCCAGATTTCACATGCATGTGAGGCAACTGAAAATACCATGGCTTGGGTCAGGCACACCTTAGTCCTCAAAGCGACATCTTTGCTTTTTAAAACAACCTTAAAGAGGTCTTTTGCAGCAGATTTGCCCAATGCACTACGTCATTTGATTTCTTGACTGCTGCTTCCATGCAAGATGATTGTAGGTCTAAGTAAAATGAAATCTTGAAAACTTCATTATTTTCTCTATTTATCATGATGTTGCTTATTGGACCAGTTCTAAGGATTTTTTTCTTCTTCATGTTGAGGTATAATCCACAGTGAAGACTAGTCTTTGATTTGCATCAGTGAGTGCATCAAGTCCTCTTCACTTTCAGCAAACAAAGTTGTGTCATTTGCATATGACTGATTGTGAATGAGTCTTCCTCCAATCCTGATGTCATGTTCTTCTTCTTATAGTCCAGTTTCTCGGATTATTTGGTCAGCATACAGATTGAATAAGTATGGTGAAATGATACAAACCTGATGTACACCTTTTCTGATTTTAAACCACACACTAGCCCTTTGTTCTGTTAGAACGACTGCTTTTCGGTCAATGTACAAGTTCCACATGAGCACAATATTCAATGTTTTCCATAATTTGTTATGATCCCCACAGATGAATGCCTTTGTATAGTCAATAAAACACAAGTAATATCTTTCTGTGCTTTCTATGCTTACAGCCAAGATCCACCTGACATCAGCAATGATATCCCTCATTCCATGTCCTCTTCTGAATCTGACTTGAAGTTCTGGCAGTTCCCCACTGACATATTGCTGCAACAGTTTTAAAATTATTTTCAGTAAAATTTTACTTGTGTGTGATATTAAAGATACTGTTCAATAATTTCTTCATTCTGTTCGATCACCTTTCTTTGCAATGGGTGCATCTTAATCATCTTATTAATACTTTGCAAGGCCCCACAGAGTACCCCATACATTTAAAAATGTTTATAAAATAGTCAATAAATGAGTGAAGGATTTTGAACAAAATACAAGTTCCTCACAGCAGACTGAATTTCATTGTTTTTCCTGCAAATATACAGAGTTTTACAGTCCAATAATCTATAAATGACCAAAAAATACCATAGTGGTTCAAAATGTTAATACTTAGCTTGTCTAGATGTTGTGCTAAACTGAAAAATGGTCTTCCAAAAGTATTCACATCAAATTCCCTGAAACTTGTGAATATTACCTTGGCTGACAAAAGAAGTGATGAAGTTAAGGACTTTGAGAGGAGTATCTTACCCTGAATTATCTTGGTGATTCCTAAACGTAAGCCTATGTATCCTCATAAGAGAGAGACAAATGGACTTTTGAGAGAGAAACAGAAGAGAAAAAGTGATGCAAAGATGGAGGTAGTGATTGGAGTGATGATGCCTACAGCCAAGGAATGCTAGCAACCAACAAACCTAGAAGAGGCAATGAACAGCATCTCCCCTAGAGCCTCTAGAGGGAGCAAAGCCTGCAGAAACCTTGATTTTAGACTTCTGGCCTCTAGAACTGTAAGAAAGTTAGTTTCTTTTGTTTTAAGCCACAAAGCTTGTGGTGATTTGTTATGGCAGGCACAGGAAACTAGTACAGAAGTCAGTAATGCAATTTCTACAAATGCCACAGTATAGCAACTGGTTTCATATGGAAGACACTCAACTCAAACTATAAGTAAAAGACAAAGGACATTAAATAACCCTTAACCGTATTCAATTTCATTTTTATTGAGGAATAATAAGGGATTTATTCAACATGGAAATGCTGTTACTTTGTGTTATACATTCTTTTGAATAAATTGATAAAAGTTAAGCAAGATTTTACAGTGTCATCTTTTATTAAAAATGGTAAATTTTCCTGTCAAAAGAGATAAATCAGTAACTATTAAGTTTGGATAGACGAATAATCTACATGTTTGTTAAAATAAAGCCAAATAAAATGTTAAAGCAGAATTGTAAAAAGTATAAAACAATAAAAATATAGGCTACACATTACAAAGACCAAGTATTCAACAAGAAGTCCACTTAAAAAAAAGGCAATTGATTTATTAGTTGCTACTGTTTTGTTGCATATAATAACATTACAGATTGTGATAGGCTTTTAGTAAATTATCTGTAAGATCTTAAATTATGCCAAACTTATGTAAAAAATAAAATTTACTCCATTTTTTAATCCCCTTTGTCATCAAGTCGATTCTGACCCATAGTGATCCTATGGGACAGAGTAGAACTGCTCTGTAGGGTTTCCAAGGCTGTAAATCTTTACAGAAGCAAACTGCCACATCTTTCTCCCACAGAATGGCTGGTGGTTTCAAATTGCTGACATTTCAGTTAGCAGCCAGCCACTTAACCACTGCACCACCAGGGCTCCTAAATTATTTAATCATCACCATAATACATTACATTAATTTAATATAGATATTGTAAGTTAAAACATATTAAATATGATAGCCATGTGATGACATTTTCAGGATAATTTTATATATAATTTAATATATGCCTTTAATAAAGGAACAAGCCTTTCTTTGAGACTCAAGGTCATTTTATAGTTCACTTACTTTATCATTATCATTATGAGAGAAACTGATTCAGTGATTCATTTGAATTAAGAATAATATTCAAACAGAACAGATAAAAAAAAGGATCCATCAATATGCTGTCTACAAGAGACACATTGCAGAAACAAAGATGTAAATTTATTAAAAATCAAAGGATGGAACAAAATATATCAAGCAAACAGCTACCAAAAAAGAGCAGGAGTGGCAATACTAATCTCAGATAAAATAGATTTTAAAACAAAATCGACCATAAAAGACAAAGAAGAAAACTCCATAGTGATTAAAGGGATGATCCATCATGAAGATATAACCATAATAAACATCTATGCACCCAATGACAGGGTTCCAAAATACATAAACAAATTCTAACAGCTCTGAAAAGAGAAGTTGACAGTTCCACAATAATGGTAGGAGACTTCAACACACCACCCTCGGTAAAAGACAGAACATCTAGAAAGAAACAAAGATACATAGGACCTAAAGGGCACAATTAGTCAACTTGACCTAAGAGACATATATAGAATACTCCACCCAATAGCTACAAAGTAGACATTCTTTTTCAACACATATGAAACATTCTACAGAACAGACCACATCTTAGGCCACAGAGCAACCCTTAACAAAATTGAAAACACTGAGATAATTCAAAGGATCTTCTCTAACTACAAAGCTATCAAGGTAGAAATTAACATCAGAAAGAGCAAGGAAAGAAAAACAATTACATGGAAACATAATAACACCTTGCTTACAAACCACTGGGTAACAGAAGAAATCAGAGATTGAATCAAAAAATTCCTAGAATTAAACAAGAATGAAAACAAATCATACCAAAACCTTTGGGAAGCAGCAAAAGCAGTCCTCAGAGGACAATTTATAGCAATAGATGCGCACATCAAAAAAGGGACAAAATCAAAATATTAACTACAAAACTCAAACAAATAGAAAGAGATCAGCAAAAAAAGTCCACAGTCACCAGAAGAAAGGAAATAATAAACATCAGAGCAGAAATAAATGAAATAGAGAATAGAAAAACAATAGAAAGAATCAACAAAACCAAAAATTGGTTCCGTGAAAGGAGCAACAAAATCCACAAACCACTGGCTAAACTGACAAAAGAAAAACAGGAGAGGACACAAATATGCCAAATAATAAATGAACAACAGACCCAACTGAAATAAAATGGATCATAACAGAATATTATGAAAAACTATACTCCAACAAATTTGAAAACCTAGAGGAAATGGATATATCTCTAGAAACTCACTACTTACCAAAACTACCACAAAGTCATGTTTAAAATCTGAACAGACCATAACAAGAGATTGAAAACATAATTTAAAAAACTCCCAACAAAACAAAAGCCCTGGCCCAGATGGCTTCACTGGAGAATTCTACCAAACATTTAGAGAAGAGCTTATAGCAGTACTACTCAAACTATTTCAGAACATAGAAAAGGAAGCAACACTGCCAAATTCATTCTATGAAGCCAGCATAACCCTGATACCAAAATCAGGCAAAGATGCCACAAAAAAAGAAAATTACAGACCAACATCTCTCATGAATATAGATGCAAACATTCTCAACAAAATTCTAGCCAACAGAATTCAGTATCATATAAAAAAAAAATACACAATGACCAAGTAGGATTCTTACCAGATATGCAAGGATGGTTCAGCATTAGAAAATCAGTCAATGTAATCTACCACTTAATTAAAAGAAAAGAATCACATGATCATCTCAATCAATGCAAAAAAGGCATTTGACAAAGTCCAACACCCATTCCTCATAAAAACTCTCAATCAAATAGGTATAGAAGGGAAATTTCTCAACATAATAAAGGGCATCTATGCAAAACCAACAGCCAACATCATTCTTAATAGAGAGGCTGAAAACATTCCCCTTGAGAACAGGAACAAGACAAGGATGCGCTTTATCACCACTCCTATTTAACACTGTGCTGGAAATCCTAGCTAGAACAATAAGGCAAGAAAAAGAAATAAAGGGCATCCAAATTGGTAATGAATAAGTTAAACTGTCCTTGTTGAAGTTAAACTGTCCCTTTTTGCGGATGATATGATACTATACACAGAAAACCCTGAAGGCTCCATGAGAAAACTACTGCAACAAATAGAAAGATTCAGCAGAGTAGCACGATACAAGATAAACATACAAAAATCAGTTGCATTCCTATACACCAGTAAAGAGAAGGATGATATGGAAATCAGGAAAACAATATCATTTATAATAGCCTCTAAAGAAACAAAATACTTAGGAATAAATTTAACCAGGGATGTAAAAGACCCATACAAAGAAAACTACAAAACACTACTGCAAGAAACCCAAAGGGATCTACATAAATGGAAAACTATACCATGTTCATGGATAGGTAAAATAAACATTGTGAAAATGACAATTCTACCCAAAACAATTTACAAATACAATGCAATCCTGATCCAAATACCAAAAACATTCTTTAAAGAGATAGAAAATAATTAACTTTATATGTAAAGGGAAGAATCCCTATTTGAAGAAAACAGAATAAAGTAGGAGGACTCACACCACCTGACCTCAGAACCTACTATACAGCTATGGTAGTCAAAACAGCCCAGAACTGGTACAATGACAGAATATTGACCAATGGAATAGAATTGAGAACTTAAATGTAAATCCATCAACCTACAGTCACTTGATCCTTGACAAGGGCCCAAAGTCCATCAAATGGGGAACAGACAGTCTTTTTAACAAATTGTGCTGGCAAAACTGGACGTCCATCTGCAAAAAAATGAAACAGGACCCATACCTCATACCATATACAAAAACTAATTCAAAATGGATGAAAGACCTAAATATAAAGCCAAAACTATAATGTTCATAGAAGAAAAAATAGGATCAATACTAGAGGCCCTAATACACGGCACTAACAGGATACAAACCATAACCAACAACACATAAACCCCAGAAGATAAGCTAGATGACTGGGATCTTCTAAAAATTAAACACTTATGTTCATCAAAAGACTTCACCAAAAGAGTAAAAAGAGAACCTACAGACTGGGAAAAAATTTTTGGACACTGCAAGTCAGATAAAGTTCTAATCTCTAAAATCCAGAAGAAAATCCAACACGTCTACAACAAAAATACAAATAATCCAGTTAAAAAATGGGCAAAGGAAATGAACAGACATTTCTCCAAAGAAGACACTTAAGTGGCCAACAGATACATGAGGAAATGCTCACAACCACTAGCCATCAGAGAAATCCAAGTCAAAACCACAATGAGATACCATCTCACCCCGGCATTACTGGCATGAATCAAAAAAAGTGGAAATAACACATGCTGGAGAGGCTGTGGGGAGATCCGAATTCTTATGCACTTGTGGTGGGAATGCAAAATGATACAACCATTTTGGAAAATGATATGGCACTTCTTAGAAAGCTAAAAATAGAAATATATGATCGAGCAATCCCACTCCTAGGAATATACCCTAGAGAAATAAGAGCTGTCACACGAATAGACATATGCACACCCGTGTTCATTGCAGCACTGTTCACAATAGCAAAAAGATGGAAACAACCTAGATGCCCATCAACAGATGAATGGATAAACAAAATATGGTACATAAACACAATGGAGTATTCCACAACAATAAAGAACAATGATGAATCTGTGACGCACCGCATAACATGGATGAAACTGGAGGACATTATGCTGCGTGAAATAAGTCAATCACAAAATGACAAAGATTGTATGAGACCACTACTGTAAAAACTCATGAAAACGTTGACACAGAAAAAGGTTGACACGCAAAAACATATTTGATGGTTACAAGAGATGGGAGGGGTTGGGGGAATACTAAACAGACAATAGGTAAGTAGTAACTTTGGTGAAGGGTAAGACAGTAAACAATAATAGGTAAGCCAGCACAACTTGTACAAGGAAAGGTCATGGAAGCTCCACAGACATTCAAATTCCCTGAGGGACCGAATTGCTGAACAGAGAAGATTGTGGGTACCATGGTCTTGGGGAACATCTAGCTCAATTGGCATAACACAGTCTATAAAGAAAATGTTCTACATTCTACCTTGGTGAGTAGTGTCTGGGGTCTTAAAAGCCTGTGACCAGCCACCTAAGATACTCCACTAGTCTCACCCCTTCAGGAGCAAGGGAGAATGAAGAGAACATGATACAAGGAAAAGATCAGTCCAAAGGACTAATGGACCACATCTACCAGGGCCGCCACTAGACTGAGTTCAGTACAACTAGATGGTGTCTGGCTACTACCACTGACTGCTCTGACAGGGGTCACAACAGAGGGTCCTGGACAGAGCTGGAGAAAAATGTAGAACAAAATTCTAACTCACAAAAAAACTACCAGACTGACAGAGACTGGAGAAACCCTAAGAGTATGGCTCCTGGACACCCTTTTAGCTCAGTAATGAAGTCACTCCTGAGGTTCACCCTTCAGCCAAAGATTAGACAGGCCCATAAAACAAAACAAGACTAATGGGGCACTATAGCCCAGGGACAAGGACTAGAAGCAGGAGGGGACAGGAAAGCTGGTAATAGGGAACCCAAGGTCAAGAAGGGGTTGGTCGTAGGGTTGGTAACCAATGTCATAAAACAATATGTGTAGTGTTTAATGAGAAACTACTTGTTCTGTAAACCTTCATCTAAAGTACAATAAAATAAGAAAAAGCACACACACACACACAAAAGAATGTATAATTGAATGCTTTATAGCAGTTTACATTTGTGTTCTGTGTTAAAATTTTTGAAATGTATTCCCAGATTTGATTCTTTTGATCTTCATAACAATCTTGTGAGCTAGATTAAGATCCCACCACCCATCTGACAGTTTGTCTTACGGTGTTGGCCTGCATGCAGCTACGATACTGGGAGCTATGCTACCGGTATTTCAAATACCAGCAGGTTCACCTATGGTGGCCAAGTTTCAGCCACGCTCCAGACTAAGACAGACAAGAAAGAGAGGTCTGGTGATATACTTCAAAAAACTAGCTAACGAAAATGAGTTACAACAGAACATTGTGCAATATAGTGCTGGAAGATGAGCTCCCCTATGTTGGAAGATCCTCACAATACAGAGTGGTTGCCAACAATGGACTTGAGCATGCCAATTATATAATCCAGGACCATAGATTTGTTGTGCATAGGATTATCATGAATCAGAGCCTACTCACGGGTAAATAACAACAACAACAGATTCACAGATTACTGATAACCAAACAATGTTTGTAAAAACCAAGTAACTTGCCCACAAAGCTAGTAAAAGTAAGTGGAAGGGGGATTATAATAGGAAACTACACACAGAGGAGGAGAAAGGACAACACAAATGGGGAATTTTGCGAGTATGGTTATCTGGGCAGAATAGGTCTGAGCTATTGTGAAAGCCCAGGTTATTTGGAGAAACCAAGGTGTTCTAGGAAAGGAAACATATGGCAGTAAAAAAGAAAAGAGAAAAAAGCAGCAATTCAAGTATTGAAGAGCATCCAAATAACCAGTGATATGCTTTAAATCTTCCATTAACTCTTTTTTGTACTGTATATAATGACCAGGTCCCTCTTATTTTTAAGGCTTGTCATGGATTGAATTGTGTCCCCAAAAAATATCTGTCAGCTTGGCTGGGTCATGATTTCCAGTATTGTATGATTGTGTAATCTGATGTGATTTCCTTATGTGTTGTAAACTCTATCACTATGATGAGGTTATTACATGTGATCTCCTTATGTGTTGTAAATTCTATCACTGTGATGAAGTTATACTGATGAGGTTTACAAGATTAGATAGTGTCTTAATCCAATCTCTTCTGAGATCTAAAAGACAGAAGTGAGCAGAGACACATGGGGACCTCATACCAGACATATGGACCCAACGTTCCTGTGCAGAGATGCTCCTAGTCCAGGGGAAGACTGATGATGACAAGGACCTTCCTCCAGAGACGACACAGACAGAAAGCCTTCCCCTGGAGCTGACACCCTGAATTTGGACTTCTAGCCTACTGAACTGAGACAGAATAAACTTCTCTTTGTTAAAAGCCATCCACTTGTGGTATTTCTGTTAGAGCAGCACTAGATAACTAAGACAAGGCTCCTCTTAATTTTTTGTATTTTTGAATTCTAAGTTTATAAGAGTATTTGTTGCTGTAACCCTCATAAGCTTTGAGAAACAAATGGAAAAACTGAAAAACAGTCTATGTGATATAATCGCAAATACATGAGAATTATGTAAGTGGAAGATGATATATAAAAAAGAAATAGTTGTGGTGCTTGGGACCCTTGGGAGATAAATTGTTGCATTTTAATATTGTTAACATATTGTATTTTCAATTTAAAAAATAAACCTGCTTGATTTCTTTAAAAAACTAAAGAAGAATATTCAAGTAAGTTACCTCTATAGTTTTCAAAAAAGCAAAATGTTTGCTTCTTTAGAGATGCTCTTCATTACTGACTAATCTGTACAAGTTTCAGCATTTAGTGGGTATGGAAATGGTTCATAATGAGAAAAAACACTCCTGGGATATGAGATTGCTTCAGGGAAGGGATGTAATATACATTCAGAAAGTAAATAAATTCCCTGAGTCGGCTTTCTGATGTGAATCCTAGTAAATATCTACAACCTGTTCTGTCAATACTAATGATCAGAACATTAATCAGAACCGCTTAATGGGCAGAGCAGTGTCAAATATCAGGAACCTGCCACTTCTCAGCTGAAACAGTTCAAGTTAGACTTCCGGTATATACCCTGTTGTACTGTGGTAATGAGGGCACATGTTGTTGAGATGGGCCCACACAAGTCTCTGCAGGGGGAAAGGCACTCAAAGTCCTTGAATCCCTTACAACGGTGCCTAGGCAAAAGAGCTGTGCCTACCCGGTATTCCTGGCTCAGGGGAGCTGGCAGTTTATTTTTTCCTGTTTGTTAATTTGTTCACTCTCCAAGGCAGGGAGAATGGCTCCGGGCGTGTGACGGATCCTACTTCCGGCCCAGGGGACCGGGCAATTGCAGAAGCCAGTCCGGGACCCAGTGCAGAACAGGGAGCAGGGAGGTAAAAGGGAGAGAGGTTTTTCCCTAAGCGGGTTGTTTTTGATCCGGGTGGTAGGCCATAGGCAATTACTTATGTTTTGCCAGATCTAGGGCTGCTTCTCACTGGTTCAGGGTAGCCATGTAGACTTTCAGTAGCTGGGTCTCTCCTGGTGCAGAATACGTGCCTCCCAAGCATGGCTGCTTGCCTACCTCACCACTCACTCCCAAGCTGATCAGGCCTGAAGGGCTCAGGCTATGGCGGGTTAGGTCTGGCAACGCCTCGCTGCTTCTGAACTGTCTCTCCCTCCCCCTGCCACTCAATCCGGTTCCTCAACTTTGCTTTAGTGTTCAGGGCTCCTAGATTGTCATATATAACTGATTTGCTTGCTTTTTTGGGTCTTTGTTGTAAGAGGTTCCACTGCAAGTGCTGACCCTCAGACATCTTGTCCCTGCCTCCTCAAGAATAGATTTGATGCATTGACTAATGACCAAAGACCAGACATGTTGTGGGATGACATCAAGGACTTCATACATGAAGAAAGCAAAAGGTCATTAAAAAGAAAGAAATAAAAAAAGACCAAAATGGATGTCGGAAGAGACTCTGAAAATTGCTCTTGAAAGCTGAGTAGCTAACGTGAAAGGAAAAAATTACAAAGTAAAAGAGCTGGACAGGAGATTTCAAAGCAGCTCAAGAAGACAAAGTAAAGTATTATGACAAAATGTGCAAATACCTGGAGTTAGAAACCCAGGGAAGAACAAACACTGGACATTTCTCAAGTTGAAAGAACTGAAGAAAAGAATTCAAGCCTAGAGTTGCAATAGTGAAGGATTCTATGGGCATAATACTGGATGGCACAGGAAGCATCAAAAGAAAATGGAAGGAATACACAGAGTCACTGTACCAAAAACAGTTGATTGACATTCAACCATTTCAGGAAGTAGCATATGATCAAGAATCAGTATGATGAAGGGAGAAGTCCAAGCTGCATTGAAGGCATTGGTGAGAAACAAGGCTCCAAGAATTGACAGAATACCGATCAAAATGTTTCAACAAATGGGTACAAGGCAGGAAGACCTCACTTGTCTATGCCAAGAAATTTGGAAGACAGCTTCCTGGCCAAACGACTGGAAGATGTCAATATCTGTATCCATTCCAAAGAAAGGTGATCCAACAGAACAAGGAAATTATTGAACAATATCATTAACATCACTCACAAGTAAAGTTTTGCTGACGATAATTCAAAATGGTTGCAGCACTTTGTGGACTGGAAGCTACCAGAAATTCAAGCTAGATTCAGAAGAGGAAGTGGAAGGGCATGTATCATTGCTGATGTCAGATAGATCCTTGCTGAAAGCAGAGAATACCAGAAAGACGTTGACCTGTGTTTTATTGAGACTACGCAAGGCATTCTACTGTGTGGATCATGACAAATTACTGATAACATTGGAGAGAATGGGAATTACAGAACACTTAATTGTGCTCATGAGGAACCTGTAAATAGACCAAGCGGCAGTCATTTGAATAGAACAAGGGGATATAGTGTGATTTAAAATCAGGAAATACGTGCATTAGGGTTGTATCATTTCACCATACTTAATCCGTATGCTAAGCAAATAATCCAAGAAGCTGGACTATATGAACAAGAATGAGGCATCATCAAGATTGGAGGAAGACTCAATAACAACCTGTTATATGCTGATGACACAACCTTGCTTGCTGAAAGTGAAGAGGACTTGAAGCACTTCATGATGAAAATCAGAGACTATAGCCTTCAGTATGGATTATACCTCAACATAAAGAAAACAAAAATCCTCATAACTGAACCAATAACAACATCATGATACATGGATATAATACTGATTTTGTCAACGATTTCATTTTACTTGGATCAACAATCAACACCCATGGAAGCAGCAGTCAAGAAATCAAATGATGTACTGCATTGAGCGTATCTGCTGCAAAAGATCTCTTAAAAGTGTTAAAAAGCAAAGATGTCACTTTGAGGACTAAGGTACACCTGATCAGGCCATGATGTTTTCAATCACCTCATATGCATGTGAACTGGACAATAAATAAGGACAACCAAAGAAGAATTGATGCCTTAGAATTATGGTGTTAGCAAAAAATACTGAATATACCTTCGACTGCCAGAAGAACGAACAAATCTATCTTGGAAGAAGTACAGCCAGAATGCTCCTTAGAAGCGAGGATGGAGAGAGTTGGTCTCAAGTATTTTGGACATGTTATCAGGAGGGACCATCCTCTGGAGAAGGATATCATGCTTGGAAAAGTAGAAGGTCAGCGAAAAAGAGGAAGACCCTAAAGAAGATGGACTGACACAGTGGCTGCAAGGATGGACTCAAATATAGCAAAGTTGTGAGGATGGCACTGGACTGTGCAGTGTTTTGTCCTGTTGTACATAGTGTCACTTGAGTCAAAACCTACTCGATGACACCTAACAAGAAACAATAACAGCAAAAAAGCAAAATGAGCATGGTCACTGAAAATCATGGTCAAAAAGAGAAAAATATAATATCATAGCCACTGTTATTATCAAGCTCATAAAAGATGATGCCCCCTCAGAAATAGTTAAAATTCATAAAATGATACCCTTGACTGTAGTGGAAACTTTCCCCAGTTTAAGAGTCATCTGATATTGAGGCAAAACTCAATTTAACAAATCACGAACTGGATGACAGGGAAAGTTACTTAACCTCCCTAAGCTCCAGTACTTGTATACCACTGACACACATGTCCTATTCCTTCATAGGGGTGCTCTTGCAGATGAAATTAAGTAATGTAAAAGCATTTTATAAAACATAACCATTCTGCCAATGCTAGATATGATTTTGCTCAATATGCTCACTGGTTTTAAATAGGTTATTTTTATCGTTCTAACTTGTGGAACATTTCACATTTAAAACTGAACAGCATATTCCAGCTGACATTATATAGTTTTCAAAACTTCATAAAGGTGTTCCATAGGCCTTTTATAGTTTAAAGGACAATTTAAAAAAATAAGTACAAATTAAGACATTCCCAATTAAAAACAAACAAATAATAATAATAATAAATAAAATAAAAAGCAGAGGGAATTTCTTGCTACTAGACTTGCCCTAAAAGAAATAATAGAGGGAGTCCTTCAGGCTAAAATGAAAGGATACTAGACAGTAACTCAACTCCATGCAAAAGAATACAAAACACCAGTAAAAGTATCACATAAGTGTATATAAAACACAATATGAACATATTTTAAGTGTAACTCTTTTCTTCTCCTATCTAATTTTTAAAAACACATAAAGCAATAATTATAAAATGATGTCAGTGGGTTATACTGTATAAATATGCAACTTGTATAACAATAAGAACACAATCCAGGTGGAGGGAACAGAGCTATACTAAAAAAAAGTTTTGTACACTCTGGAAATTTAGTATTAATTCAAACAAGATAGTTTTAAGATGTTAATTACAATCATCAGGAAACCACTAAGATAACAACTCAAAAACCTATAGTAAAAGAAACAAGGGAAACAAAACGGTGCACAAGAAAATATCTATTTAGCACAAAAACGGCAGTAATGGAGGAACAAACGGGGAAAAGAAAAGATACAAGGCACGTAGAACACAAACAGCAAAATGCAGACATAAATTCTACCTTCTTAGTAATTACATTGAATGCAATGTAAATACTCCAGTCAAGAGGTTATCTTAGAAAATCTAGATAGTTTACCTCTTAGAAAGAAAATCATTTAGTTTTATTTCTGTTAATGTTTGTATTTTCCTTAAATTCATCCATTGGAGGAGCTCTGACTGCACAGTGATTAAATGCTCGACTGCTAACCGAAAGGTTGGCATTTCAAACTCACCAGCAGTTTCTTGGGAGAAAGATGTGGCAGTCGACTTCCATAAAGATTACAGCCTTGGAAACTCTATGGTGCAGTTCTACTGTGTCCTATAGGGTTACTATGAATCAGAATCGACTCGATAGCAATAGGTTTGGTTTGTTTTGGGTTCATCCATTCCTGCCTTTTTTTTTTTTTTTTTTTTTTTTGCTAAATAAATACTTCCAGTGGCTGCAACAACGGGCTCAAGTGTAACAAGATTGTGAGACTAGCGCAGGGCTGGCAGTGTTTCTTTCTGTTGTATACAGATAGGGTTACTATGAGTTGGAACTGACTCGATGGCACCTAACATCAACACTATTTTAATAAAGCTATACGGGTTTATTTTATGATAGTATAATGAAACATATATAGTACTGTTCATCTACAAATGCTTTGTTTTTTTTATGCCTTAAAAGCCAGATTACAGTTAAGACACATTTATACATTGTCATTAGGTGCCATCGAGTTGGATGCAGCTCATAGGGACCCTAAGTACAACAGAGCGAAACACTGCCCTGTCCTGTACCATCCTAACAATTGCTGTGTTTGAGCCCATCCTTGCAGCCACTGTGTCAATCAACCTCATTGAAGGTCTTCCTCTTTTTTCACTGACCCTTTACTTTACCAGGCATGATGTCCTTCTCCAAGGACTGGTCCCTCTTGATAACATGTTCAAAGTACTTGCGAGATGAGCCTCACCATCTGACTTCTAAGCATTCTGGCTGTACTTTCTTCTATGACATATTTGTTCCTTCTTCTACATCATTAGTGGGTAACATAAAACTAATCTTGTCTGGGATAAACCCTATAGCTCCTATTATGTTTTTATATTATTCTGCCAATTTAGGAAATTTTAGAAATTTTTGGATAATAGCGAGTAGGCAGAAAGAGATAAGCTTAAAAAAATTGGTACTTCTAAATGCTTCCACATTTTAAAACACAGTTAACAAAGATTCAGTTATATACAATTCTTCTAACTCTCAAAACTGTATCTTTTTATAAAAATAAACTACCTATTGTTCCAACTTCAATGCTTGATAATAATTCCCTTACTTTACTATTTCTTGAAACATATTTTCAGTCTTTCTGTGGTTTGTAGCCCTTCATCTGCTAGCCTTTGCATTTACAATCAAAAGCCATAGTGTGATTTAATTTAATTCAATTCAGTAAGTATATAAAAGGGACTTTTATGTGCAGAATGGACAGTAATATAAGAACCATGTCTGAGATAAATCCAATACACTCATTCAACTTAATGCTACTTCTCATTAAATACTCATTATATTCTGGATTCAGGGAACTTTTGAAAACAGTCAGTATAATCACATCTCTCTATTTAGAGCTCAAGAGGCTAAAGAAAAACTAGTGGAGAATTTCTTTTTATTCAAATTTTGAATCATTTGGATAATAATTCTCCTCAAGTTATTGTCTAAATTTTAAACTGTCATTAGAATTTCCTAAGTGTCTTTTTCCAAATTACTCACATATTTTAAGGTGTTAGCTCCATCAAGTCTAACACCAAGTCATGGCGACCTTATTTATGTCTGTTCCTGTGTCATCCTCACAATCACAATCGCTGGCATGTTCCAGTCCATCAATATGGCTATTGAGTCACTCCATCTCACTGAGAGTCTACCACACCCTTGTTGGTCCACTTCTTCATCAAATATGGTGTCCTCCTGTAGCAACTGAACCCTCCTGATGACAAGTCCAAAATAAAGGAGTTAGACAATGTTCTGTTGTGATCCGTAAGGTTTTCATTCTCTAATTTTTGGAAATAGATCTGTCTTAGTCTGGAAGCTCCACTAAAATCTATCCACCATAGGTGACCCTGCTGGGATTTGAAATACCTGTGGCATAGCTTCCAGTGTTATAGCAACATCCAAGCCACCGCAGTACAACAAACTGACAGATGGGTGGTGAATTTTTAAGGTATACCCCAAAAAAAAACAAAAAAAAAAAACCATTACCATCGAGTCCACTCTGACTCATAGGGACCCTATAGGACAGTGCAGAACTGCCCCATAGAGTTTCCAAGGAGCAGCTGGTGGAGTCAAACTGCTGACCTTTTGGTTAGCAGCCAACCTCTTAACCACTGTGCCACCAGGGCTCCTTAATTATATCTTAAGACTAAATATGATAAAAATCAATGATGTGTATATTTTTAACAATAAATTCCTTTATTTTCATCTACTTTAATTTGCCAATATTCAGCTTGTCTTTTTTACAGGGCATATTGTTGGTTCTTGTTGCACTACTTATTGTTTTTCATTTCAATCCTATAAATACTGAATTTAAAAGGCTTCCTAAAGTGATTTTTCTTATCCTTTTCCTGTATATCTGTATTATGCTAATCCTGATGAATCCTCCAAAATAAACCCTGAGGGCATTTTTTTATTGTCACAGTGCATTGAATCATGAAAGAGGTTATAGATCTTTCACTGTATTCTATCATTTCAGTCATTTAAAAAAGGCATTTATATAATGCTGGATTTGAGAATGAATACCAGGAATAATACTCATATTCCTTTCTATCATTTGCTTAAATTAAGTCTAAATGATAGTACAGCTGTCTTATATAAAACAAACAAAAACCAAACCCATTGGCTTCGAGTCAATTCTGACTCATAGTGACCCTATATGACAGAGTAGAACTGCCCCACAGGGTTTCAAAGCTGTAAATTTTTACAGAAGTTGTATGCTACATCTTTCTCCCATGGAGCAGCTGATGGGTTCAAACTGCTACCATTCAGTTAGCAGCCAACAGCTTAACCACTGTGTCACCAGGGCTCCTTGTCATATATAAAAACCAAAAACAAAACCTGTTGCCATTGAGTCGATTCCGACTGATAGTCAATTCTGATTCATAGTGGCCCTATAGGACACACTAGAACTGACCCAGAGGGTTTCTAAGAAGCAGCTGGTGGATTTGAACTGCTGACCTTTTGGTTAGTAGTCAAACTCTTAACCACTGTGCCACCAAGTCTCCTCCTTCCCATAGTAACATTTTAATTCTCTAGGGTAGAAAACTCAAATTCCTAAAAAAGGCCAGATCTACTGGGCTGACAGAGACTAGAGGAACCTCTAAGACTATCACCCTAAGATACCCTTTGAACTTGGAATTGAAGCTATTTCTGCAGATCACTTTTCACCCAACCAATAGATTGGCTTATAAAATAAACAATATCATCCATTAGTAATGTGTTCCCTTAAACAATTAATTATATGAGACCTAGCAGTCAACATTTACCCGAAAGCAAAGATGAGAAGGGAAGGAGGAGAAGGGAAGCTAGATCACGGAAACACAACTCACAGAATGGAAACAATGAGAATGCCGACACACTGTAAAAATTGTAAACAGTGGCACATAACAGTTTGTATAAAAAATATTACAAGGGAACCTAATTTGCTGTGTAAACTTTCACCTAAAACACAATAAAATATTATTAAAAAATAAAATAAATAAGTGACTAACTAATGCATGAGAGAAATTCCTAGGAGACAAAAACAGTCCCAGAGTAAAAATGAAATAGCAGCGCATAATGGCTTATAATAGAAAAGAAGTGGATCAGAATTGACTTGGTGATTATTTCTTTCCTTGTGCTATTTTTCTCACTTATATCAGCTCAATCACCATGCGATAGAAAAAACAGCAGTGCTAGCTCAATACTAGTCAAAGGTTGTCTGTTGACTCCACTGCTCTAGCCTTTCCATCCTCTCCAATCCCTGAGAATTAATTATAATTAAAAATAAAAATGCAATGCTTATGGAATGATATTTTCTGAAATGCAGGGTCACCTGGTTTGGAGTCAAAAACGGTTAGTGGTTGATCTTTGATTATAATATTACCTCAGAGTATGCTTTGCTTATCCTCACATCCACTCAACTCCAGGGGAGAAACACCTATGTGTTTCTAACACACATAAATCTGCTGCAATAGACCTCTTTAAAGTGTTAAAAAGCAAAGATGTCACCTTGAAGATTAAGGTGTGCCTGATCCAAGCAATCATGTTTTCAGTCACCTCATACGCATGTGAAAGCTGGACAATGAATAAGCAAGACCCAAGAAGAATGGATGCCTTTGAATTGTGGTGTTGGTTTAGAATATTGAACATACCATGGACTGCCAAAATAACGAACAAATCTGTCTTGGAAGAAGTAGAGCCAGAATGCTCCTTGGAAGCAAGGATGGTGAGACTACATCTCACATACTTTGGACATGTTATCAGGAGGGATCAATCCCTAGAGAGGGACATCATGCTTGGTAAAGTAGAGGGTCGGTGAAAAAGAAGAAGAACCTCAATGAGATGGATTGACACACTAGCTTTAACAATGGGTTCAAGCATAACGATGACTGTGAGGATGGCACAGGACTAAGCAGTGTTTTGTTCTGTTGTACATAGGGTCCTCTGAGTCAGAACTGACTCGACAGCACCTAACAACAACAACAACACACACATTACCAACAATGCTATGAAGTTAAAAGGAAAAATATAAAGACATTTGGTGAGGTACAAGGGCTTTAAAATAAAGAAAAGAGAAATATATCTACTCAATAAAGCAAAATTAATGGAATAGAAGGACAAGAATTTAAAACAAATATGCTTAGTGATAAGGATGTCATCATTAACACAAAGCTGAAACAAGCAGCTATAGAGAAGAACCAATTAGATTACTGTGCATGAAATTGTTGAAATTAAAAAAAAAACTTATTAAATGGATTAAATAAGAGAATTTTCCTGAAGAATAAATTAAGAAACTAAGATATCAGTTTGAGAAACTTTAGTAAGAGAAATAAAGAAGGAATGGAAAGACGGATAAAAGAAAATGAAATTGAAGAAATATGAAGATAAAGGTTATGATGTCAGTATTTGTATGAGGCGTTTTCAGGGAGGAATTTTAAACAATAAACAAATGAGGAAAACAATTTCCAGAATTAAAAAAGAAAAAAATTCTAATATAAAAGTTTATAAAGTACAAACAGGGTAGTTAAGGAGGCACACACATGCACACACTCATATACATGTTATAATGAAAGATAAAAGGTAATTGGAAAATATTCTACAAAGAAATTTAAAAAAAAACATAAACCACTGATATATTACTTCACAACCACTAAAAAAAAACAAATCAAACCCATTGCCATTGAGTTGATCTACTGTAAGACATAGTAGAACTGCTCCACAGGGTTTCCAAGGAGCGGCTTGTGGATTCAAACTGCCGACCTTGTGATTAGCAGCTGATCTCTTAGCCACTGGACCACCAGGTCTCCCTACAACCACTAGGAGGGCTATAATTAAAAAGACAGACAATATCAAGTGCTGAGAAGGGAATAGAGAAATTAGAACCCTCATACATTGTTGCTGGAAGATGTAAAATGGGATAGCTACTTTGGCAGTTCCTCAAAATATTAAAGATAGCTACCATATGCCCCAGCAATTCCACTTCTAGACATATATTCAATAGAAATTAAAACTTTTATCTACATCAAAACTTGCACACAAAAGTTCATAGCAGTGCTATTCATAATAGCCAAAAAGTGGAAACCACCAAAATTTTAATCAAGTGATGAATGAATGGATAAGCAACCTGGAATAAAGTACTGATACTTGCTACAATATAGATAAACTATAAACACATTATGCAAAAAAACAAACAAAAAAAAATCTTCCAGAAAGAAAAGCCAGATGGCCTACAAAACAAGAAATAATAGATTGCTATCAGACTACTCAACAATACTGCCTGCAAGAAGACATAATTATATATTTTAAAGTTATGTAAATGTATAATTTTATATCTAGCAAAATTAACATTTATATTCTAAGGTTTAAAAAGAAACATAAATAAAATATATAAATTAGCTATTGGTATGTATATAATTGAAGCCCAGATGGCACAGTGGTTAAGAGATCAGCTGCTAACCAAAAGGTTGGCAGTTTGAATCTACCAGCTGCTCCTTGGAAACCCTATGGGGCAGTTGTACTCTGTCCTATAGGGTCGCTATGAGTTGGAATCGACTAAACAGCAATGTGTTTATATATATATATAAATAACTAAGTTAGTAAACTTTGCTGTTGTCACAACAGAAAACATAAAATACATAAAAAATTCTAGAAAAAAATTATAATGGTAGGAGTGGAGAAATGGGTACAAAAAAAAGAGAAGGGAAACTATATCAATATGAAATTTTTATTTAGGGAAATGATACAGATATTGATTAGGTGTAAGAAAATAATAAATCCAGCCCTAATATATTAGGGGTAATCACCAGAAGAATATAAATGGATTAAATAACTCTACAATTAGCAGGAAAAAAAATTAAATATCCAATGAACCCAAAAGAGTTAAAAACTTATTTTGATCCAAAAACCTGCACGTGACTGTTTTAACAGCTTTATTCATAACTGCCAAAAACTGGAAGCAACCAAGATGTCCTTCAATAAATAATGGATAAACAAACTGTGGTACTTCCACATAATAGAATACTATTCAGCAATAAAAATAAATGAGCTATCAACCTTTGAAAAGACATGGAGGAAACTTAAATGCATACTGCTAAGTGAAAGAGGCCAGTCTGAAAAAGCTAGAATACTGTGTGATTCCAACTATATGACATTCTGCAAAAGGCAAAATTATAGAAATATTAAAAAGAGTAGTGGTTGCCAGGGATCTAGGGCATGAGTTGTTGTTGTTGTCAGGTGTCGTCGTGTCGGTTCTGACTCATAGTGACCCTCTGTATGTACAACAGAACGAAACACTGCCCGATCCTGTGCCGTTCTCACATAACAACCATTGTTATGCTTGAGCCCATTGTTGCAGGCACTGTGTCAGTCCATCTCACTGTTGTCTTTTTCACTGACCCTTTTCTTTACCAAGCATGATGTCCTTCTATAGGGACTGATCCCTGTTGATAACATGTCCAAAGTATGTGAGAAGTAGTCTCGTCACCCTTGCTTCTATGGAACATTCTGGCTCTAATTCTTCCAAGACAGACTTGTTCGTTCTTTTGGCAGTCCACGGTATACTCAATATTCTTCACCGACACCACAGTTCAAAGGCATCAGTTCTTCTTGGGTCTTCCTTATTCATTTTTCAGCTTTCACATGTATATGAGGTGATTGAAAACATGATGGCTTGGGTCAGGCACACCTTAGTCTTCAAGGTGACATTTTGGCTTTTTAACACTTTAGAAAGGTCTTTTGCTGCAGATGTGCCCAATGCAAGGCATCCTTTGATTTGTTGACTGTTGCTTCCATGGGTGTTGATTGTGGATCCAAGTAAAATGAAATCCTTGACAACTTCAATCTTTTCTCTGTTTATCACGATGTTGCTTATTGGTCCAGTTGTGAGGATTTTTGTTTTCTTTATGCTGAGGTGTAATCCCTACTAATAGCTGTAGACTTTGATCTTCATCAGTAAGTGTTTCAAGTCCTCTTCAATTTCAACTAGCAACGCCGTGTCATCTGCATAAGTAAGTTGTTAATGAGTCTTTCTCCAATCCTGATGCCCTGTTTTTCTTCATATAATCCAGTTTCTCAGATTATCTGCAGCAAATAATCTGGGAGGAGAGCTAAATAGCTGGAGCTCAGGGAATTTTTTAGAGAAGTAAAACTATTCTGAATGATAATGTAATGGTGGCTATATGATATTATCATCTGTCCCATAGAACTATGCAACACAAAGAGTGAACTCTAATGCAAACTATGGACTTTAATCAACAACAGTGTATTAGTATTGATTCGTCAATCGTAACAAGTGTACCACGGGAATGCAACATGTTACTAATAGGGGATACTGTGTGTGTGTGGAGGGGAGGAGGTATATGGGAACCCTCTGTACTTTCTGTGAAATTTTTCAGTAAACCTGAAGTGGCTCTAATAATAATTAGATAGATAAAATAGGATAATAACAAAATATTCAACAGAAGACAGGAGACAAGAGCAAAAAGAAAACAAAATGGCAAAAGTAAATCAGAATGTATCAGTGACTACTATACAGGTAAATTGTTAATCCAATTTTAACCAGAAATTCTCAAACTGCAGTAAAAAATAAAACTGGACAATATGTTGTGAATGTGAGACAAAGCAGAAAGAAGTTAAACCTAAAAATAAAGGAATAGGACCATAAACCAAGAGATACTGAGGATGCAATTTCAACATCAGACAGAGTAAGATTCCAGGCAAAGATAAACACACAGGTAAAAAACCGACAGTGTTGTGACAAAACAGTGTGTGTGTACGTGTATACTGATAAGAAAAAATATTTTCAGAACGATATGAACCTAATAATACAGCTTCAGAATATATTCATATAAATAAAACAACTGAATTATGAGAATTTTAAGAGCATATAATACATCATCAGAAACCGATAACTCAAGAAGAAAAAAAAGCAAATATATATATAAAATGAATTTTACAATTATTCCAAACTAATAAATAATAATCATAAGATTTTCTGACAATTATTGCCAGGCACTGTGAAAATATCTAACATAAATTTAGACATTCAATCCTCAGTCCTCAAATTTATAGGATATGTTCCGTTACTATCTCAATTTTCTTGTGGGGAAACTAAGCACAGAACATTTAAGTCAGGGCTTCAAACCAGTTCTTCCAGGTTCAGTCATGGCTGAGGAAGCACTCACTGGAAGAGATGCAAATTTTTAAAATTTTGGTGTACCAGAATGATAACTGGAATGGGAAAAATTACGGGTCAAAGCCTTGCTAGAAACTTACTCTCCTTAATAGAAAACAGGGGCTCCCCACTCATTATGTACCAACCTGTTGTTGGATTTTGAACAGAGCCAGAAACAGCGGTGTCCTGCTCAAAGTTGGCAGGTCTCATTCAAAGATGGTGGTGCCCTGCTCAAAGATGACGGCGCCCCACTCAAAGATGGTGGCCGAACTTGCTGCTTTGAATGTGTGTGTGCTCGCCACAAAACCACACCCCTTGCCATCAAGCCGATTCCGACTCACAGTGACCCTATACGTGTCAGGCTCCTAAAAGGGCTCAATAAGCTTCTTCCAAGTCTCCCATTCCAAGGTTTCGACCCGTAATTTTTCCTATTCTGGTTACCATGCCTAATCATCCAAATTGTAAAAACTTAAGTCTCTTCCATTTTCGCTTTGTAGGCCATGACAGAACCAGTTCGAAGCCCTGGTTTAAGTGATTTGCCCAAGAAAACTCAGAAGAGGCAAAAGAGGGTTTGAAAATGAGGTATTCTGGTTCCAGAGCCTGTGCTATTAAACAGTACATTATACTGAATTTTACATACACTGTTAAAAACAATAAATATTATTTTCTAGCACTCATGACACATTTCATGAAATTTGTCCCTGGGTAAACAAAAAACAACAGCAATTCATTTTAAAAGATGTATATCACCCTTACTATGGTCTCTTGCCATAGTGAATTTAAAAAAAAAAAAAAAAAAAAAAAACTGTTGCTGTTTAGTTGATTCTGACTCATAGTGACCCTGAAGGACAGAATAGAACTGCCTTCATATGGTTTCCAAGGAGCAGCTGGTGGATTCAAACTCTCTACCTTTTGGTTAGCAGCAGAGCTCTTAACTACTGTGCCACCACGGTTCCATAGTGAATTAGAAAAATAAAATAACCAAGAAAAAAAAACTCACATACATGAAACTTTAGGGGCCCTAGTGGCACGGTGGTTAAAGTCCATGGTTCCAACCCACGTGAGAGAGAAAGATATGGCAGTCGGCTTTCCTAAAGATCTGCAGCCTTGGAAACTACTCTGTCCTATAGGGTTGCTATGAGTTGGAACTGACTCGATGGCAATGGGTTTTTGGGTTTTTTTTAAATATGAAACTTAAAAAACATATATACAGAGAGACTACCCCATACTTAGAATCAAGCAATAATAAAAATGTTAATTCTCAGTGGATACAAATATCTATTCCTTAGATGAAAATTAGAGCATTAAATTAAGTATATGCATAATTAAATTAAATAAATCCTTTGACCCAGCCATCCTGTGAGTTTACACCCTAGAGAAACTCTTGCACATGTACAGAAGGGTTCATATGGCAGGATATTTATCTTAGAATTGTTTGCATTAACAGGAAATTGAAGGCAACATTAGCATAATAAGTAAAGTATGGTAGATATGCACAACAGATTGCTATGCAGTTCAAGGCTTAGAGGTCTTCTCAGCAAATCCATAGATATTTTGAACATAGATTTGAGTGAAAAAATAAAATGAATTATAGCTATATAAATTTAGCACATACAATGGCATATATTTGAAATGAAACACGCTCATCAAAGTGCATATTTCAAACAGATTTAAAAAGTGTATAAAAAGAGAAGTGAGAATTACAGATTTTTTAAAAAAATTAAAAAGGGTAAAGTATGAAAATAGTGTGTCAGGAAATAAAAAATATTAGATGACCCCTCTATATCTGAGATACCTGCAAAAATAAAAAGATTTAAAAAAATTATAATTATTTACCTAAATTAATTGGATTGCTTCTAGGTTAATGTTCTATCACCTACACACCATTTTCTCTCACTAGAGTAAATATAAAGTGGAAAATATAGGAAATAAAAGTGTAAAGTTATCCCGGAAGGATATGATGTAAACAATTCTCTCTCTCTCTTTTTTTCTTTTTTGTAGTAGCAAAAATCACTGAATATTTTCCAGCGAAAAAAGTAAGGGGGGATGTGAAATATCTGAATTTTCTTTTACTGATTTTCTTTAACTTGTACTTTAACGTTATTATGCAGTAGAAATAGATTTCTCATTTTCAAACCAACAAAGAATGTCATTTTGCTTTTCTCTCTCTGACCTTGGGTAGATTTTCCATTTGCATATTCCATCTGAACTGATGTATTTCTCAGTATTAAGGACCGGATGCATAGCAGAGCTGTGCTTCGTAATGTATCATCTGTTTGCTATGGTTTTGCATAATGACTATACGTTGCTTGGAGATGCGCAGTTAGTAGCAGTAATCCACACAATAAACCGTAATGCTGGATACTTAAATTACCTCTTTCACATATTAGGGAGGTTGCAGGGGAAAGACACTCTAAAGGTTAAAGGAAAATTCACATAGATTTTCCACAACTGTGCTATAATATATTAAATGGCAGTTCATTTAGTCTGATTGGTCCTTTCATTTAGAACTTTTTAAAGATTGATGTAATAATACATCCTATGCATCTGTTTTGTTTTTTTGAAAAGGGGTGGGGGAACCTGTCCTAATTTCAAATTTAATGCATGTGTTCTTTATTTCTAGCTTTAAAATTCCCTAAAAATGAGCTTCAATTACTGAATATAGCAGCTCCCTTAAATAATCATTGTTTTGTTGTTAGGTGTCATTGAGTCGGTTCCAACTAACAGCAACCCTATGTACAACAGAACGAAACATTGCCTGGTCCTGTGCCATCCTCACAATCCTTACGCTTGAGCCCATTGTTGCAGCCACTGTGTCAATCCATCTCACTGAGGGTCTTCCTCTTTTTTGCTGACCTTCTACCAAGCATGATGTCCTTCATTATAGCTTTCTTTAAAACTGTTGCAAACTCGTAGTTGGTCATTAGTTCATAATCAGAAAAATCAAATTTAGCTCTTTTCATGAAGTGATAAACACTGCTAAACACTACCCACCTATTGCCATTGAGTCGATTCTGACTCATAGTGACTCCATAGGGTTTCCAAGGCTATAAATCTCTATGGAAGCAGACTGCCACATCTTTCTCCTGAGGAATTGCTGGTGGTTTCCAACTGCCAATTTTTGGTTAGCAGTCCAGAGCTTTAATCACTGTGCCACCAAGGCTCCTTTACGTTTCTAATAAAGGAATTTTTTTTATTAAGATTTCATTGGTCTATTTTCGATCTTTGCCAATGCTGGATATTTATTTTTTTCTCCAATAACAACAAAAAATATTTTGATGGAATGCACTTTCACATAATTTCTGCATCAAAATTAATGAAATTTTTTAATAAAGAAATTAAAAATTTTAATTTGATATGCCTCTTGGCTCTAAGAATTTTTTTTTTTTAATCTAAAAACAATAATATTTGGGATGCACTAAGACATCATTAGCAGATAGATTTAACATCTTATTAAGCACTTATTAATGTATCAGGGATTGTTCTACACACTGTTATTTCATTAAATCCTCACTACTCCTTGAGGAAAGTACTCTTATTTTAACCATAATTCATTTGAGGAATCTAAGGCCTCAGAAGGGTTAAGGAACTTGACTAAGCACAAATAACGAGTAAGCAGGAATCTGGAATTTGAACCCAGGCAATTTAACTTCAGAGCTTGTGCTTTTAACTAGTACAATATACTGCCTCTAAATACATCCGTGGGGAGATGAAAATTGATTCTAAGTAAAGAAAGAATAACAGTGAAGATAGTTGATATAGAGGAGGACATAGATAAGTTTATGCAACATTTTATTCTCTACCTTTATACCCAAAAGTACATACTTCAAATTCACTTTTTTCAACATCTATTATAGAATATGCATATATATTTAAATTTAATAGATACATTTACAAATGTTTGTCAGTTATAAACCCCTGCTGATAGGCTTGTTTAGGGAGTGTTTACACAAGTTCAACACTTATAGTAGAATGTAGTGTTTTAGAAAAAAAAATCATTTTAATAAAAATATAATTTCACCATCGTTTTAGAGTATAGCCAAAAAAAAAGCACATTGGATATTTTTATAACAGTTGTGATACAGCCTTTTGTACTATAAACTTCTTGAAGGACAAGAAGTGTTTAATTTCATATTTTAATCTGCCAGACTTGTGGTACGAAAATAACCAAGCCTTTGCTCTCAATCACCAAGCAGAGCCCCACATTTCAATAATGGCTTAGCGATTATGCTTTTACCTTATTTCATTTCATCTCTTCTTTCATTGCCAGATCAGTCTGAGCCATTAATAAGAAGTCTAAAGCATTACACTTTTGGGTTGCTTCCAAAGGGAAATACAATTATCTGCTGCTGCCATGTACACTTGGCATTTCTCAGGAACGTTGGTACATGTTCTTTGTCTAATGATGGGAAGCAGAGGAGAGTGATTTGAGAACCACTCTCACATTATCTAAGCAGCATCCTATACAACTTAATTAACTTTTTTTTAAAATAAAAGATTTATCCAAATTTATTTATTTACCTTTGCCTATGCTAAGCTTTTCCAGCATGTAAATTCCCATCTTATTTGTTTAAAAATTTATCATATGTATGACTTTATCGCTTTGAATTGATTTTACTAGGCCCTTATGGGAATGTTGTAAGGAAGAAAAAAAATAGGAACTTCATTAGAATTTATAGTAATTTTTAAGTTCTTACAATTTTATAAAACAAAAAGGGGGATCAGATGAGAATAAAGCAATATTTATAAAATCGACATTTTACTTTAATATTTAAATCTTCACTGACTTCTTTCATAACATAATCTTGACAGCTAATGAGACAGTAAGTTTGGGGGGAAAAAGGAAAATTCTAAATATTTCCACTCATAACACAAAGTTGCAAAGTTGATAACTGAATGGAAGATTCATAAAATTAAAAAAAAAAAATTGACCAGAGAGGACATATTCAAACCATTATTCTCAATATTTTATTGTCTCTCATATTACTTTAAATATCATTAAAAAGTTATAACATATTTGAATGAATCTTTATATTAACCAAGATATAGTTGATTCAATGGACTTTATAATCCTCAAAAATAAATTAATTTTAATCATTTATTTCATGATGACAATAATGTCTACCACTGCTTGAAAAAATTAAAATGAAAAAGTTTGAAAGTCACTAGCCAAATTCTAGTAAATGTGAATTCTCCCATTATCTCCTGAATTCTTATTTCTTTTTTAATGAAAGGAATACTGTATTTTCAATTTCACCCTGGCCTTTCCTCACCTGGACCAAGTCAGTCATCTTACAAAATTGTCTGAAAACTACCCTTTCTAACAAAAATTTCTATGATAGCACTGTCCTGATTAACCTTTTTTTTTTTTAACAATTCTCCACCAATTAGAAGAGAAAGTTCAATTCATTAGATGACATATAAGCTCTTGATCTAATAGTCACTCCTTGAAGAATGTATTCTTATTTTAACCATAATTCATATGAGGAATATATAGCCCCTTAGATAGCATTTCCATTATATATATATTTAAACTTCCCTGAATACACCACACAGTTGCTTCAGGTCGTATCTCCTCTATGAAAATTTTCAGACCACATCACTACCTGGCAGAATATCCTCAAAACAGTTTAACTATTATACTTTGCACATTAAAGTGAACATTTATTTATTTTTTATGGACCCTTTTAAAATATCTTTCTCTGTATATTAATAGTATTTCTATGGAAGTAAATGTTTTGTTTTTTTTTCTTAAAAGCACAAACAACAAAGGAGAATTATGCAAAATTATTTCAAATGACTATGGCACTGACTTTAAAAATACAATAACTAAAGTTATAATTTACTATTTTCATTAAATAGACAGATGAAAGATGATAGACAGTGGATGGATGAATAGATAGTGACTTCATGTAAAGAACCGCTTTGGGTTTAAAAATCAATTTCTTATCTAATGAGTCACTAAAATAAATTTTATTTTAATGTTTTTATAATTCTTACATGTATTTTTAAAGATAAATCATGTTTAAAAAGAAAAATATTCCTAAAATAAAAATTTCATAAACTCTTGAAATCTGCTTTTATATAAATTTAGAAAATAGCCCTTATGGAAAAATAGTTACAGAGAACTACACAGAGAATGCTAGCCTACCTTGCTAACTTTCAACATTTCTGAGAATTACTTTTTTGCTCAATCCTTTAAAAAACAGGTATTTGTGAGGATTTGGCTAATTAAATTGTCTTCAAACCAAATATTTAACAAAATAACTGATAAAAATTTTTTTTCTCCAAACATATGTTATATAGCTTAAATGGCTGACTTGAAATAAAAGAAGTTTGTGAGGTATATTGTTTCTTACACTCTTTATTTTAACATTCTTAAAGATTACAGACTCCACTATTTTATTAACATATATTTATATATACACACACATATATATGGAGGCCTGGAGGCGCAGTGTTTAAGAGCTCAGCTGCTAACCCAAAGGTCAGCAGTTCGAATCCACCAGTTGCTCCTTGGAAACCCTATGGGGCAGTTCTACTCTGTCCTGTAGGGTAGCTATGAGTTGAAATCGACTCAACGGCAACGAGTGTTTTGTATATATATATATATATATAAAATACTCAGCTCTGACAGCAATAATACATACAACCGTCAACAACGTCTCTTGTCAAAGCGGATCTGGCTGGTATTCACGAAGTAAAGGCCTATAGGCAGAGAGCTGTAAAACAACAAATGTCCGCCTGCCAGAAAGAAGATAAGAAGTTGCTCCCTGGATAGCTGTTGAATCAGGCTGTGTTGAAAAGACACAACATTTAGAATCCAAGACTTACAGCAGTTCCAGTAAAGATGCTGGCCACCAGTTGTGGCATTCAGACTTCCCAGAATCTAGATTTGAAGTGAATTGCAACTTTCAATTTTTCTTTTTTTGTCTCCTTTGCTAATTTCTTTTTCCTTTCTCTTCTTTTCATCTTTACTATTTTTGACAAGAGTGGTTTGAGACCAAGTAAACTCTCCTTTGGCTATTTTACAGCTGTCTGTAAAAAACAAACCATATTTCGACTTACAGCGACCCTAAGAGATAGAGTAGAACTGCCCCATAGGATTTCCAAGGCTGTAAATCTTTACAGAAGCAGACTGTCACATCTTTCTCCCACCAACCACTAACCTTTTGGTTAGCAACCAAGCACTTTAACCACTGACCACCGGGACTCCTGAAGCTGCATCTTTAATTCATGTATAACATTGAGTCAGAATTGATGCATCAGCAACTGTTTTTGTTTTTGTTTTTTGAAACATTGAATCAGGAAGCTAAATCTTCCACAAAATGAAGAGATTGTAATTACTTACTTTGCAGTAATGTGGGAAATAACACAGGTTTAAAATATGACATATAGAAGAAAGTCACAGAGAACTCAGTGAGAGAGAAAAAAAAAAGTATGATTACGCAAACACAGAAACAAGATACCTATCAGACTACAGGGACTTAGTGACAAATTTTCAGAGCACAAGGAAATAAAGCAAAACCTTTGTGCTAAGTTTGATACTGAGTCTTTTTTATTTATTTATTTATTTTTAGTCTAAATTTGGAGCAATCACTAATTAAGAGGTGAAAAATAAATCTTAATCGATAATACGGTCCTGATAAAATGAAATGAAAGCTCTAGGATGTAGGACAAGAAAGGCATGGGACACAAAAGAAGGTTATCAGATCCACGAACATCAGAGAAGCAGTATCTGGACCAAAAGAGACATAATTCTCTTAGAATAATGGTTTTCACCAATTCCTTGGCCTTAAATGTGTGTATACATCAACAATATATATATAAAAAAAATACATAGTTTGTATTTTATATCTTCTTTTTTTAGCTTGATTGTTTTATTTTCTTCATTGAATACCAGGAATTAACTCATCCAGGTTGTTAAATACAGATATCAGGTATTAGCAGACTGTAGCTGATTACTGTTTCAATCAAAAGTAGGAAGCTTAAAATGGGCAAAATAGAGTGTTAACATAATTACAAATTTCATAATTTGATTTTCCTCACAGATTTGTTTCCTTATCAACAATAAACTATCAACAATGAAGTCATTATTTTTCTAAGTATCACAAAGGTGAAATACTAACTAGTGAAAGTTATTCTGCTTGTTTGACTTTTTGGCACCTAACAACATATCTTAAAATATATGAATAATTTGAAAATGGATACTTGGGATATTATAACAAAAGTTTAAAATTTAGACTATAACTTGAGAAAAATTATTGGCTCTGCTTCTGTAAAGATTATAGCCAAGAAAACACTATGGGGCAGTTCCACTCTGTTACATGGAGTCACTATGAGTTGAAATCGACTCAACGGCACCTAACAATAACAACAACAAATTTTAATAAGCAATTCATTTAGGATATTTTTAAATTTTATTTTATAATGAACACATTTTGGCACATGAACATATAGGATTCAAGTATCTGGAAAAATCCTTTACACTCAACTATTCAGTCTTCGATGATAACTATTCATTGAATTTCCATTTTAGATTTAATCATCTTTGTATTCTTCAGCAGGTGACAGAGAAGATCAATTACATTCTCAGAAGATTACATAGACGAGCAACATTTTTGAATATACATATATATATATTTAAAAATCAGGCATAAATTGGATTAAGTTGAATAAAATTACCCAAATAAAGGCTGACATCCATCAGACTTTTTTATTATGAACACTTATTTTGCCCTCAAATTTATACATTCTTTGAGGGTAATATTTGTGACTATTTCACATTCCTGTCAGAGATTCTCTATCAGTAAGACTTTGTTCCTCAAAGTCTTTGGATGAAACATACAAAATAAAGCCTGTGTAAAATGATAACTCATATATTCAGTCTTATTTCCTAAAAGGCTATTTTACACATCAAATACCACCAGCACCCCAAATCACTTGTTCCCTGAACTCACTATGCACTTTCTCAGATCTATAAATTTCCCCTCTCTCGAATGATCCTATAAAATAACCCATCATAAAATGGTCAAGTTCAAAGATCACTACCTCTATAAAGATGGTTCTCTCTTCCCTCAATCAGAATATTGTTCAGGAAAAGCATAAGACCAAACAGAAATTGCTCCTGAGGATTCTCATGGTATAAATCAACAAACATCTTCAATAACATCTTTATTGTAAGCTTAATAATGGGCTGTTGTTTATATAGTGTCCTTTAATACAGGCCATGCCACCATCTTGAAGCACAGATCCATACGGAGACAATAATTTATAGTCACAAAGCATAGTTCTCTAACAGCCAGGCTTAATCCAGGGATATTGCAAAGTACCTAGTGCTGGGGTTGCTCCTTAGAGATCGGAGGTTTTCCTAGAGCTCCCCTGGGAATTGGGAGGGTGCCAACTTAGTCCATGGCTCTTGGGGTAATTATATATATATATATATTTTGTAAATTTGGCTTTTCAAAAGACGTTATTTGAAGGAAGGCTCCAACATCTAAAATTTATCTTTCACCTGAGCTTTTCATAGATTCTGGGCAGCAGAAGATTTGAGATTATAATTCCAGCTATTCTATGTTGCACATCTTGCCAATTACACTGGATTTTTATTTCTTCAGAGAATGGGGCAGAAGTAATGTTGACAGACTTTTGTTAATTTCTAAAACAAAAGTCAATCCACTTCCTGTAGGAGATAAGCAAGAATGGATCCACAGGGAGAACTGAAATTACACTAATTAAATAATAGTATGCATCAAGAGTATATTAAGAACTTGGCCAAAAAGTACTGTTATGGATTGAATTGTGTCCCTCAAAATCATGTGTTGAAATTCTAACACCTCTCTCTATCTGTAAATATGACCCTGTTTGGAAATAGTTTTATTCTTTTGTTATGTTAGAGGTCATACCAACATAAGGTATATCCTAAACCTAATCACTCCTGAGTTATAAAAAGATCAGAATAGACAGGGACACATACAGGAAGAAGACATACGCTAAGGGATGCCAAGGAATGCTAAGGAACACCAAAGATCACCAGTAGACACAAAAACTGGGAGAAAGGTTCAGAAAAGGAATGGACCCAGCTGAGTCCCTGATGTACACTTTCAACCTCCAGAATTATGAGAACCTAAATTACTGCTTTTTAAATCTGCCCACTTCTGATAGTTCTATTACAGCAGCACTGCGTAACTGAAACAAACACTTTTTATAAGCTTCAGAGATACCACTTTATTGTTCTTAATAGTTTTATTACTATATTGCAAACAAAAACTGTTAACAATGACATATTCTTCTACTCTATTGCTTATTTATGGTCATAGTCAGTTGAGTTTTTCTGATGAATAAAACATCTATATAACATGAAGAATCATAAATGATCATAATTTTTTTTAGCATTCATCATTGTTATTGTAGCTTACACCCTGCAATCTGTTGAACAATCTGAAAACCTGTCACATATGTGAAAGTCTTAACCTTTAATGATAAAGAAAATTATTTTTCAGTTCTAACTGGCCAAAGGGGGAAAAAGCTCATATAACTTTATTTATAATTTCATAAAATCATTATTAAAAATATGTATAATTCAAAAACACTGATAAAGTGAATAATTTTTGTTTTAAAACAATAATTTATTTGTTTTTGGAAAATAAATAATATGGCATAGTTTTCCCTGTGTTGTGATGAAACAATATTTTGAGTGTACAGTCCTACAGTTTAATAAAAAGATAATTCCCACGTACATCTTCCTTTATATTCTATAATACTCTGTAATTGGTAATACTAATGTAATTATAATAGCTAACATCTGTTAAGTGCCCATTATATACTAAGTTCTGTGGGAAGCACTTTGTTTGCATTTCCTTATTTAACCTTGAGCTAGGTAGTATTATGACTTCTATTTTATAGATAAGAAAACCAAGTTTCAAAGTTTAGGTAATTACCCCAGATCATAGTAAGCAATGGAGATAGTACATGAAGCTGGGACAGTCTAGCTTACATTTAACTTCCACATGGAAGACCTTGCATGTTTAGCTGAGAAAGTTTCATTTTATTTGATTAGTGTGGGATAAAATCATGTCTCCACTACTAACCTGCTATATACACCTCAGTAAATTACTTAACCTCTCTAGCCACAATTTCTTCAACTGAAAAATGGATGCAGTAGTAATAGTTGCTTGTAAGTGTAATGTGAAAATCAAGTTAATTAAATTAGATAATGGATGTAAACACTATAAACAAGAAAATTATAGCTATTATTGTTGTTTTATTAAGTTTTGATTAGTGGAACAACATAATCCAAGAAATTCTTTAAAAAGTTTAATTTAGCAGTGACGGGAAAAGTGGAGATGAGGAAGAAACTGGAGTCAAAGGCCTCTAACTGTTCTAGTGACTATATATAAATAGTGCATAGGCAAGATGGTAATAGACTAATGAGGGTAAGTGGCCCTAGAAAATAAAGAAACGTTACCACACACGCAAAAATAATCCTCTAGTTATTTTCCATACCACTCAGAATAAAATCAAATATACTTATGAGAACCTGCGAGTCTTGGCATGATCTGCTCCTTCCACACATGCTACTCTTCTGACATCACCTTTTCTCTTCCTTCATAAATTAATTCTAGCCACTTGCCTCTTTTTCTCTCTCTCCCAAATGGACAAGTATGCTCCTGTCTGAGGGTGTTTGCACTTGCTGTTTCCTCTACCTTGAACATCATCACCCATATGTCCACAAGGCTGGCTCAGTCACTTTTCTCAAGAATCTATGTAAATGTTATCATCTGAAAGAAACTTTCCTTAATTATAAAATAGCACTTCTACATCATGCCACTCTCTTTTCATTCATCGTTTTTTGTTTGTTTGTTTTGGTTTTTATGCTGTGCATCATCCCTTAACATAATAAAACAATAGCCTAAACAATGGACCCGAACATATCAATGATCCAGTATGAAGACGGCGCAGAACTGTGAAACTTTTCCCAAGTTTTACATAAGGTCTCCATCAATCGGAGCTGACATGAGGGAAACTCACAACAGCAAAATATTTGTGCTTAATTGTTTAATTTTGTTATCTATATTCCCCTCACCCTAATAGAACGTAAGTCTCATGGTTACAAGGACTTTATTTCATCCCCAAAGCCTAGAATAGTGTTTGGCACATGGTAGGTGATCAATAAATGTTTTTGAATTAATAAATTAATTTCTTGTCATCATTTGCTAATTGATTGTCTATGGAAAATTCATATTTTGGGGTCAATGGATAACTTGAATTGATTTTAAAAATTACATAAAAATAATTGACAGATATAATGAAAAGAGCTGGAAATACAATTAATTTTAGATGGCAATAGTCAAATGCCCATTTAACCCCTAATATGACAACAAATACATAAAAAATTTGACAAAGTAATCTGTAATTTTTTTTTTTTTTGCCTTTTGAAGTCTATTTTCAAAATCATGAGAAGTAGGCAGGTATTGATTCTTTTTAAATGCTTTCTACAAAAATACAAAAAGCAATCATTTTAAATAAATTTTATTTTTATTTTATAATATATTTCAATTAAAATTAATTTTATATAAAACATAGCAAATTTTTAGATAATATAACATGCCATATTTGTTCCATGCCAAAATCTCTGTATATTTAAAGAAATTTTACAATTTTACACACACCATGTTTATGATAAAAACAGTCATGTTGTTTTCATCATGACATATATTAACAGACATATGTATACATTGTGACAAATTTATTGATATTAAAATGAAAAATTGACTATCACAGGAAATTAATTTTAATAGCTATTTTTAAAGTTGCATAAAACCATATTGAGCAACTGTGTAGCTTTGCTCTTCTCTTGCCTGTCCAATTACTACAACAGAAATTATTGGAAATAGAAATATAAATTAAATTAGACAATTTCTTATTAACTTAATTAGTTAGTAGTAAAACAATCATTCCCTGACAACTACCTGTCCCATTATAACTTTTTCTTAAAACATTTTTATTGGAAAAAAAAGAAAAAACATAGTTTCTCTACTGCCTGAAACTTGACACTTGACCATATTTGTTTCCAAACATAGAATCATTTCCATAACAAAACAGTGAGAATTGTACAATTAGTCTCCATTAGGTTCACAGAATGCCTTGTAAGTAAACTTGTGCATATCCTTTCTATTGCCTGTTGACTCATGTGTCCAAAAAGCCTGAGGTATTTTAAATTTAAAGCGCCAAAAAAATTGAAAGTAAAAATCTCAATCTATAACATAACTGAAACTTTAATGTCATCTTAGACTTACATGATGTAAATAAATCCCACCATTTTTATTATCATACCCAAGGCATAAATATATTATATACATCCACTCCTCACTTACTGACACGTTTAGATTCCAAAGAACAGGTCATTACGTGAAAATCGGCATAATGCAAAAATGGAGGATAACCACATTAGATTACAAAATGGAGGATGACTACATCATTACATAACTGCCAGATTATATCTGTACATAACTACCAAACCACTGAAAATCATGGCCCAGGCAAGTTGACACATAACCTTAACCATTACAGCCAGCATTACTCTCACCTTGCACCTCAGTGTTCATTACTGCCAGACGCACATCGTTGCCGTGCAAAAATAGTCAGATAGTAGATTTTTTGTTATCATAAATGTGAAATGTCAGATAATGAGATAGTCGATAAGTGAGGAGTAGGTGTATTTATTTTGCAAGAAAAATTTACTTTTAAAAAAATTAATCAGGGTTCTATATTAATTGCCTGTGTACCATTAAAATATAAATTAGCTTGTTACTCACATGTTTATAATGTTTATGTGCATCATTCCTTCACAACCACTTTATATTTTTGCCAAATGCATTCCAGCAATTACTACAAAGTGAATCCAATTTTTATACTAACATTATAAAATTAGTGATAAATTCCCATGGGAAAAAAGTCTAAGAATTTAACCTGAAAATATCTGGCTGATTACAGTTTTAATTTTTCTTTTTTCTTTTGGGTGCTTCCCTGGATTTGAGCAATTAAAAATTACTGATTAAATTCCAGTATTCATATGTGGAATAATCAGTTTCATGAAGGCCAAAATTTTCCAGATCATTGTGATATTTCAAAGAAGTATCTGTACTACTACAAAGACATTATTTTAAGCCATGGTAAATATATGCTCTTACTTTCAGTAGAATTACATATCAATTGTTTGTTCAGAAGAAGAATCAAATTATACTCTCTTTCTAGCTAAATGTAATCTGTAAGAAATACATTTTGATACAATTGATGTTACAATATATCAAAATTTTGAAAAATAGTGTAAAATATATTTTCTTCATAATAAACAAGCTTTCAACATAACATTTTTAATATTTTAATAAGAAATTTCTAGTACATTTCTCAAGAAGAATACAATTCTAAATAATTATAGTCAAATGAATTGGGGTATACATACACAAAGTGGTCTAAAAAGAAAAGCTTTTATTCTGGGGAAAAAAAAAACTCGTTTGAACTCCATTTTTGTCATAAATCCTGTTAACCTACAATCTCAAATATCTCAATTTCATAATTGTAAAGATATGATACGTATATAGAGACATGTATGTATTTCACACATATGTATACATATGCATATATGTGTATATATGCACATTTAAAATGAAATTTCTATTAGTTTTTACTTTTATATTATGTGCAATACTCTTCATATTTATTCCCAAATGATTTTAATAATTTCTATTTTGATTTTTTGCTTCATCATTTTCATTTGAAGATGTAGAGTCAAAATACATGCAGAGTTAAAAATAATCCTGTTTAAGAGCCAAGAATTTCTGCTTGTACTAGAAAGATGTGCCTCAGTGTGTTAGTAACTATCTCTTTTAAGCATAGTACGTTACTGAGAAGAAATGTTTTGACAACACAGCCAGTTTACAGAGGTTGGGTAATAATTACACTGCAGATTGCAGTTCTGTTTGTAGGGCAGGAGGAGTACAAGTGAGTTCACTACTGGTGGAGATAAAATGCAGGAGGATATTCAATCACTGGTTCCTGCTTCAGTTACACATGCTACTTTTTTTTTTCCTTTTTCAAAACAGACCCATATTTTTGTCATAATATAAAAACAATAAAATTCCTCTCATAATTCTATTATCTTTGTGTCACAGAAGAAGGGCGACATATATTAACTAAATTTCAAACATTTATTCAAAGCATAAATCTGTCATGATTCTGGAACAAAATACATTCCCTGACATTTGAGAGTCTTTTTGGAGCTTGCCAAATCATCCCTTTGTCCTCTACTAGAGCTGTGTAATAACATATTTGTGAAAATGATATTTAAGAAATGAAAGCAAGGTTGATAAATTGGTGCTGGGTGATGGTCATTTCTTATCCATTTTGTCCTGTCCCATGCCAAAAAAAATGTAATGGGAAATAGCTTTTCATCCATATATTAGGAAATAAACCCAAGTTTACACTGACTTTTAGCTAAGAAATTAGGTATAGGGCTGTTGGATCATTTCTGAGATGTCAAACCTATGAATGAAATTATAAATCAGAGTAATATAAAAATGATTTTCAAGAATCATATCAGTAGGTTCCAAAATCATTAAGGAAGTTCAAGTAGATTCAAATTGCCATGTTCCTATTTATTTTCAATAGTCATAGGTATTGATTTAGGATTTTGATTAAGTAAACAGGTGGTTCACAAAGGAATCACCTGGAGGATCTGTTAAAACACACATAACTGAGGCCTACCCCTCCGTTGCTGATTTAAGTGATTCTGGAGAGAAGTCCACATTTGCATTTCTAATAATTTTCTAGTTTATGCTGATGTTTCCATTTTGCAGGCCACAATTTGAGAAGTCATGAAGTTAATTATTGACAGGAGAATCCTTTAGAAGTTAAGGGCCACTTGTTTTCAAATATAAAATAGTATAAACTCATAAATTGCCTATAAGTGTAAGGCAATGTATAGTTTAAAAAAAAAAAAAAAAAAAACACTGCCTTGGAGTCGATTTTGACTCATAGAGGCTCTATAGGACAGAGCAGAACTGGGTTTCCAAGGTGGTAATCTTTATGGAGGCAGATTGCCACATCTTTCTCCTGAATGTACTTAAAATGTGGCAATTTGTGAATAAGTGTGAAATAAAAAAAGTATTATTACTTTCATTCTTCAAATATCCTATAGAATTCATTCATTCAATTTGTTTAGTAATTAAATATTCACTGACTCCAAATATTGTCATTTTTCTACGCACTAGTGACTGAGGATGGGGATGGGGGGTTATTTTAGCTATTGTAGTCAAGGAAAGCCTCTGGGGAGCTGTCATTTGATCTGTAAGAGGCAGAGATGGATTACCCAATAAGCAAGGTAAGCATGGGCTTAGGGCATCAACAAAGCAGGGGCACCAGTTGACCAAAGCAAAGACCCACGGATGCCAAGCAGACAGGACACAAGGCAAAGTGAGCACCACAGTGGAAGAAAACTGGCAGGGCACTAACTTGAATTGATACCAGCTTGCGTGTGAGAATGTACCCATCAGAAATAAAGTTCACGCAGGGTCATGAGGCTCCCATGTGCAAGGTTGTTTAAGCTATGAGGCCCCTACTACTTCAACACTTTTGTTGATATCTTTCTCCTATGGTCTCCTCCTGTGTAATTGAAACTCCTTATCTTGGCAGATCTCTTGGGAGTATACTGTTTCTTTCCAATAAACAAGAGGTAGGGGTGGGTGATCAACAGAATTTTACATTGATTGTTGAAACAGCTAAGTTCACTGACTCATTTCCTTTGTTGTGGAATATGTGGAATATTCTTTTTGTAGAAAATGTGGAATGTAGTAAGAATTTAATACCCCACATCCACTAAAAATTTTATAATCCAGTTCATCTCATTCCACTAAAATGGCCTATGCCATTTTTGTGTTCAATCATTAATATTATAGTCGCATTTAAAAAGAAGTTACACAGTGGATAGCTAAGATACACACACATACATGTATATGTAGAATGCACATATCCTATTTGAAAGTGTGAGTAAACAGAAGAGGGTGCACCATAGATAATCAGTGTTTATGGCCCTCACATCCCTTAATCCAGCCCTGGGAATATGTAAAAAAAGTGAGTTATGAAAAGCTCTAAGAAAAGAAGGGGCAGTAGTTACAGGATGTGAAATAAGAACAAACTTAAATACAGTGTTTTTAATATAGTGCTTTTCAGTTTGCAAAAATATGCCATACAAAGTCCTATTTGATTAAAGATTAAGATTGGACTAGAAGTTTCAAAGAAACCCGTCTTCTTGTCCTGAGCAAAAGAGTTAGAAGGAAACAAAAGACTCAGAGAAGAAACTAGCCTACAAGACTAACAGTCTACGCAAACCACGGCCTCATCTACCCTGAGCCCAGAAGAATTAGATGGTGCCCGGTTACCACTAAGGACCATTCTGATCAAGGTCTCAGTAGATGGATCCTGACAGAAGGGGAGAAAGATGTGGAGTAGAACTCAAATTCTTAAAAAGTCTAGAGTTACTGTACTGGTTGAGACTAGAGGACTCCCTAAAGACTATTGCCATGAGATACGTCATAAGCCTTGAACCAAAACTAGCCCCTGAAGTCACCTTTTAGCTAAATAACAAATTGGCTCATAAAATAAAGAATACGACCAGTGAGTGCTGTGCACCATTAAAAAATCATCTGTATGAGACCAAATGGTCACCAATTACTCTAATGCAAACTTTAAAGGGTAAGGGAAAAGAGAAACCAGATTACTGGAAATGAAATACTCAAAGGAATTAATGAGAATGTTGACACATTGTGAAAAATGTAACCAATGTTACTGAAAAATGTGTATTAATTGTTAAATAGGAACCTACTGTTCTGTAAACTTTCACCAAAAACACAATAAAATAAAATAAAAAAGAACAGGTGGAGGAACTAATGAATTCAATGACAGAATAGGAAGAATAAGATGCAACATTATTTCTTAAAAGAGTGAGTTGAAGTTAAAGTCACACACACTATAGGAAAGATTCCAAAGATGTAGCCTGAGTGCTTTGTCTGGACCATCAAGAAACTCGAGTCCCTGGGTGGGGAAAACCATTAACACGCTCAGCTCAACCAAAAGGTCGAAGGTTCACGTCCATCCAGAGGGGCATCAAGAGAAAGACCTGGCAGTCTACTTTAGAAAAATAACTTATTGAAAATCCTGTAGAACACTGCTCTATTCTGACACATGTGAGTTGGAATCAACTCAATGGCATTTGGTTGTTTTGTTTTTTTGTTTGTTTGTTTTGTTTTTTAATCTGGGAGCTCATGTTGCATGGTGCTTAAACCAGAAAACAACTCTATGCATTTGTAATTAGGGACATTCCTTCTCTGGAACTGGAATATTTAGGTTTTTTCCATGAAATTCTCTTGTTAGAATGTATGAGAAATTGAATTTCAGAATAAATTACTCTTGACAAAAACAGAATTAAAGCAAAATAAAAGAGGACAAGGATATTGCAACCATACTGACTTCAGTAAGGTCCGATAAATCAAGTCAGACCCATAAGAAAAGATGTATCTTTCTACTAACTAGAGAGATTGAGGATCACTTTACACTAACCTCAGCCCAGGACAATGTCTACCCAGGACACTGCCAGAAGTTTAACATTAAGTTCTTACCTTTTGGTTCTTTTTCTCTAGCCTCTGTACAAACGTCAGCACCCTCAGTCACATTCTTTTTTATCAGATGCAGTACAACATAATTGATTAGGCTATAAATTTATATCTGTTAATATAGCAACACTCTCCTAAGACTCCACCTGGGTCCCTTTGTTATGCTGTTGAGGAATCCTCAAATTTCTTAGCTTCCTACATATTACAGATTAGGGTTTGGGTTGTGACTACTTGTACTATTACTTTTTTTTTTCCTATTTTTATTTTTGAGGGTTGCCTAATTTCATTTGTGCAAAAAGTTTGTTATCCCCATAATTTCTGATGACAGAAAGCATTCAAACACTACATTTCACATACCGTCTTTGGACCATTGGTAACGTACAAGCACAGAAAGGTAAGGCAAGGAAAGAAAAAGAATAGTCGACAAACGCTATTTCTTTTTGTGGTTAACACAGGAAAAAAAATCAGGCAGAGAAGTGATGGCTAAGTCTCCCTCTCTCTTTCATCTCTCTCTTGCTCTCTCTTTCAAACACACATACAACCTAAGAGAAAAAAAATACTACCTGACAAAAACATATTCCCAGCGGGACAATGATCTACAGATTGAATACCTGTTTCTGAATTCAAGAATGGTTGAGAAGACACTTGTAACATATTAACAGTTTTCTTAGAAGTAAGAAGTGTCAGATTCTATCACTTAGAATTAGGAATGGCATTTTAAAACAGCTGTGCTCTAAACTGCAGTTTCCAACATGCCAAAAACATCTTCTGAACTTATGTGACATTTAAAAGATAAAGAAATATAACTTTAGTCTTCTTCTACTCAGTAATTCTTTGGAACTGGGCAGAGATTTGTTAAATGCTCTTACGAAACAAAGTGCATAAAGACGAAACATGTCTGTCACAGGACACAGGATAGACAGAGACAAAAACGAAGATCGGTGTCGATCTCAGTGACATTCAGGTTTGTTATACTAGGGTGAATAGTGTTAGAAAACATGCAGTGAAATACCTTCATTTCACTGATACCAGTTTTAACAGTTCATAATACGTCCTTACATTGCAGTATTATTTTCATTTTATTGGAACTTCTGTGCATGAGAATGAACTAGTGAAACTTTCTATTTGCAATTGTCCTATTTCATTAAACTTAACTGCATTTGCCTAATCATAAAAAAAAAAGAAAATGAAATTACAAGCATGTATTTCCAAAGTATGTTTGGACCAAAAACTCAAACCCATTGCTGTCGAGTTCATTCTGACTCATAGAAACCTTATAGGACAGAGGGGAACTGCTCCATAGGGTTTCCAAGGAGCTGCCGGTGAATTCGAACTGCTGGCCTTTTGGTTAGCAGCTGAGCTCTCAATCAGGGCTTCAGTGTGCTTGGGTTAGTACTAATCACACAGTATATAGAACAGATCATGTACTTTATAAAATACGAATTTAAAAAAAATCCACGAAAGAAAACACAAAGGAATTAATTCTAACACGCCTTTTTATATATTTGCTAGATTTTATGTTTAAAATGACTTCTAGAATTTGACTGAACAAGTACATCCCTATATATCCTCAAAAACTGGCCATATTTATATCATTTCAAACTTTGATGGAAGAAAAATCATGTTTATTTACACCTTCTTGAGTATATCATACAGCATACACCGTAATTTATTGTCTCTGCTATCTACTTTTGACATTTTTTAAGTGGAGCTATAATTTAAGACAGTTGCACAACAATCTGAATGCAGAATCTTTCTAGGTTTTTATGACATTTTCCCATCCACTCTTTTCAGTGACTGATTTTTATTGAGACCGTCCAAAGTATTCAACTTAGTTGTTTCTTATGAAAATACTTGTATTTCTATTTACACTTGTTAAATAATTCTATACAACATTAGTTAAATAACACTTTTTTCTATAACAAGTTCAACTGGATTATTTTATATTTAGGATTAATCAAAACTGATTCTTCTTAAGCAAATAGTTTCACTGGAGGAAGGGATGGAATTGCCCAACAACTCAAATATAGCTGAAGAACTCTGAGTTTACAGTCTGCAGGGGTAATCAAGCAGTGTATTTTATAGAAGTAATTGAAGTCAGTTAAACCAGCAGGTTGGTTAAGTGGAGAATGATTAATGTGTAAGTTCTAGAAAAAGCATTGGAGTAAGGTTTTAGTGAAACGGTTTTCAAGAAGCATTGTACAATGATTTCTAGATTCATTTTCATAATTATAACCTTGATCATAAATAATAACTCTAAATACATGAATCAATAAATATGATTTGGGTGTTTGCCATCTAAATAGAGCTCATTCATCTACTGGTCAAGAAAACTTGCATGTGGTTGTAATTCTTCACTATGTGACCTTTAATCAGGCTTTTGAATGTCTGAACTTTTGATTTTTGTTTTATTTGTAAAATGAAAAGAGAGCCCTCTAGTTCAAAAACATCTCTATCAACATGAAAAATTTGATACGTACGTACCACTGTTGACTTGGTGTAATTACTGTCTTTTTTATGACTTTCATAATGTAAAAATTCTATCATTTTCTCTTTTACCTTTGGAAAACCACAAGTAAAGGATAAAAACCTTTAAATTGCCAGCAAACTTTAGAATTCAGTATAATAAATTTTGTTTTAATCGTTTCAGTTATTTTTTCAACCTTTTGATCAGTTATTTAGCATCACAATCATAACAAACAAGAAGAAAGGTAAATGAGAAATACCTTTGAAAATATAATCATAGACTATGATTTTATTAAACATATGGGTCACTGTAAAGAGTATCACGTTTAATCTTTCCTCAGAAAGTAAACAGAGGAAAAGTGTTAATCAAAGAATTGAGAATTGCAAAGAATTTTACAAGTCATTGAATCCAAAGCCTGCATTTCACAGCTGAAATTATGTAAGCCAAGTATTACAGTCAATTAGTAACGTGTCATGGTCTAGAACTCAGATTCAGTATTTTTCCCACCAATCATACTATTCTATCTTCAGAGGGAAAATAATTAACAGAATCTCCCAACACTATGTAATATTGGAATACACAAATATAAAATGTTTTTCATTGTTCTTTTACAAAAATAAAATTTTGAACTTACTTATGGATGTTTATTTTATGTATGTACTTTAATATGGAAGAAAGCCCTGATGACGTACTTCATAAGATTGCAGCCACTGAAAACTCTGGAACGCAATTCTACTCTGAAACGTGGGATTGTCATGAGTCAAAATTGATACAATGTCAATGGAAAGAAAAATCTACTTTAATAAGCTACATGTGACTACTATTTCTCATATATAAGCTAATCAATACAGAGAGAGGAAAAAGAGAAATTTGCATTAAAATTTATTCATATAATTTGCAATTAATCTCAAATTTCAGGTAAAAATCTTCTTGACTCGGGCTCAAAAAATATTCTATTCTTTAATCATTTTGCCAAACTAATTTCTCTAGGTATCATCTCTATATATGACTTGTCATTTCAGTCATAATTTTTTTACTTCCCTTTGTGTATTATTTTTAAGAGCTACAAACATCCATATTTTAACTGTATTTAAATTTCTTGGACATTTGATAATAATTTTAATTCATTTAATAAATATTTGTGCATTAAGGAATAGAAACTTTGCTAATGTGGGGTAAAAATAATACATGGCACCTCACGTAAAGGAGAGATAAAAGGTAGGGGGTGAAAAAAACCAACTTTACTGAACTGTGTGTAAGCTACTGTGATTCTCTGTGTGTGTGTGTATATCTAGATCTAGATCTAAAACTGTCTATCCATCCACCATACATACATCTAAAATACAGCTTAATTAAAACTGTATATATATATAACCCATTGCCATCAAGTCAATTCCAACTCATGGTGACCCTTCAGGATAGAGCAGAACTGCCCCATAGGGTTTCCAAGGAGTGGCTGGTGGATTTGAACTGTCAACCTTTTGGTTAGCAGCTGTAGCTCGCCATAGCCCTTAACCACTGAGCCATATATGTTACCCTGAGGTACCTAGGTGGCACAAAGAGTTTGCACTAAACTGTTGACCTAAAGGGTGACAGTTCAAATCCTCCCAGCAGTATTGCAGAAGAAAAAACCTGGCAATCTGCTTTCGTTAAGATAACAGTCAAGAAAACTCTATGGATCAGCATGTGGTTGCCATAAGTCTGAATCAACCAGCTGGCAATTAACAATAACAACAACAAATATCTGTAACTCTGTTAGAAGGTATTGTTATGCTAATTTTATCAATGAGAAAATGAGTTTAAGAGTTTAAATAACAAGATTGAGATCTTGGCAGTAAAATACATGGAACATCATTGAACTCCATTAAAATGCATGCTCTTCACACCATATCAAACTCCTATCTGCTCTGAGAGCACATTAAAATTCGAAACTCTCTTTGATGCGTATTATTTCATTAAGATTTTTGAAAAAAACCTGTAAAGTAAGAAGGGCACTTCTTATTTACTATTCCCATTTTACAGAAAGATACTGATGCTCAGCATATAAAACTAAAATTAATACATATCAAACACACAGACACACATTTAAAACATTTAAAAAAAAAAAACAGATCACCTATAAAAGAAGGACTTTTATCCTGGTCAGCAGGCTTCTCTTCAGCAGCACTGCATCACTTTGCATAGTTCATAAATCATTGTTACTTTCTATGAGGCTACCCCACCTTCCTTCCAACAAAAAAGATACATTATGAAATCCTAACCCTAACCCTTACTACAAGCCTAACAATTAGCCGCATGTTATATAAAAGGTAGAACTCATTAACAAAGATGCAATGACAAACACACAAAAAAAGGGCAAAACTGAATGTATAATTTTATTTTAATCTGTATAGATAAATTTTTCTCTTTTGCCCCTCATTATTTAGTGAAAAAAAGTGCATATGTATAGGTGTATATATAAATTTAGACACAAAAAGACTGAGTTAGAGGGAAGAAAAGGAGATTGTTGGAGAAACCCTCATAGATGTTGAGTGCTATTCATAGACTGCAACATATCCCACCATGAGGCAACTTGGTGTGACTGATGTTCATGAGAACTAATAACAAAAGCTGGTATGCAACTTGCATTTCTTAATGGACCTTACTTATCCATCTGAGATATGAGGTATACCTCATAATAATCATCCTATGCAAACTTGTTTTGAAAACAGAATGAAATTATTTGTATTAAAATGATTTAATTTTTTTAAAATTCTATATGCATTTCAGAATGTTAAAATATATATATTAAATATATAAGATTATACATATAATTATGTAATATTTAACACCAAGCAAGGAAGAATAATTAATTGTCCACCACTTGTCCATTTTTATTTTTCTAGTCTGGAGGGAATTATATTATTTTTGAACTCTTGGACAAAGAATTTAATCTATTTTGAGATATTATATAAAGAGCAATGGAAACACTTCTATTACATAAGGTAGTATATGAAGTATTTTCTTTCTTATTTTGAATTGAATTCTAACCCTGGCTTTTAAATCTTCATCTTTGTTTTACTGTGTAAAAATCACCAATTTTTTTATGAAGTTACTCAAGGGAGTTAGCTGGAACATGTAAAGTACAGCATTAGAGCTGTGTAGCATTAATGTGTTTATTATGTATTACTTCGAAAATGTAGCACATTCAAGAAGTGTAAATAAAATAAAGGTGTACACAACACTACTTTCAATATTAATATATGAACTAGATTCTCTAAAAATAGCTTAGGAAAGTCATTTGATAGAGTAACACAGTATTTTTCAGAATAAAGATTCTATGAAATTTATTAACAAAGCAATATACTTGGGAGGTGTAGCCAAGTCTGTATACCTAGCCAGATGTCTCAAGATGAAAATTCAAATATGGAATGAATCCAGGCCAAAGAGAAAATAGGTCCATAATTTCTTATTCTTGTACTAGTATTAAAAATAATAGTCACAATTTACTGGCTACAATCTTTTTTTTTTTTTTAATCTTCAAAACAACACTAAGAAATATGTATCATGCTCTCATTTTATAAGTGAGGAAACTGAAAATCAAAAGCTTAAATAAATTGTCCAGGATCACAGAGCTGATAATTTGCAGGGCTGGGATTTTAATCTAGCACTGTTTAACTCCTAAACCCTTGTTTATTACATTGTATCACATTCTTTCGAAAACAACATCAGGACTAAGACATCCTAGCCCAATGAGGCACAAACCCACAATCTCTGACTAATGAGACCAGAATTTAATATCTGTTCTTTTGTGATTGCTATTGAGGAAGACTTAAAAGAGAATACTGTGTAGTGTGAACTGTGCAAGACACTAAATTGCACGGGAATGTTAAACCATCTAGGTTTTTTTCTCTCACTCTCTTTGTATGTCCTACACAGAAGCTTCCATGATGAAAATTACTTTCTCAAAACATATGTCCCTTTTAGTTATTTTTTCCACTAGTTAAAAAATGTTTATGATAAAGAATAACTTTCCCCACATTCCATATGTTTGTTTTTCCCAAGAAGAAGCTCTGCAGATTTTGTCTGGAGCTGGTTGAAACAAAGAATTATGTTTCCCATAATACCATATAATCCTGAGCATTGGCAGAATACACAAGGATATAAAATATCATGAAACACAGAGGAATTTGGAATTGGTAGTAACCACAACTTAACTGGAGAGAGTGTAGATCACAGACTGTCAAAAAAGGAAATAAAATTTCAGAAAAAGCATTCTTCAGTAGTCGACCTCCTTGTCCCTTCTATTGATGGTTCCAGCTGACTATCATGGTATATGGGTTGTTAGGATGTCAGATAAAGAGGACAGTAGGAAACAGCAGGAAACTGGAAAAGAACAGTAGGAAACTGGAAAAGATATTATGATAATGTGCAAGTAATGTACCATCTAATGAACTCTTGTGAAAGTTTCCTGTTCTACTTAAGGCTTGGGATACTGCTAAGGAAACAGTAAAATCCCCTAAGATTACGTTAACTAGATTTATTTCTGTCTCCACATTATACCAGGAACCTAAAAAGCTACAGCAGGGACAGCTGCGCAGGTTGTCACCATGACAGCATCCTGGTAACAAACATAACTACACCAAGATGTCACTAACTTCTATAGAAAAAGGTGTTTACCCAAACACAAAAATCGTCATATTTTTTTAAATTGTGAGCAAACGTATTTTATAAGTAAAATGACATTTCATTTTGATTTCACATTTTATTTTGCATCTGCAAATAGGGCTGGGGAATTTCATGTGGCACAAAAAAGGTTTGTATATTTCTAATCATTAAAAAAAATTTAGCAGAGTTACTACTGATAATTCTGGATGGGGGAAAAAAATCTTTAACCAAGTAATACTAAAGAGTCAAGTGAGAATATTTTAGGCTCTTGAGCTCCCTGACATTTACTGGCAGTTATAATTGTTTTACAACTGCCTTGGAAGCTTGTCATAGAGCAGCACTTACAGAGATGCTATCATAATAGCCTGTCTCAAGAAAGCCTCTGCGATGCCCTAAAATGACAGCGCACCAGTTGGCAAAGTTACAAATTGATAAAGTGCAATGAATTGGAAATTCATTAGGTAAACAAAAGCTCCAAATCATTTAAAAACAATGAGAATAATAAGTCACTGTTTTCATCTGTGTCGATGGCGCCAGAATTCTAAAATGAAGTCTAGAAATTCTTAGTAAGCATTTAAAGAAAATCGTTAGTTTTTTTTTTTTTTTTTTTTAGGAAAGAGCCCTGGTGGCGCAGTGTGTTAAAAGCGCTGGGCTGCTAACTGAAAGGTGCTCCGCGGAAGACACGGGAGAATGATGTGGCAGTCCACTTCGGTAAATATTATAGCCTTGGAAACCCTATAAGGCTGTTCTACTCAGTGCTATAGAGTTGCTAGACGGCAATGGTTTGGGGTTTTGGGTTGTTTTTTTGGGCACATGACAAGTATAGATCATGGCACGGTGAAAAAAATAAAAGTGATAACACACTCCACACAAAGGCCTCTTAATGCGGCTGATACTTCCAAAAGCGTCCTAAATCACTTTGAAGGCAGAGTATCACCACCAAATGCTGCCAATTCTAGAGAAAGAGCTGTTTGTTACATGCAGCAAAATAAGCAGACCATGGCACAGGGGAGCGCGTCATGGTGGCTTTCTTAATGGCCCATCCATATTACCTGATGACAACGTTGAGCGCGGCACATCCTGACCTATCCAGCATGGCTGGGTCTCCGTGAACATGAATGATCTCATCTGGTAGGTGTATGTCGGGCTGTTTTAGCCCTCTGTGCACAGCCTGAGTCCAAGAACTCATCTGGGTAGATTACATTGGTAGTAAGGATATTGGATAAGGTTTCCACAACATAGCCTTTTCTCCTAATGATGTTATTATCCTTCAAATTCAAAAATAACACTACTGTGGATTTTCTTTGGATACTTTATATCTTACATTCATCCCCTAATACCTCACCCCACTTGTCACCTTGTGATGTGTTTACAAGAGAGTGCTCTGGGGTAATGTTCCCCATCCGTGCGTGGTAGGAGAAAACGGGCTTTTATTTTCCTGTAGTTGAAAGATGTTATCCAAATTAGCTGCATGATGAAGCTCTTAAGCAAATATTGTTGAATTGCACAAAATATTATAATAGAGATTTTTAGCCCATGGCACTGCAGATGCCATTTGAGCAGTATTTATAAAAGTAGTCTTTTTGTGTCTTAAGATTTAACCTGAAAGCCCATGAAAGTAATTTGTAATTTTCCTGAGACCCAGATTTGAATTATATACATTAGAGTGTGCAGGAGTGAGTTTTTCAGCTGATGAATGAGCAACGCAAATGGAATGGCATTCCTATACCAGTACTTACTTATTCTTTGTCTGTGCATACCTATTTTTTGTGGGAAGAAGGGGGAATTATTTGTTCTTTTTTAAATATGGAGGTTTGAAGAGGTCCTACAAATATTCCTTGCAAAAATCAAGTGTCCACTGGCAGGAAGGCAAATACCAAGATAATGCTTATTAATCCCATAGCAGATAAAGCTCATTAGTCATTCTCTTTCTAAGATCATATTCAACTGAAGATGACTTCTCAGTACAGCACACCAGTAACCATTGCCAACCTATCAGAGTTAGCATGAAAGATAAAATCTAATTGCAGTCCCTGGTCTATTGTGTATGAAGAAAGGAAAAGGAAACTTTGATAATTTGCCGTTTTCTTCTTCCACAGCTTGTTAGCTGCCATGGAGTCAGCCCCTGATTCATGATGACCCCATGCACAACAGAATAAGACATTGCCTGGTCCAACACACAACCTGATCAGCTGCAGATCAGATCTTTGTTGTCCATGGGATTTTCAATGGATGGTTTGCAGAAGTAGATTGTCAGGCCTTTCTTCCTAGTCTATTTAGTCTTGAAACTTTGCTGACATCTGTTAAGCATCATAGTTATCTGCAAGCCTCACTGACAGACAGGTGGTGGCTTCGCTTGAGGTGCATTGGCAGGGAATCTAACCTGGGTCTCTTGCACGGAAGGGGAGAATTCTACCACTGAACCACCAATACCACTTAGCTAAGTGTTGTTAATAAAATGAAACAGGCTAATTACATTAGAAGAGAGCTGGAATACTTAGAGAAAGGTGAATAATCTCTAACTACAAAGGATTTAGATACCATCTATATGGCTCAGTGGTTAAGAACTTGGCTGCTAACCAAAAGGTCAGCGGTTCAAATCCACTAGTCGCTCCTTGGAAACCCTTCAGGGCAGTTCTACTCTTCCCTATCAGGTTGTTATGAGTTGGAATTGATTCGACGGCAGCAGGTTTGATTTTGGGTATATACACATATTAGCTTTAAAAACATTTTGTAGAAAGCTTTAATGTGAAATAAAATGCTAAGTGTCTACAATCTATACCTTATAGACAGAAATGTCCCACTATCCTTCAAATTCAGCATTGAATTGAACACTTGGTCTTTCTCGCGGAACTTCCTCCAGGATTGCACCATTCAATGCAAGGCACATGGGGTCACAGCCCTCTTTCAAAACATGCAAGATTAATCTTATTTCCTCTTTATTGGGGTTTTTAAATATTTACTTTTGATAAATATCATAGCTTCAATGTAGGTTTGTTTCAACAAGCAGAAATATGACTGAGCCAATATTATGTAAGTGAAGTCAGAGTTAGTAAAGCATCCATACCCAGAGAGTATTGATTATTTGATCTAAGTTAATCACGAGAAGGTCTTTAACGGCATGACTATCCTTCACCTTATTTTTTTAAACACACTGGGACATTCAAGCTGAGGCAAAAGGCAACACAGGGAAAAACACTTGCCAGTTTGTGAGTGATGACAAGACAAGAAATAGAATGAATACACGTATGGTTGACAATGAGGTTTCCAAAAAGATTATTTAAGCTGAAACAAATGGTCTTCCTTAAAGGCATTATTAGGTAAAAATATTATGGGCAGTCCACCTTTTCCTAGAGTCACAATGTTTTTTAAAAGTATGCTTCACTGAAGTGATTTTTAAAGTACTTCATGTCTTATTGTTACCTTATTTTATGGTGCACCAGTGGAATTTCTCGGATGAAATGTCAGGTTTATAATTAGGATTCCCATGATATAAAGTTTAACTTGCCTAAAGACATGGGTAGCTTTTCAAAGATTTGAAATCTATAATACACCAATTAGATAAATCTTCATTGAACCTTTAATATTATCAATTTTACACTACTTTTTTTTCATTCTGACCTTTCTAATTAAAAAAAAAAAAAAAACTATTTTGAAGAGTAAAGTTGAAGATTTGTAAACAAAACTGCTGAGATTGTATAATTTATTCAGATAAGAGATTGAATTTTTACCAAGCACCCTTTAACATTTAGCAAAACCCTTATTATTACAAGCTCAGTATTATCAGTGAGTAAGGAGTCAATTATTTACATTTTGAGACATGTTAATCCCTCAGTACAATGTTATATTTTTCTGATATTTCTAATACCTACAGCATTGTTACCCCACCCTAAGTTAACTGACTTACTCCCTTTTAAGTTATAGGATTAACCTCATCATCTAAAATGTTGAGTCTTAATTTCTTTTTTTTATTATTCAAGTTAGCTGTAAGTGGAAACTTTAAAATTTCACAAGAATATATGTATAATGTCAGTGCCCTGGTGGTGCAGTGGTTAAGAGCTACAGCTGCTAGCCAAAAAGCTCAGCAGTTCAAATCCACCAGCTGCTCCTTGGAAACACTATAAGCCAGTTCTACTCTGTCCTATAGGTTCCCTATGGGTTGGAATCAACTCAACAGCAACGGGTTATATGCATAACCAAAATTTAACAAAAGATTACCCTCATTTGTTGGAATACTTATAAAATATACCACTGTGATTGCTTATATTCATCAAATATACCATCTTTATGATCATATGACAGACTGACACTGACAGACGAGTGGTGGATGAGTTTGTCATACTGTGGTTTCTTGAGTGTCGCTGTGGTGCTGGACACTATGCCACTGATATTTCAAATACCTGCAGGGTCACCTATGGTGCACAACTTTCAGCAAAGCTTCCAGATTAACACAAATGAGGAAGAAGGACCTGGAGATCTACATCTAAAAAAAATTGGCCAGTGAAAGGCTTACCAATAGCAGTGCAACATTGTCTGATATAGTTTCAGAAGATGAGTGCCTCAGGTTGGAAGGCATTCAAAATATGACTGGGGAAGAGCTGTCCCCTCAAAAAAGAAGAAGGATCAGTAGTTGGAAATTATGGCCTTGGTGATAGAAACGATACCTGACATCACATGATATAATTTTGCAAGACCAATGACCTATTCATTGGAAATACCTTTTTTCAACAACATAAATGATAACTATATACTTGGACCTCATCAGATGGAATAAACAGGAATCAAATCAACTACATCTGTGGAAAGAGATGAAGGAGAACCTCAATATCTTAAGTTAGAACAAAGCCAGGGGCTGACTGTGGAACAGACCATAAATTCCTCATATATAAGTTCAAGTTGAAGCAGAAGAAAATTAAAACAAGCCCAGGAGAGTCAACATATGACCTTGTGTATATCTCACCTGAATTTAGAGATCATCTCAAGAAGAGATTTGTGGGATGACAACAACAACATCATAATGAAGAAAGCAAAAGGTCATTTAAAAGACAGAAAAGAAAGAAAAAACCAAAATGAATGTCAGAAGAGACTCTGAAATTTGTTCTTGAACATAGAATAGCTAAAGCAGACAGAAGAAATGATCAATTACTATAATGAAATGTGCAAAGACCTGGAGTTAGAAAATCAAAAGGGAAGAACAAGCTCAGCATTTTTCAAGCTGAAACAACTGAAGAAAAAATTCAATCCTCAAGTTGCAATATTCAAGAATTCTATGGACAAAATATTGAATGACACAGACAGCATCCAAGGAAGAAGGAAAGAATACACAGAGTCATTGTACTAAAAAGAATTGGTCAATGTTCAATCATTTCAGGAGGTTGCATATGATTAAGAACTGATGGTTCTGAAGGAAGAAGTCCAAGCAGCACTGAAGGCATTCATGAAAAACAAGGCTTCAGGAATTGACAGGATACCAATTGAGATGTTTCAGCAAACAGATGCAACACTGGAAGTGCTCATTTGTCTGGAAAATAGCTACTTGGCCAACCAGCTGGAAGAGATCCATGTCTGTGCCCATTCCAAAGAAAGGTGATCCAACAGAATGTGGAAATTATTGAACAATATCATTAATATCACATGCAAGTAAAATTTTGCTGAAGATAATTCAAAAATGGTTGCAGCAGTACATTGACAGGGAACTGCCTGAAATTGAAGCCAGATTCAGAAGAGGACTTGTAACAAGGGGTATCATTGCTGATGTCAGATGGATCTTGGCTGAAAGCAGAGAATACCAGGAAGATGTTAACCTGTGTTTTATTGACTATGCAAAGGCATTTGACTGCATGGATCATAACAAATTATTGATAACATTGCAAAGAATGGAATTACAGAACATTTAATTATGCTCCTGAGGAACCTGTACATAGACTGAGAGGCAGCCATTTGAAAGAACAAGAGAATACTGCATGGTTTAAAATCAGAAAAGGTATGGGTCAGGGTTGTATCCTTTCACCATACTTATTCAATCTGTATGCTGAGCAAATAATTCCAGAAGAAGAACCAGGCATCAGAATTGGAGGAAGACTCATTAACAACCTGTGATACGCAGATGACACAATCTTGTTTACTGAAAGCAAAGAGGATTTGAAGCAATTACCGATGAAGATCAAGACTACAGCCTTCCGTATGGATTACACCTCTACATAAAGAAAACAAATCTTCACAACTGGACCAATATGCAACATCATAATAAATGGAGAAAACATTGAATTGTCAAGATTTCATTTTACTTGGATCCACAATCAACATCCATGGAAGCCAAGATATCACTTGAAGGACCAATGTAGGCCTGACCCAAGCGATGGTATTTTCAATCACCTTATATGCATGCAAAATCTGGACAATGAATAAGGAAGACTGAAGACTGCCTTTGAATTACGGTGTTGGCAAAGAATATTGAATATACCATCGACTGCCAGAAGAAAGAACAAATCTGACTTGCTAGAAGCACAGCCAGAATGCTCCTTAGAAGCAAGGATGGTAAGACTTCTTCTCACTTACTTTGGACATGTTATCAGGAAGAATCAGTCCCTAGAGAAGGACATCATGCTTGGTAAAGTAGAGGATCAGCAAAAAAGGGGAAGACCAGCAGTGAGATAGATTGACACAGTGGCTACAACAATGGGCTCAAACATAAAAACTGTTGTTAGAATGGCAAAGGATTGGACAATGTTTCATTTTGCTGTATGTAGGGTCACTATGAGTCGGGAGGGACTAGACTTCACCTAACAACAACGACAACAATCCCTTCAACCTGTGAATGTGCCTTTATACGGCAGAGGACTTTGCAGGTGGGATTAAATTAAGGATTTTTAGATAGGAGAGATTATCCTGGATTATCAAGGTTGGCCTTAAATGTAATTGCATGCGTCCCTCTATGTGAGGCAGAAGGAGGTTTGACTATAGACACAGAAGGCAATGTGAATACTGAAGCAAGATACTACAGTGCTGGTTTTGAAGCTGGAGGAAAGGGCCACCACCTAATGAAAGCAGGAGTTCAGCCAAGAAGTTGGAGAAAGCAAGGAAGTGGATTGATCTCTAGAAGCTCCAGAGGGAGCTTTGCCCTGCTAATGCCTTGATTTCTGCCTACTGAAACTGATTTCAGGGTTCTGACCACCAGAACTATAAGAGAATACATGTGTGTTATTGTGAGACAAGTTGTGGTAATTTGTTACAGCAGATTAATACAGCACTATTGAAAATAGCTTCTCATTTTTTTAACCTTTGAAGAACTGAGACAAATAGGGTTAACTGTGCTGGCAGGATAAAAGAGCTGTTAAAAGATTGCCACCTAAAAGTTGGGTAAACAGGAACCACATTCTGTCGACATAAAATAAGGTTAGAACAACTTCCTCCTTAGTGTTTTTCTAGTCCCTTTCCCCTTCTTACAGGCTCTGCATGCACAGAAGAACAAAGTGTGACCCCGGTTTTGGCCCACTGAAGGCGGCGAGGTAGTGCAGAAGATCAGTGCGCCTGTGCCATATCCCGTAAAAAGCGATGCCAAGAGCTGCCAGGGGAACTCAGTCTTGAATATGGGCAGGTTCCATCTTGGATTCTAGATGCACTGGCAATCTAATTAGTATGCACTACCATTCCAAGGAGTACCCGCCCCTTCAGAGAAACCCACTGAATAGTCATTGCTCTATTGTCCCCACCGAACCCATGTAAGCCCTAGCCTTGCTTCTCCTTGTGAGTCAGCCTCCGACTGACTCCTTTTACTTGTCACAAGTCAAATAAACCTGTTAGAGCTGAACCCAAAAATTGTGTCCTCTGTGTATTCTTATAAGAGAAAGAGAAGGACCCATTGAGTCCAGAGGGCCTTTGTGCCCTCAGTGGCAACAGAACCATGAATAGATGTCAGATTAAGTAACACTTAGTACAGGATGCTGTTTTAGTGTTGCTTATTCCTGTCTATACCTGTAACAAAGAGAAAACACAGCTAGCTACAATACTGGACACAGAGTAGATGTTCATTAATTATTAGTTCCTTGTCTTCTACTAACACAAGCATTTGCCATCAGAATAAAATATATATGGTATACTGATAAGCCACATACATTTTTCTCCATATAATTTCTTCAAATTTTTTCCAAACCTAGTATAGACTCACCTCACTATACTGGAACATCAGCATAGATTCATCAAGGATGTATAACACCTGCCAGATGTGCTTGGATGCTTTGGAGGACAGTACTGAGCAGCTCAGAAAAGATGAAGTAGTGGGTTCAATTTGTCAATAATAGATGGGAAACTTAGCACATAACATTAGATTTGTGTGCTCCAAATGCTTAGGTTTAAAAGTCAGTAAACCTGGCAAGGGAGAGGTGACAAGACATTTCAATGGATATAAAATTTTCTTTTGGAGAAAAGAAGTGCTCTGAAAAAGATAAACACTTGTAACAGAGAAATAAAGAGAGGCAACTCAGTTTCACAAGAAGCAGTTTAGAGAGAACTTCTGTGGCCTGATATATAAATGACCTGGAGGAAAGTAGAATTCAAAATACACTGGAGCAAAACAAATCACCTACTAATGAACATGATCACTTTCTCAAGTAGGCAGTGTTGTAAGGTTGATTGAGGACTTGTTCCTGGCTCTGCAAATTTGCAAAACACTAACTTCACCAAGAAAAAGTGTAAAACTCCAAATGCTAGGACGTATAAACCAAAACCAAGCCTGTTGCCATCGAGTTAATTCCAACTCATGGCGACGCCATATGTTACAGAGTGGAACTATACCACACAGTTTTCTTGGCTATAATCTTTATGGAAGCAGTTGCCAGGTTGTTTTTCTGTGGTACCACTAGGTGGGTTAAAACTGCCAACCCAGGAACCTTAGGAAGTATATAGAGACTAGTTTACAGAATTTGCAGAATAGTCATGAAATATTATCAGAAATAATATCAAACACAAGTCTAAATGATCATGTATAAATCACAATCTATACAGTGCTCAAATCTCTTATCTTAAGCAAATTTCCTTCAGTTAAATAAATTATGAATTATAAAGCCCAGTGACGTGGTAGGAAATGAAATGGGGTAACTTCATGTAAAGGAAGATAATCCAAATGTGCTCAAATTCAAAGTGTAAAGGACATTTTATATGTAAGAACTGGGGGATTATTTGAACAATTAAATCATTACTGCATTCAGCAACAGTTGCCTGAGGTTAGTGATCCTATTTTCCATAACTAAGGACAAGGTAATGCAGTGCTTTCATTTGCAAGAAAATGAACTAGAAAAAATCTTATTAGAAATGCTCTTCAGCTTTAACTACAACCAAAGAGCTCAACAGTGCTTGTCAAGAAGAAAGTGAGGTCTCCAGTCTTTATTAGCTTTACAGGTCAAACTTTGAACCTGCTGTGATTAAAAAATGAAGGAATTCATTCAGTTGTTTCAAGAAAAATGAATTTCTTTTTCTAAGTTTAGCTTCAATAGGAGTTCAGTACATTTTGGAAAACAATATGTAGTTATTTACATTTTCCTGTTACTACTATGGATGCATCATTTCTGAACATGTTTTCAAAGAAATAACAAAAGATATACATTTAAATTTTCTTGACAAATGTGCTTTTCCTGTGAACAGCTATATGACTATTTACTAGTATAATATTTCTGGTACTATAGTCTGAATCAACTCAATGGCAACGGGTTATATGACTATTGAATGGTATTTCTGGTAATGTGTAGTGTACCTAACACAAATTAGCTTTATTAAGATGCATTTGTGTAAGAGGTAATGCTTATCTGCCTTTGCCTTTGACGATTATAGTCAAATGGGGGTCCAAGTAGTTCAGGAAGCTATGTAAAACACCCTTAAAAGGCAGGAGTCAAAAGTTCAGATTATTTCAGAAGCTGAGTATTATGGCATCTGTGGGCGGCATAGTGGTTAAGCACTCAACTGCTAACCAACCGATAGGTTGATGGTTTGAACCCACCAGCCACAGGATCCCTGGGAAAAAGATGTGACAGTCTGCTTCCGTAAAGATTTACAGCCTTGGACACCCTAGAGGCAGTTCAACCCTGTAATATGGGGATGCTGTGAGTCAGAATTGACTTGACGGCAATGGATTAATTGATGGTAAGATAAAGAGGGCATGCCCTAATTCAAAGCATTCAAATCCAAGTTTATTATAATTGTGCTTCCTTATGCAAAACCTGATCAACTATGCAGGAATGACAACCTGAAGAGGAATGGTGTTGCAGTCATCATCAAAAAGAACATTTCAAGATCTATCCTGAAGTACAACGCTATCAGTGATATGATAATATCCACACGCCTTCAAGGAAGACCAGGTAATACGACTATTATTCAAATTTAGGCAACAACAACTAAGGCCAAAGAGGAAGAAATTGGAGATTTTTACCAACTTCTTCAGTCTGAAATTGCAATTAGGATGCATTAACAATTACTGGTGATGGGAATGCAAAAGTTGGAAACAAAGAACAAGGATCAGTAGTTGGAAAATATGGCCTTGGTGATAGAAAGAATGCCGGAGATTACATGATAGAATTTTGCAAGAACAACAATTTCTTCATTACAGCTTTTTTCCAACCACATAAATGGCAACTATCTACTTGGAGCTCATCAGATGGAATACACAGTTAATCAAATCAACTACATTTGTGGAAAGAGATGATGGAAAAGCTCAATATCATCAGTGAGAACAAGGCCAGGGCCAACTGCTGAACAGACAATCAATTGCTCATATGCAAGTTCAACTTGAAGCTGAAGAAAATTAGAAAAAGTTCACGAGAGCCAAAGTGTGACCTTGAATATATCCCACCTGAATTTAGAGACCATCTCAAGAGTAGATTTGATGCACTGAACACTAATGACTGAAGACCAGACGAGTTGTTGGATGACATCAAGGATATCATACATGAAGAAAGCAAAACGTCATTAAAAAGACAAGAAAGAAAGAAAAGACCAAAATGACTATCAGAAGAGACTCTGAAACTTGAATTTCAAGGCGCTAAAGCAAATGGAAGAAATGATGAAGTAAAAGAACTGAACAGATGATTTCAAAGGGCAGCTTGAGAAGACAGAGTAAAGTATTATAATGACATGTGCAAACACCTGGAGTTAGAAAACCAAAAGGGACGAACATGCTCAGCATTTCTCAAGCTGAAAGAACTGAAGAAAAAATTCAATCCTTGAGTTGTAATATTCAAGGATTCTACAGGGAAAATACTAATAACACAGGAAGAATCAAAAGAAGATGGAAGGAATACACAGAGTCACTAACTATACCAAAAATAATTTGTGCACATTCAACCATTTCAGGAGGTAGTATATGAACAGGAACCGATGCTACTGAAGGAAGAGGTCCAAGCTTCACTGAAGTCATTGTCAAAAAAACAAGGTTCCAGGAATTGATGAAATACGAATTGAGATGTTTCAACAAACAGATGCAGTGCTAGAAGTGCTCACTCGTGTATGCCAAGAAATTTGGAAGACAGCTACCTGGCCAACTGACTGGAAGAGATCCATATTTATGCCTATTCCAAAGAAAGGTGATCCAACCAAATGCAGACATTATAGAAAAATATCATTAATATCACATGCAAGTAAAATTTTGCTGATGATCATTCAAAAGCTCCTGCAGCAGTACATTGTCAGGGAACTACCAAAAATTCAAGCCAGATTCAGAAAAGGAAGTGGAACTAGGGATATCATTGCTGATGTCACATGAATCCCAACTGAAAGCAGAGAATACCAGAAAGATGTTTGCCTGTGTTTCATTGACTGTGCAAAGGCATTCAACTGGTGTGGATCATAACAAATTATGGATTACATTGCAAAGAATGGGAATTCCAGAACACTTAATTGTGCTCATAAGGAACCTGTACATAGATCAAGAGGCAGTCATTCAAATAGAGCAAGGGGATACTGCATGGTTTAAAATCAGGAGGTGCGCGTCAGGGTTTTTATCCTTTTACAATACTTATTCAATCTGTATATTGAGCAAATAATCTGAGAAGCTGAACTATATGAAGAAGAACATGGCATCAGGATTGGAGGAAGACTCTTAACAACCTGTGTTATGCAGACGACACAACCTTGCTTACTTAAAGTGAAGAGGATTTGAAGCACTTAGTGATGAAGGTCAAAGACGACAGTCTTCAGTATGGACTACACCTCAACATAAAGAAAACAAAAATCCTCACAACTGGACCAATAAGCAACATCATGATAAGTGGAGAAAAGATTGAAGCTGTTAAGGATTTCATTTTACTTGGATCCACAATCAACACCCATGGAAACAGCTGTGAAGAAATCAAATGACGTATTGCATTGGGCAAATCTGCTGTAAAACGTCTCTTTAAAGTGTTAAAAAGCAAAGATGTCACCTTAAAGACTAAGGTGCACCTGATCCAAACCATGTTGTTTTCAGTCACCGCATACGCATGCAAAAGCTGGGCAATGAATAAGGAAGACTGAAGAAGAATTGATGCCTTTGAATTGTGGTGTTGGCAAAGGATGTGGAATGTATCATGAAGTCCCAAAAGAAGGAAGAAATCTGCCTTGAAAGAAATACAGCCAGAATGCTGTACAGAGGGGAGGATAGCGAGACTAGATTTCACATACTTTGGACATGTTATCAGGAGGTATCAGCCCTGGAGAAGGACATCATGCTTGGTAAAGTAGAGGGTCACTGAAAAAGAGGAAGACCCTCAACAAGATGTATTGATACAGTGGCCGCAACAATGGGTTCAAGCATAACAATGATTGCGAGGATGGGGCAGGACTGGGCAGTGTTTTTTTCTGTTGTACATAGTGTCACTATGTGACTTGAAGACACCTAACAGCAACAACAACAAAAACTTGGCCACCATTTTGGGACTTCTGTCAGAGAAGTTATTTTCCAGGACTTGTTGAAAACACTTGAAGCCTACACTCCACAGAGATCTAAATAATTTGCGTACCTCAAAATGAATAGAGAGTGTTCTCACGCAAATCCTTAATAACAAAGCGGTGATAAGCCTTAAGCAACACAACTAAGAAACTGGTTTTGGTCCAGTCCAGAGTCTATCTTTTGGTCCACATTGGGCCTTCTCCACTCAGGCTAAGCAGAAATGTCCAAAACAAAACGAAACCAAACCAGTTGGCTTTGAATCGATTCCTACTCATAGTGACCCTGCAGGACACAGCAGAACTGCCCCCTGGGGTTTTCAAGGCTATAATCTTTACTGAAACAGACTGCCACATTTTTCTTCCACAGAGTGGCTGGTAGATCTGAACCGCCGACCTTTTGATTTGCAGCCCAGCACTTAACCACTGCACCACCAGGGTTCTGCAGAAATGTCTACTTCTAGTTAATACACTTACTTATTACCAATACTTAATGCTAAACTGCACTTCACTTTTGAACTTAAAGTCCTTAATACTGGTTTTATTTTCAAATTCAATAATCTTTTATTGTGCTTTGTCTAATCTGCTGATAACAACATTCAGTATACTTTTCATCTCAAACATTGGATTTTCATCTCTAGAAGTTTGATTTAGGTCTATTTTATATACTCCATGCCTCTCAACATGTCCATGATTTCCTTCATCTTCTTGATTATATGGAGAACATTTATAACAGCTATTTTAATATTCTTATCTACTTTTTCTATGTCCTTGGGTGGCACAAGCAGCTTGCTCGCAGCTACAAACCTAAAGGCTAGTAGTTCAAATCCACCCAAGGGCACCATAAAAGAAAGACCTGATGATCTGCTTCCATAAAGATTAAAACCAAGCAAAACCTATGGAGCAGTTCTACTCTGTAACACATGGTGTTGCCATGAGTCAGAATCGAATTGCTGACAACTAACTACGAGAACAGTCTATGGACTGAATTTTCTTCTGATTATGGGTCCTAGTTTCTTGCTTCTTTACCTGCCTGGTAATTTTTTATTTAAATCTTGTTTGGTGTTGAATTTTTATTTTATTTATTCCTTATTTTTGAGATTTGTTTTGGTATGCGATTGCATTAGTTGGAAATAGTTTGATCCTTTTGAAGTTTGCGTTTAGGCAGGACCAGAGCAGTCTTTAATCTAGGTCTAGTTTGGCGCCACCACTGAGGCAATACCCTTGTGCATGATGCCCCAGGTATTGCAAGGTTTCTCCACTCTGGCTTTGGGGAATATGAATTACTTTTACCCCTGGTGAGCTCTGAGAATTGTTCTACTAGTTCTTTCTAGCAGTTCTTGCTATGACTTTGGGTATTTTCCTCACACTAATGCCCTATTTCAGTAGTAAACTGAAGACTCCGAGGTAACCTTCTGGAAATCTCTGAGCTTTCTGTGTAGTTCTCTCCTCTCCCATGCAACACTCTGTCAATTCTAGCTACTTTATTCTCCTCAACTCAGGGAGAAAACTGAAGTGTTTTTGAGTTTCTGTTCTCTGCACTTCAGCCTGGAAAGGCTGCAGATAGTTAACTGGGATTATTGAAGGGCCTATCTTAGTTGTTTCTTTTCACTCAGACATCACTATCCTGCACAGTCTATTGTCGAATGTTTGAAATCTCTTGTTTTTCATATGTTGTCCAGATTTTTACTTATTTAGGGTGACAGAGTAAGTCCAATCCTTGTGACTCCATTGTGCCTGAAGATAGAAGTCCCTTCTGAGGATTCATCAACAGATACCTGAGTAAGTAATTTTCAGTATAGTCTTTTTTCTTTGCCATAAATGAGTGCTACTTCAGCTTTGTTTCTAAACCAAGTGTTCTGAGAAGTTCTAGTGTGTGAGGGGAAAAATACAGAACCCCTTTAGTAGGGAGGGAGTTCCTGGGTAGTACAAATGGTTAATGTGCTCGGCTGCTGACCAAAAGGTTGGAGGTTCGAGTCTACCCAGAGGAGACTCTTCAGAAGAAAGACTTGGTGATTTACTTTAGAAAAATTAGCCATTTAAAACCCTATAGAGCACAGTTCTACTCTGACACGTGGGATTACCATGATTCAGAATCACTCCACAGCAATGATTTTTGGTGGGGAATCTCTCCCTTCTAGAACTAGGTGCTAAAATAATTTTCCCCTTGAACAGCATTATGACCCATCCTGTGTAAAAACATTAAACATCCTCCAGCTGTTGAGAGATGCTGTGATTTAGCATCTCCCTTGCCCTGGATAGCACCAGGTCCACCTCACTTTCATGAGGTAGCTGAATAAGTCATTACTGCAGAAGAGGGCTTGGTTACCCAGTCTGAAAATGAATGAAATGAAAATAAAAATAGTTTTCCCATACTTTCTAAATTTCTAAATGTAACCTTGCAATGTTGTAACTCTCTTGAGTTTACTTTAACTCTTCAAGCTGAGAAAGATCTAAAAGTTAAAAAGTTTTTTTTTTTTCAGTTTAATAAAGACACAACCACCTCTATTTATTTTCCCAACCTGGCCGCCTAATCCTTGTAAGAGTTCATAAAATTCAACCACGTTAAAAGTTAATCATTTTTCAGACTCTAATTTGCTTATGAATAGCTGAATAAGTATTTAATTTTTATTTTACTGTTGATGGAGAAGGGTGTCTACTGACCACTAAAAAAAAAAAAGGCACAATTTAGAATAAATGCCTCTTAACGCTTAATGATTCAGATATACTGTATTTCATATTTACTATTGAAAATTAGGTGCCAAAGTAGAATTTTCAATTGCCACCACTTTCCTCATTTTTCCTGGATGAAAGTTCCATCAAAGAACAATACTCATCAGTGGACCAATGTTTTAAAAAAATTACCATAATATATCTGCTCCAGGAGCATAGAAGAGGAAATGACTCGTTCTCCATCACTGTAATTCTGCGTCATTCTGTGCTGGGAGCAGCTTTACAGGAGGGTAACATTTGAGGCACTAATTAAGATACTGAACGTACAGAATCAATATTAGAAAATGTAGACACATAGAATGTACTTAAGCTTTGGAACTAGTAAGATCTGCAGATGGAATCCTGATGAGTATATGGCTCTATCACATCAGGAATAAGGGTTTTTATATTTGTTCTTCCCTTTCTTGGAACACTGTTTCCCCAGATACACACAAAGCTCACTCCCTCTCACCATATAAGACTGTACATAAATGTCACATTAATAGTGAGGTCTTTTCTGACCACCCCATGTAAGATAGTACACCATCCCTACTCCAACCATTCTGTTGCTACTCTATTCTCCCGTTCTCTTTTAACGTATTTTTTCCTAGCTCTCATATACTGCCTGAAGTTCTTTACAGTCACTTTTTACTTCCTTGTCTGCTTCTCCTCACTAGAGTGTATGTTCTATGATGGCAGTAACTTCATCAGCTTTTCCACAACTGCATTCTCAGTTTCTACAACAGTACTTGGCACATAGTAGGCACTCTATAAACATTTGTTAAATAAATACATGAATGAATGAAGAACTTAATAGTGTGCCTGGTACATGGTGCGTGCTCAGTTAAAATGGTAAAACATTTCATCACCATCATCATTACCTTTATTATTAATCTATGAGACAAACCACTTCTAAACACCTAGATTTTCTTCATAGGTATATATGGAACTCATATGAAAACAGATATTTTGACACTTAAACTGTATCTAGGAGCACACACTGATTGAGTTAGGATTAATTTAGAACAACCCCTATAGGTAAAATAAACCATCCAAATATGTAATTAATTGCCCTTGATAAATGTGTTTGAAGCCATTTGAACTATTATTTTATTTACTTTCATAGATCTGATAGTTTGTTGAACTCAGTACTTTGGTATTTTATTGGATAAAGTTCTCTTGAGTTACAGAATCAAACTTGATAATTTATAAATGAATATGAGAGTCTAGAGAGAGCATACATGAAAATTATGGAGAACAAAAAATAAGTCTTTAATTCTAAAAAGAAATTTACAGCCTTAGTAAGAAAGGATACTTACCAATTTGGCGCAAAATGTAGAAAATTCGCCAGTTTTAATCCCTGCTTTTACCTCATGTAAATCATTGCCTTACAAGCAGCACATCATCTCTCCAAAACTTTGCTAACTTACAGCACTATTCATCTATGACATTAAAAGTAAGATAGTAAACACATATGAACTTCCAAAATAAATCTAATAAAATATAATAAATACTTAGTGAACTCTCTTCATGAACCACCTTTTGTTAGGCATTAGAGTACAAAAACAATCATGTGTGGGGATATATGCTATTTAAACTATTGACAACTGCAGCCCCCACAGGCCTCTATGCTGTATACAACATGTTGGAGACTTGTCAGCGATAAGAAAGAGATTAGGCATGACTTGTTTTCCCAAACCTATTGTCCTGTTACTGATTGGCTTATTTACCTGAATTCCTTCTCCCTTGCCCGAAACTTATCGTTACTCACCCAAAGCCCACTGTTCTGTTATTTGCTTCACTGCTTGCTGTATTGACTATAAATAAACTCCTGGGACTGAAGCCGGAGTGACCCTCCTGGCCCCACTTCTCTGTAAGAGTTGTGTTTGGCTACTGTCTTCACTGCCCCAACAACCGTTGCTGTTGCGACAATCATGCCCTCAAAAAACTCAAAATCTGGTGGACACACACATAAACAAATAAGTGTAATTTGCTATAATAAGTGATATACTATGTAGTTCTTAGACATTAAATTTCATGGATGAGTTAAGTTTCAATAAAACACAGAATCCATGGCCAATATGCTATTGTCAACCTTTCTTCAAACATTATCATTGCATAAAGAAATGGTATTATAAAATCAATAATAGTAGGAAAACATTATCTTAAGGTAAACTATTTTAAAACTTAATAAATTTATGTTGATAAAAAATTTGTTTCTCTGTCCTTATTTGTCCATTTTTCTGTAAATTGAAATTTCATCACAGACCTACACAATATTGTGTTCAACAACACTGCTGTAATAGAAGTGCTACAGGCACATGGATGAGGAGGTGATTTATTCTGTGCTGGGAAACATCACAGGCAAGTGACATTTGAACCACCAATCATGATAAGGGATAGAGGAGAAATAATATGTTTGGAGGGTAATGTAATAAGTGACAGAGCCAATATTATGAAGGAGGGCAAGGAGCAAAAGACAAGGAGCACTAGTCACTGACAGAGGAAAAGTGGAACATCAGTAATAAAGAGTAAGCAGAGAAAACACTATGTTCTATGACATAAGGCAGACAACCTCTGGTATTGCAATATTATACGTAGCCTTAAGAGTCATTGGATTTCTTAACACTTTGTAATTCTCTGTTTGTAACCTCAATAGATTTTCCTAGAAGGCTTAAGACAACCAAACTCAGGAAAATAAAATGGAAGGTAAGAAAAGGCAAGAAAGCCCCTGATACTGCATGTCTAGCATTGGTTGAAAGCATATGTTCCATGCTGAAAGCACACCAACCAGTGTGGTCCACTATCCTCAGTTTAGAGGAAGGAACCATTTACTCAATACAATAATAGTCCATCTTCATGCACAGTTTCAATTAAACCAAATCAAGAAAAAAGTGTGCTTGGATTAAGAAGAAATTCTCTATATTTCTAAAAATATTTCTTCAGATATAAAACTCGTTTTATATGGTAGCACTAAAAAAAAAACCTGTTGCCATCGAGTCAATGGCAGCACTAGGTAACTAAAAACCAGGAAACCTATTGCTATCAAGTAGATTCTGACACATAGCAACCCTATAGGACAGAGTAGAGCTGCCCCCTAGGGTTTCCAAGGCTATAAATCTTTATAGAAGCAGACTGCCACATCTTTCTCCCACTGAGCGGCTGGTGGGTTCAAACCACCGATCTTTCAGTTAGAAGCCGAGCACTTAACCATTGTGCCATATAAAATATTTTATGCAATTATATATCATAAGGAGCCTTGGTGGCGCAGTGGTTAAGAATTCATCTGCTAAGCAAAAGGTCAGCAGTTCAAATCCGCGAGCTGCTCCTTGGAAACCCCAGGGAGCAGTACCAGTCTGTCCTAGGTCACTATGAGTCATGATAGAAATGAAAAGTTGTAGTGTCAAATGTCTTCACAATAGAGAAACTATTTAAAATATAAAATCAAGTGAAAAGAATGCAGAACTATTTTATGAATAAAAAGATATATATTTTTTTATTAATATAATATATTCATTATATGGTCATTTTTATTATATGAAATATGAAAATTACATGCTAGGTGCCAGTGAGTCAGCTCCGACTCATAGTGACCCGATGTACAACAGAATGAAACAGTTCCTCATCCTGTGTCATCCTCACAATCATTGTTATGTTTGAGCCCATTGTTGAGGCCAATGCAGCCACAACCATACACACACACACACACACACACACACACACACACACACACACACACTACAAAGGATTGAAAGGCAAATACCAGAATCTTATTAGCTGTTTATTATAGATTGAATTGTGTCCTCCCAAATGTATATATTGAATTCCTGGCCCTTGTACCTGAGGATGTGATCCTGTTTGGAAATAGGGTTTTTTTGTTGTGTTAATGAGGTCATACCAGTGTAAGGTGGATCCTAAAGCTAATCACTTCTGAGTTATAAAAAGACCAGAAGAGGACACAGAGACACACATAAGAAGGAAGATAGACACACATAATGATCATCTACGAGGAATGCCAAGGAACCAAGAAATGCCTGAGACTACCAACAAGGAACCCACATGACCAAGAACCTGATTTGGACTTTTAGCCTCCAGAACTCTGAGAAAATAAATGTCTGTTCTTTAAAGCCACTCACTTGTGGTATTTGTATTACAGCAACACTAAGACACTGTTATGTATTGAGTGGCGGTTCTTAAATTTCTTAAATATCTTTTTAAAAATGTATTTTTCAGAAGTGTCTGTAATGATTGTACATCATTTTGTAATATGAAAACAAATAATATAATATTTCTAAAACACACTCTGACAATATGTAAATTTTCTGACAGGTAAATTGTTGTTTTCACAATCTAGAAAACTTGGTAGTTCAGAATTCTGGAAAGACAAGTTTTGCTTAAAATTATAATCAATATGTGTTTACCAATGTGCCATACAACATTGGCTAATGTGACTTAGTCCTCTAAGATTTTACACTTATCATCTGGCAAAAATAAAAGGAAAGAGTGGTCATTAAAATAATCCTTCCCCTCAAAACAAAACAAAACAAAAAGCAAAGAAAATATGGCCTTCATACTGCTCTCACTAAGGCTTAAAACAATGTAAAAGAATAATATAGTCATTCCAGGTCAAAATGATTACTTGTGCTTATTACTACTGTACATCATTATGCATTTGATTTTGTTCTTACTTACAACATACATTTGCCCATTTCAAAAGTAATAATGATAACAATTATTTCTTATGTATAATTACCATTATTCAGATTCGATTCAATTCTAAACTGTCTGTTGGCATAAGGGATGGCAGATCCAGAAGTTATACATATCACTGAAAGACATGCAATAAAAATAACTATTTTTGAAGATATGCAATCAAAGGCAGTGAAGTGTTATTATAATAACTGTATGCTTTGTTCTTCTCCAATATAGGCTTATTTTTTTGTTAATAGGAAGTAACTTTGCTACCTTTAGGGTTGTTGTTGTCAATTCCGCCTCAAGTGTGCATTAAATAGAAGATGAACAGTTAGATAGATGACAGATATTAATAGATAGATAGACACAGATATAGAATAGAGATGAGATGTATAAGAGAGAAAGAATATGAATAGACCAGGATTTGACCTTTACATTTTCTTAAAACTCAAAATGCATCATCTGTATTCTCAACCTTTTTTCTCATTCTCCATGGCTGCCACCCAGTCTGTTTCAGACAAAGTGTCTTTGCTATTGAGTGAGAGAAAAAAGAAAAGGGATAACCACAGAAGAATAAAAGTAATTACTATTACACACTACAGTCGGGTGACAATCTCACTTTTCTTTTTTCTCCCAATTAAAAAAAAATATGTTGCAAAATATGAGTGAAAACTGATAGTAATACCACTATATAATAAAATTATAAAAATAGATAAAATCTCTTAAAATCTCAGCTCTATAAAACATTTTTGAATGGTAGGGCATTTCCCAGTAAGAGGCAGGGAAAGACATAGTGGAATTATTTTGTGTAGAAACAGAGAGGAGAATGTCATCATCTTTTAGAAGTGATTTCAGGGCAGAAAATGTCTCTAAAATATGAAGCATATTAGGGAGAAAATATCAACTTTTAAAGAATTTGTAGTCATATTTTCAGGAGTACCTTCACAGCATAAAGTAAGACATTTTGTGATTTATATTTACTTAAATAACACATTTTCTTTTCTGTAATAGTGCGGTTGATACCAAAGTGCATCTTGGAGCACAACATATTGAATTGAATTGAATCGTTAGCCTCAGTGTGAAAGGGCCCTAATTTTTAGTAGCTAGTCTCACAGCTTGATTAATTGAAAACTACCCTGATGGCATACTGGTTAAGATCTACGTCTGCTAACCAAAAGTTGGCAGTTCAAATCCACCAGGCACTCCTTGGAAACCCTATGGTGCAGTTCTACTCTGTCCTATAAAGTCGCTCTGAGTTGGAATCGACTTGACAACAATGGGTTTGGTTTGGTTTTTTGGTTAATACTGATGAGAACAAGCAAAGGCAACAAACTCTGAACAAATAAATGTTTTCTCCATCATTTGGCATTTTACTCACAGTGATTCCATTGGCTTAAAAAACTAGGGAATCAGCACTTACGTGTACTCAATTTGCTCATAAATGTTGCATTGCTTTGCTTTACTGTATTTATTATTACATGATTAGATATTTTACATATTCTAGAACAATTGTACAAAATATTAAGTGATATGTATATATTGAAGAATATGTTTTGTTGAACAATTAAATAATTTAGCTTATGCTACTTATTTTAGATGGCTAACAAGCTTTACATATTGCTGCATACTCAGATTCTCATATGTTCTTCAGTTTTCTTTTTAACCCCAGTAACAGAACAGATGCCACTCTAAGACTGAAGGAAATATTTATATGTAAGTGATCACACCTCATCAATAAAGCTCACCCTTACTAATGTGTCTGTGTTGTAAATGTATGTATTAATTGCAAAAAAACAAAAAGAATTGAAAAATTAAATAAAGGGAAACATATCACATGAAACTTTTTTTTTTTTTTTTCTCCTGAGAAACCCATTCCAAAGCCACAGCACATAATTTCAGGAATTAGGTCTTCTCAGGCTAAGTGAGACAATTACTAAATTTATTTCTAGGGAGTTCTAGGAAAAACTCTAGTCTGTAGGTCTTTGGATATTTTACGAAACAAATTATTCTGGATAGTTAAACATCTATATAATTGGATGGTTATCTAATCAAGTATGACTAAAAACCCAACAATCATTTACTTAGAATTTTTATCTAAAATGAATTACATAGCTTTATATTTCTTAAGATTTTTCTTAATTACTAATTCTAATTATTTTAAGCATCAATTCTGAAATTGTGATGCCCCGAGAGTTTATTTATCATCAGTTTTGACCTATAATTTAGTAGCTGCAAATTACTAGATACCTCCCTTGCTGTTTTTCTTGTTTTATCACATCATCACTTCTCCAGATTATTTATTTCTACAACAATTTCATCCCATAACTGTTTGCATCTCTTATCAGTCAAAGAAGCTATATTCTTAACAGATGTACTTCTCCTAGGGTATGAGATGCACTTAATCTCTATTCAATGGTTGAATATTCTAGTATTTTAAGTTATGAGCCAAGAAGGCAAGTTTTATTCCTTGGCCCAGTTTATATAACCAGTCATTTATTTCCCATATCTTCCTTTCTCATCCAATGTCTGAATCTTAATTTGAATGGCAAAGTGAGAACACTAAGTATGGAATCTTCAACTTCTTCAGCTCCCAACACATACTGTAAGAATGAGTGAAAATAATATTTATGGCTTTGATAATTAATTTGTAGTCAACCTGATTCAGCAGGAAGTCTGATAAATTTTAGCAGGCCTTCAGTCATGTCTCATGTGCAAATGCCAGGAAGATAGCTCATCTCCAAAAGGACCTCAATAAGCCCCTGTAGAAGGTCACCAGGCACCACAGACATGTCCCATCTGGGCCTTTTGTTATTTCCACATACATATTTTTGGAAACATTTTCTTGAATGTTTGAGACATTGCATTATTCCCAATCATCATGTTCTGTCTCTGATTAGGCCTTCTCTGTGGCTTTAATGTCTTATTCTAATTTTGGTTCACCTGTGACCATCTGCCTTGCTGTCTATTTCCTTAGCTGAGCTTCACTCATGGTTTAACTATTGAGAGACAACCTGATATAGGAGAAATAATCCTGGCCTAGATAGCAAAGAACCTGCATTGTAGTCCTCTCTGTCACACATTATCTGATCTTGAATAAATAATTTAATCTTTCTAGGATTTATTTCCCATTTGCCTCCTGCCTTAGTCACCTACTACTGTCATAGCAAAAAATACCATAATTAGGTGACTTTAAAAGATAGAAATTTATTTTCTCACAGTTCAGCAGGCTAAAAGTCCAAATCAGGGTCTTGGCCATGTTGATTCCTTCTGCGAGTTTCTCTTTTAGTTTCTGGTATCTGCCAGCAATCTTTGGTGTTCCTTTTGCTTGTAAATGAATATTCACGTGGTGTCTGTCTTCCCCTGGTATCTGTGTGTGTGTGTGTGCGTGTGTTCTTCCTTTTTATAGGACACTACTCAGAAGTGATTAGTTTTAGGACCCATGCTACTTCAGTATTACCTCATTAACATAACAAAAGAAAACTCTATTTCTGAACAGGGTCATGTTTCCCGGTATAGAGGCTAAGGTTTCCACGTTTCTTTTTGGGGGACACAATTCAATTCATGTCATCTTCTCACAGAATTATCAACATTGAATTAACTATATTTATGTAGTTTCCTAAAAAAAAACTCCATTTATATGTCTTAAAGCAAGAAACCTCAAACAGTCTGAATCTGAAGTCATCAACAACTTTGCTATACTTTCTATTATCTCCAAAAAATCAATTTCCATTGATGTCAACTGTGATTAGAGAAGATTTCTGGAGATAATGAGATTTGACCTTGGTCTTTAAGATATTCTTGCTTCCATTCTTCAGGCTGCAAAACATTCTTAGACTACTGTATTTTACACAAATAACATGGGCCTTCTATGTTTGTTTGCCAACCACTTCATCCACCTGCAAAGTATTTTGGTCAGCACAGCTACACAGCAAAAAAAAATTGGCACAGCAGTGCTTACAAAAATACCTCGTGGGTAGGGAAGGGAGTGGCTGGTAAACAACATTAGAAGGCTGATGTTATTTGCATAAAAATATGGTAAATATCTAAATGATAGTGTATTTATTGAAAGCTTATGTACTATATACCATTTACTGTGTTAAGCGGTTCACATATATTATCTCAATTAATGTAAAAATATTATCAAAAGAGAATGATGTTTTGATGAACTGAAAGAAATTCAATGTGCCTAGAGCACAGAAGAATTCCTGGGTGGAGTCATGGTTAAGTGTTTGACTACTAGTCAGCAGGTTGGCGGTTCATACCCACCCAGAGGTACCTTGGAAGATAGGCCTTCCAAAAGTTCACAGACTTGAAAATCCTATGGAGCAGTTCTACTCTGCACACATAGGGTTGCCATAAGTCATAGTTAACTTGACAACAACTAGCAATAACAACAGATCACAGAAATTAAGAGTGAGGATGACATAAAATAAGAAAAGTGAGATAGGTAGGAGTCCAGGAGTTGCTGGATCTTCAGGCAACGAATGTTAAAGATTTTCATCTTTATTTTAAGAGCAATAATAAGTATTAATATTCTTTTAAATGGAGTGATATCATAATTATTTTACCTTCAGTAATGAAAATTAAACTGGAGGCAGGAGAACAGAAAAATGACTATTGTTCATATATTGCTTATTCATGGAGCTTTTTCCTGCTATTCTGGCGTTAAGTGTATCTCTACCACTTATGAAGTTATATTTCATTTACAGTCACACAGTTCTGTACAATATAGTGTTTTGATTCAGGTGGAAAGTAAGGCAAAATCGAACTACAGAGTAGAGTCTAAAATATAAACTCCCTCCCCCCCCCCAAAAAAATTGACTGTTACTACTAGAAAGCATATCAGAATAATTAGTGGTTATATCTCAAATAGGTTTAAAGTACTAATATAAATACTTTAATTATTTTCCTTCCTTGTATGTAATTAAAATTGATAGCATGAATACCTCCCAGTTGCTCATAATAAGTTGGGTTTTTTTTTTTTTTTTGTAACTATTGAAAGAACCATATATAACTTCATTTATTTTAATATTATAAATGTGTTAGGAAGCATGAGATGGTACTAAAAGATTTTCCACCAAACTTCTAACTCCCAGAAGATAAAAAATAAGACAGCAATTTATTTTTCAGTATTTAAAGAAAATTTAACTTAGGGAGTCCAAAATGTTTAGACACTTTAGCCATGAAACTGAAATAGCACGAGGAGTGTAAGATGAGTGCTGTCACACTAATAACAAAATGCTCAGCTTCTGCCACCAAACACCAGACGTTGTCTGTGAGCAGACAACAGATAAACACATTAAACGTCATGGACAATAGACAAAAAAAAACTTCATTAGTACATTGGGAAGAACACTTTCTTTTGGAAAATGCTCAAAATATATTTTAGGCTAAAAAATAAAGTATATAGGATACGGAAATGAAGACGGTGGAGGCAGAATCTTCACATTTCCTCCTTCACACAGAAAAACTAAAAATAAGAGCAGAACATAACAGTAGTAGCTTTGTTGGAACTCTAGTGAACAGTTTGGGGATCAAAGCAGCTGGGTGAAGCTTGCAGAATGGTCTGAAGACTCTGAGACTGTTCTTGAAACTAGCTTGAACATCAGCTCCTCCCCCTATTGGCAGCTAGCTTGACTTGTTCCCTGTTTTTAGAGTGAGCAGAGGGTACTTTATTAGCAAAGTATGGGGTTTGTCTGTTCCAGTCACTGAAGTGATCTAAAGGACCAAAGCAAAATATTATGTCTGTGTTGTCCCATTTGGAGGTCCCTCAGGACAGAGGAGCAGCAGATATAGCCTATGGCACTCTAAGATAACCTGAGGAGCCCATGTCTACCTGTGCCAAAGGAAGGCAATTGAGCCTCCAGAGTCAAAACCCTGGAGAGAGAATTTCCTTGGGAAATTGGGGCATCTAAAGGCAACTGTGTGTGCCCCGGTGGCAAAGTGGTTATGTGTTCAGCTGCTAACTGAAACATCAGCAGTTCAAACACACCAGCCACTTTACAGTAGAAAGATGTGGCAATCTACTTCTCTTAAAGATTACAGCCTTGGAAACCCAATGGGACAGTTCCACTCTGTCCTATAGAGTTGCTATGAGTCAGAATTGACTTGATGGCAACAGGTATGGGAGTGTGTATAATTCAGAATGTCACATGCATGCCCAGGGTAAAATGCATGCCGAGAAAGGCCTGATGTAATCCTAACCTTTCTCCTCAGGTGGATTTCTTGTATCAGAGTCAGCCTGGCTAATGGCTGCCCCAGTTTAGAGCCATTCTGCAAAGACTAAAAGGGGTCTTTTATTTCAATGTTTTTTTCTTCTGTTGTTTCTGCAAAAATAATTTGGAAAAGTCACTAAATTAATGGATTACCACATCATTTAACAATAGAAAAACAGAAGAAAGGAAAAAGGAAGAGAAAGAAAGGGGAAAGAAAACAAACTTATAAAACACTGAGGAAGTGGGAGAACCTCTAGAACTTCTAGAACCTCTGTTCTAGAACTACTATTTAATACTATTCAAATGTCCCATTTTCAACAAAATTTCAAAAGACATACAAAGAAACAGGGAAAGGTCATCTATTCAAAGGAACAAAACAAACCAACTGAAAAAAATCACTGAGGAAAACTAGATATTGGACCTACTAGATTCTGATTTTAAAGGAGCTGTTTTAAATAGGCTTAAAAAAATAAAGGCAAACGTAGAAAAAGAGCTAAAGGAAATCAAGAAACTGAAATATGAATAAAATAACACTGAAAAAAGATAGAAATTTAAAAAGAAATCAAACTGAAATTCTGGAGCTGAAAAGTACAATAACTGAAATTTAAAAATTTCCTAGAGGGCTTTAACAGCAGACTTGAGTTGGAAGAAGAAAGAATCAGCAAATTTAAAGATAGGGCAATTGCAATAATCCCATCAAAGGAAGAGAAAGAAATAAAGGATAAACAAAAATGAGCACAGCATAAGAGACCTATGGCACACAATTGGTGGACTAATCTACTTATCATGGGAAGGGAGAGAAAGGGGCAGAAATATTATTTGAAGAAATAATGGCTGAAAATTTTCCAAATTCGACTAAAGACAAGAATCTACACATACAACAAGCTCGACAAACTCCACCTGGGATAACATCGAGGAAATCCATGCCCAGACACATTATAATCAAACTGTCATAAACCAAATATAGAGAGAATTTTAAAAGCAGCAAGAAAAAGCAAACATTCACATACAAGGAAACCCCAATAAGGCTAAGCGTCTCTTTCTCTTCAGAAACCATGAAGGCCAGAAGGCAGTGGGATGATACATTCAAAATGAAAGAAAAAAACTGTCATCCAAGAATCCTGTCCCTGGCAATACTGTCCCTCAAAAAAGCGAGTGAAATTAATACATTCCCAGATAAACAAAAGCCGAGGGAGTCCATTTCTAACAGAAATGGAGTCCTCCATTTTGAAAGTTGAGGACACTAGAGAGTAACTCGAAGCTGTATGAAGAAACAAAGACCTTCAGTGAAGGTAATTTCAAGGACAAATATAAAGGCCAGTTTTTCTGTATTTTTGATTGGCAAATATATTTGTCATATTCTACATAATAGAACAGACAAAAGTAAAAATAATATTTTCAATATATAAAAACTGGGAACATAATATAAAAAGATGTAATATAAAAAGATATAATCTGTAACATCTGCAACATAAATGGGGAGGAGGGAGTGGTATAGGAACAGAATATTTATATGCTATTGAAGTTAAGTAGATATTTTCAATTGCACTGTATAAACTTAGGATGGTAAATCTAATCCCCATGGTAACCACAAAAAAAAATTTAAATATACATAAAAAAATGAGAAGGGAATCAAAATGAATAACCACAAAATATCAATTAAATATACAAAAAGGGCACTATTAGAAGAAATAAAGAATAAAAACCATACATGGCACACAGAAAACAAATCACAAAATGGCAGAAGTGTTTATTTTTATTTTTATTTTTTGTTGATGGTTACTTTATAAGTGAACTCTCCACTCAAAAGGCACAAATTAGCAGAGTGGATAAGAAAACATGGCCCAACTCTACGTTGTCTACAAGAGACATTTTAAATCAAAAGATACAAATAAATCTAAAGTGAAAGAATGGAAAAAAAAATATTTCATGCAAGTAGAAACCAAAAGACAGCTGAGATGGCTATATTAATAGCAGTCTAAGTAGACCTTAAGTCAAAAACTATTACAGGAGGGGAAAAAAAAGAAAATTATATAATGATAAAAGAATCACTACCACTCATCTGTTGTGGTTTGCATGTTGTCGTGATCAATATCCTAGGCATTAATAAGCTGAAATGGACTGGTATTGGTCATTTTGAATTAGACAATTATATGGTTTACTACACTGGGAATGACAAACTGAAGAGGAATGGCATCACGTTCATTGTCAAAAAGAACATTTCAAGACCTAATCTGAAACACAACACTGTCAGTGATAGGATAATATCCATATGCCTACAAGGAAGACCAGTTAATACAACTATTACTCAAATGTATACACTAACCACTAATATCAAAAATAAAGAAACTGAAGTTCTTTACCAAATTCTGCAGGCTGAATTTGATCAAACATGCAGTCAGGATGTGTTGATAATTACTGGTGATTAGAATGGAAAAGTTAGAAACAAAGAAGAAAGATCAGTAGTTGGAAAATAAAGCCTTGGTAATAGAAATGATGCCAGAGATCTCATGATAGAGGTTTTCAAGACCAACAAACTATTACAATGGGAATACTTTTTTTCAACAATATAGTGACTATACATGTGCACAGACCTTGCCAGACGAAATACACAGGAATCAAAATGAGTGTATCTGTGGAAAGATACAATGGAGAAGTTCAACATCAATCAGAACAAGGCCAGGGCTGACTGCAGAACAGATCATCATTTGCTCATATGCAAGTTCAAGTTGAAGCTGAAGAAAATTAAAACGAGTCCATGAGAGGCAAAGTACAAGGCTGAGCATATCCCACTTAAATATAAGAGCTAAAACCATAAAACCATTAGAAGAACACTTAGAAGTAAAGCTACCCACCCACATCTGTCGAGTCGATTCTGACTCATAGTGACACCATAGGGTTTCTTAGGCTGTAAATCTCTATGGAAGCAGACTGCCACATCTTTCTCCCACAGAGTCACTGGTGGTTTCAAACTGCCAACCTTTTGGTTAGCAGTCAGGCATTTTAATCACTGTGCCACCAGGGTGGCAATGGATTCTTAGATATGACACCAAAACTATGAGCAATAAGAGAGAAAAAAAAGATAAGCTTGACATTATCAAGATTAAAAACTTCTTTCCGTCAAGAGACATTATCAAGAAAGTGAAAAGATAACCTACAGAATGGGAGAAAATATTTGGAAACCGTATATCAGATAAGGTTTTAATAACTAACATGTATGAAGAACTCTTAAATTCAACCACAAAAGACTAACAACCCAAATTAAAAAAATGAGCAAAAGACTTGAACAGATATTTATCTAAAGAAAATATACAAATGGCAACAAGCACATGAAAAGATACTCAACATCATTAGCCGTTAAAACTAAAAAATCCATTGTTGTTGAGTAGCCACCCTGTAGGACAGAGTGGAACTTGCAAGGCTATATATTTTTATGGGAGCAGATTGCCACATCTTTCTTCCATGTAGCAGCCAGTGGATTTGATCTGTCAAGCTTTGGGTTAGCACTGGAGCACTTAACCGCTTCACCACTAGGGCTCTTCATTAGCTATTACGGAAATGCAAACCAAAACTGCAATGAGATACCACTTTACATCAGCTAGAATTTCTGTTATAAACAACAACAAATGGAAAATAACATATATTGGCTAGTGTTATGAACTGAATTGCTTCCCCCAAAAATATGTTGGGGAATCCTAACCCCTATACCTGTGGATATAATCCCACTTGGGAATAGTGTTTTTCTTATGTCAGTAAGGGCATATCAGTGTAGGCTGTGTCTGAAATCTGCTCACTTTTGAGATATAAAAAGAGCAAATTAGGCACACAGAAGCAAGCACAAGGAATCAAAGAATGCTGTGTCTACAGAAACTGAAAGAGATCTCCCTCCAGAAATGACAGAAAGTCTTCCACTAGGGCTGGCACCCTGAATTTGGGACTATCAGTCTTCTAAACTGTGAGAAAATAAATTTCTGTTCTTTAAAGCCACCACTTGTTGCATTTTTGTTACAGCAGCGCTAAGAAGCTAAGACAGCGAAGATGTGGAGAAATTGGAAAACTCATATACCGGTGGTGGAAATGTAAAATGGGGCAGCTTCTGTGAAAAACTGGTGGTTCTTCAAAAAGTTAAATACAGGAATTTCATATGACTCAGCAAGGACACTCCTAGGTCTGTATCCAAAAGAATTGAAATCAATGACTCAAACATACACACGTACACCAATGTTCGTGGCAACATTAATCACAATAGCCGAAAGGTAGAAACAACCTAAGTGTCCATCAACAGAAAAACAGATGAACAAACTGGTATATAAATACCATGAAGTATTATTCAGCTATAAAGAGAAATAAAGTTATGATACATGGCACCACATGGATTAACCTTGAAAACATTATGCCAGGTGAAATAAATCAGACACAAAATGGCAAATATTTTATGATTCCACTTTAATGAACTACCTAAAATAGGCAAATCTATTAAGACAAAATAAGATTAGCGGTTACCAGGGGCTGGGAGGGAGTGGAGAATGGACAGTTAATTTTTTTTTAAATAAAAAGAAAAAACCCTCAATGACAAAATGTGACAGTTTAAAAAAACATATATATATATAAATATATATACGTATATAAACATATATGTATGTGTGTGTATATATTTTATAAACACGTATGTATGTATGTGTGTATATATATAAAACATATGTTTATAAAACATATATATAACACACACAACACATATGTTTGCATTTTTAAAGTCCAAGTTTATGCCTGTTATCTCAGCATAATTACTAACAGAGTCCCCTTGTGACTTGAAAAAGGAAAAAAAAGTCTCTCACTTTAAAGTGTCTCGATTATATATGCCCTGCTTGTTCTCAGGTTTTGGGGCTGTGGGAACATTTTCTTTCTATGCACAACAGACTTACTGAGCTCTAAGAGAAAACACTGGTGTGCCACACCCCCACAATATCCTCTGCTTGAGCAGCATGTTTAACTCCCTGCAGGGGGCAGACACCAGCGGTGCGCACAGGCCTGAGCCTTGAGGATGAGAGAGAGCAGGCATGGGCTGCTGCTCACAGTCTGGAGAGACGGACAAAATGTAGAGGAGATGGGAGCTGGAGGGGCCTCAAGGTGGAGACAATAACATGGCTGCTATAGGGTCGCTATGGGTCAGAATCGACTCCACAGCAATGGGTTTTTGGTTTTACTACAAGAAAGGGCTCTGGTAGCCCCACTCCAATGAACTGTTTGGGGTTAAGAAGATAGATTGCTACAAGCCACTTTGCTCTGGAAGCTCTGGCCTCCTGTCAAAACCCAGAATTAGTGTCCCCCACCCCCTCACAGTCACAGGACAAAGACACTGAGGCGAACTGAGCCCTCCTCGCTGAGCAGACCCCTGCCTGAGACCTCGTCCCTTTGTGCACAGGCAACTCACCTGAGACCCCAGAGAGCCACCAGCTATCTGAGGTGGGGTCTACAGTACAGAAACAGGCATATCTAAGACTTGTTTTTTGAGCCAGAGAAGCTGGGGAGGGACTGGAAGAGGCCAATACAGAGCTAGAGAGGAAGGAGGAGATACCAAGGAGAGGGACCACGCTCAGTGTGATCGTCTTCTTAAGGGAGGCTGGGAAAGGTAATGGCATGGGATATTCAGGAAGGGGGCAGGGAGCAGAGGCTTGCTCCATCTCTACACAGCACCCTGTCTCTGGCCCAGCCCTTACTCTCCCTTCTCTGCTTATTAGGGCTTGCTAAGAAACTAAAGAAAATAAATTGAAAAATAAATAAAAATACGACACAATACAATAAATTCTTGTAGCAATACCAGATAGCATCACTGGACTGTTGCCTATCACTGGGACCTTGAGCCATGAGGAATCTTGGGATGGCTCTTGACCTAACATGCTAGGTTGTAAAAAGAATCATTGGTTCCCTTGTATCACAGGAAATTGCTGTGGCAAGTTCAGATTCAAGTCAATGACCTTAATTCAAGTCAAGTCTCCGTTATACCTTTTAAAATAACTGCTGCTGAGAACCAACATTTAAAACATGAATAAAATGAGTAAAAGAGAGAAATCTGCCATCAATCTTCATGTCAGTTATGGAAAGCCATAGATCTTCATGCTCATGGTTATATTCAAGAGTGGAAAAGAAACTTTAAAAAACAATTTCTTCTTTTCTTCTTTCAAGAGATTGAACTGGTAAATTTAGACTCCTTGATTTTTAAGGTTCTCTAAGATCACACTCTATTCTGTTCTTTTCTCATCTCTTTAGGCATGTCCCAGCCATGCTAAATGGTATCTATCTCTGAAAAATGATCAAGGAATATTATGCCTTCTCTGTAACTTTGAATATACTGTTCCTTTTAGCCCTGGATTTCTTCCACTGATTTTCTGCCTATTGATGAGATGTTATGCAGTTTTTCAATACCTTGCTCACAAATGTAATGTATTCCGTGATATCTTACTCAAAAGCTTCCATCAGAATTAAGTATGCCTTTCTACCCTACTACCCACAATACCAGCTATTCAAAAACAAAACAAAATTCTCACTGTCCAAATATACCGTTCAGAATGGACTCAATGGCAATGGGTTTGGTTTCTGTATTTCTTTTTAAACACACCATTACTGTTTTTTGCATACCTTTTTCTTTTATCATTTTTGTTTTTGTTGTTGTATGCCATCAAGTTCCAACTCTCAGCAATCCTATAGGCCAGAGTAAAACTGTCCCATAGGGTTTCACAGGCTGTAATCTTTATGGGAACATATTGCCAGGTCTTTTCTCCCTCAGAGAGGCTGGCAGACTCAAACCACTGACCTTTCAGTTAGCAGCTGGGTGCTTAATCATTGTGCTACCAGGGCTTCTTTCTATCACTTTTAGTCTACCAGAATATTTTGTGCAACTGGAGAATCACAATTCAAGATGTTGTACACGGTTGGTAACACTGTGTCCAGAAATCATCTTCTGATTAGACTGAGTTAAGAACTTCTTCGTTAATATGCCTCAGTGCCTTGTCCCTATTCTTGTTATTGCTCAGAACCCATAACTACTTTGAGTTCACAGTGTTAGGTACAGTGATAAACATTCATTCACTATCTATTAAGTGTCTATTCTTAAAGACGTCACTTTAAAGACTAAGATGTGCCTGACCCAAACCATGGTGTTTTCAATAACGGCATAAGCACGTGAAACTGGACAATGAGTAAGGCAGACTGAAGAAGAATTGATGCTTTTGAATTATGGTGTTGGCAAAGAATATTGAATATACCATGGACTTCCAGAAGAACAAATAAATCTGTCTTGGAAGAAGTATAGCCAGAATGCTCATTAGAAGTCAGGATGATACGAATTCGTCTCACATACTTTGGACATGTTATCAGGAGGGACCAGTTCCTGGAGAAGGACAGGATGCTTGATAGAGTAGAGGGTCAGTGAAAAAGAGGAGGACCCTCAAAGAGATGGAGTGACACAGTGTCTGCAACCATGGGCTCAAGCATAACAATTGTGAGGATGGCGCAGAGCTGGGTAGGGTTTTGTTCTGTTGTACATAGGGTCACTATGAGTTGGAACCAACCTGATGGGCACCTAACAACAATAATTCTCTTCCAGGTGATGAGCTTGACTCGGAGGAAAGCATGATAAACAAAACAAATATATTTTTTACCCTCATGGAGTTAAATGGGGTCTGATAGGATAAGCTTGTTAATCAAATATTCATATGACTAAAAGCTCATAACTAGCAGTTTATATAATAAGCGTTTTTTAATTAATAAAGTAGTAAATAAACGTGTTGCTGTTGTTAGTGGCTGTTGAGTCGATCCCTGACTCACGGCGACCCCATGTGTTACAGAGTACAACTACTCTGTAGGATTTTCTTGGCTGTAATCTTCCTGGAAGCAGGTCACCAGGCTTTTCCTCCATGGAGCAGCTGGGTGAGTTTGAATTGCCAACGTTTTGGTTAGCAGCCAACTGAAAACCACTTATGCCACCTAGGCTCCATACACCTTTATCATACCGCTGATTTTATCCAGCCTAGTATTTCTCAGTAATTTGCACATTGATTATCCCCTCTCAAACCTCATCGGGCAGTGATTCAGTTTTATTCATAAAGTTACCTAGCATAATAGACTCTTAATACATATTGATTTACTTTTACACCCTTAGAATGGCAGAGAACTTTCTAAAATCAAGAATTCATAATAGAAAATGTAAATTTAATCACAAAAATTGTAATAAGTAAAATTTTTAAAGACTAGAAAAAAATTAATTTCTATTCAAGAAAATGGGTTAATTTTGCTAATATCAAGCTCCCAAACAATCAACAAAAAAGTACCAAAACCCAGTAGGAAAAAATAAAAGGACAATTCACAGAAAAGAAATATACAATTTTTTTTATGATTATGAAATAAGCTCAAGTTCACGTATCATTAGGAAGTGCAAATAACCCTACAGTGAGATAACTTTCTCACCTATGAAATTGTAAAATCCAAAAGTTTGATAACATTTGATGAATACTCTGCTGATGAGATGTGGGAATGGGCACTCTCATACAGCTTTAAGTGCAAATTGCTATAAATCTTATAGAGAAAAATTTAGCTATATCTATCGAAATTAAAATTCTATGTATTTATTGAATGTGCACTTACGCTTTAAGGAACTTATCCTACAGAAATATGCACACATAGGTATAAAATCACTCATTACAGTGCTAGTTGTATTATAAAACTATTTATAAGTACTTATCCATATGAATGAAGCCCTGGGGGCACAGTGGTTAAGAGCTCCAGTGCTAACCAAAAGGTCAGCAGTTCGAATCCACCAGCCAATCCTTGGAAACCCAACGGAGACAGTTCTACTCTGTCCTGTAGGGTTGCTGTGGGTTGGAATTGACTCGACGGCAACGGCTTTTATCGATATGAAGTTAATTATGTTGCATCCACACAGTGGAATAATATGCAACTCTATATGTATTCATTTAGAGAGATCTCAAAGATATATTTTTAATAAAAATGATGAGAAGTTAGACAATATGTATAGAGTACTTTGATTTAGATAAGAAAAGGGAGAATATAAAGTTCCTGTGTATGAAAGTGTGTGTGAAAACAATTTCTCTAGTAGGTTTCATAAGACTGAAAACATCGGTTGCCTAAAATGTGGAGAACTGGTTGGTTGGGAGAAAGTGGTAAGACAAAAACAATTCACTGTGTACACTTTTATATGTTTAAAATTGATCTCTGTAAATGTACAAACTAGATAAGGTTCTTAATTTTAAAAAGTTTTACATATATAAATTTAAAACAAATTGTTTAAATAATTGAAAGAACTAATAGAAAGCTTGAGGATTTTTATCATTAATTGTATTGACACTTTAGACTTAGTGTCTTGGTATATAAATGCCAGAAATACACTCATAATGGTACACATGCAAAGAATCAGAATTTGCATTTGTTTGAGAAGCTAAAGAAATAGAAAAATATATATGTACAGCTGATATATAATAGGAGATATCTAAAATGATTTTCAACTTAGCTAAATGATGTCTCACGCTTTGTGATGCATCAATTCTTACACATTCTTGGAAAATGATTCTTCATATGTTCCAAAAGTGAGTCAGTTCAGAGCTGAGTAGCATATTTACTTTAATATTTCTTTGATAATCAGGTGCCCTTATAGTTATTGACTTTAAAATATGTAATAGGAAAGAAAATATTAACAATGTGAAGATAGTTATGTGTGTGTATGTGTCTACATGCCCACACATTCTAAGGCAAAATACTCAATAGTGTAATTAAGAAGTCAGAAAAGCATAGAATGAAGTCAACATTCAGATTTCATGTAGTCTGAAATAAAGTAAATGTAAAATATGAGAAATGTCAAATAATGCACAAAATCTATACAACAATAACTGTTTTTACAGTTTTTGTAGGAGAAAGACTATCCAGTGTATTTCACACACGTACACACATTTAAAATTGAAGGTTGAAAGCAAAAGCTTTTTTTTCTTATTACACATTTAAATGCTTACTGGATACAGTCTTCTGCTGAAATACATTATATACATACCAAGTTTACTAACCAAGTGATTTTAAGAGGTTGAGAATAATAAATGATATCTTCTATTCTCAAATATTTTCAAACACAAAACTTATATGTGAAACAAATAAATCTAGTATTTTAAAATAAAAAAATATGTTGCAGAATCCTATAAATGAATTGATAGTGAAGTGAAAGTACAGATATAAGTTACATACCTCAAATAAATCCATGTGTTCTTTCTGCTATAGAGTATTTTTTCATGATAAAAACTTTTAAGAGGCATATATATATATCTTAATTAATCTTTTGCTAAAGCATGCAAACCACTTTCCAAAGAACAAACATACGCAACTAAGACTAGGAATAATAGAATGATATTCAGTAATAATATCTTTTCAGTTGGAAGTACATTTCTCTTATACTTGGGATAGTACTCTTTATAGCATGAAACTTCAGTATATTTATCATGTATGAAATCTTAGTAAAGTTTGTAGCCTTATTAATAAAATTCAGCAAGGATCTGGTGATTACGAACTTTGCCATCACACAACTGATCTGACCTTAACCACAGTAGATAATCCTGATTAAAATGGGAGAAAAATGCAGAACAAAACTCACATTCTTAAAAGTGACTAGACTAATTGGATCACTTAGCCCAGAGGACTCCCTGAGACTATCGCCCTGAGACATTATTTAAACCTTGAACCAAAACTATCCTGAGATCATCTTTTAACAAGAAAGCAGAGTGACACACAAAATAAAGGCTATTGCCTGTTAGATTGGTCCACAATCAACACCCATGGAGGCAGCAGTTAAGAAATCAAACGACGCACTGCATTGGGCAAATCTGCTGCAAAAGACCTCTTTAAAGGGATAAAAAGCAAAGACGTCACTTTGAGGACTAAGGTGTGCCTGACCCAAGCCATAGTATTTTCAATTGCTGCATATGCATGTGAAAGCTGCACAATGGATAAGGAAGACCAAAGAAGAACTGATGCATTTGAATTATGGTGTTGGTGAAGAAGAATGAACACATTTGTTTTGAAAGAAGTACAGCCAGAATGCTCCTTAGAAGGGAGGATGGCAAGACTTCGTCTCACATATTTTGGCCACGTTATCAGGAGGGATCAGTCCCTGGAGAATGACATCATGCTAGGTAAAGTGGAGGGTCAGGGAAAAAGAGGAAGACAAGATGATTAACATAGTGGTTGCAACAATGGGTTCAAACATAGCAACGAATGTGAGGATGGTGCAAGACCAGCAGTGTTTTGTTCTGTTGTACATAGAATTGCTATGAGTTGGAACCAACTGGACGGCACCTAACAACTCCAACAACATGAGTCCAAAAGGTCAGCATTTAATCCAAGGCAAAGATGAAAAGTTCAGCGTTTCAGGGAAACTAGAGTACTGGAAATGGAACAACTGGAACACAATTAATGAGAATGTTGACACAATGTGAAAAATGTAACTAATGTCAGTGATCAATTTGTGCAGAAGTTGTTAAAGGGGAACCTAACTTGCTGTGTAAACTTTCACCAAAAACACAACAAAATATTATTTTAATAACAGAACTTTGCTGTCACATTTTTCCCCCAATAAATTTGTCAATTTTTTTTTTTTTTACATCCTTACTCTTAATTCTTTAATCCACACTGTAGGGTTATATTGATCCAAATAACAAGTAAACCAAAAACCTGTTGCCATTGAGTTGATTCCCACTCCTAACGACTCTAGAACAGACCAGAACTGTCCCATAGGGTTTCCAAGGAGTGTCTGGTAGATTCGAACTGCCAACCTTTTGGTTAGCAGCCTGAACTCTTAACCACTGCACCACCAGGACTCCAAGTAACAAGTACACTTAGATAAACAGATAATAAAACTATAATACAGCAATTTGGCATATAATAGGTCTTAATAAATGCTTATTTTGGTGTTGAATAATATTTTATTATGTGCTTTTAATAACAAATACAATTACTGGATAAATATTATATTGTTGCTTTAATTACCTTTTAAAGAAGTCAAAATGTAATTGTCCATCATAAAATCTATAATTTGGAAACATCCATTTGTTACAGATTGAATTGTTTCTCCCCTCAAAAAGAAGATATGTTGAAGTCCCAGTCCATGTGCCTGTGAATGTGTTCTTACTTGAGAAATAGTGTCTTTTTTTGAAGATATTATTAAACCATAGCACAGTAGGGTAGGTCCTAGTTGTAATCCCTTCTGAGTGGTGACTTATAAAAGGGGAGAACAGGCAGAAAGAGACACACACACAGGGGGAAGACACAATGTAAAGGTACATTTTTAAGTCAAGGAACAGTAAAAAACATCCAAGGCTACTAGAAACTGAAGGATAAAAGGAAAGATCTTCCCCTAGAGTGGATAAAGAAAGAGCATGGTCTTTTCAATGCCCTGAATTTGGACTTCTAGCCTCCAGATTTGTGAGAAATAAATTTCTGTTTTTTAAATTCACCACTTTGTGGTATTTTGTGATGGAAGCCCTAGGAGACTGAGGCAGAGTTTGGCACCAGGAGTTGGTGCTGGCATAATAAATACCTAAAAATGTGGAAGGAGTTTTGGAATTGGGTAATGGATAGAGGCTGGAAGAGTTTTGAGGCATTTGATAGTAAAAGTTTTGATTGCCTTGAAGAGATTTTTGTAGAATTATGATTTTAACAGGTGATTCTGACAAGGACTCAGAAAAAAGTGAGAAACACTGTGGGGAGAGCTTCCATCATGATGAACAGACATTGCTAAAAATGTGGATGTTAAGTGTGCTTCTCACGGAGCCTTAAAAGAAAATGATGAACATGTTTGGACACTGGAGGAAAGGTGATTCTTGCTATACAGTGGCAAAGAACTTGGCCTAGTTTTTTTTAGGATGTTTTGTAGAAAGTAGTACTTGTAAGTGATGAACTTGGGTATTTAGTTTAGTTTTGAAGATAAATTAAGAAATAAACTGTGCAAAAAGTAACCAGAACTTGAAGATTTGGAGAATTCTCAGCATATCTATGTTGTTAAAATTAAGAAAGCATGCTCCAGGGAGGACGCCAATGGTGTGGTAAGATAACCATTAGATAAAGAAATTAGGCCTGTGACCTATGCATCCAATCAGTCATCTCAGAAGAAACACTCCTAGTTTAGACTAAAGGACAGAGACAGATAAAATGAAGGAAAGCTTTCCAGTTCTTGGAATTAAACAGATAGAAAACAGGAGGATGGAGATACTTGGCTGTGAACATCTGTTGTTCTCCAAGAAAAGGAAAGGGCAATCCTGGGAAAAATCCAGACACCAGTAGGACTGCTGGCATTGAATGCAAGGGTGGGACTGCTATTTCCTTAGTTTCAGAGGGTGAGGCCATTACCAAGATTAAAAAGGGTGGGGCCACTAGGTTGGTTCCAGGGCATGGGGCTATGGCCCAGGTGGGCTAGGAGAATGGGATCACTGCCCAAACCTGAGGGGACAGGACCAATGATGGTCCAGGAGAATAAGGTCTGCCTATGGTTAAGGAGATAGGTCACTGCCCGTAGACGGGGAGAACAAAGCTGCCTAGGGCCAATGGGGGTGGGGCAACAAACAGGGTTGAGGGAGCAAGACATTTAGATTTCCAGTAGCAAGGCATCTATATTATCCATATTATAAGGACTCGTATTTCTTTACTGGCTGTATTAGTTCCCTAGGACTGTTACAACAGATTACTACAAGTTGGGTGTCTTCAAACAACAGCAGTCTATTCGCTGACAGTTCTGGAAGTCAGAAGCCTGAAATTAAGGTTTTACTTGGACCATGCTCTCTCTGAAGCATTTAGGGGGAAATCTGTTTCATGTTTTTGTCTTAAGTTCTGATATTGCTGGCAATCCTTGGCATTCCTTAGCTTTTATTCCTTGGCTATTAGCATCACTTCATGCTCTGCCTCCATTATCACATGGCATTCTTCCTGTGTGTCTATCTGTGTCTCTTTTTTTGATAAAGACATGAGTCATATTGGATTAGGACGCATCTTTTTCCAATATGACCTCATCTTAACTTGATTACATCTCACTGTTATTGTTAGTTGCTGTCTAGTAGGCTCTGACTTTTGTAACCTTATGTATACCAGTACAAAATGCTTCCCAGTCCTATGTCATCTTCACGGTCATTGGTAATACTTGAGTCCATCATTGTGGCTATTGTGTCAATCCATCTCACCGAAGGATTTCCCTCATTTTTATTGGTCCTCTACTTTACCACACATGGTGTCCTTTTCTAGCAATTGGTCTTTTCTGATGATGTCTCCAAAGTATGCTAGCTAGCTTAAGTCTTGCCATCCTCACTTCTAAGGAGCATTCTGATTGTAATTCTTTTAAGACTGGTTTGTTCATTCTTCTGGCAGTCCACAGTGTATTCAATATTCTTCACCAACACCACAATCAAATCTATCAATCCTTTATCTTCTTTTTTCATTATCCAGCTTTGTTTTTTTTTTTTTTTTGGCATGCATGCATATGAGGGGATTGAAAAGACAATGGCTTGGGTCAGGCACACCTTAGTCATCAAAGTGACGTCTTTGCTTTTTAATAGTTTAAAGAGGTCTTTTGCAGCATATTTGCCCAATGCAAGATATCATTTGATTTCTTGACTGCTGTTTCCATGGAATTTGATTGTTGATCTAAATAGAATGAAATCATTGACAACTTCAATTTCTTCTTCATTCATCATGATTTTATCAGTCCAGTTGTGAGATTTTCATTTTCTTCAGAAGTAATCCGTGCTGACGGCTATAGTCTTTGACCTTCATCAGTAAGTGCTTTAAGTCATCTTTATTTTCAGCAAGCAAGGATGTGTCATCTGCATACTACAGGTTATTAATGAGCGTTAATGAGTCTCTAATCCTGATGTCATGTTTTTATTCATATAGTCCAGCTTCTTAGACTATTTGTCATATCAGCATACAGATTGAATAAGTAAGGTGAAGGAATACAACCACGCCATACACAGTCGCCAGTTTGAACCACACAGTATCCCCTTGTTCTGTTTGAATGACTGCCTCTTGATCCATGTACAGGTTCTGCAGGAGCACAGTAAAGTGTTCTGGAATTCTCATTCTTTGCAATGTCATCCATAATTAATTACAATCTTCGAAGACTCTGTTTCTAAATAAGGTTACATTCATAGGTACCAGGGCTTAGGAATTCAATCCATCTTTTTGAGGATTCAATTCAACCTACAACACTAGTCCACTACATTTTAAAAATTGTAGATTAAATGTAGTTCATAAAGAATGACAATGCAATCTATGCCATTGTGTTTAATTCTATTTCATTATAGAAAAAGGCATGTATAAAAAGACAACGAAAGCACATTGTAAGTAGATGGATTTGTATTTTTACGTGGCTCTAAAATGTTATAACCAGGACTATAAGCTCTGTGGAAATCCACTTTATTAGCCTATTTATACAGCAGGATAAATAAAATCTTATCAGGTGTCAAGTTTCACCAAATCCAATTTCATTAGAAAATAATGAAACAAAGAAACTCATGTTGGATTGAAAGTAAGTGTAGAGATGCCTTCCCACCCTTCCACGATGTGAATCACCTGCTGGGCAGTTGGGACTTTGCATTAGAAGCTAAATGAAAATTATATCTCTGACTAAGCATGGTATTTATATTTATGCACAAATATAGTTTATCAAGCAGATTTAAAATATACTAAGAAAACCATTGAATTCTCACAAGATTCATTTAAAATTATGAGTCAGTTATTTATATTAGGATTCCGTGGTAATAAACTTCATGGCAAAATGATCATTTGCAATTGGAGCAAAGGACACATGCTTTTAATAAATAAAATAACCCTATAATTTTTATAAAAATAATAGATAAGTTTTACTGAGTACCCACTAGGTAGCTAAATTACTCCTCACAACACTTCTGTAAAGTAGATTATTTTCATCCACATTTTATCATGGTAATAACAGATATTCAGTGAGTTTGTGACTTCATGAATGTTCTACACCAAAAGATGTCAGAATCACTGGACCTCTGCTTACAGAGCTTGCTTTTTTCTTTTTTTTTTTTCACTACTGATCTACCTCCATTGTGCAACAAAAACTGTTCTCCTAAGATTACTGTAGAACTTATTCCGTTTAATGGATTCATTTTACAGATAGGAAAATTAAGTCACCAAATGGCTAAGTAACTTACTGAAAATCATAGTGGTGCTGGTTTTTAGATGCCATTGAGTTGGTTGAGATTCATAGCAACCAGACCTGCACCATCCTCACAATCGTTGTTATGTATGAGCCCATGGTTGCAGCCACTGTGTCAATCCATCTTGTTGAGGGTCTTCCTCTTTTTCACTGACTCTGTACTTTACCAAGTGTGATGTCCTTCTCCAGGGATTGATTCCTTCTGATAACATGACCAAAGTGAGCAAGAAAAAATCTCACCATCCTCACTTCTAAGAAGTATTCTGGCTGTACCTCCTCTAAGACAGATTTGTTCGTTCTTCTGGCAGTCCATGGCATATTCAATATTCTTTGCCAACACCATAATTCAAACGCATCAATTCTTCTTTGGTCTTCCTTTTCATTGTTCAGCTTTTGCATGCATATGAGGCAATTGAAAAGACCACTGCTTGGGTCAGGTGCGCCTTAGTCCTCAAAGTGATGTCTTTGTTTTTATGATTTATAGAGATTTTAAATAAGTCTTTTGCGGCAGATTTGTCCATACAAGTTTGCAATTCCCTACACAGAATCTCTTTCAAATTCGGTATTACATTTGGTCTATTAAAAGGTAAGAATGTTCAAATATACACTTTTGAAAAAAAGCACCTAACAATATTAAATATCAAGTGAATCACATGTGAGAATAGTGACTAATACTTTTCAGAAACATGACATAAGGATCAGTCATGGGGAAGTTTTATTCACTTTGTACCTACACTTGGAACAATAAATAAATTCCATTTGGAAAGTTCTGTTTTAAAGTATAAATTTATTAAATAACTGCATTGTTATTGTTGTTGTTATTTGACCACTCATAGAAAGAAAATATTTTAAACTTGAGTCTTTGTTCTTTTCTGTTTTCTATCTTGATGAAGATGGCTAGCATAGAGGTTAAGAGCCTGAAATATGAAACTAGTTGCTAGAGTTGTGACACTCTTAATCCTTTATTACTCAACTAAACTGTGTGCAAATTCCTCATCCAGAAAATGGGAATAAAAAAGTTACCTACTCATAATGTTTTGTTTTGTTTTTTAACCTGTTGCCATTGTGCTGATTCCAACCATGGCGATCCCTTGTGCTTCAGAGTAGAACTGTGCTTATAGGGTTTTCATGGATATGATTTTTTGAAAGTAGATCACCAGGCCTTTCTTCCAAGGTACCTCTGGGTAGATTCAAACAATCAACCTTTTGGTTACCAGCCAAGTGCATTAACTCTGCAGCACCCAGGATTCGTATTTGTTGTAGTTGTTGTATGTTGTTGAGTCAATTCCAACTCACAGCAACTCTGTAGGACAGAATAGAACTGCCCCATAGGATTTCTTAGGCTGTAGTGTTTAAGGGAGCAGATTGCCATGTCTTTTCTCCAGCGGGGCCACTGGTAGGTTTGAACGGCCAAATTTTCAGTTAGCAGACAAGTGTTCAACCATTGAGCCACCAGAGCTCCTTGGACTCATACTTAGTTCCCAATTAATGTTAAGCATGTAGAATCTAGCACATAGAAGCACTCTAAAAATGGGAGCCATCATTATTTTTTAACGTAAATTTAAAATCTGCTTTACCTTTTGATTTTTTTCAGATGACTATAAAGTATCCAAAATATTCACGTACACACGTATACACACATACACACACGCACATACAAATCAGAAATCAACAAGTCTTACGGTAACGTTTAGAATTCATTTAAAATATTTTAATTATGTAAATTTTACCTTTTCTAAAGTTATTGAGTTTTGAATCATAATTAACAATAGAAAAAATCATAATTTTAAAATGTTCTGTGTAATGTTTCATTGTGAAAGTAAGTACTTAAAAACAAAATACTTAAAAACTACTTTCTGCTCAGCCATTGAAAGTAATGGTTATTTGAAATCACAAGTGCTTTTTATTTTCATGAGACAATCCACTGCTCATCTTGACTTCCTTGAGAGTTTTAACTTAGGATAAAAGCTATATTGGGTATACAGTTACTACTAAAGAAAAAACAAACCTACTGCCATCAAGTCAATTCTGACTCATGGTGAACGTATGTGTTACAGAGTAGAATTGAGCTCCATAATGTTTTCTAGGCTGTAATCTTTAGGAAGGCTAGGACTTTCTCCTTCTACACAGCTGGGTTGTAATTACCATATGCTTGTGATATGAAGAGACTTTATTCTTATATATGATACAACATTCTGATACAAATAAAAACAAAATCTCTCTAACAACGAACTTTCTTAAATGTATTTCCTTCAATTTTTTCATTTTTCAAGATTAAGCCCTAAAATTCCATTAGGACTAAAATTTAAAAAAATGGATTATGAGTTAAATAAGCTCAATCAAACACATACACTGTTTTTTTTCCCCTTAAGTTATTTGAAATTCACAGAGATTTTCCCTAGTGTTTTTAATTTAAAATGTATGCATTAGAAATAAAATTAGTTTCTTAAATCTATAAATTAGTTTCAGATTTTTATATTTTATTTACACACACAAAAAAAATCACCACCCCAGAGCCCCCTAGTGACAGTACTGCCATGGAGCACAGTTCAACTGTCACACACATGGAGTCCACGTGAGTCAGAATTGACTCCGCTGCAACTAACAACAACAACAACATGGACTCCCTGGGTGGAGGAGATGGTTACGTGCTCGATTACTAACTGAAACGGTGGAGCAAATGGTTACGTGAGCAATTACTAACTGAAACGGTGGAGCAAATGGTTACATGTTCAATCACTAACTGAAATGTTGGTGCTTTGCACCCAACCAGAGGCGCTTGGGAAGGAAGGCCTGGTAATCTGCTTGCAAAAGATCACAGCCTTGAGAACCCTACGGAGTGCAGTTCTATTTATGTACACATGTGGTTGCTATGAATTTGAATCAACTCAACAGCAACTGGTTTTGTTTTTTGTGAGGTAAATTATTTTATATGAAATTCTTTCTCTACATATTTAAATCAATCCAACAAGTAACATATTATATCTAGCTCTGCAGAAATAAGACATATTTTGTTCTTAATGAACTCGTATTTCATAATGTCAGCCCTTCAAATAATTAAACTTAATTATAACAAAAGCTAGCAGTTCTTGAGCAATTACCATATGCCCCTGTTCTAAGTTCTTTAGATATAGAAACTTATGTAATAATGATCCTGTGCGATAGGATCTATTATTATGTGACCAATGAGAACATTGAGGCCATAGAGTGGATAAGTAACTACCCAAGTGCATGCAGCTAGACATGTTGGTAAATGTGAAATTGCTAGAACGATCATAAAACAGTGAAGAAGGCATGGATAATTTTGTCTGGAAATATAACAAAAATGCTCCCCTGAGCTGAGATGACTGTTGGCCTAGCTATTTAAGGTTTGAGTAGGATGGGAAGGGTAAAGTGTGAGTGGGCATTCCAGAAACTCACCCAGATTCTTCATATTCCTCAAGGCTTTTCTTCGGATCAGCCCTGCCTATGAAGCCCTCTCCGAACGGTGTTCTGGTCCATTTTGTGAATGCTTTCTGTTCTTATGAATTCATTATTTGAACAAACATTTACTGAGCGCATGAAACCAGGATTACAAAGATGAAAAACAGTTATCACTCTTGATGAGCACATAGTTTAGATCGTATCAAATATTTAGCACCTATTAGTATAATGTGATGTACTCTTTACCATTATTTTCTTACGTAGGTTTCTTGTGTTTCCAGCTGCATTGCAGGCTCTTGAGCTACCAGGCCACTTCTTGTGTTCTTGTATATTGCCCCTCTCTGTCTGCTTTGGAATTCCTGTGTGGTGCAAAAGGTTAACACTCTGGGCTGCTAACCAAAACGTTGACAGTTCAAGTCCACTCAGAAGCATCTTGGAAGAAAGTCCTGGGGCTCTCCTTCTGAAAAATTGGCCCTTGAAAACCCTATGGATCACAGTTCTGCTTTGACACATATGAGGCCACCAAGAGTCAGAATCGATTCCAAGGCAACTGTTCTGTCCGCTCTTTCCTATGAGTCTATCATGAACATGGCACAAAATAAAGACTCAGTGAACACTGCTTGGTTGATTTGTATACATCTTCTTTTTGTTTGGTTTTTTTAGAACATATTTTAAAACAGAGGGCAGGAGCAATTTTAAATATACTACAGTTCATATTAAAAATGATGCTAAGATAAAGAGGAAAAAATTATTTAGAAGAAAGCACAGGTAACCGTTTTCAATTCTAGAGATAAACTGTCTTCATTATTTGTGGTATTCCCTGTACACTGAATTCCTTGGCTTCATAAGCTATATGATAAAAATTAGTTTCAAGCTTATCCTTGAGTAAGAAGAAATATTATAGATCCCTTCTACTAATTTTCTTTTTTTTTAAACATCCTTCTCTCATTATCAGGAAACCCTAGTGGTGTAGTGGTTAAGTGCTACAGCTGCTAACCAAAAGGTTGGTAGTTCGAATCCACCAGGCACTCTTTGAAAACTCTATGGAGCAGTTCTACTCTGTCCTATAAGGTCACTACAAGTTGGAATCGACTCAATGGCAACAGGTTTTTTTATTTTTTTTTATTTTGGCAATGATGCCTACATCTTTTCTCCATCATCAACCAGAGCTACTTGTGGTTTGTTTTTAGGAAAAACATATAAGAAACTTCAGCATGTTTTTTTCCAATAGAATAAAAAGAGCATATTAATTATTACTCCAATTAAAACAAAGTTTTCTAGGATAAAAGTATAAGTAAGGCCCTATTCTAATTCTCAGTGAACTTGTTATTAGCCACAACCACAAACACATTGTCTTTATTTGAAAATCTTATCACTTAAAAAGTTGCCATTGAAATCACTCTAAAATTGTTAATCTTTACAACTTTCTCTCATACTTATTTAAATTATTTACCCATTGCTACTACCAGCTGCTTTACTATTACAGGACTTGAACTAGACCTGATATTCTAGAAATTTGCATATTTTGAATTTATATGGTTTTGATGGTTTACTATGTGTCCGGACGGCAATGTATCCTGTTCTTTTAATGTATCCCTCTTACCTACAGAATCAAGGCCAGAATTCTGTTTCAAAATGCTAGCCTTTTTTTTTTTTCTAATCAATCAATTAGTATTTCATGAACACCATTTATGCTCCTAATGCTATCCTTGGAAATACAAAAGGAAAACAAAATATATGCATGCAAAATAATTACTCAACAGTATATAACTGTAATAAAGTATAACTTACAATTAGGCAATAAGGCAACACTCAGTAAGTAGCATGGTATGGTATAGCGTAAGAAAGAAGAATCAGAGGGGGAAAGGATCAGTTCAAGTTGAAGTCATCAGGAATTGTTCCGTGGGGATTTGAGACTAAAGGGGTCTTAACGGAGAGATACGGACGTATGAAAGGAAAGGGATAATGTTCAATATAAAGGCTAAGGTAGGAGCAAAGATATTACACCATCTAGTAATTCATCGTATTAGTTTTCGTAACAAATTATCACGAACGTCATGATTTTAAACAACACCAGTTTAGTATCTCACATTTCTCTGTACATCAGAAGTCTGGCATGAGTCTCACCAACCTCAAATGAAGGTTTGGGCAAGGCTACATTCTTTACTGGAGGCTCTGGGGGAGAATCTGCTCCCAGATTCACATAGGTTGTTGGTAGAATTCAGTTCCACGCAGTTGTAGGACTAAGGTCCCATTTCTTTGTTAACTTTAGGTGGGGTTTGTTTTCAGCTTCTAGAGCCCACCCACATTTCTTGGATCCTAGCTCCTTAGTCTTCAAAGCTAGCAAAATGGAGCAAGTGTTTCTTAACCTCAGCTCATCTGCTTCTGGTATGATTTACCTCTTGCTGTTTTATCTGCCTCTTTCAATTGCTTTTAAGCGTCTAAGAGATTACATTGGGCCCATATGGATAATCCAGCAGAATCTTACTATTTTAAGATCAGCTGATTAACAACCTCATTATATAACAAAATCCCCTTTCCTATGTAATTTAACATATTTACAGGTATAACACCAGGGGACAAAGATTATGGGAGCCAAACCTACACCACTCATTCAAAACATTTTTATTGTGCCAGTTGCTCCCATTTAACTAGTGGGAGGATACAAAAATAAATGAAAACTCATATTTTTAAATTCTCACATGCTTCATAACCTTATGTGAAAAAAATCATAAATACCTATATTTTCAGTACTAAAATAAATTTACATAGAAAGTATATAAGCATACAATTGAGCATGTAAATTAGGTCACAGAAGATAGGAAGGGGATATTAAAGATATTCGCTAGCCAACAGCAAAAATTATATTTAGGAATTTAGTGATTAAAACGTTCTGGACAGAGTTTTCTGGAAGTTACTATCAGATTACTGAAGGCCCCCAAAGCCCAGGAATTGGGGGTTAGACCTATTGTGTGACAAGAAATAGGAAGCTGCTGTCATTTCTTGAGAGGATCCCTGGTGGTGCAGTGGTTAAGAGCTTGGCTGCTAACTAAAAGGTCAGCTGTTCAAATCTACCAGCTGCTCCTTGGAAACCTTATGGGACAGTTCTATTCTGTCCTATATGGTTGCTATAAGTTGGAATCGACTTGATGGTGACAAGTGTTTTTTTGGGGTGGGTGGGGGGTGGAAGGGGAGTAATTTCTTGAGAAGGAATGTAATTTCATATCAAAGAATTCTAGAGCTGGAACTGGCTTAAGAGATGATAGTGTAGCCCTATCAACTGGATTCAGGTTCTCTTGAGTAATTGGTATAAGAGCCACGATTAACATCCAGGTCTCTTTTCTTAGGTGTAGTTCTTATTCTTCCACATCAAAATATGATGAAAGGAATATTTTCAGAAATCTAAAAGGACCTAGAAAGAGAATGATTAAGATGGATGGTAATTTTGGAAATCTATATTACAGAAAAATTCACAGAATTATTTAAAATTGTGTAAATATTACAATTTTTCAAACTGACAAGAGATTATTAACGCTACAAAACTGTAATCATCTGAGTTTAGAATAAACTGTTCAGCATGTTACTAAGATTCCTAAAACTCTCCATTGTAAATGTACACTATTTTCCCAGTAAATTGTTATAGATTTATTTAGTGATTAAATATTATCTTAAATCATGTTTGTTAGATAGAGATATATACCTATAGAAGAGTTTCAGAGAAAAGTCAAAAACCAAACCCATTACCACCAAGCCCATTCTGACTCACAGCAACCCTATAGGACAGTATAGAACTCCCCTATAGTGGATTTGAACTGCTGATCTTTTGGTTAGCTAATGAATTGATAATCACAATCAAGAGGAAGAAACAAGAAAAAATTACATGAAGGTGGTAATAAAGCTATATATCCCTGTGCTTTTGTTTCCTCTAATTCTTCCCTTTCTTTCATCTTCTATAATAAAAATGTTTTGCCATAATAAAATATGGCAAAGAATATTTAACTTCTCTAAAGAAAGACCAGCTATTGTCATTGACATGATTGTATACTTGCTACCTGAAAGATTTCTCTTGTAGGAATAGGTTCTTCAGCTGCAAAAGACTCAAGCAACCGAAACATAAAAGCACATATGCTCAGTACATTTTTCATGCAGTTTGTTCAAGTGTTTTGAGGCAGGGAACATAAAAATAAGCCTTTAAATATATATGTTTTTTTTTTTTTTTCATGGAAGATCGAACAATGATGTGAGTAAATTTTATTCTTTATCCTCTTGTCGGCTCACATTGTCCTTCAAGTTATTACATGCATGATGCAAACAGTAGCAAAGCATTATTTAATGTTTTAAATGAGGAAAAAATGGGTTTGGATATGATACAAGAAATGAAACTTGAAGTGTCTTTCTCCTCCCAAAATTAACCACTTATCCAACAGAAGTAACAGTGGACTTCCAACAAACCATTTGAGTAGGAAACTTTTTGGAAATAGGAGACATGTTGATAAATTCCAAAGTTCAAAAAATAATAATACTAACAGTAAAAATGATGAGGCATTGGTAATTTACTCCTTTTTACCAGTCACATTAATCCATTAATTCTTATAAGTCTATGAAAATTTTTCAAAAGATTTTACTGTTAATAAGTTCATCATTTTGCAGGCATCTAAAGACTGTATAATAAAACACTTTCAGTTATATTTATATGAGTATTAAGAAAAATAAATTAAACATTTTACTTTGAAAGTAATATACCTTAGGTTGTTATAAAATTTTAACTATATAAGCAGCATTCATGGGAAAAATAAAATGCTGTATTTGTAACTGCAATAAAAGTTTTGAAACAAATTTTGAGAATCTTTCTAAATAAAACATATGGAGATGGAAGGGAGCTTCCTAGGCTTAAAAAGAAAATTTGGAAAACTACAGAAACATCTCAATCTGTAAAAAGAATATAAAAATAGGTGTCATTGTAAATGTCTGTGTAAATTAAATCTCACTAATGACCTACAGTAAATGAAGGTAAATAGAACAGGAAAAATTATGTAAATCAAGGTTAAAAGGCACTAAGATGAATAAATTGTACAACATGAGGGCATGTTAAATGGTAATTAAAATCACTCAAATGAATTTCTGCATCAAAGATGAACCATTTAATTGTTCCTAACGAAGAGCTCATTAAGACGATTGCTTAAACTTTATTGAGGTTGGAAAAAAAGATTCCCTAAGATTCACTGTTGTAGATGACATACTGTTTTGTCTTAGATAAAGTATTTGAATGTTTTCACACAAATCTAGACAGAGACCAGCTGAAGAGCATTTGTCTAAGTTTCAAGAGACTGCTTTGTCAGATTGGAGTATGATGTGCAAGGATGGAAATTGTTCTCACTCACAGTAAATGAGGTGCCAGGAAAAACAGAGTATGTGAGCTGTGAACACCCAGCTCTGATGTGAGGGCATCCGTTATTACCACTTTTCTAGATAAAATTTGGAAGTAGACCATGGTTGCTTTACTCCTCTGAAAATCGGCCATCGTGTCTGATCAGAATTCTTAAAGCAATAACATCAAATACATCAGGCCGATTATATAACTGCTACCCTAACTGCTTTATCATCCTATTGGTATCCATTACTGTCGAGTCGATTCTGACTCATAGCAACCCTATAAGGCAGAGTAGAACTGTCCCATAGGGTTTCCAAGGAGCAGTTGGTAGATTTGAACTACCAACCTTTGGGTTAGCAGCCAAGTTCTTAACCACCATGCCACCAGGGCTCCATGGGTTATTGTTAAGTGTATTAGATTCAGTGGCATTTGGGTAAGCATATCCTAAAGATTACAGATTTCCTATGCCCACAGGAAGAAACCATCTTACTGTAATAAAAAGCAAATTCAGGCCGGATGTTGAAAAAGATATATAGCCAGTACAACAGTAACATGTGGGCTAATAAAAAACATTGATTTTGTTAAAAATGTTAAGTTTCCAGTGCCTTAAGAGAAAAAAACAAAAACAAAGACATGAAACTCTATGAAGATACTTATAATCCCTGAATCATTCAATGGTGCTTATTTTCATATCTGTGTCTCTTTACTAGATTGCAAGCCTTTTAAGAACAGCAATATTTTTTCTTTTCTTTCTCCCCCGCCTGCCCCCACCCAGTCCAAAACATCAAGAACAGTAAGTACTTGATGAAAATTGAATGCATAGATAGATGGAGACATACATACTTGAGAAATCTTTAAATGTTTATATTTGCTATAATATTTTTAAAAAGAGACACTATTATTAATAAATCTAACACATTAGGAGAGAATAGGATTTCTCATTCAAATCCAAATGGAATCAGAGCTGCAGACAGAGCAAATCTTTACTCGTGCACTTTAACATACACTTTTGTTGACAGGCATGGATGACCTCCCTATTATTAAAAAATCACTTTGTGTTTTATGATTAAAATAACATGCTATCTTTTTTATTAATGAAAATTAAAATTTCCAGATTTGATAGCAAAGTATAATAATATGGGTATAACAAATATGGGCAGTTTCCTTTTCACAGGAACCAGATATATTGAGGTTCTGGGCTTCTAACCCCACAGTGCCATTTTATTAGAATTGTCTGTTCATTCTGATCACATTAGTCATTCATTTTTGTTGTCATTGCCGACCTCTCTCAGTGTGTGTGTGTGAGACGATATGAGATATAAAGTAGTAGTGAGTCTGTGAACTCTTACTGACGTGTTTGTCAAGAGTGCATTTCAACTCTTGATGCAACATGCCTATAAACACATTTCACTCTCCACAGATCGCGTGTTAACAAGATAAGGTTTTTTGCTGATTACTTTTGCATGTAGCCTGTTTCTGCAGCCTTGCTTTCATGTCTTAATTTTTTAAAGCCTTTAAGAGAGACTTATGATTTGGATATTGAGTTATTTAAAGCAATTTGTATACATATTTTATTCCTTCTGGTTATTTATTTTTCTTGTATGTCTCTTAGAAAAGGCCAAGCATGAAATTGGAGCTGCAAAGCAAGAACAAATTTATTGATATGAAACTGTTCTGAAAACTCAATAGATGTGCAGCAAAGCAAGAAGGGTAAAGGGGCTGAATAATTCATTGAATCTTTAAGCATCAATAAATAACACTTACAGTGAGGAATGTCTGCTTTGCAACATTAGATATAAAATGTGAGTATAAAATAAAAGGCATCTTGAAGGTGCCACATTGTGAGAATATTTGAATAAACAAAGGCTGTTTTTTCATTAATAATTCTGTGGGTAACAACACTATGAATAAGAAATTTAGAGACTAGGAAATTCATATTGTTCTGTGTAAAAAAAAAAAAATCCCACTGCCATTGAGTCAATTCCGACCCATAGCGACCCTGTGGGAATAGCATAACTGTCCCATAGGGTTTCCAAGGCTGTAAATCTTTATGGAAGCAGACTCCCATGGAGCAGCTGGTGGGTTCAAACAGCAGACCTTCTGGTTAGCAGTCGAGCACTTTAACCACTGCACTACCAGAGCTCGCTCTATCCTCTGTGGTGCCTCCAGTTTTACCTCTATAGGTCAAATGAGTTAAAATACAAAAGCAAAATATTTTATTTACACACAATGATACACAATGATGAAGATATTATAATTGTAACTACAAATTCAAAGTCATTTCTTTATGTACCAGGAAAAAATGATAAGTATATCATAAGCTATATTTAAAACCATACAGATGATACATCCTTACATAAGATACTATAACTGCTATTACTGTTACAACCAACTCTATTATTGCTAGAATATATTTACAGAAATGATTAGGGGCTCAAACATAGCAAAGATTGTGAGGATAGTGCAGGACTGGGCAGTGTTTTGTTCTGTTGTGCATAGGGTTGCTATGAGTCGCAACTGACTCGACGGCACCTCACAACAACAACAAAGTACTCTAGACTCATAGACTACTTATAGTAGTCTAAATTTGTTCAATGCAGAAATAATAATTTGTGAATTATGTAACAAGGGCCTAAGAATAAAACCCTGACAAATGGATTGTAGAGAAGAGGGCCATCTCAAAAAATAATTAGCCATTTGAAATAACAGCACCAGTATGTAGACTGTTAAATAGAAGATAAGCAAGGCAGAAGGAAATATTAAAGGTGCTCTTAGTTTCTAACTTGGTGGCCTGGCTAGATAGAAATACAATTACGAAAGAGAAATAAGCTTACAGTTTAGACATACTGAGTTTGAGGTGCCTGTGAACTTTCAAGTGGAATGCCAATCATCCTTTACAATTCCCAGGTGTATTGAGAGAATAGTTTTTTTGTTTCATCGGACCTTAACTTGTCTCCATAGCCACTTACCTACCACAATTCCTGCCACATAATGGCTTAAAAAAAAATTTGATTTATGGATGACTGTATCCAATGGTTGGACATCAAAGGGAAATTTCTTTAATATTGTATTTCCTTTGGAGCATTTATAAAAGCATTATCTTCTCAAGCAAAATATCAGAATCAGTAAATGATCACATAAAAGTTTATGTGTGTATGCTTCCTTAGGGCATATAACATATGGCTAGGTAAGTTCATTTAAGAGAGCTCAATACAATTGTCTGTACCATTGTTGTTTAAAGACAAATAATACCTTGCCAAGATAAGTGCTATCCTAATCTGACCAGCTCACTGAGATTGTAGGTACATTCTAGAGCAAGTTGCAAAAAAAGAGAAAGTTTAACGAAATACACATTTGCATTTAAAACGTTACTATCATAGCAGATCCTATAAACACATAAGGAACAGCCTACCAACTCTCAGAGTCTAAAGCGTAACATTTTAGATGTTACCGTTAGGCTTAAAGTTTCCTACCAAGGTAATTTCCGAATTTAACCACAGCTAAAATACATTTATTACACTTTACCTGAACAACACTTTCTTCATTTAATAAACATATTTGCATGACTATCACAAACATAATTTAGAATAAGAGAAAACAGGTCAATAATACCTGCATAAAGATCACACCACCCAGTTAGTTGCCTTGGGAAATGTGTTAAAAATCAGCAGGTTCTGTAAATATCTCATATTTATTTCAAGTGACAGGTCTTAGTATCAAGGGCTAAATCATTCTAGAAACTAGTCCATGGATATGGAGAACATAAAGAAGCAGGGGCAGGCAAAATGGCACGGTGAGTAACCAAGCAAAGACATATTCTTAGTATTTTATCTTGTGCCAAAATAACTAGCTACATTCCATAGCTGTCTATGACACTTGACAAGTTGGAGTAAGACGAGTTCAATGTTTGAAAAGTAGCTATTGAGATAAGAGTCTTGAGCCGCATGAAACCATGTTCCTTACTTTTCAACTGCTTAGTAACCATTCAAGCAGAGATATTTTTCTCTCATCTTACCCCTTACTTACTCGGTATCCCTTAAGTCTCCAGCAGCTTTTCATCAACATAAAATAAACAAGATTCATGTGATACACAAAATGCTCCATTTTCATTTTTTTCCCCTAGAAATCTGGATAAACTTGCCAGTGTCTGAGATTCGGGCAAAATTAAGTAGCGCACCTTATTGTATACAATAATTTTTATCCTGTGATTCCGCCAAATCCCAGTACTCCCTACTCTGATCAGGACTTGTCAGACTCACTTCAGTTCACAAATCAATCTCTTTTCCAAGATACAGTACTGCTGGGACAGCAGCTCTGCATGCGCCATTGGGCTCCATTTCGAAAGCAGTTAAACCTACACTCTTTCTTTACCAGCAAATAACATTTACTCTGAGTTCCTGCTCTTATAATAGGTACACTCTTTTAATAGTCAGCTCCCTAGTTGAGGATGGTTAAAGGCAGAATATGAAGTGAGGTCACTATCACAATGTTTCAGGGTTTGCCTATATAAAATCAGTTGCTGTCTGGTCAATTCCAACTGATGGAGGCCCTATGTGTGTCATAATAGAACTGTGCTCCATAGTTTTCAATGGCTGATTTTTTGAAAGTAGATCACTAGACCTATCTTCTACGGTGCTTTGGGTATACTCGAACCTCCGACTTTTTGGTTAGCAGCTGAGCACGTTAACTGCACCACCCAGGTATGCCATGCCTATATAGGTTCTGGGAAACATTTTTCTGGTGTAAGTGACCAGAAGTTAGATGATCAATGTAACTAAGAATGCCTCAGAGCAAGCAGTATTCCTGAAACTCTGCTGATAATACAAGTGTGCAAAGAAAACCAGGTTGAACAATTTGACTAAAATCCATGGTCCATATTATTTTGAGTAAAAAGGGGAAAATACCGGCTTAATTACAGATTAAGATTACCAGGGAGAACATATCAGGGTCACACTTGCACTTATTCTTTTAATACAGATAGTGAATTTAAAGATATTTTCTCTATCTCTTAATAGATACGACATGCTTAATTAATTATAAAGAATGTGTAGAAAATATAGGTCACTCCTCAGAGTTTAATTTGAAAGGAGAAAAAGCAGTTGGATAACAAAATCTATTTCTCATTTTTTTGACTATTATAGATTTAAGGTAGCATAGCAATAAACCTAGATGCTTATTAGTTGATGTGTTAGAAATAAATTGACTTTCACTACTGATTGAATATTTCAGCTACATTTTTATGCTTCATTAATTTTGGCTAGTGTTTCTTATTTTACTTTCTGCTGCGCAAAATAGATTTAAAACAAGCTATTCGAAGCTTCTGTTTTACCTTATAAGCCTATTAAATTTGCAAACTTCTTTGAAATGAAATGTAATATTACTTTCCATAAATGTGATCTAATTGATTATGTTAATGTTTAGTGCTATGAAACACCTTTTATACCACTCTATTACCATTTATCCTTAGTTCCAAAATGGCTTTTATACATTTGATATTTTACCGCCAAATTAATTTACAGCTGTCTAGAATATTAGTTCAACACAAAAATACAGAGCCACCTTAAGACTTTCTAAGGACATAAACAAACTGATCTATTTACCTTTAACAGATTATTTGAAATAGATTATTTTTATTGGCCATGCTTAGGGATTTATTCTAATGAAGGCATTGAGATATATTTTAAAATAATTACCTAATTACTTCTTTATACATCCTAACTCCATCCATTTTGTTGGCAGTATCTACAATATTTAATGATTTACTAAACTTTCAAGCTTAATGCTTTGTTTTTTTCTCTCAAAACCCTCATATCATTTGTATGGCTAACCTCTCAAAACCTAACTGACATTAAATGTTCCTGAATTACTGGAAACAAGTAAGTCCAGGTGGTTTTGTGGGTTAATTTCATCTTGTTCTGAAGGACTCTGTGAACTTATGAAAGAAGTACACTTTCTCTGAAACCATCACCATGAAGTATTTTTTTAGGTATTTTACTCATCATAGATCACAAGAACTCCATTCAGTTTACCCTCAAAATCCTTCAGACCCAAGCATCTTGCACAAGAAAGAACAAGCAGAGGATAAAATGACACGCAATGTCAAGTTGTTAGTCAGTCTGCAAACTCATTTAGTTGACTCTCTCAGCACCAGCTGTAACCCAATTAAATTCAACAACACACAGGTGTTCACAGGAATGACTAACACAAAAGCATACTTCCCTTCAGGGCTTTTAAAAAATTAGAGTTCTTTAATTTTCCTACACCTGCAAAACTAAAACCAAATAATAAAATATTTAAAGAAAAGAAAAATTAGATACAGCAGGGGAGAAACACAATCAGCATGAGGTATAACCCAATTAAGCTGAATAGCACTCAGGTGTTTGCAAGAACACACTCAAAATTTTACCAACACAAATCGGTTTTCTCTAAGACCTCTTAAGATTGATGATGACTATCCTTTTGTCTAAAGTTACTTTGAAATGACAATTTTCAGAATTTGGCTTCTTAAAAAATGGATTTCATTGCAAAATATAATATAGTTAAAATAAATACAGATTTTTATCTAAATATTCCAGCATGAGCAGTTAACATTTTAAACTCCTGTTTTTAGTTTGGGAGAGGCACTCAGTGTATATGTTGATTTTTTACTGACATACTTTGAATTTCATACATGATACAAAAATATACCCTTCTTGTTCATGAAAATAATCAACTATTTTTTCCCTAATTTTTACCGATGATTTTAAACTCACTTGAGATATTAGAAAGACCTAGTAGGATAGGTATGGTACTATCATGTAATTTAATTTATCTTTAGAATACCAATTATATCAACATCCAGATACAGTGGTTAATTTCTTTTAATGTGAATATGCAAGACCATCAGAACTTATAACCATATGTATGATTCAAATTTGCTGGGCAGAAATAATTTTGTGCTCATTTTAACAGAAAATCATACATTCTTTACTCCATTAGTTCAGTAAGTGTGATTCCAAACCAGCAGCATCAGTGACACCTGAGAACTTAGAAATGCACACTCTCAAGCCCTACTTTGGAACTACTAAATCAAAAACTCATGGGTGGGGCTTAGCATTCTCTTTTAATAAACCCTCCAGGTAACTCCTATGCAACCTAAAGTTTGAGAACCACTAGTCTATTCTATTTCTGCCTCTTAATATATAACAAAAAACGTGGCAAACTCCCATTTATTCCATGATTAAATTTGAAATAAATTGGAAGTAACTAAATATAAATACATCATTCTAAATTTTCAAATATTAACTATTGGCAAAAAAAAAAAAAAAAAACTGCTTGCTTTACCCATAACAACTAAGTGTATAATGATGCATTCAGGCTATTATGATGATAAATTAAAAACTCAAAGGCAGGTATAAAATTATTATTTGAAATATTACTGTTATTCACAGAAATATGTATTGGTTATATTATTCTCCATAGTTTTATCTTGATCTAGATTAAAATAAGTAGAAATCTTAATGAAATTAATTCTAAGATTTACAATATTATTTTAAGTAACTCCTATACCCTATTTAAATAGAAAATAAATAAATATCACAAACAAAAGAGAAAATGAATTTAATGCTTGTGTGTTTATATCGCTAATTTGCTTGGGTACCTCTACACCTGGGAAGATGGGGTGCTAATATTCAGTTGTTCCTTTTCTTAATCTCAGAGGGGAAAAAGATATTAGTAGAAATATCCTAGTTTTTTTCAGTTTTAAGCCTAACATACTTTCTAAGCTGTCAATTTGTTAAATAATTTTTATTCTGAAATGTAAAATAGTGCCTAATTTTGAAAAACTGGTTCATTCATAGACGCATCAGGTAATATTTAATAAACTCAAATACTATGATATGACTTAATCTGTTTTACCCAAAAACCCATTGCCGTCGAGTCAATTCTGACTCATTGCAACTCTACAGGACAGAGTAGAACTGTCCCATAGGGTTTCCAAGGCTATAATCTTTACCGAAGCAGTCTGCCACATCTTTCTCCCACAGACAGGCTGATAGGTTCGAACGCAGATCTTTCGGTTAGCAACTGAGCCCTTAACTACTGAGCCACCAGGACTCCTCATCTGTTTTAGATCCTACAAATAGAGTAGAGTTGCTATACTATATTGATAGACATACATGAAAAAAAGAAACCATATAGAGCTGATCCTACTAATTTCAAATGGCAAAAAAATAAAATTGAGAAAAGAAATCAATGAAAATTATCCATTATAAATTAATTTGCCTTTGAATTAGGAGGCCTGCTGCAGGAGGCTTGGTGGTGCAGTGCTTAAACTGTTGGCTACTAACCGAAAGGTCAGCGGTTGGAACCAAGGAGATGCTCCAACCCACCAGTCGCCCTCGGGAGAAAGATGTGGCAGTATGCTCTCCTAAAGATCACAGCCTTGGAAACACTGTCGGGCAGTTCTACTCTGTCCTATGGGGTCGCTATGTCTTGGAATCAACAGCACAGCAGTGGGTTTGGTTTTTGGTTTAAGAATTGTGTACAGTATAAATAAACATTTTCACAATCATAACATTAAGTTGGTTTATAAGAAAATGAGATCAGTTTCAAGATAGTCTGACATTACTTTGTCACATATTTTAAACTTTCAGAATAAAATAAATGAATATCAAATACTAAACTCCTTGTGTTCTGCCCAAATGATATCATTAAGAAATAACAAATTGACTTTCTGAATTTATGAAACATGTTGAAACAATCCACTGAGATCAGAAATAGCTTTTACTAAGATATGTAATTCATGTATAGCATAAGTAATGCCACATTTAATAAAACATTCTTTATGTTCATAATTCCATCTTTGTATGTCTGTATGTATATATGTATGTATGCACATATATCTATATAACCAAAAACCTATTGCCATCTAGTCAATTACGACTCCTAATGACCTACAGGACAGAGTAGAACTGCCCCAGGAGCAGCTGGTAGATTTGAACTGCCGACCTTTTGTTTAGCAGCCAAATGCTTAACCACTGTGCCACCATAGCTCCATATATATATATATATATAAAATTAGGACAGTAAGAAATATCAGCAGGTGAGATATCTGATGGGGTGATGGGGTAGTATGATAACTTTTTTAAAAAATTTTTTATTGTACGTTAGATGGTTTACAAAGCAAACTAATTTCTCATTAAACAATTAATACACATATTGTTTTGTAACATTGGTTGCCAACCCCACAACATGTCAGCACTCTCCCCTTCTCGACCTTAGGTTCCACATTACCAACTTTCCTGTCCCCTCCTGCCTTCTTGTCCTTGCCCCTGGGCCGGTGTACCCATTTGGTCTTGTTTTGTTTTATAGACCTGTCTAATCTTTGGATGAAGGGTGAACCTCAGGAGTGACTTCATTACTGAACTATAAGGGTGTCTGGGGGCCATACACTTGGGGTTTCTCCAGTCTCTGTTAGACTAGTAAGTCTGTTTTTGTTTTTTTGTGAGTTAGAATTTTGTTTTACATTTTTCTCCAGCTCTGTCCAGGACCCTCTATTGTGATCCCTGTCAGAGCAGTCAGGGATGGTAGCCGGGCACCATCTAGCTGTGCTGGACTTATTCCAGTGGAGGCTGTGGTAGTTGTGGTCCATTAGTCTCTTGGACTAATCGTTCCCTTGTGTCCTCACCTACCCACATCAGAGGACTGAGGGACTGCATCCACATACTGTAAATATACTTAATAATGCTATTTATAGCACCTTTCTTTTTTCTTTCTTTCCATGCAGGAGCCAGCCCAGAATCATGCACTGCATTTAATCATCATGTCTCTTTACTGACTTTTAATCTGGAACATTCCTCAACTTTTCTTTTCTTTTTTAGTACTTTGGCATCTTGTTTGTTTTTGGTTTTTCCTGTAATAGAGTATTTCATATTTTGGATTTGTCTGATGTTTCGGTGTGATTAGCTATGGGTTATGTTTCCCTAGGCAGACTAGACGTTGGTGATACTGTATGCTTCTCAGGATATTCCATGCAGAAACAGAGTCCATCTGCCCTCATTAATAATCACCTGGCCAAGGTGTTACCCAGCTTCTCGACTCTACAGGGTTGAAAGATAAATGCACATGTAGTTTTGATAGATATAGCCAAACAATGTATGAGTGTCTGTTTCCTCGGCTGATTTTCTGAGCTAAATTAGTAGGTCTTTCTTCCTATCTGTCTTAGTCTTTAAATCTGTTCAGCAACAAGCAAACCTTCACTGACAGATGGGTGGTAGCTGCACGTGAACTGTATTGGCAAGGAATCGAACCCAGGTCTTCTACATGTAATCGAGAATACTACCAATAAACCACCACTTCCCCAACTATTCAAGCTTAGCAACCTTTTAATGTATCAGATATTGAGTCATAGTTAGAAAGCATTTTTTACATCCAGGTTATAGAGAAATACATCTTTTTTTCTTCTAGAAATACAGTTTTGTTATTTAAATTTAATTCTCTGATCCATTTTGAGTTATTCTTGTGCATGGTGTGAAAAATGAATCTAATTTTATCTTAATCCAAGTGGCAACCTGTTATCCCAATGGCATTTATTTAAAAATATAAAATGTTTTTAATGATTTCAAGTCATTTCAGAAATGCATTTGAAAAATCTAACTTGTTGCCCTGCTGCATTTTAATCTCATGAAATAAAAAACTGAAACACTTACCAATGTGTTACTTTGAAAATCCTAATAGCTTTTCCAGTTGCTTTAGCAGTTTTCTAAAATGTAAGATTACTTACCTGCAATACATTTTCACCAACAATGGTTTCATTCAGCTAAACAACAATGATTTTATAGGCCTAGGTATTGTATTTTCCCTGCTCCAGTAAAGATCCAATTTAATATCCTTTATTTATAGTGACTCATTGGGATCCTCTTCCACAAAAGAAGGCTAAATTAACCAGCAATATTTAGGACAAACATTCATTATGTAGCAGTTGGAAACTTGAACAAAAACCTTTACTTCAGCTGTAGCAACTTGAAAAGGAATAGATTACCCACTGTGAGCCAAAGCTGGTTCTTTAACAAAAATGGCAGGTTTCCTTACCTCCCCTTCCCAATTTTCCTACAGCAGTGTTGGGGTTTAAAATTGAGTCTAATGCTGAGATCCACTGCAGACCCTGTATTCCATAATTTATTAAAAAAATCACTTTGTAGGTGCCTATAGTTGTCTCTGAAAATAGCAACAGCTCTATATAGTAACAAAAAGAAATATTCAGTATATATTCCTTTATCTTCTCTTTATCTATATGAGTCTTATCCCCCGTCTTCAAATAGGAACAAATATAGTGCAGATTGGCAAACTTTGTTTTTCTGTGAAATTCAAGATAGTAAATATTTTAGGATTTGTAAGCCATATGGTTTCTGTCACAACTACTCAACTCTACAGCTGTAGCCTAAAAAAGGCTATGCTTTGCCCTCAAGGATAAGATTGAACTATTTTGTTTCAAGCTTTTTTAAAGTTTTACTATCATTTAGTTATGAGTCAGAACCGACTCGATGGCACCTAACAACAAAAATCATTTAGTTTATTATTTAAAACATAGAATAGCTCCAGTGAAATTTAATTTATTTAAAATTATCAATTGCAAGAATATGCTTCAATGGTGAGGTGTTGGAAAAGGAATAATGTCTACGAAGGTACAAACAATCTCGTATTTGGTATCACAATATTTTAATTTACTAACTTTCACCTTAAGTTCTCTCTCCAAAAAGCTAAAGATAACTTTAAGAGAGATGGCTAGGAAAGCCTAAAGAATTAACTGGGGAGGCACAAGTGTGATACCTTAAATGAAGAACATTTCTTTACAAAGTTCAGAATCCTCATTACACAATTACCATCTTAATAGCCTTTGCACCCATACATAAAAATTCAATATCTTTTATCATCTGCTACTGAACTAAATTACGTTGGGGCACTGGGAGGGAAAGTTGTTTATAATATTTTCTTCCTCAATTTTCATTCAAAAAAAAAAAAAAAAGCTACTTTTTTTTTTCCATTATGAATTCAGGTCTAATACCAAAGTCCAAACAGCAACCAATAAAATTTTAAGTACAAAAGGCTTCAATGTTTGTGCCTTCAGGTCATCAAAAGAGTTGTCTTTTCGAAGCTTTAATATAATTATTTGTACTTTATCTGAGGATTAAAATCCTGAAGCAGTCTGCTTCATTAAAAAACTAGAATTGCACTTACTATGAAGATTTTCTAGAAATAGATTCAGCATCCCATGACTTCCTATTGACAAATGACCTTACTGTTGTACTTCATGGTCATGCTTGCAATAGTTTGTCTCTTATTCAGTGCTTATTGAAATTTAAACACTACAATTCATGAGACTCCATGTGGAAGACTTAATGATATATATTTTTATTATGTTCCAAGGATCTATTATGGGGGTCTAATTAAGTGAATGGAATTATAATCTTTGAATGTTGTTAGCCATATCAGAGGTGACTCCTAACCATGTGATCACTGGTTCTGTTTATGCCACAGTCTATCTATTTAGAGAATTAATATTAGTAAACTGAAAATGAGTAAAAACAATATACTTTCACCAAAATAAAAATTTTTAAAAAATAAGTAAAAACAAAACAAAAACTGAGCATTGGAGTTGGAAAGAGAGAAAAGAAGTAACATGGTAGCAGAAGAAAAGCAATGTGTCTGCAATGTATTATAGAAATGGTAAAGAAACTAAATCAGAATGTTTCTGGATCTTGGAGCTAACTCCATTTTTGTCTACCATGAGAAAAGGCTATAACCAGTAAAAATCATTTGCCATCGAGTCGATTCTGACTCATGGCTACCCCATGTGCTTGAGAATAGAATTGTGCATGATAGGGTTTTCAATGGTTATGACCTTTCAGAAGTAGATCACCAGGTCTTTCTTCCAAGGTGCCTCTAAGTAGACTCAAACCACCAATCTTGTAGTCAGTAGTCAAGTGTTTAACCATTTACACCACTCAGGAACTCCAAAAAAGAAAAAAAGAAAAAAAAGGCTATAGAATATGGATAATTGGAAGAGAGCCACGTCAGGGTGTTCTGGTGATATACTGTGGCATGAGGTTATCTTAGCTGTGGTTAAAGTTTTATAAAATTGTGTACTTTAAAAGATTAGAAGAATAAACCTCTAGCTCATGGTGGTTATTCTCTTTCCAAATATGAGTAATGTGATAATAAAGGGTATCCAAACAGTTCTGTTAGAAACACCAAGTTTTTAGCATATAGAAAGAGATATGGTTACACTCTTGGTCAATGACTCAGTTTATTGAAAGCTATACAAATAAATTGTTGTTGTTGTTAGTTGTTGTCCAGTAAGCTCTGACTCATGGTGACCTTATGTATAACAGAACGAAACATTGCCCGCTCTACACCATTCCCACAATTGTTGGTGTGTTTGAGCCCATTGTTGAAGCTATAGATAAACAGCAAATCAATAGATACATATAAAAATATATCAAAGGTAATTTTAAATGAATTTTATTTTTACAAAACATTCTGATTTATTTTAGGAAACTTAATGGATACAAATAAGCCTGTGACACCTTAGAGGGGAAAGTACAACTAGCCCCTCTATTCTGAAATTATGAATGTTTCTAAGGTTTCCCTGATATTCTCATTCCCCTTTTCTCCACTTTTTCTTTTTAAACATTCTTGGGATCAGAAGGGATAGCCTTCGGCCTTATGGCAGAATGTCTTATGGTCTTGGCCCGTGACCAAGTCACAGGTAGAAGAGACTTCTCCTTTAAGCTACAGAAGAAATTATATAACTTCAGGTTGCCAGTGTGTTTTGATTTCTGAGACTCTGAATTACTTGGAAGTAGAGATTGTCAAAAATAAAAATTATTAACTCTGTTACATGAGTATAAGAAATGACACATTTGGGTTTTGGTTTGATTTGAGCTTTTGTTCTTATATTTCTCAATTACATTTTCTGGTCTGCTTTAGAACATGAATTCAGTAAAGCGTGTGTTTTATTTCATACTAATTCCTTGAATATTATTGATTTGTACATTATATGTCAATCAAATGTTATTTAATGAAATAATATCTAGAAAATGATTTTTCTCAACCATACTTTGTAAATGTAGACTTACTCTGTAGTAAAACTAACTGGGATGTTTAAAGTTTTGTACTCTTAAAATAATTAGCCTTTTTAACAGGCCTTGGTTGAGCACATGGTATATAAGGTGATGGAATGAAAATAAGCAAGCATCAACTTATAAAAACCACAAAAATTATAATGTATTTTAGAAGTAACTGTTCAGTAATCCAAAATTCAAAAGTATTGATCAATTGAAGTAACATGAAGTACTTTTGACCTGGATAATTTATTGCCTAATTTGAAGGGTTTGCCTAATTAATGCCCAGTATTCCATTTATTTCTTAAATCATTAACTCTTAAAACATTTATTAACCAACTACTCTGCAGAAGATATATAGGAAAGATAAATTAAAGGAACTTCAAGGAATTTAAAGCCTGCAACTATAATTCAGGAGACAAAGATAACAAAGAAGAGATTGTTAAAAAAATTTCTACAAAATGCAAATATGAGGAATTATATTACTTAGCTTTGTTGCAGTAACAAACAACCCCAAAATCTCAGTGGCTTACAAAAGCAGATGTTTCTCTATCATATTACAGGTTAGAAACTGAATTCATCTGCTGTGTCTCTGATCTGCATGTTACTTTGTTCCATCAACCAGGCTGAAGGAGTTTTTGGAATACGCCATTTCCATAGGAAATGGAAGAGAGCAAATGAACTGGCAGAACGTAGCAATGCTCCTTAATGCTTCTGTTGAGATGTGACATAAATCATATGCACTCACAGTCCATTGGCCAAAACATGTTACAGAGCCAAAGCCAAAAGCAAAGGGACAGGGATAAAAACTCTGTCTACAGGAGGGAAAGAAAGTTACATGGCAAGGAGTAGGGAGTTAGAGTCCCCTTGTTAGAAAGGCAGGGATTGGAAATCAATCTATCACAGAAGGATTCTGTTTCCCCACCATGGCAGAATTGAGAAGTCATTTCATCGACAGAGCCTCCTCATGATTCCTTTTCATCTCAATAATTAGTTAATTCTATGTTCATTTCATGCTGATAAGTTAGCTGGACAGGGTAGCTAGCACTCATTGTCAGCTCTGAAAGAACACAGACCAAATCTACTGTTCAATGCAGGGGAAAATTTTGTGAACTCTCTAGTTATTCTGTTTGTTCTCTTTAGTATAAATGTCTAAAGTAAATGAAATCACAACCAAACTAAAATATTTCAACTACAATCACTTGTTCAGAAAAAGTGTATGGCAATTATGAAGCCAGGAGACAATAAGGGAGGTCAACGAAGTGGCAAAATAAATAAGGTATAATGAAAGCTTTTTCATAAAACACATATCTTATGTTAAAAAGAAGAGAAACAACAAACATGTATCTTTTTAAGCAGTAGAAAATGTGTAAAGCTGCCAGGAATTCCAGAAGTAATATTAAACTGGTAAAGGCAAGCAGGAAAGAAAGAATACACCACACATTTAACAAGTCTGTTGTTTTGAACATTTTGGTCTTCCTGCTGTTATATTTGCTAAAAGGCATAGAACTATTATTAAGTAGGAGGCAAAAATCACAGCAGAGACCAAATGGAGCATATTACTGTGAGTAAATATTTGAGAACATTGAATTTAATACTAGCTGCTGTTGAACTAGAACAAACCTCTCTATAAGTTATGGATCTGACCACATGCTTGTAATAAGAGTTCTAGTTATCTCATCTGACATCCTAGGGAGAAAATAGAAGAGAATGGCAACAATGAAACAGAATTACTTCATGCATCTAAGAAATTATTTCCTTAAAATTCACCCACCCATAGAAAAAGCTTATCATTATTTTTTTACTGAATCTCTACACAAGAAAATTACACATATCGCATTTATTCTCATATATTTTATATAACAATAAGCACTAAGCATAAATGCCATCCAAACCAACTAAAAATGTGAAACAGTTTTGCTATTTAAAACATTTCCTGGAATTATGCTAAACTTGTCAAGTGTTGCTTCAAAATGTCTACTATACATTGAGCCCTTTATCAAAGAATATGCTTCGCAACTATTACTTAACGGTGCAGTCCCAGGTGATGCCCCACAGCTGACTAGATAGGAGTGGGAGGTAAGCAAGTGATCCAGGACATTCAAAACATGAGGAAGTCAATAATCAAAAGGCGAGGGGTAAGTAGAATCGAGAGAAGGAGGGCATTGGTGGTAAAGATGAAACTCTAGATATAGCAGTGTGTGAGGGTGGCCGTGATGGTCTCTGTATAAGACAAAATTGTAAGGGAGCGTAAATTATGAATAGACTAAAAAGCTTACTGGTAGAGAGAAAAGAGAGCAAATATGAAAAGATAATCAGAGATTCCAGAAGCAAGTTGGGTGATTGGGGAAAGAGTGAAAGAAAGAACAATCTCAAGAACTGCCTAGGTTGTAGTTTTATTGTTAGGACACTAGTATCATCTTACCAAAAAAAAAAAGTCTCTTTTCCAGGAAAGTTCTATAAGTCACTTATGCTTACAACTGAAGAACTCCGATTAATGCATATGATTTTTATTTTTATTTTGTTCTACATCATGATCACTAAATATTTAACTTCTTATTTTAATGCATGATTTTCAATTTCAAAATAAGTGACTAAGGACAAAAAAGAACTGCAAAAGAAATTTTTTAAAAAATCATAAATTATATTCAGTAATTGTATTGTTTATTGAGATGTTGATCATATATACTAAAAATACTTTTTTTCTATATAAAAACCAAATCCATTGCCCTCGAATGGGATAAAAAAGGAGCTCTCGTGACGAGGTGATTAAAGTGACCGGCTGCTAACCAAAAGGTCAGTGGTTTGAACCTATGAGCTTCTCCATGGGAGAAAGATGTGGCAGTCAGCTTCTGTAAAGGTTTATAGCGTTGGAAACCCTATGGAGCAGTTCTACTCTGTCCTGGAGGGTGACAATGAGTCAGAATTGACTTGATAGCTGTGGGTTATAGGATAACACAAATAATCAATTATGTTGGTGTCATTAAAAAACAGGGTTTAGGCATGAGAGAAAGGAGATATAGTTGCATATTCAATGAGGTTACATAAAATTTCAGTGGTTTTAAATTTTAATTGAAAGTATCACTATAAACTTACTGTGATTGATATACATATATAAATTGATATACATATATATATATACACACACACATATGTATATAAAATTTGCATAGCACTTACAAAAATACCTCACAAGGGGAGGGTGCAGTTGGCAAACAAATGTAGAAGGTAGGCTCATGTACATATATATATATAAATATATGCAAATTTTTACACAAATAACATGACCTCACCTTCTACATTTGTTTGCCAACTGCACCCTCCCCCTGTTGGGGAGGTATTTTCGTGAGTGCTATGCTAATCTTTTTTACATGTTGCTGTAAAAAATTAGCATAGTGTGCTTACAAAAATACCTGAGGAGGAGGAGGAAGTGGTTGGCAAACAAATGTAGAAGTCTCAGGTTATCTGAGTAAAAATACAATACATATAGATATATATATGGAGCCCTGGTGATGCAGTGGTTAAAGCGCTTGCCTGCTAACCGAAAAGTGGGCAGTTCAAACCTACCAGCCAGAAAGATATGGCAGTCTTACAGCCTTGGAAATGCTATGGGGCAGTTCTACCCTGTCCTATACAGTAAATATGAGTAGGAATAGACTTGATGATGATGAGTTTTTTGGTTTTGTATATATGTGTATATATATATATAATATATATACCATATTTTATGAAATTATATATATATATATATATATATATATATATATATATATATAAAAACTATCCACTCAAAACATGAAAGATGAGGAGATAGAGGAGAATCTATTAAAATAGAATTAAGAGACAAAACAATTAATTCCAATGGGCTTTATTTGGATCCTGATCCAAAAGCATTCTGAAAAACAAATTAGACTATTTGGCAAATATGGATTCTAATTGAATATGCAATATATTAAAATTTATGGTTGGATATCACACATAAAAGAATGAAGTTGGACCCTTACCTCACACTTTATCCAAAAATTAACTCAGAATGGATCAAAGGAATACATTTAAAATTTAAAAGTATAACATTCTTAAAAGAAAACATAGGACAACTCTTCATGATCTTGGATTTGGCAACGGTTATGACACTGTATTAGTCATCTGGTGCTGCTATAACAGAAATACCACAAGTGGATGGCTTTCACAAAGAGAAATTTATTTTCTCACAGTCAAGTAGGCTACAAGTCCAAATTCAGGGCATCAGCTCCAGGAGAAGGCTTTATCTCTCTGTTGGCTCTGGAGGAAGGTCCTTCTGATACATCAGTCTTCCCTTGGTCTGGGAGCATCCCAGTGCAGGAACCTCAGGTCCAAAGGATGCGCTCTGCTCCCAGCACTGCTTTCTTGGTGGTATGAGGTTCCCATGTGTCTCTGCTCACTTCTCTCTTTTATATCTCAAAAGAGATTGGCTTAACACTATCCAATCTTGTATACCTCACTAGTATAACTGCTGCTAATCTATCGTATTAGATCATAGTGATTGAATTTACAAACCATAAGGAAATCACATCAGATTACAGAATGGTACACAATTGTGCAATACTGGGAATCATGACCCAGCCAAAGTGATACACACATTTTTTGGGGAACATAATTCAATCCATGACAGACACAAAAATCACAAACATCAAAATAAACATGAGATAAATTGTATTTCATCAAAGTTAAAAACTTTCATGTATCAAGAAAGTGATAGGGGTGGGGCCAAGATGGCGGACTAGTCAGATATTTCCTGTGGTCCCTCTTACAACAAAGACCCAAAAAAGCAAGTGAATTGATTATATATGACAACGTAGGAGCCCTGAACATCAAACGCAAAGCTGAGGAATAGGACTAAGCAGCAAGTGGACAGAGAGATGTTTGAGAAGCAGCAAGGACTTGCCAGACCTGACCTGGCATGAACTGGCACCCTGCAGGCTGGATTGGCTGTTGTGCGCAGTGAGGCAAACAGTGGTGCTCGGGACATATTTTCCACATCAGGAGAGATCAAGAGGCAGAGAATCGGCTCAAACCTCCAGAACCAGTGAGAAATGGTGCTCGACTGGCAAAAGATAAGTACAAACATCTAACCTACTGCGCAGATAAAAAAAAAAAAAAACCTCCTTTTGGGAAATACCTCTGTCCCATTTACCTACTCTCTCCCTGCTCTGCTCCAGGTCCTGGGTCCAGCTTCAGAGACTGCTGGCAGCCTGGGCCAGAAGTAGGACCCATCATACACCATGAGCCATTCTCCCGGCTTTGGAGCAGGAACAAATTAACAAACAGGAAAAAATAATCTGCCAGCTCCCCTAAGCTGGGAACTCAGGGAAGGCTCAGCCCCTTTGCTTAGGCACAGGCATAAGGGGTCCATGGACTTTGAATGCCTTTCACCCCTGCTTAGACCCATGTGGGCCCATTTCAACAGCATAGGCCCTCATTAGCACATATACCAGGGTATGTACCTGAAGCCTATTTTCATCTCTATCTGCTATAAGGGGGAGTGGCAGATTCATGACAGTTGATACCGCCCTGCCCATTAAGCAGGGTCCTCACCTACCCACATCAGAGGACTGAGGACTGGTGGCTTCACCCACTCCACCAAGCCACCCATGACAGAGGTCCAAGAATAAGTGGTGACTACCAGTCCTTACAGCACACATTGGGTGCTCATAGTCCGGCTGCAAAACCCACCTACTTATGTGCTCTAGTGAACAGGGACATACCTTCCACCCAGACACTCAGGGGCAGCAGTCAACCCCCTACTACAGCCACATACCTGTGCCTACTCCAATCACCCCTGCCCATCTAGGACTGTAGGTGAGTCTGTACCATACACTCAGTGACCAACAACTTGGACACCTGAGCTGAGTCCACATAAGAAAAGTAAATGGACTCTTGGGCTCACATATCTGGTAACAGCTATAGCCACCTGGAGACAGGACGTGAGAGCTTTAAAGATGCCAATAACCAAACTAGCTCATATGACCAGCCTATTTGGGCATATCAAAACAAAACAAGAAGCTAGGACACAGTAAGCAAACATAAAAAAATAAATATAATAACTTATTGATGGCTCAGAGACACAGTCAATATCAAATCACATAAAGAGGCAGACCATGATGGCTTCAGCAAGCCATCAAAACAAAGAATCAAAAAACCTTCCAGAGGAAGAGAACTTCTTGGAGTTACCAGAGATAGAATTCAAAAGACTAATATACAGAACTCTTCAAGAAATCAGGAAGGAGATCAGTCAAAATGCAAAACAAGCCAAGGAACATACAGACAAAGCAGTAGAAGAATTTAAGAAGGTTATTCAAGAGCATAATGACAAACTTAAAAGGCTGCAAGAATCCATAGAGAGACAGCAAACAGAAGTCCAGAAGATTAACAATAAAATTTCAGAGTGAGACAACTCAATAGAAAGTCATAGGAGCAGTACTGAGGCAATGGAAGTCAGAATTAGTGAGATTAAAGATAAAGTACTTGATATCAATTTATCTGAGGTAAAATCATATAAAAGAATTTTAAAATAAAGAAGAAAATCAAACAATTATGTGGGACTAAATCAAGAGAAATAACCTACAAATGATTGGAGTACTAGAACAGAGGGGGGGATATCAGAGAATATAGAGAGAATTGCTGAAGATTTGTTGAAGGAAAACTTCCCTGATATTGTGAAAGATGGGAAGATATTTATAAAAGAAGCTCATTGAACCCTACACAAGGTAGATCCCAAAAGAAAGTCACTAAGACATATTATAAACAAACTTGCCAAAACCAAAATAGAGAATTTTAAGAGTGGCTAGGAATAAACGAAAAGTCATCTACAAAGGAGAGGTAATAAACTAACCTCAGACTACTCAGCAGAAACCATGCAGGCAAGAAGACAATGGGATGACATGTATAAAGTCTTGAAGGAAAAAAATCGCCAGCCAACAATTATATATCCAGCAAAAATGTTGCTCAGACATGATGATGAAACTAGGGCATTTCCAGATAAACAGAAGTTTAGGGAATTTGTAAAAGACAAACCAAAATTACAAGAAATACTAAATAGAGACCTCTGTTTAGAAAATTACTAACATCAGCTAACAACCCAAGACTACAACACAGGTCAGAGTAAACAGATATCAACCCAGTTAGGGAAGACTCAAAAACAAATCAAAGCAAAAACACTGAAAATAGGGAAACAGAGACACCAATATGTAAAAGATGATAACATCAAAACAAAAAAGGGGGACTAAAAAACATAGTCAGATTTTTCATATGGAGAGGAAGTCCAGGCGATACAAAGAAATAAAAGATTGGTTCAAACTTAGAAAAACAGGGGTAAATATTAAGGTAACCACAAAGGAAACTCATAATCCTCACACATCAAAATAAAAAACAAGAAAAACAGGATGATTTCTGGCAAAATGGCACTCTAGGCAGAAGCACCATGCTATCCCACCACACCAAAGATCCGAAAAACTAAGCCGAACAGAGAATACAACAATCCTGAAACCCTAAAAGATCAAATGAAAAGATAAAGAACTCAGCCAAGCACCAAATGGAGTGAGAAAACTGACAGAGAATGGACAGCGAGGAGAGATTCATGCAGAGGTCCCCTACCAGCTAATGCAGAGCGGATCCGCCATCTTGGACTCCTATTGGAGACCAGCAAACTGGGGGTACGAGAAAGCAGCCTCATGGAGTGTCCAGTGGGAGAGAAAACAACCAGTAATTTGTGATATACACTTTCCCACCCCCCGCCCCTCTTCACCCCAACTTGGCCTCCTCTGCTTTCCGCAGCCACAATCTCTTGACCGGGAAACACCGGCTGCTTGGATTCCACACACCTGAATGGGTGGCTCTCTGAGCGCCATTTGTTGGCTGCTGGTGTTGCTTTTTTCTGCTTCTTTTGATTTCTTCCTTGCCTCTCGCCACCTCCCCCTCCTTTCACTCAAGTACCTCGCTCCGTACGCCATCTTTGCTTCTTCCTGATGGGCTGCAGAGTGCCGGTAGTTTATGATATACTCTTCCCCACCCTCTACACTTCTTCACCCACACTTGGACCCCTCTGCTTCCTGTGGACACAGTCTCTTGTCCAGAATCACCAGCCCGCACTAGCTGGCTCTCTGAGTGCCATCTGTTGGCTGCTGGTGTTGCTTTTTTTTTTTCCTACTTCTTTTGATTTCTTACTTGCCTCTCGCAAGTACCTGGCTCCATGCGTCATCTTTGCTTCTTCCTGAAGGGCTGTGGAGCGCCATTCGAGTGTGGAGCTGCTTCCTGGTCTGGTCTACTGCATTGGTGGGATCCTGGGGCTTTCGTTCATTTGTTTGTTTTGAATTGTTTGTTTGTTTTCTTTGCCTTTTCTTGAATTGGGAGCTCTTTCTGGCCAGGCGGAGCTGCGTGGCAAGGAGACTCCCCTTCGGCTTCCACAGACGTGCAGAGGAAACCCTGAGGGCATTTCTTTTGTCATTGTTTTTTTTTTTCCATTTTTGGGGAGCCTTTCTTGTTCTTTTTTTTTTTTTAATTTGTTTTGTTTTCTTTCCGTCTTTTTCCCTTTTTGTCTTTCTTCATTGCTCAGTTTCTCGTCTCTCTATATCTTCCTTCTCTTTCTGTCCCCTGAATACCTGGTGTTGTATACCTCTACGCCTCTTAGACAGGCTGTACTGCAACACCTGAGAGCGACTTCCCCAGACCTCATAGCTGCACCGGTGGGATCCCTGGGAACTTTGTGGTTCTTTAACCTTACTGATTTTTATTTATTCATTCTTTTATTTTCTTCCTCTTCCCCTTTATGTTTTTCTCCATTTCATAGCCTCTCATCTGTCCACTACAATGGCAAGCTCCCCTAGCAGTCATTTTGTTTGTTTGTATGTTTTTGGCTCTTGTTCCCCTCTCCTCTCTCCCATATCCATCTTAGCTCCACAGATAACAATCTCCCCGCTGCATCCTGCCTACCTGCACCATGTGCTTGACATCACACCACTGAGCATCACGGGCACGGCCTACTGGAACCTGCCCTGCACTGATTACTGACCTGCTCTGGTGGCTGTAGTAAGTGCCACAAACAACCCCTCCCAGTAACTCCTTTTCAGCTAGACCTGCCCTGCTGTAACATATCTAAGTGACTGACCCTGTCAATTGGAGAAGGAGGCAAAAAGTATTGTGCCCACAGATGAGAAAACAACAAAGAACACACAGTCCACCTCCTCATAGTCAATTTTTTTTTAAGAAAGGAACGAAACAAACAAATCTACAATCAATACACGAGAAAAATAACTACTGAATGCCCTGAAAACAGCAGACAATATCAAAATATTTACAAAAACAGGACAGGATGGTTCCAGTAGGTGTCCAAAATAAAACACCAGATGACTCTCCAGTGGAAGAAAAGTCACTAGAACTACCTGATAGGGAATTCAAATCTCTAATACTCAGAATTCTCCAAGAACAGAGGCAAAAAGCTGACAAACATGAGGAAAAAATAGAAAAATTCATGGAAAATACAGACAAAAAATTGGAAGAATTCAGGAAAATAATGCAGGAACAAAATGCCAAAATAAATTCACAACTCGAAATTATACAAAGACAACAATTAGAAATCCAAAGGATAAACAACAAGATTTCAGAAATGGACGGTGTCATAGAAGGGCTGAGAAGCAGATTTGAAACACTGGAAGTCAGGATCAGTGGAATTGAAGACAAACACTTGGATACAACTCTGTTTGAGGAAAACTCAGAAAAAAGAACAAAGAAAAATGAAGAGACCCTGAGAGTTATGTGGGACACAATCAAAAGCAAAGATTTTCGAGTGATTGAAATTCCAGAACAGGGGGAGAAAACAGAAAACACAGAGAGGATCATTGAGGAACTGCGGACAGAAAACTTCCCCAATATCATGAAAGATGAAAAGCTGGCCATCCAAGAAGCTCAACGAACCCCATATAGAAGAGACCCCAAAAGAAAATCCCCAAGGCATATCATATTCACACTCGCCAAAACCAAAGACAAACAAAAAATCCCAAGAGCAGCTCATGAAAAACAAGAAGTCACACACAGAGGAGAAACAATAAGACTAAGCTCAGATTATTCGGCAGAAACCATGCAGGCAAGAAGGCAATGGGATGACATATATAAAATCTTGAAAGAAAAAAATTGCCAGCCAAGAATAATATATCCTGCAAAACTCTCTTTCAAATTTGATGGTCATTTCCAGATAAACAGAAATTAAGGGAATATGTAAAAGTCAAACCAAACTTACCAGAATTATTAAAGGGAGTTCTTCGATCTGAGGACAAACAGCTTCAGTTCACAGGCAGAACCTAGGACGCATGATCATACCAGCCAGATACCAATCTAGGAAATGAACTCTCGAGGACTATCCAAAACCAAAAGAAATACAACCGGGAATCAGAGCAGTTAATCAGTAAATGACAACAACATCAAAAGAATAAAGAGGGAATAGAACCTTCTAATGGAGAGGAAGGCAAGGTGATACCAAGTAATGGTAGACTGCTTCATACTTAGAAATATAAGGGTAAAATTCATGATAACCACAAAGGAAGTTAACAAACATACTCATAAAAAAAAAAGAGGAAAAACATAAAGTCTCAGCAAAAACAAAACCTAAAAAAACAAAAGAAATGAAAAAAAAATCCACAAACAAAAGTAACTCAGCACAAGAGAGTAAGAAGAACAAAGAAAACTTCAGCAAGACAAAAAAAAAAGCGCTACAAAATGACAGCAACAAACACATCTATCAATAATTACACTCAACATAAATGGACTCAATGCACCCATAAAGCGACGGAGAGTGACAGAATGGATAAGAAAACAGGATCCATCAATATGCTGTCTACAAGAGACACACCTTAGAAACAAAGATGTGAATTTATGAAAAGTCAAAGGTTGGAAAAAAATACATCAAGCTAACAACTACCAAAATAGAGCAGGAGTGGCAATTCTAATCTCAGATAAAATAGACTTTAAAAAACAAAATCTACCATAAAAGACAAAGAAAGACACTATATAATGATTAAGGGGATGATCCATCATGAAGACATAACCATCATAAACATTTACACACCCAATGGCAGGACACCAAAATACATAAACTCTAACAACACTGAAAAGAGAAACTGACAGTTCCACAATAATAGTAGGAGACTTCAACACACCACTCTCAGTAAAGGACAGAACAACTAAGAAGAAACTCAGCAAACATACGGAAGGGCTAAAGGGCACAATCTGCCAACTTGACTTCATAGACATATATAGTACACTCCATCCAATCACTGCAAAGTACACATTCTTTTCCAATGCATATGGAACATTCTCCAGAATAGACCACATCTTAGGCCACAGAGCAATCCTCAACAAGATCCAAAACGCTGAGATAATTCAAAGTATCTTATCTGACCACAATGCCATCAAGGTAGAAATTAACACTAGAAAGAGCAAAGAAAAAAAATCAACTACATGGAAACTGACTAATACCCTGCTTACACATCACTGGGTAATAGAAGAAATTAGAGATGGAATCAAAAAATTCCTAGAATCAAATAAGAATGAAAACACATCATACCAAAACCTTTGGGACACAGCAAAGGCAGTCCTCAGAGGACAATTTGTAGCAATAGATGCACATATCAAAAAAGAAGAAAGGGACAAAATTAAAACATTAACTACAGAACTCAAACAAATAGAAAGAGAACAGCAAAAAAAGCCCACAACCACAGGAAGAAAGGAAATAGTAAAGATCAGAGCAGAAATAAATGAAATAGAGAACAGAAAAACAATAGAAACAATCAACAAAACCAAAAGTTGGTTCTTTGAAAGAACCAACAAAATTGACAAACCACTGGTCAGACTGACAGAAGAAAAACAGGAGAGGACACAAATAACCCAAATAAGAAATGAAATGGGGGACATTACAACAGACCAACTGAAATAAAAAGGATTATAACAGAATATTATGAAAAACTATACTCCAACAAATTTCAAAACCCAGAGGAAAGGGATAAATTTCTAGAAACACATGGCCTACCCAAACTACAAAAAAGTGATGTTGAAAATCTGAACAGACCCATAACAAGAGAAGAGATTGAAAAGGTAATAAAAAAAAGTCTCAACCAAAAAAAGCCCTGGCCCAGATGGCTTCACTGGAGAATTCTACAAAACATTTACAGAAGAGCTTGTACCAGTACTATTCAAGCTATTTCAGAGCACAGAAGAGGAAGCAACACTTCCAAATTCATTCTATGAAGCCAGCATAATGCTGATACCAAAACCAGGCAAAGACATCACAAAAAAAGAAAATTACAGACCAATATCTCTCATGAATATAGATGCAAAAATTCTCAACAAAATTCTAGCCAATATAATTCAGCATCATATCAAAAAAAATAATACACCACGACCAAGTAGGCTTCATACCAGGTATGCCAGGATGGTTGAACATTAGAAAATCAATCAACGTAATCCACCACATAAATAAAAGGAAAGAAAAGAATCACATGATCATCTCAGTGGATGCAGAAAATGCATTTGACAAAGTCCAACACCCATTCCTGATAAAAAAATCTCAACAAAATAGCTGTAGAAGGGAAATCTCTCCACATAATAAAGGGCATCTATGCAAAACCAATGGCCAACATCATTCTTAATGGAGAGAGGCTGAAAACATTCCCCTTGAAAACAGAAACAAGACAAGGATCCCCTTTATCATCACTCCTATTTAACATTGTGCTGGAAGTTCTAGCTAGAGCAATAAGGCAAGAAAAAGAAATAAAGGGCATCCAAATTGGTAATGAAGAAGTTAAACTGTCCCTGTTTGCAGATGATATGATACTATACATAGAAAACCCTAAAGACTCCATGAGAAATCTACTGGAACTAATAGAAAAGGTTCAGCAGAGTAGCAGGATACAAGATAAACACTCAAAAATCAGTTGTATTCCTATACACCAGTAAGGAGAACGATGAAAAGGAAATCAGGAAAACAATACCATTTTCAATAGCCCCTAAAAAGATAAAATACGTAGGAATAAATCTGACCAGGGATGTAAAAGACCTATACAAAGAAAACAATAAAACACTACTGCATGAAACCCAAAGGGATCTACATAAATGGAAGAACATACCATGCTCATGGATAGGCTGGCTCAACATTGTGAAAATGACAATTCTACCCAAAGCAATTTAGAAATACAATGCAATCCTGATCCAAATACCAACAACATTCTTCAAAGAGATGGAAAAACTAATCATTAACTTTATATGGAAAGGGAAGAAGCCCCGAATAAGTAAAGCAGTACTGAAGAAAAAGAATAAAGTTGGAGGACTCACACTACCTGACTTCAGAACCTACTATACAGCTACTGTAGTCAAAACAGCCTGGTACTGGTACAATGACAGATACATTGACCAATGGAACAGAATTGAGAACCCAGATGTAAATCCATCCAACTAGGGTCACCTGATCTTCGACAAGGGCCCGAAGTCCATCAAATGGGGAAAAGACAGCCTTTTTAACAAATGATGCTGGCAAAACTGGATATCCGTCTGCAGAAAAATGAAACAGGACCCATACCTCACACCGTATACAAAAACTACTTCAAAATATATCAAAGACCTGAATATAAAGCCTAAAACTATAAAGTTCATAGAAGAAAAAATAGGACCAACACTTCAGGCCTTAATACACGGCATTAACAGGATACAAACCATAACCATCAACGCACAAACCCCAACAGATAAGCTAGATAACTGGGATCTTCTAAAAATCAAACACCTATGCTCTTCAAAAGACTTCACCAAAAGAGTAAAAAGAGAACCTACAGACTGGGAAAAAATTTTTGGACAGTACAGGTCAAACAAAGGTCTAATCTCCATAATCTACAAGAAAATCCAACACCTCTACAACAAAAAGACAAATAATTCTATTAAAAAATATGGCAAAGGAAATGAACAGACAGTTCACCAGAGAAGGCATTCAAGTGGCCAACAGACACATGAGGAAATTCTCACGATCACTAGCCATTAGAGAAATGCAAATTAAAACCACAATGAGATACCATCTCACCCCGGCATTACTGGCACAAATCAAAAACACTGGAAATAACAAATGTTGGAGGGGCTGAGGGGAGATCGGAACTCTTATACACTGCTGGTGGGAATGCAAAATGGTACAACCATTTTGGAAAATGATATGGCGCTTCCTCAGAAAGCTAGAAATAGATATACCATTCGATCCAGCAATCCCACTCCTAGGAATATATCCTAGAGAAATAAGAGTCGTCATTAGAATAGACATATGCACACCTATGTTCATGGCAGCATTGTTCACAATAGCAAAACGATGGAAACAACCTAGATGCCCATCAACAGATGAATGGATAAACAAACTATGGTACATACACACAATGGATAACTATGCAACGAGAAAGAACAACAATCAATTTGTGAAGCATCTCATAACATGAATGAAACTGGAGGACATTATGCTCAGTGAAATAAGTCAATCACAAAAGGACAAATATTGTATGAGACCTCTATTGTAAAAACCCATGAAAAAGTTCACACACAAAATGTAACAGTCTTTGTTGGTTACCAGGGATGGGAGGGGTGGGGGGGAAATACTAAATAGGCAATAGATAAGTGGTATCTTGGGTGAAGGGTGAGACAGTACACAATTCAGGGGAAACTAGCACAACTTGTACAGGGAAAGGTCATGGAAGCCCCATAGACACATCCAAACTCCTTGAGGGACTGAACTGCTGGGCAGAGGGGTCTGGGGACCACGGTCTCGGGGAACATCTAGCTCAATTGTCATGACACAGCTTATAAAGACAATGCTCTACATTATACCTTGGTGAGTAGTGTCTGGGGTCTTAAAAGCCTGTGAGTGGCCATCTAAGATACTCCACTGGTCTCATCCTTTCAGGAGCAAGGGAGAATGAAGAGAACAGGATACAAGGAAAAGATTAGTCCGAAGGACTAATTGTCCACAGCTACCAAGTCCTCCACCGGACTGAGTCCAGTACAGCTAGATGGTGCCCGGCTACCACCACTGACTGCTCTGACCAGGATCACAACAGACGGTTCTGGACAGAGCTGGAGAAGGATGTAGAGCATAACTTTAACTCACAAAAAAAATGCCAGATTTATTGGCCTAAAGGAGACTGGAGAAACCTCGAGAGTATGGCCTCCAGATACCCTTTTAGCTCAGTGGTGAAGTTACCTCTGAGGTTCACTGTTCAGACTGGGAGTGGACAGCCCTGTAAAACCAAATGAGACTAATGAGGTACAGGAGTCCAGTGACAAGTGCCAGAAACCAGAAGGGGACAAGAAAGCTGGTGTTAGGGAACCCAAGGTTGAGTAAGGATATTGTTGATGTGTTGTGAGATTGTTAACCATTGTCATAGGGCAATTTGTAGTAACTATTAAATGAGAAACTATTTTGTTCTGTAAGCCTTCATCTTAAGCGAGAATAACAGCACAATTGGAAGAGCGTAGTCAGTGTCACTGAACTGTGCACGTAGAAATTTTTGAAATGGTGTATCTTTGGCTATGTGTATTTTCACCAAAAAAAAGGTTGAGATGTTAGAGGTTTGATATGTTGTGGGGTTGTTAACCAATGTCATAAGAAACTATTTGTTCTGTAAGCCTTCACCTGAAGAACAATTTAAAAAAAAAAAAAAACAAGAAAAACAGAAAGACTCACTAAATACAAAATCAACAACAAGGAAAAGGACAAAAAGATAATACATAAAGAAAAATGACTCAGCACAGAAAATTAAGTGGAACAAAGAAACTGTGAACAACACACAAAAAAAGACATGAAATTGACAGAACGAAACTCATACTTATCAATAATTACACTGAATGAAATGGACTAAATGCACCAATAATGAGATAGAGAATGGCAGAATGGATTAAAAAAAAAAAAAAAAAAAAAACCACAATCCATCTATATGCTGCCCACAAGAGACACACCTTAGACTTAAAGACACAGACAAACTAAAACTCAACAGATGGGGAAAATATATCAAGAAATCAACACTCTAAAAGAGCAGAAGTGGCAATATTAATCTCTGACAAAATAGACTATAAAGCAAAATCCACCACAAAGAATAAGGAAGGACACTGTATAATGATTAAAGGGTCAATACACCAGGATGACATAACCTTAATAACAGGGCTCCAAAATACATAAAACAAACTCTAACAGCACTGAAAAGAGAAATACACAACTACACGATAATAGTAGGAGACTTCAACACACCACTTTCAGTGAAGGAGAGAATATCCACAAAGATGCTGAAGAAAGACACTGAAGATCTAAATGCTGCAATCAACCAACTTGATCTTATAGACATATACAGAACACTGCACCCAACAGCAACCAAGTATTCTTTCTTTTCTAACGCACATGGAACATTCTCTAGAATAGATCACATATTAGGCCACAAAGCAAGCCTTAACAGAATCCAAAGCATTGAAATATTAGAAAGCATCTTTTCTTACCATAAAGCCATAAAAGTAGAAATCAATAACAGGAAAAGCAAGGGGAAAAAATCAAATACATGGAAGTCGAACAACACCTTGCTCAAAAACTACTGGGTTATAGAAGAAATTAAGGACAGAATAAAGAAATTCAAAGAATCAAATGAGAATGAAAACACATCCTATGAGAACCTTTGGGACATAGCAAAAACAGTGCTCAGAAGTCAGTTTATAGCAATAAATGCACACATCCAAAAAGAAGAAAGGGCCAAAATCAAAACATTAACCCTGTAACTTGAACAGGTAGAAAGAGAGCAGCAAAAGAAGTCTTCGGGAGCCAAAAGAAAGAAAATAATAAAAGTTAGAGCAGAATTAAATGAAATAGAGAATAGAAACACAATTGAAAGAGTTAACAACATCAAAAGCTGATTCTTTGAAAAAATCAACAAAATCGATAAACCACTGACCAGACTGACAAAAGAAAAACAGGAGAGGAAACAAATAACCTTAATAATAAATGAGATGGGTGATATCACAACAGATTGAACTCAAGTTAAAAGAATCATAACAGAATACTATGAAAAACTGTACTCCAACAAATTAGAAAACCTAGATGAAATAGAAAAATTTCTAGCAACACACTACCTACCCAAACTAACACAAACAGAGGAAGAACAACTAAATAAACCTATAACAAAAGAAGAAAAGGTAATTTAAAAACTCCTAACAAAAGAAAAAGCCCTGGCCTTGTCGGTTTCACTGGAGAATTCTACCAAACTTTCAGAGAAAAGTTAATACCATTACCACTAAAGGTATTTCAGAGTTTAGAAAAGGATGGAATACTCCCAAACTCATTGTATGAAGCAAGCATAATCCTGATACCAAAACCAGTTAAAGACACCACAAAAAAAAAAATTACACACCAATACCCCTCATGAACATAGATGCAAAAATCCTCAACAAAATTCTAGCCAAAAGAATTCAGCAACATATAAAAAAAAAAATTCACCATAACCAAGTAGGATTCATACCAGGTATGCAGGGATGGTTCACCATGAGAAAGACAATCAATGTAATCCATCACATTAATAAAACAAAAAACAATACCACATAATCTTATTAACTGATGCAGAAAAGACATTTGACCAAGTCCAACACCCATTCATGATAAAAACTCTCAGCAAAATAGGAATGGAAGGTAAATTCCTCAACAAAATACAGGGCATTTATACAAAGCCAACAGCCGACATCATCCTAAATGGAGAGAGTCTGAAAGCACTCCGCTTGAGAACAGGAACCAGACAAGTATGCCCTTTATCACCACTCGTATTCAACATTGTGCTCGAGGTCCTAGACAGAGTAATTAGGCTAGAAAAAGAAATATCCATTTGTCCTGTTTTTATTTCAAGTTGCCTTCCTTAGAACACTCTAATCTGAAGTTAATTCTTTTGTGAGCCCTCCAACATACTTTCTGAAGTTATTAATTGCTAATTGAGCCCTAACTATCTGTCTTACACTCTATGTGCTATATTTATATAGCTTTACTTAGTTAGAGATGGATAGAAAGAAAAAGGGAGAAAATAGAAGACACTATAACAGAAGTGGCTGCCTTCTCCTTGGGTTTTGATTCATTCCTTGACAAGTCAGTTTTGTTACTGAATCAGCTATTTTACCAGTTTTTTCCTTAGTTATTTTGAGCACCTTCATATTTTATGTCTTCTCTTCCTCATATTTTTGTCATATATATGTTCTCAGCCAATCTAGATTACTTCTATTTTTAATTCAATTCAATTCAACAAAAACTTATTGAGAGTGTATCATGTACAAACCACTCTTCTAGAGTTAAACTGGTAAACTATAGACCCTGTCTCCAAGGAATTCATAGATTTTTAATTAAAATGCTTTGGGGTATAAAAGACAGCATTTTATCTAGTCTGGCTTCTTGGAGATGATCCATGAATGAAAAGAGTGTCTTGCTGACAATAAAAAGAGAGCATATAAGCAACTAAAGAGCTTTTGGGAACCTATGGTGGCAATCGATAATTGATACGATATGGGTCTGAAACCAATTGTTATGTATTGAATTGTATCTCCCCTAAAGATATGGTGAAGTCCTCACCCCTGGTGCCTGTGAACATGACCTTATTTGGAAATAGGGTCATTGAAGATGTTATCAGTTAACATGAGGTCATATTGGAGTAGGATAGGTACTAATAAAAGTGGTGTCTTTATAAAAGAGGAAAAGAGACACAGAGACACAGAGAGGGAAGATGGCCTTGTGGAGACAGAGGCAGACATTGAAGTGATCTACAAGCTCAGGAACACCAAAGATTGCTGGCTGTCACCAGAAGCTAGGAGACAGGCATGGAAAAGATTCTTCCTCAGAGCCCTCAGAATGAGTTAATACGGCCAACACCCCAATTTTAGAAGCCCAGCCTCTAGAACTGTGAGACTATAAATTTATGTTCTTATAAGTCACTCACTTTGTGGTATTTTGTTACAGTAGCCATAGGAACCTAATGTACCAAGGTTGGAGGATTTTTTTTTTTTTTTTTTTATGATAAGGCTGACAGGCTCTCTTGAGAGTTCACACTGAAGTCAAGGACATGTACATAATTAATTAACAGAGGCAAAATTAAATAAGAGTTATAGTAGAGGAACAACATAGCAGAGCAAATAATCATTACAGATAGTTGAAGGGGGATGGGATGAATTTTTATTACTAGTAGTTTCACAAAGATGGTTGCATTTGAGCTAGGTCTTAAAGAATATGTTGGATTTTACAAAAAATTTATTCTCCAAAGTTGCTATCCTAGATCGATCCTATCCCGTCTCACTTTACAAGCTCTCTGTGGGCAATTATACAAACTCATATAGCCTTAGCTATTACCTTATAATGATTAAGCACTCAGCTGCTAACCAAAATGTCAGCGGTTCAAACACACCAGCTGCTCTGCGGGAGAAAAGACCTGGCGATCTGCTCCCGTAAAAAGATCACAGCTTAGGAAACCTTGTGGGGTCGTTGTACTCTTTTCCTATAGGGTGTCCATAAGTCAGAATCAACTTGACAGCACACAACAACAGTAAATACGTACATAGATACATGCATACATATATATATATATACATACCTTCTCCTTGCTTGCTAACTATCTCATTATCTGACATTTCACATCTACAAAAATAGTAAAAAAATCTACTATCCAACTATTTTATATATTAATGACACACATTTGGCAGTAACAAATACCAAGATGTGAGGCAAGAGTAACAGCTAGCTATGATGGTTAAGGTTATGTGTCACCTTGGTTGGGCCATGATTCTCAGTGATTTGGCAGTTAAGTAATGATGTAATTTGGCAGTTATGAAATGATGTAGTCATCCTCCATTTTGTGATCTGATGTAGTCATCCTCTATTTTTGCATAAAGTTGATTTTGCATAATGACCTGGTCTTTGGAACCTAATCATGTTGATAAGTGAGAAGAGGGTATATATATATATATATATATATATATATATATATATATATGTATGTATATATGTATATATGTATGTATATATGTATATATGTATGTATATATGTATGTATGTATATATATGTATATATATACATATATCTAGTATTTATGCTATATATATCATGAGAACTCTGCTCAAAAAGTCTTCAAGGACCTGAAATTTTTTCCCTATCTTTTTGCTCTGTCATCTCTAAGATGAGGCCTTTGTCTTTATTATCTAAAATGGTGGTCATCACCTCTGCATACAGCAGTATAGAGAGAAGAAAGCGATAAATGCCACAGACCATCTAATACCTTAAGAGAGCTTTTAGACTCCACACCTCCACTCACATGGTCCTATTTAGCTTCTTGTGGTTGGTTGACGCAACAGCACATGATTTGTTTTTTTGGTTTATAAGCTCAGCTAAAATATCTACTACTACAGAAGAAGAAGAAGGGAAGAATTGTTCTTGGCAAATGAGTACAGTCTCTGCTAAAACCCCCTAAATATTTTTCTGGACCTCCAGTCTAGAATTTTTGAGGCATTCAGCCTTTCTGATCTCATCTTCCCTTGATCAGTTCTCTCCAGTCACATCGGTCTCCTTACTGGTCCTCAAATGAGTCAAGGGCCTTTGTGCTGCTCAATGCCTCAATTTCTTCAGGTCTCTGATCAGAGAGGCCTTCCCTAAAGTGGTTTATAAAATAACAACCCAAAATCCTCTGACCGTGCTTTATTTTTCTTCATATAATTTTTCACCATGTGACCTAGTACATATTTATCTAATTATTTATTCTCTGTACCCTACCACTAGAATATAAGGTCCATAAGAGGAGGAATTACTTTGTTTAAGGTAGTGCTTGGCTCGTAGGTGCTCAATAAATATTTTTCCTGAGATATCGCATGAATAAATGTTGGCATTTACAACAACATATATACGTATATTCACTACCCACTGCCATCGAGTTGATTCCGACTCATAGCAACTCCGTAGGGTTTCAAAGGCTGTAAGTCTCTATGGAAGCATACTGCCACAACTTTCTTCTGTGGAGCCTCTGATGGTTTTGAACCACCAACGTTTCAGTTAGCAGTCGATCACTTTAACCTCTGCACCACCAGGGCTCCTTTATATATATATATGTGTGTGTGTATATGTACATGTATATATATATATCAACGGGGTGTATATGTATATACATATATATATATATCTTGTTGTCGTTGTCAATTCTGACTCATAGTGACTCTATAGGATGGAGTAGAACTGCCCCACAGGGTTTCCAAGGAGCTGCTGGTGGATGAGAACTGCCAACCTTCTGGTTAGCAGCGGAGATCTTAACCACTGCACCATCAGGGCTCCTATATACATACATACATATATGTGTGTGTATATATATTGTATGTGTGTGTGTGTGTGTGTGTGTGTGTGTGTGTGTGTGGTGTATTTTTTTCAGGTTCCCCAAGCACTTAGCCCAAAATTGAATTAAGTAGCATGTTCATAGATGTCCTTTCTACTTGCTTAAAAAAAACCCGCTGCTGTTGAGTCAATTCCAACTCATACTATATCCCTTATCCTGTCTTCACTGTTTCTGTTAGTATATCCTCAATCCTCTCAAATATCCATGGAAACATGTTTGACCACTTCATCTCTGCTGTACTCTACATTATTACAGTTCTTAAGTACTATTGATCCTTTCTCCACAGTGTCTGCCAGATCATTCCTACTGCCATCCAGTCTCATTGTTATGCTAGTTAAGACACCAACCATTTCTCATTTCAACAACAGCGTTTCCCTATTAAAAAAAAAAAAAAACTAACTAAAATTAAAATTTTTCTAGCAGGTATTGCTTCTTCTAGTTTCTCACACCTCCAGTCTAAAATTCTTTCTGTCTCTGGAATTTTTCTCCTAAAGTAAGGCACATATGTCATCTTTCCTCATTATTTGTGCTAAACCATAAAAGTTATCAGAACTCCTTAAACTTCTGAGATTTTATGAATTACTTAGCGTATATTTTTGTAAATTAATTATCAATAAGGATATAAGTAATTTCCCCATTATGCTAGTAAAATATGTATGTAAAATAATAATTTCCTGCCTACCATCAGCTAGAGTCCTCATAAAGGCCTTTTCTCCTCTTCTCCGTGATAAAACATGGTTTCATCTATCTGTATTTTGCTCTTCAAGACTTTACTTAAATACTGATCATTTTGAGAAAATAGAAATATCAACTCTAAGCTTACCTTTTCATCCTAAATTAATCCACATAAACTATTATTAATCCACATAAATCATTCTTCCCGGTATATCCAAAATTCCCAGCTCAACTTCCGGGCAACATGGCACTATAGTCAGAAGCAGCATGCTGTCCCTCTGCAGCAAAGATTGGAAAAACTAAGTCAAACAGAGTCACACATCAATCTTGAAACCCTAAGCATCAAATGAAGAGATATTAGGAGGCAGGATCGTACCAGCCAGATACCAACCTAGGAAATGAACTCTCAAGGACTATCCAAAACCAAAAGAATTACAACAGGGAACCAGAGAGGTTAATCTGTATATGACAACAGCATAAGAACAATAAAAGAGGGAATAGATGGTGTAGGTATAGAACCTTCTAATGGAGAAGAAGGCAAGGCGATACCAAGTAATAGCAGACTGGTTCAAACCTAGGAAGATAAGTGTCAATTTCAAGGTAACCACAAAGAAAGTTAACAAACTTACTCATCAAAATAAAGAAGAAAAACATAATGTTTCAAAATTTCCAGCTCAAATATAACTTTCTCCATTCTATTAAACAGAGTGCTTAGTTACAGTAATAGCAAACCAGCTCAAACTAGCTTTTAATAGACAGGAATTTGTTAGCGCATGTAACTATGATGTCTAAGCAGACAGGCAAAGCCGGCAACAATGTGTTAAATACTAACATTTTTCCTTCTCTCTCTCCCTTTCGCTCTCACTCTTGCTCCCTTGTGCTCTCTTTCTCCACCCACCTTGTCATGAGCCTTCTTCTAAATCAATCATTAAATCAATCTTCTAAATCAATCACTATGGCCATGATCCTCTTATTAGCTGAGCCTGAGTTACGGTGTTCCTCCCTGGAGTTAATGCGTAGAGGCAGCCTTCTTCAAAACACAGGGATCTGGAATCAGATCCTTTGTCAAGAAAGTGGCTTGGCAGGTAAAAACCACTGACGCCACTGCATTCATTTAACCTCCAAAGTTGTCTGTATACCCAATTCTTTTCTTGTACAGGTTGTATAATTTTTTTTCTTGCACAGGTAAATTTATTATTATTATTTTGTTGTTGTTTCCTGAAGTGTAGTCTCTAAATCATTCCTGTTTTTGTCCTCAGTACATAAAATAGTGACTAGCACTTAACAAGAGTTCTATTAATGTCTACCAAGTTTAAATACATTTTTATAATAGTTCATAATTTTTCATATTAGAACAAATCAAGAAGAAAAATGGCATTGTTATGCTCATTTTGCAGACTTAGGGACAGAAGTGTCTTTCTCACATATCAGATACGTTGCATAGCTAATTCTAGAACTCAGGATTTCTAAGTGCTCTGAATATTTTAAATCTCAAACTGCATGATGCCACTATATGATTAGTCAGAATGACTGATAGTTTGCCTTAAAAATAGCGTTGAGTTTTGGGATGAGATGCAATTGAGTTTGAATCCTAGCTCCGAAATTTTCTAATTCTGTGACTTTAACAGAGTTACTTAACTCTTCTTAGTCCAGTATCCTCATCTGTAAAGTGGGAGTAACATTGGAATCTACCATAAGATTTGTTTGGAGAAATAAAAGAGATATGCAACCTCAGGACTTGGCACTGTTCCTGGCAACTACATGGTGTTCCTTGAAGGCGTTCTACTATTACTAAACTTACCACCACCGCCATAACCACCACAACCACTATTACTACTATTGCTACTACTTGTTTGTATTTACTGCTGGACGTGAGATAGGCACCAATAAATAAAATAGCATCATGAAATTTCCTGAAGCAAGATCAAAATGTTATGGCTTTGTTTCACTATAGCAAAACAACATATCTCAGCCCCCTTTAAATATCCTTTTCACTCCTTACACCCCTTGTCCATTATTAATAAGCAATGCCTCACAAGCTGCCTTGAATTTACCTTTAAATTTTACGTTGAAGAAAGAACAAAAAGAAAGCTATTCTAAAACAAATCAGTGTTTATACAATTTCAATAGGTAGCAGCCTTTGCAATCATAAATCTATCAGTCACTACTTCACACTAATTGTTGAGCATTGCCTTTGCGTTTGCTGTTGTTTCTTTCCAGAATAGTGTTCCCCCGACTCTTCACCCAGTCCCCTCTCTACTTTCGTCTAGGTCTTTGTTGGAATAATTTCTTGACTACCATATCCGATATAGTTTTCTCTTGCCCCTTCCCGTTACCTTTCTTAATTATTTAACAGAGCACTAATATTACTTGATTGTATTTTGTTAGGTTTGTTTACATTCTATCTTCCCTTCCTTCCACTAGACACCAACTTCAAGAGTACAGTGACACCATCTGCTTTGTTCACTTCTGTGTCCCTAGAGGATAGAACAGTGTTTGGCATGTGGCAGGCTCTCAATACATTTCATTAGTTTAGGTAAATTGGTTCTCAGGTGATTAACCCTTCATTCCATATTATATTTCTCATAAATTAACAATTACATCTGTCGTTACTAATGTATGGAATAACTTATTTGGTCTAAGAAACTAGGTTTTACCCAGTATGGGAAAGAATGCTCCTTAGTACTGACCATTGTACTGGGATTAGTATTCAGAACTTACTTTTTTTAAAAATAAATCTTCTTGAACCCATTACCAGCTGTCTGTCAGTTTATTGTACTGTAGTGGCTTATGTGTTGCTGAAAGCTATGCCACCAGTATTTCAAATACTAGCAGGATCCCCCAGGGTGGACAGGTTTCAACAGAGCTTCTAGACTAAAGACAGATAAGGAAGAAAGGCCTGCAGATCTACTTCCAAAAATTAACCAGTGAAAACCCTATGAATAATATCAGAATATTCTCTGATATAGTGCTGGAAGAGGAGCTTCCTAAGTTGGAAGGCACTCAAAATACACAGTAACTACAACAATAGACTCTTTCATACCAAAAATTGTGAAGATGGGGCAGGACAGGGCAATGGTTCATTCTGCTGTACATGAAGTAGCCATGAGTCAGAGCCAACTTGATGTCAATTAAAAACAACAAGCCCATTATAAATAAGCAAAATTGTTAAATTAAAATCATTGGTAATCTTCACAGGAAAACTTAAAGTATTGAAGTAAAAAAATTGTTATAGAAATTGATTTTGACCATTGGTGCTTCTGTGTTTTCCACTGCTTTTGATCTGATCAGATGATCAATATCATTATTTGTATTATTGGCAATTAATTTATTTTATTGGAATTTATATTATTAGCAATTAATAACTTCAGAAAGTATGTTGGAGGGCTCACGGAAGAATTAGCTTCAGATTAGAGTGTTCTAAGGAAGGCAACTTGAAATAAAAACAGGACAAATGGATATTTTCCCTATAAAAATATGATAACATTCAAATGAATGTAAAACTTCTTCCTAATATTATTTTTATAAGCCTTTGAAACTATTTTAATAAGACTATACCTAAGATGATCAACTGGGCAAAAATATTCCCGATATTTCATTTATCTCAAATGATTTAACAATAACATAATTCAATGTTGTCCTAATTCTTGTCACAGTACATTGTAACATTCATTCATTTTGGGAGCAAATATTTTTATACACCAGAATCTGCTTTGTGCTCTGGCAAACCAATACTTACTACTCAGAAGAATTTTAAACCAAAACTTGAAGTCTTTACTCATCTCAATCTACAAAACCAATCCCAAGAAAAGAACCATAAAGATTAAGAATCTTATTTTTTACTATATTAAGAATTACTTCAACTAACAATAGAAGTAGGATTACAGTTTAATAGTTACATCCCAGCCATACTTCTAACTTCTCTATTTACATAGAGAATAATATATGAAAACAAATTCAGTATTGCGTATCACTGATTTATAGTTGTAAGATAGCCTGGTTATGAGACCAAAAAAAAAACAGTGAAAAGGTATAAGTGGTATTGGGAAGGAAATATTTTCTCCATGTCATAGATTCCCATTCTTTCTTCAGTCCAGCACAGGGAAGTAAACAACCAGAGAAACTTCAACTCAGGCCCATATAAAGCAGTCAGTGTTAGGACAAGCTGCTTTAAATCCTATTTGAAGCTATATAGGGTATAAATAAGTATGTACGGAAGATCTATATCAAATCCCCTTAAAATCCTGTGGCTTAACATTGTGGCATTTTTACTCTGTGGCAGTAAAGATTATTTATTTTCACAAATATGTTTTATATTTGGCTTATTTTATTCCCCTTATAAAATTAAGCTTTGCGCCTTAATTTTTTCTTATGTTCTCTATTAAAGAAAAAAATTTGGTCCCTTTGAAATCAATCATCATAACACCATTACTAATGTAGCCTATTGTGTTCCTAATACCATAAAATAGTCAATACTTTTAAGTCTTGAATTTACAAGGCAATTTATACTTCTACATTTATTAATACTGTTAATATTTTGTAGTTACCCTATATCTCAGGTTGATGATCCTTAAGTATTTGTCACTACAGTTATACTAGAGTGAAGAGCAAAACTTAGTTTGAAAATTTTAAACAATTATAATTTCCAGTGGAAATATAATGACTACCGGGGTTATGTGTATATCATTCATACACATTTTTAAACTATAAAATGTTCAAATTGACAAGTAGCAAATGTGAAAATAAATTACGCAGAAAAACATAACAGTTTAAAAGTCTGATATCTTCCACTACAAGAAAAATATCCATGAGTATCATCTATAGGGAATTTTCCCCTAGTGGTAGTTGCTCCCTATCGTTTCCTATCAGTTAACATCCTTTCCTGTCTGTGCTGGAAAAGGCATACAAATGACAATAAAAGGAGGAACTCAAATATCCTAGGTTTACAATGCTTTTAAAAATTTGTAAAAATAACAACAATGAAATCTACGTAAGCTTTAATCTTGCAAGTAAAAGAGCTTTCAAAATTCTAATAACCAACTTCTAAGTGTGTCATAAAGAGCCCTGGCGGGGCAGTGGTTAAACGGCTCGACTACTGACCAAAATGTTGGCGGTTTGAACCCACCAGCCACCTGGCGAGAGAAAGATTTACAGCTTTGGAAACCTCGTGGGGCAGTTCTATTCTGTCCTATAGGATCGCTATGACTTGGAATTGACTTGATGGCGGTTTGATTTGGGTTTGAAGTATGTCATATGTGTAACTTTTCATTAAATTTTTAGTGTAGTGGGAAAATAGCTGAACATTTCAGACAAAATGCAAACTGGTAGATTCAGATGTAAATTTATTTTCCCAGTTTATTTTAATACAGAAATGTTTGTATTTTAATACAATTTTTAATGGCAAAATAAAAGTTCACTTGGGAAGAGAAACACTGTACATTTATATTTTAGAAGTCCAAGTCATTACACTAGTCGTTCTATCATGATCAGGGATTATTCACTGAAGATTGTTTGTACTTTAAGGTAATCATATTGCCAATAAAACCAAAAACCAAACCTGTTGCCTTCGAGTAGATTCCGAGTCATAGCAACCCTAATAACAGCCCTTGTAAACTCACTTTTTTAAAGGTAAAATATCTTGTGTCACGTGAAAATAACAGTTAATTCATTGACACGGGAAAAGAGATACTAGAACAAGGTAATAAGAAAAAAAGTATAATTAAAAACAAATTCAACAAGTCAAGGAAATAATCAGGGAAGCAATAACTGATAGGAATCCAGTAACATGGCATTTAGAATGTTATAACCAGTTCAGTTTTACTTTTCCAATCTTCAGAAGGGCTATATTGTTAATTAATCTATTCTGTTTAAGTTGGCACATGCTTATTGCTCATAAACGTTTAACAATTCTAATTACATGTAAGATCTCCTTATTGAATGATAATCTCAAACATCTTATTTACCCTTACAATTCACTTACTTAAGCACACTGAATACATCCATTTCAATATTAATTTAGAAGCTTATAGATACCTGTTGCTGTTGTTGTTGTTAGATGCTGTCGAGTCAGTTCTGACTCATAGTGACCCTACATACAATAGAACCAAACACTGCCCGGTCCTGCACCATCCTCACAACTGTTGCTATGTTTAAGCCCATTGTTGTAGCCACTGAGTCAGTCCATCTCCTTGAGTCTTTCTTTTTTTTTTGCTGACCCACTACTTTACAGAGCATGATGTCCTTCTCCAGGGACTGGTCCTTCCGGATAACATGTCCAAAGTACTTGAGACAAAGTCTCGCCATCCTTGCTTCTAAGGAGCATTCTGACTGTATTTCTTCCGAGACAGATTTGTTTGTTCTTCTGGCAGTCCATAGTGCAGATATAGCTATAGATGCTACAGATAAGATAGAGATAGAGATATCTAGCCTTCCTCTACTATCTTCGTGACTGCATTTACTTTTAAAGTAGTTTTCCCCAGGTAGCAGTTTTACTGTCATTCAGGAGAATCTAATATCTCATTCACTAGCTCTTAAAATGGAAATCTCTTTTTCTTATCATCTTTTTTTCTTTATAGATTTTTAAATTTAAGGTAATTTTTTTAAATTAAAAAATAAAAAAACCTCTACAAGTACTTAAATATTATATTATTTTTCCAGAAGATGTTTTTTATATTCAATGTCATGGCAAGTCTTTCAAAATTCTAACCCACTTACACACTACGTCCTTTACCACATATGTACTGTTACATTACTGTTACTCCTCCTCAGTAATTGGAGGAAATCATTATTATGATGCTCTAGAATGTAGAGTGTGGATATTTGTATGCCATAATTTATTCTGCTCATTATTCTAATGATACATGGCAACGTTTGCCAAATGGCAGTCTTTTACATATCACCTTCATTCAAATGCCATTTCATTGCACTATTATTTACTTTTGTATTTATTTAAATAAACTCATATTTTTAACTTCTATGGATTTGAAGTGGGAAGTTCATTTCACTACCATAAATGGGAAACTTTTTAAGTATTGCTTGCCATAATAGACTATAATCCTAAAAAATGAAGACCATGAAAACAAAGAAATATTATTAAATTTTAGATAGAGCCTATTGCCTAGCAAAGGTCTTACGCTAGTGCCTCATCTCTCCTTGTTAAAATAAGAAGTTGAAAGTGTTAAGGTGTTAAAGACCAATCGGTTCCGAACTGAGATTTTTTCCTTAATAAAAATCAGAGTAAATGATAGATACTGTTAAAGGAAACAACATTCTCCCTCTTTAAATCATTGTGACTTAAGTCCAGCGCACTTATAATGTGCTAAAACCTGAATAACTGATTCCACACGTGGGCCGTAATGACAGAGATTAGTAAAAGAAAGACATATTTTACCTCTGGAAAATATGTTTTATAATGTGGTAAATCACTGACTACTTGGTTCATTTTTGTTGTTGTTGTTCAAAGGGTTTTCCAACACAAGAATCAATTTTTATTCTTTGAGATAAAAGGAAGAAATTTGGCAAAAGCTGCCAGCAGATTTCTATAAAATTTTATTTCATATTAATGAATAAAGTTTTTTTTATGTCATTCAATTAAATGCATTTTAAGTTTTTAAATGTGCATTCAGCACATACTATGTTCCAAGTGTGGTTCCAGGTGCTGAAATGAAGTATAAGGAAATTTTCAAAAGAAATCAGGCAAGGGAGATGGAAGGATTAATCGTATTATTTGATGGCAAAATAGTAGAACCGGATCATCAACACAAAGGGAGACGCTGACTACTCTATTTTTGCTGAAGTTGGTCTTGTTTGGTTGTTTTATTTTGTTTTGGGAGGAAAAAACGATGTGACCATAAAACACTAGAAACAAAAGAAACAAAAATTAGCAACCAACTTACTATACACATAGAACGATCTGAGAAACTTCATGTTTAATACATTGGTTAAAATAATCCTTCTGTCCTTATTTTGGTGATTTTTTAAGGTATTAACAATTACTCTTTAGATCCAGTGGCATGAGATAATGGTTAATAAATCTGGCTGTAAGCCAGGCTACCTGGGTTTAAATTCTAGTTCTGCCACTCACTTAGCTGTGGGACCTGGTTGACTTAGTAAACCCCTCTCAGTTTCTTCATTTAGAAATTGGTATAATGGTCGTAACTATTGTATAGTGTTGCTGTGAATATTTAAAATGTCAATTCATGTAAAATTCTTTTATTATAGTTTTCTTTGTATTGCTATTTTTCCCTCACTGTAGCAATAATAAAATTTTAAATATTTAAAAATAAAAACTATTTTGATATGTAATAGATATTTTGCACTGAATTTATCAGAGCAGTTGTAGCTTTATATCACATTTTTAAATATTAGAATATTATTTGTCTAGTATTTTTCCTCTTTTAAGGCTTAAGGTTTTTTTGTTAGCCTTTTTTCCCTCTAATAGTAGGTTTATGTTCAAAATCATTCATTTTCAATCATAATATTTCTCCTTACAAATGTCTAAAATACATAAAGATATTAGTCTACATGTTTTACTTAATATTTCCATTGCACAAGGAAAGTACATAGGGGTTTCAATTTTGGAGATGGATAATATCGATCAATATAGACTTAAAAGCAGAAACATAATACTGCATTCTGATTCAAATTCATTTACAATTGTACAACTGCTTACTATCAGATTTAATTCCTCATCTGTAAAATGAGACACTATTATCAACCATGCAAGGAATATTGTGATTGCTAGATAAGCATTAGGCAGAGGGCACTTGGGATGGTGCCTGCATTTACTCATTAATGAATAAAACAAAAGTGAATATATTAATGATTGATAACAATTTTTATGACATTTTCTTTCTCCAGAAATCAATCTGTATATCTTTAAATCAGTTCTCTTCGTGAAGTTTCTTAGTCATTGGATTTCAAACCTGTTCACTTTTACACAGTACACTTTAATGTTGATCTGAAAATGCATAATTAAAACTTTCACTCTCTGAGTAGATTAAATTGTATCCTTGACTCTTATTCTGTGGCCTTTCCTATTTTTATATATGATGGTGATTAAAGTAGAGCATGTAAAAAATATTTAAAATGTTTTGATAAAGACATACAATGTCAAAAGCCCTAGTAAAAAGCTTTATAATTTCAAGTAAAATAAATGTATTCGGTAACTTATTTTATTCTAAATGCACATCCTAAATAGTAATGCATATTTTCAATTGAATTTAATTTTTTTCTCAACTAGTAAATCATTAAAAATGCTTCAAAATTAATTGGAGTTAGTTATATTGTGAAACTAATAATTATAACTTTTTTTTTCACCAAAGCATTTTGTAGTTCCAAGCATATAACCCTATGTTGCTTTATTTAAACTGTAGTCCAGAAAAGCAAAACCACAGAATTAATCAGTGCACTTTTGTTTTCCATTCTCTATAGTGCCCTTTTGTGGTTTTCAATTATAAAGAGAAAATTATGAAAATAAAATAAAAACCAAAGTCACCCCAGAAAACAATGATCTGAAAACAGAGTCAAAGTACTGAAATCATTTTAATACACTTTTATAGATTTGAGACAAAATAGTAGAAGACAGCAGAATGAAATCATGGCCTAGCCCTCTGAGATCTGGGTAGCAAATTTACCATGCTTCTCCGCAAGTCATTTAATATTTTCATTAAAATTGAAAAACTTAACAGGAGTTTCAATTATGTCCATTATACTCAGGAGACTAACTTTTGAAACTAGGCCAACAGATCCTGACTAACTGATAAAAGCTAAATGGTTCTTTATATTAATTGCACATTATTCAACTCAGGCAGAAATACTCAAAGAACTTTAAAAACTGATCAGATTCTATTTCACTCAATTCCCACAATTTCATATTCTGGTACACACTGTGAATAGATATGGGAATTATTGTGTAGCGAATGGAAAGATAAGTTAAAAATCAAAACCACAAAAAGAAGTGCAGAACTAACAATGAAACAGATACCTACACAGCACACTCTTCATTAAATTAGGATACCACAATGAGCTCTAAAAATTCTTTGTGATACAGTATGAAAATATGGTGGAGGATAGCATGCATATATTGCCAATTTACCAAATCAATGAAATGTTAAGGATGGATTTTTTTTCTCTTTCATAATTTCCTGACACTAATAACAATTAGGCATTTAGAATATATAATGTCCAAAGTAATATAGTCATATATATTCTTCTTGAAGGCTACACAGATGAATATTCTAGACAATTAGCATCTAGTTATCCTTCATGAAACCATGTCCCAGTGTCCCTTCTGGAGAAAACATTCTACCTCGCACTCAGTTCAATATGTTTAGAAGAATTCACGTATACTTAATTCAGGACTATCATTTTCTTGGCCACAGTGATTCGTTTATTTGTATATATTTGCCCTACCAGAACCAAAAGTGCACCAGAAGTCTTCTCCTGAAGCTTCTGTTATTTGCCTGTTATTTGCCTTTGGATTGAATTCTGAGAGGATGTGAAGTCACACAGCAGAAAAGAGAACAAAGACATGAGCGGAAGTCAAAAATTGAAAGCCCTGTTTTTTTCTAAATTTTGCTAACTGAAGTCATGTCAGTCCTCCCCTCAAAATTCACTCTAATAAACCACGATGAGCTAGCTTTCTCCCCTTACAAAACAAAGATTCATAAATGAACCAAAATGAAGAAAGAGGATTATATAGGAAATTTATAATTAATTAATTAATGCATTGATAAATGTCATGCATAGTTATTACACATCATTATGTTTCAGGCATATGGGAGGTGCTAAATATTGATTTAAAATGCATTCTTAAAGATTTTTTTATTTTTCATTTATTATTTTTTTCTTCCTAGAATATGAAGCTTTCTTAAAGTAAAGACATTGCATGCCTGATGTAATTTGAAGTCTCTTGTACAAAAATAATTTGAGCATTAAGACATAATTCTATAGCTTAGGAATATGTATAGGACACACGTAGATAAGTGTTGTTGGATACAGTCCTCCTCAATAGCTATCAAATGAAATGTCACCAATCTAAAATGTCTCACCAAACAAAAACTATTGAAAAAATATTGTGTCTTAATCTTAATAACGCACTAATACAGTCCCTTTAGAAATGACTGATCACTTGGGAGGATTCCTTGAAAAACAGAAAAAAACCTTTAAAATAGTATCTTACGGTGCAAGAAAAAAAATGTTTGTAAGTAATGGACTCTGAGATAGTAGCTGCTTTAATTTCTAGTTCTGATACTTAGAAGCTGTATGACTTTGCCAAGTTTCTTAGCCACTTATCAATTTAGTTCCCTTATTTGTAAAGTGAACAAAATAATAGAAACTTCTTTTGTTTCTATTTTTGGAAGTATGGAAATTATAAGTAATATAAAGCATGAGGTACATGGTCTGACACACAATAATCATTCAATAAGTACTGGTTTTAAAATGAATAAACTAAGGTAATACAAGAAAAAAGAAACTTACTTTGGAATCTTTGAGAGGAAAAAAACAAATATTCAGATGAAAAATAGTAAAGTTTAACTTTTCTCATGATTTAGGTCATTTTTTATTGATTTTGTACATTGGTACTTTATTCTTCTTTAAGGATTTAGAGAGTTAACAATTTAGCACTATTCACAAAACAATAATTTAGAACTATTCATAAATTTGAGAAATGTAACTATACAGAAATCTACTTACAACAGATTGTTTTAGTTAATTTTGGCTTTTCGTGATATGATCTTGCTAAATGCAGCATATAAGAAGCTTATTATATTACCTGAGCTGTGAAGCACTGATAGAGTCCAAAAGCCAGAAAAATAAAAAAGATAGTTCTCAAACTCATTATGTGATATGATGGGGAAGGCAGAAGAAAAACTGAGTGGTAAAGGAATAGTAGTCTTCAAATAAACGTAGCATTTTTGGTTGAACTCTCTGTTTTTTAAAAGACTGCTGAATGGTAGTTAAAAAGTTTATGTTTTCTTTAGGACAGATAAAAATATGTGTTTAAAGAGGAACATACATCAACATGTGGGCATCAAAGGGAACTCTTATAGATTCCAGCTTTCTGGTCTTTACTTTTGGAAATCTGCTATTAACGTTTAACCAGACAGATACTAAAAAAAACATGTTAGTGGATTCCATTTCTATGTGAAGTCTTTTAAATTACTTAATGTGTAGAACTTTTTGTAATTCTTACAAGCAAACCAGCCACTTATGTAAACTTGTATTGTAAGTGTAATTTAGTTCATTTAACAGAGCCCTGCTGGTGCAGTGGTTAAGCCCTAGGCTGTTAACTGAAAGGTCAGAGACTCAAACCCACCAGCTGCTCCATGGGAGAAAGATGTGGCAGCCTGCTTGCCTAAAGACTTACAGCCTTGGAAGCCCTATGGGGCAGTTCTACTTTGTCCTATAGGGTTGCTATGGGTCAGAATCAAGTAGACGGCAACAGGTTTGGTTTGGTTAGTTCATTTGCTGTAATTATATTTTGATATATTATTTTAAGGCATTTTAAGAGATTTAAAAATCTATGCTTTTTAGTGGTACCTATGAATTATATTTTCAGGTTGGCTTTGTTTGTTAAACCATTTACCATGCTATTTTATTGCCTTAGCATAATTCCTTAAAAAAATCACACCGTACTACTTGGACTTCGAGTCTTCAAGAATTAGAGTTGTTTCCTTAATGCCCCAAATCACTTCCCAAGGGATAATACTGGACTTTTATGATATAGCTAAGAATCTGAAATTTCTGAATGCTTTTCCAATGCACATTGCTGTACCCTCTTCATGATGCTACTCTATGTCTCACACACAGAGGATTCACCCCATATTTTACAGAATTTTCATCAATACAAACTCTTAGACCTGCTCAACTCAGCTTTTGTAATAACTGTCATAATGTAATGACAGCTGGCATAGCCATGACGGCAAAGCTGTTTGTGAAATCTGGGCTGGAAAGAAAGAAAGTGCGGAAACAATCTGGGGAGAAAATTTAAAAAGCTCATCTGGATAATAAGATTATCCACCTAACTTCAGAGCATAAAAAAGGGTGGAATACTCCCAAATTCATTCTATGAAGCCAGCATAACCCTGATACAAAATCCAGGTAAAGATACCAGAAAAAAAGAATATTACAGACCGATATCCCTCATGAACATTGATGTAAAAACCCTCAACAAAATTCTAGTCAAAAGATATCAGCAACATATCAAAAAAATAATTCACCATGATCCAGTGGGATTTATACCAGGTATGCAGGGATGGTTCAACATTAGAAAAAGAATCAATGTAATCCATCACATAAATAAAACAAAAGACAAGAACCCCACGATCTTATCAACTGATGCAGAAAAGGCATTTGACAAAGTCCAACACTCATTCATGACAAAAACTCTCAACAAAATAGGAATAGAAGGGAAATTCCTCAGTGTAATTAAGGGCATTTAAACAAAGCCAAAAGCCAACATCATTCTAAACGGAGAGACTTTGAAAGCATTCCCCTTGAGAACTGGAACCAGACAAGGATGCCCTTTATCATCACTCTTATTCAACCTTGTGCTGGAGGTCCTAGCCAGAGCAATTAGGCTAGAAAAAGAAATAAAGGGCATCCAAATTGGTAGGGAAGAAGTCAAAGTATCTCTATTTGCAGACGATATGATCTTATACACAGAAGACCCCAAAGAATCCACAAGAAAACTACTGGAACTAATAGAAGATTTCAGCAAAGTTTCAGGATACAAGATAAACACACAAAAATCAGTTGGATTCCTTTACATCAACAAAGAGAACCTCGAAGAGGAAATCACCAAATCAATACCATTTACAATAGCCCTCAAGAAAATAAAATACTCAGGAATAAACCTAACTAGAGACATAAAAGATCTATACAATGAAAACTACAAGACACTACTGCAAGAAACCAAAAGAGACCTGCATAATTGGAGAAACATACCTTGCTCAGGGATAGGTAGACTCAACACTGGAAAAAGGTCAATTCTACCCAAAGCAATCTACAGACACAATGCAATCCCAAACCAAATTCCACCGGCATTTTCTAATGAGACGGAGAAACAAATCACCAACTTTATATGAAAACAGAAGAGGCTCTGAATAAGTAAAGCACTACTCAAGAAGAACAAAGCGGGAGGCCTCACACTACCTGATTTTAAAACCTATATACCACCACAGTAGTCAGAACAGCCTGGTACTGGTACAACAACAGATACATAGACCAGTGGAACAGAATTGAGAATCCAGACATAAATTCATCCACCTATGAGGAGCTGATATTTGACAAAGGCCTAAAGTTCATTAATTGGGGAAAAGATAGTCTCTTTAACAAATGGTGCTGGCATAACTGGATATCCATCTGCAAAAAACTGAAACAAGACCCATAACTCACACCATGCACAAAAACTAACTCAAAATGGATCAAAGAGTTAAATATAAAATTGAAAACAAAAAAGATCATAGAATAAAAAATAGGGACAATGCTAGGAGCCCTAATACATGGCATAACCACAATATGAACCATAAGAAACAATGCACAAGCACCAGAAGAGAGACTAGATAAATGGGAGCTCCTAAAAATCAAACACTTATGCTCATCAAAAGATTTCACCAGAAGAGTAAAAAGACAACCTACAGACTGGGAAAAAATTTTTGGCTATGACAAATCCTATCAGCATTCAATTTCTAAAATCTGCAAGATACTGCAAAACCTCAGCAACAAAAAGACAAATAAGCCAATTAAAAAGTGAGCAAAGGATATGAACAAGCACTTTGCCAAAGAAGATATTCAGGCGGCTAACAGACACCTGAAGAAATGCTCATGATCATTAGCCATTAAAGAAATGCAGATCAAAACTACAATGAGATATCATTTCACCCCAACAAGGCTAGCATTAATTCAAAATACACAAAACAATAAATGCTGGAGAGGTTGTGGAGAGACTGGAAGACTTATACAGTGTTGGTGGGAATGTGAAATGGTACAACCACTTGGGAAATCGATTTGGCACTTCCTTAAAAAGCTAGAAATAGAAGTATCATATGATCCAGCTATCCCGCTCCTTGGAATATATTCTAGAGAAATAAGAGCCGCCACACAAATAGATATGTGCACACCCATATTCATTGCAGCACTGTTCACAATAGCAAAAAGATGGAAACAACCTAGGTGCCCACCAACGGACCAATGGATAAACAAACTATGGTATATCCACACAATGGAATACTACACAACAATAAAGAACAACGATGAAGCCGTGAAACATCTTACAACATGGAGGAATCTGGAGGTCATTATGCTGAGTGAATTTAGTCAGTCACAGAAGGACAAATATTGTATAAGACCACTATTATAAGAACTCAAGAAAAGGTTTAAACACCGAAGAAAATATTCTTTGATGGTTACGAGGGTGGGGAGGGAGGGTTAGTGTTATTTACCAACTAGATAGTAGGTAAGAATTATCTTAGGTGAAGGGAAGGACAGCACACACTACAGGGGAAGTCAGCACAACTGGACTAAACCAAAGCTAAGAAGTTTCCTGAATACAATCAAACACTTTGAGGGACAGAGTAGCAGGGGCAGGGATCTGGGGACCATGCTTTCAGAGGACATCTGGTTCAACTGGCATAACAAAGCTTATTAAGAAAATGTTCTGCATCCTACTTTGGTGAGTGGCGTCTGGGGTCTTAAAAGCTTGCAACTGGTCATCTAAGATGCATCAATTGGTCCCAACCACCTGGAGTAAAGGAGAATGAGGAACACCAAAACACATGGAAAGCATTAGCCCAAGAGACAGAAAGGGCCACATAAACCAGAGACTTCATCAGCCTGAGAGCAAACAACTAGATGGTGCCCGGCTACCACCAATGACCACCCTGACAAGGAACACAACGGAGAGTCCCTGATGGAGCAGGAGAAAGGTGGGGTGCAGAACTCAAATCTTACTTAGAAGACAAGACTTAATGGTCTGACTGAGCCTGGAGGAACCCCAGAAAGCATGGCCCCCGGATTCTCTATCAGCCCAGAACTAAAACAATTTCCAAGGCCAACTCTTCAGACAGGGATTGGACTTGACTGTGGGACATAAAGCGATATTCGTGAGGAGTGTGCCTCTTAGCTCAAGTAGATACAAGAGACTAAACGGGCAGCTTCTGTCCGGAGGTGAGATGGGAAGTCAGAGAGGATTAAGAGCTGGTTGAATGGACATGGGGAATCAGGGGTGGAAAGGAAGAGTGTGCTGTCACAGTATGGGGACAACAATTAGGGTCACATAACAATCTAATCTATGTATAAATTTTTGTATGGGAGACTAACGTGAAATGTAAACTTCATTTAAATTACAACAATAAAAAAATTCGAAAAAAGATTATCCACCTACCAGAAGGAGTTGGTTTTCAAGCTACCAAGTCCAAGAGGGCTAAATAATCTTTAATCTGATCTGGGCTATCCTCAAGGGTTTTATGGGAAGGGAAAGAGAAAGACATTAGGTTGGTTAGGTGCTTACATGACTGGATTTAAAATCTTCTGAGGGCAAAAACACTGAAAATATTTCTTTTCCCCACCTCCACTACCACACACATCTCCTCCCTATGCAATTCAAAATTTAAACACTTACATAATTTAAAATAAGCATAACAAAATCTGTAAAATGTTCTGATTCTCCCACTAGGACTAATTCAATTTTTTCTTTTAATATCAAAGCCCAGCATGTTGTTAACTTGACAAAAAGATCTAATCTGCTGCCAGAGAGTGTCTAGAAAGTATTTCTAGTTTTTGTGGGGATCTGTGTTACAGCTACCACAGTAGGGAGGGAAACGCCTCGTAAGAACCAGACAGGAGTGTATATATATCTTAGCTCACCTGGCTGGGACTTGGAGTTGAGATTTAAGCTCAGAAATAACCCTAGGTGGTGCAAAAGGTTAACACACCCGGCTGCTATCGGAAAGGTTGGCTGTTCAGTCCACTCGGAGGCACCCTGGAAGAAAGCCCTGGTGATTTACTTCTGAAAAATCAACCACTTAAAATCCTATGGAGCGCAGCTCTAATCTGACACCCATGGAGTCACCATGAGTCAGAGTTGACTCCATGGCAACTTGTTTTCTTCGAAACTGAAAATAGGATGAGTTCAAAAAACCTGTAAGGCCAACTGATCACAGTCACTAGGGATTAGATGAAGAAGCTGCAAGCCCAAAGTTCACATGATGCCAAAGACAAAACACCAACCTGAAAAAAGCCAGAGTCCTTTCACAGTCCATTTTTCAAAGGGCCCAGTTTTTTCATGTATTTCTAGTTTAAACTGAGGAACTAGTTAGGGCTGATTCCACCAGCTTCAACCTTTAGAATCAGAAGCTGCTAAAGCAAAACCTGACCACCGTGAAGAAAAACATACTTGTACATCATTTGGCTTAAATGTATGTGATGTCAATTAGGAAACTTTACAGTGGATATTCATACATTAAAAATAAGGATGGAAATTCAAACATCTACTAAGATGCAATCAGTTCATTAAAACCACTTAAGTCTAAATTTTTCAAGAAAGACTAATTTCCTCTTCTCAAATGGTTACAATAGCAAACTTGACTTTTTTCTAAAAATAGAGTTGACTTTAATTAGCAGCTGTTGGAAAATCTATATCTTTGAAGAACTGTATAATCATAGTCATCAATTCAATTGTGTAACAAATTCCATGAAAAAGTCACTAAAACTGACTTTTTCAAGTTGATTCTATATGCATATATATTTATTTACATTTTTAGCAAGGGAATGTATTCATATATTACTTAAGTACATATATTTTTTCATTAATTTAACACAAAGTATTGTATTACCTAATCATTAATAGTAGTTTTCTCTGAAGATAGAAGTGTAGAGGTCAATCATGTTTCTGTAATTTTTTGGGTAGATATTAATTTTAATCAAAATAACATATAAATATCTCAATTAAAAATAAGCTTAGAATTTTTGTCTTATCCTAAGTCAGTTAGAGAAATCTCTAATTGGGTAAATGTAAATAAATAGCTATTATTTGACTACTATGTAAAATCTATTTAAATATATAAGGCAATATGAATCATATTAGAAATAAAGCTTTTTAGTTTAATTTACTTTAAGTAATTTTTTTCTGAAAAGCTATCTTTTTTACTCATTTCCTACAGTGAAAATTCTGAATTTTTGCTGTATAGAAATGACATTTTGTCAAAGATATTTCTTGCATTTATTATGCTTCCTGTTACAGCAAAAGGAAAAGACATAGCATAGCAAATATTAGGCTTATAGTTTCTTGTGAATTAAAAACTAAGTATTGAAGACAAGTGACTTTACTGCCCATCTCTATAGGATTTATAAATTTATAGGATATTAAAATACTTACATCTCATTAAATTCTGTCAATAATTAATAGTGAATTCTAATTTTCAAGCATACTCTTAATCAAAGCAGTATAAATGATACTGTGTATGCAAAGCACATTGAAACAACATGCATACACTGGGCTGCCACATAATGAAATGTAGCATGATGAGATAGTCTTAACAACAGTTAATAAATGTGTATAGATATAAATATCATTACAATTTAATTGCATATCTGACTTCCTCTTACTGCTGTGTATATATACTCTTCTCATTTATTCTCCGCTTTCTTAGACAAACATACAGCTTTGCTGAATTTGCCCTTTTCAATTTGCAACCAAATCTATGAATAAGAGAAGTAGAAAAAAAAAGAAAGTACAAATGGTAAGTAAAATATGTCCAGACAATGATTTTGTGATTCTTTATTTATGGCATGATGTTAAAATGTAAATGTATACACAATTCAAATTACTCTTTATCATTGGCAATGATGGGCACACATAGGCAGTCTTTCTTGTTCCTTTTTAACTTTGATCCAACTCCTAGTTACATGATTCAAGCACATTTTTGTCCTAGTTCCCTCGTGATCCTGCTAAAGGAATTGCCACCATTGTCCACAATCATACTCAGCCTGAAGACCACAATGCTTTACCTTTTTCACCTGAAATCTTCACTTGACTGATTTTTCCTATCTAGGTATAAAGTCAGCTCACTGAAGGAAGTCCTTGTCTTTGCTATCTTCACTCATGTTATGGAATAATTAACACCCTTTCTATGTCCAGAGATGGAAAAGGCTTTCCACTCTACCCTCCATGAAAGAAAGGTCCCTACCTCCTACCCTGCTTGCTTCTCCCAATAGTTTAAGTGAGTAATCTGATTCATGTGATAGAGAAAATGCTCAGTAAGAATGCCCTGCTTGGTCTTTTTGGCCCTTTTTCCACTCTCTTTCTGAACCGCCTTCCTGATGTCTTCTCTCCCTTTAAAAATAAGCCCCAGTGGGATGGAGGGTGGGAGTGGGAATAGGGTAGGAGGCTTGCCATCCTCCAGCTGTTTACTCCCTGTGTCGGGATGGGGAAGCTCACTTTGGGGTGGGAGGGGTAAACAGAAAGCACATTTTGGCCTAAATTCCACATTGTGACTCCTTTTCACTTTTGCCCGATCTTTCTCTCCCTTACTCCAGGGACTAGCTCCTCACTGGATCCAAACGTTTATAGCTTATATAAAACTTGAAGGATTCAGCCTTCGGCCTGAAAATCCCAACTCAGAAATGCCTATTTCAGTTCTGGAACATTACAAAAAGCAAATATTAATTTTATTCAGAATAACGTAGATGTCTTTTAATTTAAAAAAAGTTAGAAGACTTACTTTATCACAATAAAAAAATCCTCAGGGCAAAATCCAAAACATACAAGCACCGAAGAGTCTACGATATTACACTCTTTCACATTCCAGCTCACAGCAGTTTTTGCCTGCCTAGGTAAACATGCATTCCCCACTAAGCGAACTTTAACATGAGTAGGCTGCACATACCAGAAATGGGCACAACACAGAAAGACCAACATATATAGGCACACAATGGGATACAGAAATTGTCCCATTCAACTAAATATTCACACACAAGAAAACACGCATACACATGGACATTTACCCAGTTAAAGGTAGAGACCAATGTAGAATACACAACATTGCAAAAATGCACATGTATATATCAACTAAGCAATTCATGCAGATTTAGGTTTCTCTGATCAGCAAAAAGTGTTCTGTACTTGCATGTTTTATAAGTTATTTTTGGTCTATGTGTGTGTGCTCTCCTTTTATCTGACTTTTTATACTGATTTTGGATGACAACAATTACCATCCTCAGGTCTCCCTACCCACTACTGCAAACTGAACAGTATATTGCATATTTTAAAAAACAAAAAAAACAACCCCCTTGCCATCGAGTCGATTCCAACTCATAACGACCCTATGGGACAGAGTAGAACTGCCCCATAGGGTTTCTAAGGAGTGCCTGGTGGATTCAAACTGCCGACCTTTGGGTTAGCAGACATAGCACTTAACCATTACTCCACCAGGGTTTCCACACTGCATATAATAGACCTTTACTGAATGTTTAAATGTACTTTTTAATGACTGAAGAAACAGATCTAGGCAAAATGTATGACACAGAGCAAAATCCAGACAAACATACCCTAATCTAGAAAAATACATGATGCTAAAGGAAAGACTAGATTTGACAAGGCATGAACAAGGGAGATTTTGTTAGAAAGGAAACAAATAGGGGGCTTAAACAGGCTGACTGGTTAACACAGTAAGCCCAGGATTTTTGCATTAATTATTGCAGGATTACTGTTCTCAATAATTTCATGGAATCATTAAACATCATTACCCAATGTATGTAAATGTTTGAATGTTTACAACTCACTCTGAAGTTTCCTTTAGTCTTTTTTAAGTTTCTAAGTTATTTGATTAAACTCTTTAGCTGTTTTTTAGTACACTGGTTAGGTTGTGCCCATTTTCCAAAGCATATTAATAATTTATTAGTAATTGGTTTATTTCTATTGTAAGAAAAATATTAAAAATAGAAATACTGTCATTTAATCAATCTGCTTTAAAAACAAATACTAAATCTGTTTAATGTAATTGCTCAAAACCTATGTCACTTGGATTAGTTAATTCGGCCTTGTTCTTTTGTTATTCATATGTCCTTCTTACTAGTAATATCAGATCTCAGCTTGTAACTAATAACTACTATGTTAAATCAGTTTTTTAAGACTCTAAACTTCTCTAAGAGGATTATACAAATATAGACAGTTTTATTTCTATTTTGAAAATGATTAGATTATGTATTGATTTACATAGTTTCAATATGATCAGTTTAATAGGGTATATGTGATTGTATATTTACAGAACAATCACTGTATTGAATTCTTATGATAGAACCACTCAAAAGAGATGTTCTACTTCATTCCACTTTCAGAACCGAAAGTCAAGATCCAAGGAAGCAGGAGGCACAATATAATGTGCAGATAAGTTTAAAAGTGAAAATCAGCCATTGTGTTTTAGCCATATATAATGGAAGGAAGGATAGGAAATAAACACGATGGGTAAAGTGATCCTTGCCTAAAGAATAGAAAGGAAAAGAGCATTTTATAGATAGCTGGAGTCCTTGCAGAGTTTATAATGCTTTTCTCAGTGAATAAGTTGATTGCAAATGAATAATTTTCAGGTGACGTAACATTTGCAACTCTAGAAGACAACTCACATTTCAATTTTGAAGAATTCTATGATAAACAAGCCATTTCATCTGATATACAGTGACAGATGATTAAGACAGTGCATTATACTGTATTCAGAATTCTTTCTTTCAAGACTATCAATGCAACCATAATGGTAGGTTATAAAAACATGCATACTTGGACAATTCCTCTCATAACAATAGCATTCCAAATGTTTCTGCAGATGTTTGGTGAAGATTGCCTTTGTGACAAGAATGGATGCTTTGAAGCTCATAAGCATAAAAATCTAACACAAGGACAAGAAGAAACATTCTCCTATGAGAATTAAGTTTGTTCTTCTCAAGCAGTTTGGAACTGAAGTTTTATGTGGGACATTGAATTTAATAAACTTTTATAGATAATACAGGATAATATTAATTATGTGGCATATTAATGGAGCAGAGGGCCTCCCCAGGATATAAAGCTTTATTAAAGCCTTTACAGGGAAAATATCAAGGTTTTATTATGTAAAAAAAGTAGCTTCAGATTACCTGGTTTTTAGCAGCAGGAGAAATAAACACAGTAGATGGTGTAGCTGTAAACTGAGTTAGCAGTATAAAGAGCTCCTGATGTTCCACAAACCTGTAGTTGGATTATTAGAGCTACCATTGTATCTCGATGGATGTTGCAATTGCTGATACTCTTCCCTCTTATTTCCTGTATCTTTCTGTAGCATTATAATACGTCTTCACAATTGACGTAAACTAAGTGTCCTTGTTATTTTGTTGTTTGTTTGTTCTTGAACTTATGTTTGAACTTATGGAATCTATTACATGTATCTACTGAATGATTTTTTACATAAAAAATAAAAAGAGCTAGAGACTCTGGCATGTAGAGAACTACAGAGCTGTTAGAAGAATTCCCAGTGGCAATTTTCTATTACTCCAGAATATTTATTCTTTACATCTGTGCTGGTCCCATCTGGCTTAATTTAATATTTACATCTAAAACTTTTCTACTTTGATATATTTCCTCTTTAGTTATATGCTTCTTGAAACCAGAGACAATCTTCCTTATACTAACTGAAAAGCTCTTACAATCCAATATTACTGTTAATAAATATAACACTGGGTTTGAAATACTCAGTAATGTTGATAATGAGGGTGATACTATTATCAATGTAAGCAATGATTTCCAGATTTTAAATATATGTATATATTTTGATTACCAAGGAAAACATTTTTTAAGAGTTTTTCAATTATGTTATAATTATATTATTTTAGTAATAACACAGAGTCAACTAATAAGATTAATTGTGAAGTGAAATTAGTTTTTAATGAGCACTCTAACTGGTTTCCAAACATATAAAACCATGTTAAATAAATCAATATAATGCATTTTTAGAAATTAGTAAGCCTTCAATAAGTTAATGAGAACTCTAATGTCTTATTCATTCTTATTGGCTTCAGTTTGTTGAAAATTCGTTACAGTATTTATATGCATGAGTCTAATTTTGATGGAGATGAAAACAATTTTACATCAGAAATATGTGTGCAAAGAGTTTCTATTGATGATACAGACCAAAACATTTGAAAGGCACAGGACTTGTAGTTGGCTTATTTGGTATTAAGTCTAGCCTTGGCAACACTTGTTAGTGAACAGATGCCCTGTCTCAAATGGTGTCTTAAGTGCATTGTGCTATGCTGATGACTAAAGATATGTGGTCTTTATGTGCTCATGGAGCTTATAGTCTAGTAGTTGGGGCATTCTATCAAATAATCATTTTTTTTAATGTAAAAATAAAGGACAATAAAAATAAAAATGTGGATATTCAGTATCCATGATTTTGTGAGAATTTATATAGGATAAGATGACAGAGTCAGGGAGGTGAGAAAGATTTGCTTAAGGAATTGCCAATGAACTGAGATCTGAAAAATAAGTAGGAATTAACTAGGCAGAAAAGGAGCCTGGGTGGCACTAGTGGTTTGAGATCAGCTGCTAACCCAAAAGTGGGTAGTTCTAACCCACTGTGGTGCAGTGAGTTTCTTTATAGGGCCTTTTTGGCACTGGGTTTTTAATTCTCCCATAATGATTGGTGCTCCTGACCCAAGACATGGTGTTTTCAATCGCCTCATATACATGCGAAAGCTGGACGATGAATAAGGAAGACTGAAGAAGAACTGATGTCTTTGAATTGTGGTGCTGGCAAAGAATACTGAATATACCATGGACTACCAGAAGAACGAAAAAGGCTCTCTTGGAAGAAATACAGCCAGAGTCCTCCTTGGAAGCAAGGATGGTGAGAATTTGTCTCAGGCACTTTGGACATGTTATCAGGAGGAATCAGTCCCTGGAGAAGGACATTATGCTTGGTAAAGTAGAGGGCCAGCAAAAAAGAGGAAGACCCTCAACAAGATGGATTGACACAGTGGCTGTAACAATGGGCTCAAGTATAACAACGATAGTGAAGATGGTGAAGGACCAGTCACTGTTTCAGTATGTTATACATAAGGCTGCTATGAGTCCGAGCCAACTGGAGGGGACCTAATAACAACAACAATAATAATGATTGGTCAGGCAATAATCTTGAAAGTGATGGGTCGATTTATTACCCACACTATAGTTGACCTTGATCAGGATTTTTTTTTTTTTAGGGGGTGGCTCACCCAGTCTGTCCTTTTCCTTGGTTAGGGAGCCAGCCTTGTAATTAACAAGGATTACATGGGCTAGCCTACAAAACACTAGAACACAGAGCCTCAGGTTGGGCTTCCTGATAGACAAGCGCCAGTAGAGGAGTGCATCCTTTAGACATGGGGCACTGTGCTAGACACTCCTAGATCAAGTGAACCTGTGATGGTGAAGGAGGCAGCAGCTGCAACTGTACCAGAAGAAGTGGAGACAGCAAGCCCATGCCGACAGTGACAGCAGAGTATACAGACCCAACCCTGGCCAAGAGCTGAGAGGAAGGATCAGTAGCTGAGCCCACTAAGTGACATCACTGAGTTTTCTGTTTGAAAGGTTCCTTATGGGTGAGAATGGACATTGGTTTTCAGGAAGTATAAGAGATCCCCTTTGAGACATAGTGGGTCCCTTTTTAGATTTTGAGGCCCTGTGCTGGAACACCTCCCAAAACTCAATCTTCCCATATCTTTATTTCTGTTTATATCCTTTGTGTATATTCTTCTCTGTTATTAAAGTTGTTATTGCATATACTGTTCCCATGAGTCCTCTGTGACCACTTCAATGAATTATGGGACCCAGTAGAGAAGAGTGCCATAGGATGAATACCTGGTATAAAAAATGGTACAGAAGTTGGAGAACAGGTATACATTTAACCTCTGCCTCATAGGAACCACTTGGTGCTGATTTTTACAATCAGAGTTAGTTACTCTTATAACTACACAGCAGCTCTGTGGAAGAAAGGCCTGGTGAACTGCTTCCATAAAGATTAAAACCAAACCCATTGCTTTGAGTCAATTCTCACTCATAGGGGCCCTATAGGATGGGTAGAACGTCCCCATAGGATTTCCAAGGCTGAAAATCTTTACCGAAGTGATTGTCACATTTTTCTCCCATGTCTATAAAGATTATAGCCATGAAAACCATATGTAGCAGTTCTACTCTGTAACACAACAGGTTTCCATGAGTTGGGGGCCAACTTGAAGGCAGCTAACAACAACAACTACAGCTAAGTAAGAAGGGGAAGCAAAGAAAGGACAAATGCAAATGTTCCATAGCAGGAAGAGTTAGGCGGTGTATCAGGAAGGAAGAGGTCATTGTGGCAGACAGTAGACCCAAGAGAAGTCTGAAACAAGATGAGGCTAGCAGGGCAGGAAGGGGTTAGATCTTGCAGGGCCTTGTAGGCCACATTAAACATTTTTCTTATGTTTGCAATAGTGGGTCTCAAATTACAATAGAATGATTGAGAAATGCATTTCAAAAACCAACCACCAAAACAATGCAAAAAAAACTGAAGTGTCCAGAATGAAATCTAATATTGGAGGAAAGTAGATCAGACTGGGGCTACTGAAGAAATAACAATAAAAGATTTAATTAAGTCACTCAACTGCTCGATACATGATTTTCCTCAATTATAAAATAAGGGAGATGGACTGCATGACTTCCAAGACCCCTCCACTTCTATTATTTTATGAATCATATAATTTAAAGTGATAGCTACACTTAATGGGCAAGATATTGGTAATAGTAAAGATGCTAAAAGCTGAGGCAGCCATCTCTCCAGGGCAAACAATACCCTTGATCTCATTGCAGCAGAGATATTTCAAATTATAAAACAAAACAAAACAAAAAGACAGTGAAGAATTATTATTTTCTTTTAATTTTAATTTCCAGATAACACTTAGCCTTTGCAGCAAAGTAACTTGGTGCTTCTCCAACCGAGGGGCAGACAAATAACCCCTCTCGAAGCTGAGCTAAGGGTCATTTTCAAGCTTTGTGAGAATAATGAGATAAATTTCTACAAATAGGAAGAAAAAAGAAACAGAACGTTCGTTTCCCAAGAGTCTTTACTCTCTTCTCACTCTAATTTGCCACAGTGATCCACCTCATACCTTTAAATATCAGCTCTATGAGAATTACACTCAAGTTTTTATCTCCAGTGATAATCTACCTCTGTAATTTTAATGCCATATTTTCTACTACCTCCTAATTATCAATAATAAAAAAAGACAAATAACAGGAAAAAATGAAATGAATTCAAAATAAATAATAATCCTGAAAATTATAAAATACTTGGTACTGGATGGTAGTGAAAATACTACTGAATAAAGCTGCGGGATGCAGTAAAAGCAGTACTTAGAAGTATGTAGCCTTAAAGGATTATATTAAAAAATAAATAAAGGCTGAAAACAAATCAGTTAAGACTCCAGTATAAGAAGTTAGGGGTAAAAACCCCAAAAAAACAAAACAGAAGAATTAACACAAAGAACACAGCAGAAAAAAAAATACTGTTATGAAGAGAAATTAATGAATGGAAAAACAAAGGTACAATAAAGCAAAATGATTAATAAATTGGCAAGCTTCTGCAAAGAAAAATTAAGAACAAAAGAGAGAAGACAAATCTAAACAACATTAGTAATGAAGAGGAGGACATGGCTATAAATATAGCAGAAAAGAAGAAAATAATATCATCGACAATTTCATGCCAAAAATATGGAGAGTTTAGGTGAAATGGAAAATTCCTAAATAAATATAAATCACTAAAACTGAATCAAGAAGAAAACAAAAATATGTTAATATGTTCTAACATAAGTTTTTTAAAAAGTATGTATCTTTTAAAGGGTATAAAACGCCCCCAAGAAAACACCAGGATCACACTTCTTGCCCCTCACTCCAATTCATCTAACCACCAGATAAGGACAAAAGAGGAAAATAAATTTACAGGTCAATCTCACTCATTAACATAGATATCAAAATCCTACAGAAAATTCAAATCCAATAATCTATTAAAAAACAACAACAACAATACATCACTTTGAGTTCATTCCAAGAATAATAAGTTGTTTCAAATTTAGAAAATTTATTAATATAATTTCACACACTAAAATATCAAAGGCAAAATAAAAACCTAATGTATTTATCTCAACAAAACAAAATAATATAGCAAACATCATATCCAATGGTGACATTTAAAAAGCATTTCCATTAAAATCAAGAACAATAAAAATATGTGAAAAAGCTAAAATTATATTTAGCTTTACACTCTGAGTTCTAGCTAGTGTAATTGGACAGGAAAAATTAATAAAAGGCATAAGAAAAGTAGAATCAAAATTGTCATTTGAGATAATATGATTTTCTTTTGAAAGTAATAAGATTACTAAGCAAAATTGCTGGATATAAAATCAATATATCTAAAATATTTTTTGTTTATTTTTTAGTTTACTGATGTTTATTGATATTTTAATTACCATTCTTTCCTAAGAAGATAAATTCGAGTTGTATGTGATGTGAAACCACAATTATATCTAGTAAATTAAAAAAAGAGGTAAGTTCACACTAAACTTTAAAAAATATTAAATATAATTAATCTGATGTATGCTTACATGTCCAGTGGTCAAAAATGATTTGTTTGATAAGTTTCCTCCATCACACTTATATTTAACTGAGCTTTCATTTTTAACTAAGTTGTGCAGATACATCTTTCAGATCAGTTTTTCTAAAAGTCAAAATCAGAGTGCTTCATAAAATATTTGTGTGATTATATTCACAGACTTAAGTTCATACTTATCTTTATAAATGCTAATATTAATTAGGTGTCCTGGTGGTGTAGTGGTTAAGATCTCAGTTGCTAACCATAAGGTCGGCAGTTCAAATCCAGTAGCCACTCCTTGGAAACCTTATAGGGCAGTTCTACTTTGTCCTATAGTCAGAATTGACTTGACGGCACCTAACAACAACAACATTAATTAAGCTAGATCTCCTTTACTAAGCAGGCCTACATAAAAATATTTTAATTGTACACGTTTATCACATATTTTAAGTCCAGAAATTCTATAATTTAAAACTCAGTGAAATCAAATTTAATAATGGTAAAATAAAACCAAAGCTAAACACTCAAAAAAAAATCCTGTAATTTCAAAAACGTTTATTTTAAAATTAATTAATAAATTTTTAATCAATGAATAAATATTTCCATTTTTTTAAAACTAAACTAATAAATTTTCTATCCTGACAACAGTATTGTCCAACAACCAACCAAACCTGTTGCCATCAAATCGATTCTGACTCATAGCGACCCTATAGGCTATACATATGTAATTATATTTTTTTGCAATCTATTTTTCTTTGTCCATTGTAACAAATTGAGTAGACTTTTGCCATGTATTATTATTGAAACTTAAGTAGTAAAAAAGTGAAGATGAGTGAACTGGTTCACATATTAGTCGTATGGCAGGCAGCCAAGTCTGGGAAACTCTGTGCATTATCAGGAGTTGGAATGAATGAAACAAGAGACTTTTATTTCACCAGTCTTGCTGCTAAGATTTGATCTTACTGAAACTCTGTAGCACTATTAACCTTTGCCTAAGGCTCTTGTTTATTTGGTCTTTTTCTTTCTTCATCTAATTTTTCCCTGCCTGCGTTAGACTGGCTTCTATAGAGAAGCAAAACCAGTAAAGTGTATAAAATATATATAGAGAGATTTATATCAAGGAAATGGTTCACACATTTACAGAGGCTGGAAAGCCCCAAGTTCCCGGGTCAAACTGGATGCTTCTCTTCACTCACGTAAGCTGCAGGGGCTAGTGAACCCAAGATTTAGCAGGTCAGATTGAAGGTCTCTGGCTCACAGGCTGGGGAGACTAAAGAATCCCAAGATTGGCAGCAAGACAGCAGGTAAGCTGTTAGCTCAAGTCCCAAGAACAGGAGGTCAGAAGAACAGGAGACAGCCGCAGGATCCAGAGTGAGCAAAATCCACAAGCCTTGCCAGACAGTACACCTATCTTGGATCCAGGCCACAACCCCAAAGAAACTCCCTTACAACTGATTGGATACTCACAGCAGATCCAATCACAGAGGTGATCACATTATATTATATCACATCATTATACGACTGCCAAACTACATCATAACTGCCAAACCACTGAGAATCACGGCCCAGTCAAGTTGACACACAACCTTAATGATCACACTGCCTATCTGATATCCGTTCTCTCTTCCTGCTTACAGACTGAGTCTTGAGATATTTTTTTGAGGGCCACAATGTGCCAGCTAGAACTGCTTGCTCCCTGAACTTTCCCTTTTATCTGGCGATGGCATCTGATATACCTCTGGACTATTGGTATTACAAAAAATCTATTGCCCTTGAGTCAGTTCTGACTCATAGCAACCTTACAGGACACAGTAGAACTGCTCGTTAGTGTTTCCAAGGAGTGGCTGGTAGATTTGAAATGCTGACCTTTTGGTTAGCAGCCAAGAAAGCTTCTCTGATAGAAAATCTTGTAAACCCTTCTTTCTTCATGCTTAGATCCTAGATGCAATGCCCTGCAGGTGCAATAGCCATATCTTATGACCATGATGACAAAAATTACCTACAAGAAGATAGAAAGAAAGAACCATCGCTAACCCATCTGGCATCTTAGTAGGAAAAAGACGAAAAGTACTCCCTCTGGACAAAGGACAGTCCCAAGCCATTTAGCCCTCTTTCCCCACTGGTTAGGTGCCATTTTGCAAGACCCAAGTTGCTCAGTGGTACAGGGAATCCCTAAGGAAAGAGCCAGGACCTTGGTGATTTCCCTAAGACCCTGTATGAACCCTAGATTATTACTCACAGTCTCCCTCTGCTTGAAACAAATAAACTCTGCAGTCATTTAAGCCACTGCAGTTTTCTGTTTGTTCATTATTCAGAGAAAAATGCATCACTAACAGCTATCATTGTCCATGAGTTTTATAGTTTTTATTTATCTGTCAATGAACATATATTCAAAACATAAATTATTATATTCCTAAATAAAAGGATATTATTCCATGTAATATTTTTCTTAAAACTTTAACATTTTTAATTTGGTTAGAAATGTAATTTAAAAGATCACATTTATTTTCAAAACTTGTAAACAGCATTTTGCTCACATGAACAAGTACTTGCATGAAGACACCATTTGTGAATTCCCTACAAAACCCTTTGCTGAGCACAGTAAGCAATTAAGTCATTTTGACATTGTGACAAATAGCAAAATAGACCCTACATGCTGATGCTCTCCAAATTATGAAAAAGTAAAACTATTAAATAAACATAACAATAAAATAATAGAAGTGAAAGAACAGAAAAAATGCAAAATAAAAAGCATACGGACAAAGTCACAAGCTCTGATTTAGACATCTTAGGTGTGCCTCTCTTTCTCAGATGCTTCGATTATAAAATAAGGGGATTTGTTTCAACTAAGATTACCTCCAGCTTTAACAAAAAGTTTTTAAGAGGTTAAAATGGCAATGTGTAAAATTTTGATGTTGCTATATATAAAATTCCATTCATTTATTCTGCATATTTTTACTGAGTGCCTATTCTATAATAATGAGGGAATGTGTAAAACAAAAGTGCATTTAATCCAGGCTATCTGGTGGATAGCCACAACTCGACTGTCAGTTTGTCGTACCGGGGTGGCTTGCGTGTTGCTGTAATGCTGGAAGCTATGCCACCAGTATTTCAAATACCAGCAGGGTCACTTATGGTGGACAGGTTTCAGTGGAGCTTCCAGGCTAAGATAGACTAGGAAGAAGGACGTAGTAGTCTTCTTCTGAAAAAATTGGCCATTGAAAAACTTATGAATAGTAGTGGAACATTGTCTGATATAGTGCCCGAAAATGAGTCCCTCAGGTTGGAAAGCACTCAAAATATGACTGGGGTAGAGCTACCTCCTCAAAGTACAGTTGACCTTAAAGACCTTGATAGAGTCAAGCTTTTGAGATTTTCATTTGCTGAGGTGGCATGACTACAAAGGGGAAGAAACAGCTGCAAACACCCATTAACAATCAGAATGTGGAATGTACAGACTATGAATCTAGGAAAATTAGACATTGTCAAAAATGAAATGAATGCATAAAGATCTATATCCTTGGCATTAGTGAGCTGAAATAGACTGGTATTGGCCACTTTCAATCAGACAATCATATGGTCTACTATACCGGGAATAACAAATTGAAGAGGAATGGCATCGTGTTCATTGTCAAAAAGAACATATCAAGATCTATCCTGAAGTACAACACTGTAAGTGATAGGATAATATCCATATGCTTACAAGGAAGACATTTTAATACGACTGTTATTCAAATTTACACACCAAGCACTAAGGCCAAAGATGAAGGTATTGAAGACTTTGACCAACTTCTGCAGTCTGAAGTTGATGAAACATGCAATCAAGATGCATTGATAGTTACTGGTGAATGGAATGCAAAAGTTGGAAACAAAGAAGAAGGATCAGTAGTTGGAAAATATGGCCTTGGTGACAGAAATGATGCTGGAGATCACATGGTGAAATTTTGCAAGACCAATGACTTCTTCATGGCAAATACCTTTTTTCAACAACATACAGAGCAACTATACATGCGGACCTTGTCAGACGGAATACATAGGAATTAAATCAACCACATCTGTGGAAAGAGGGGATATCATCAGTCAGAAAAAGGCCAGAGGCTGACTGCAGGACAGACCATCAACTGCTCATGTGCAAATTCAAGCTGAAGCTGAAGAAAATTAGAACAAGTCCATGAGAGCCAAAGTACAACCTTGAGTATATCCTACCTGAATTTAGAGACTATCTCAAGAATAGATTTGACACATCAAGCACTAATGACCAAAGACCAGATGAGCTGTGGAATGACATCGAGGACATCATACATGAAGAAAGCAAGAGGTTTTTAAAAACATTAGAAAGAAAGAAAAGGCCAAAATGGATGTCAGAAGAGACTCTGCAACTTGCTCTTGAACGTAGAGTAGCTAAAGTGAATGGAAGAAATGATGAAGTAAAAGAGCTGAACAGAGATTGCAAAGGGCAGCTCGAGAAGACAAAGTAAAGTACTATAATAAAATGCAAATACCTGGAGGTAGAAGACCAAAAGGAAAGAACACACTCAGTATTTCTGAAGCTGAAAGAACTGAAGAGAAACTTGAAGCCTCGAGTTGCAATACTGAAGGATTCTATGGGCAAAATACTGAACGATGCAGAAAACATCAAAAGAAGATGGAAGGAATACACAGTCACAGTACCAAAAAGAATGAGTTGACATTAAACCATTTCAGGAGGTAGTATATGATCAAGAACTGATGGTACTGAAAGAAGTCCAAGTTGCACTGAAGATGCTGGCAAAAAACAAGGCTCCAAGAATTGACAGAATACCAACTGAGATGTTTCAACAAAAGGATGCAGCACTGGAGGTGCTCACTGACTTACGTCAAGAAATTTGGAGGAGAGCTGCCTGGCCAACTGACTGGAAGAGATACATATTTGTGTCCATTCCAAAGATCCAACAGAATGCAAAAATTATCGAATATCATGGATATCACATGCAAGTAAAATTTTGCTGAAATTCATTCAGTAGCAGTTTCACCTTTACATTGACAAGGAACTCCCAGAAATTCAAGATGGATTCAAAAGAGGATGTGGAACCAGGGATATCATTACTAGATGTCAGATGGATCCTGGCTCAAAGCAGAGAATACCAGAAAGATGTTTACCTATGTTTTATTGACTATGCAAAGGCATTCGATTATGTGGATCATAACAAATTACAGATAACATTATGAAGAATGGGAATTCCAGAACACTTAATTGTGCTCATGAGGAACCTGTACGTAGACCAAGGGTAAGTCGTTTGAACAGAACAAGAGGATACTGCGTGGTTTAATGTCAAGAAAGGTATGCATCAGGGTTGTATCCTTTCACCATACTGAATGCTGAGCAAATAATATGAGAAGCTGGACTTCATGAAGAAAAACTCAGCATCAGGATTGGAGGAAGACTCATTAACAGCCTACAATATGCAGAAGACACAATCTTGCTTGTCAAAAGTGGAGAGGACTTGAAGCAATTACAGATGAAGATCAAAGACGACAGCCTTCAGTATGGATTGCACCTCAACATAAAGAAAATAATTCCTCACAATTGGACCAATAAATAACATCATGATAAATGGAGAAAAGATGGAAGTTGTCAAGGATTTCATTTTAACTTGGATTGTAAAGATGGCACAGGACTGAGTAGTGTTTTGTTCTGTTCATAATTGCTATGAGTCAGAATCGACTCAATGGCACCTAACAACAACAACCTAGTGGAAGTCAGATCTCAGAGATCCAGAAACAGGAAGAAAGGTCCTCTGAGACAGGATCTTGGTTTATAGAGCTAGGAGTTACAGTCAAGAAAAATGAATTCCATGCAAGGAATTCCCATTGAGACTATACATCCATAGCACACCGCACCAGCACCAGCAAGTTCTTGCTTGATATGTGCAGCAGAAAATTTATGCCAAACTGACCAAAATGGGCTGATAAAGCTTCAAATTAGACTTTTCAGATTATTGGAAGTTTAAATGAAGACCAGTCTGTTTTTTACTTAAAGAAAAATTGTTCAAATTTTAAACTCAGCTAAATAACTTAAATATATGTTTTCTTATATTCTTAATTCAGATGAGTTCAATTTATATCATTAAGTATATAATGTATATTAGGTGTTCATCATTCATTAGTGTAAGCTCAATTTACTTGAAAAAGATGATTAATGTTTCTTAGATTTTTAGTGTTTTTGAAAAAGTGGTTGGGGCATCAGAATTTCCTTGGGTGCTAGATGCAAATAGAGTCCTGGGCATAACCTAGACCTATGAAATCAAAATCTCCAAGGATGAATCCTGTGAATCTGCATTTTAAATAAGCTTTCTGGGTGATGCACACGATAGCTTAAGAACCTCTGCTCTTCACCTATTGAAACCAAACACCATCTGCCTATCTGTACTGAAAAGGCAATCTGGCTTCTCACTATACACCTGTCCTCATGAATGCCACATATTTTGCCCTTCCAGCTTGGTTAAATTTCTTCCTGTTGGCTAAAACTAGGTCCAGCCCTCAAGTGCTTACTTAAGTCTAATGAGCAGTCCTCTTATAGCTATGACTATTATATGTTGGTACTTAAATCAAGTTCTCCAATTAAATTTTGATCTTTGATCTTTTTACCGATCTCTCTATATCTTAAAAGATAAAATCGAAACTTCTTTTGCTGCCATTTTTTTCCCTGATATTCTGCTGAAAGGCTGCACTTCAAATTGCAACCTCTTAACTACTCCTAGTACTGGGTGTATCATTATGGGTCTATCATTACAGTTCAGTTGATTAAAGAGCCCTTTTTCTTGTAAAATCCAGTGGCATTTGCAATCTGAGTATACTATCTGGTTTCCTTTAATTCATTTGGCTTATTTACTATGTCTTACATGTATTGAGAAGGAGCCCTGGTGGCACGGTGGTTAAGCACTCAGCTGCTAACCAAAAAATCAGCGGTTTGAACCCATCAGCAGCTCTCCAGGAAAAAGATATGGCAGTCTGCTTCCATAAAGATTATAGCCTTGGAAACCCTATGGGGCAGTTCTTCTCTGTCCCATAGGACAGCTGTGAGTTGGAATCAACTTGACGCTGACAGGTTTTGTTTGGTTTTGGTTTGTATCCATTGAAACAGTACTGGATAGTGCAAATGGTTAAGCATTTGACTGCTAATCAAAAGTTAGTGGTTTGAACCCAACCAGAGGTTCCTCAGAAGACAGGCCTGGTGGTCTGCTTCCAAAAGTTCACAACCTTGAAGTCCCTGTGGAGCAGTTTGACTCTGCACATATGAGGTCACCATGAGTTGGAATTGACACAGCAACAAGTAATAACAACTTATCTGTTGAACTCATCAGAAACTATGTAATAAATCAAAGCAGAGATGCCTCCTGAAAAGCTTTTGAATAACAGTTAAACTTAAATTCTGCAGAAACTTATATTTGCTTCCTTATCATTGGATTGATATAATTTGTCTTTGATTTATTCACTTATGAAATTTTTATTGCTAGCTACTGTGTTAGATCATAAGGAAACACAGTGAGCAAAAGAACGCATGCTCCCCTGCCCTTTAGTAGCTTAGAGTAAAATCCATCTAGAGTGTAATCCATCTGATTGTTGTTTTAGAAGTAGTCATCTTATTAATAAATTTTTCACAAAGTTTCATATATCCTTTTTAAAAATCATATTAACTTGTAACAGGCATTTGGACAACAACTTATGGAAAAGATGGAAACAGGCTAAAATTTATGATGAGACTAATATATCTAAAATTCATTAAATTGTTGAATTAGAATTATTTACTAGAAATAAATTAAACTGAGTCACATACCCAACCCAGCAGTAAATCAGAGAGATGAGATATTCCTGAGGAACATCAAGCTATTTATAAGAAATTTTTTTAAAGGTACATTTTTCTTCACTCATATCTAGGTAGTTTAGTAAATTTGTAACCCTGCTAAGGGCAAAACACTTTTGAGAAACCACTGTTTTCCTATTAAAGATACAGCGGCGTTCTGAATAATCCATTCATTCATCTAATGTTCATTCAATGCCTATTTTGAATCCTGCTTGATTTATCCCATAATGCTAAGGATAAAATTAAAAAAAAAAAAAAAACGAAAACCAAACTTGTTGCCGTCAAGTCAATTCCGACTCATAGCGACTCTATAGGACAGAGTAGAACTGTCCCATACAGTTTCCAAGTAGTGCCCTGTGGATTCAAACTGCCAAACTTCTGGTTAGCAGCCATAGCTCTTAACCACTGTGGCACCAGGGTAAAATAGGGAGTAAAAATTCATGTTTCCTGTCCTTAGGGAAATTCTATTTTAGAGGGAGAGCCTGACATTAATTAAATAATAACAAAAATATTGTAAATGTAAAATGAAAATTTCTACTATGGAAATACATGTTGTGATGGAGAGTAAAAATCAATATGACGGGTCAAGGAGATCTCGAAATGTTCCTCTCAGAAAGTGATTGACAGGTTGAGATCTGAGGACTGTGAAATGAGGGGCCCCAGAGGGGTCTGACATTGCTGCTCAAGGCTCTGTCTGCTCTGGGTGAAAATATGGCATGTTCAGGCAGTGAGCATAATTATATTTTTTTAAAAATACAAAAAGGTAAAAAACAAGCCACAGCTGAAAGGCTAAGTGGATCTATTTCACAATACAAATGGAGTTTTAAGAAGAAGAGTATATCAGGAACAATAAAGAAAGTTAGTTAAACTGGTTGACTTCAAATAATACAACTAAAATACATCATCTCCTCACTTATCAATGTGGTTAGGTTCCAAAGACCAGGTCATTATGTGAAATCTGTTGTTATGTGAAAATGGAGGATGACCACATCAGATAACAAAATGGTGGATGGCTACATTATTACATAACTGCCAAATTACATCATTACATAACTGCCAAATTACATCGTTAAATAACTGCCAAGTTACATCATCAAATAACTGTCAAATTACTTCGTTACATAACTGCCATATCACTGAGAATCATGGCCCAGCCAAGCTGACACATAACCTTAACCATCAAAGACAGCATTACTCTTGCCTTGCACCTCAGCGTTTGTTACTGCCGGCTATACGTCATTAATGTGCAAAATAGGTGGAGTGTAGATTTTTTACTACTGTTTTAAGTGTAAAACGTCAGATAACGAGACAGTCAATAAGTGAGGAGAAGGTGTAATAAGGTAAAACTGTTGCTATTGAACATACAGCAGTTACTGGGTTACAAACATCTGACTTATGGAGAACGCCACTTTGCCTTTTAATGGTATGTAAATTTGCCCTCACTTTTGAAACGACTGAACCAGCCCCTACTCACAACAAATTCTTCATCACAATCACCTTTACTTGCTGCACATGCAGCTTTTAAATCATTGCAAAGGCTCTGAGCCTTTTCTTGTACTAAAATAAGGCTAAATAAGAACCATATGCACCTCTCACTTACCTACAATTTTGTCTTAAAGGCAAACTCAGGAATGGATCTCCATCATAACCCAGAGACTTCCTGTACTTGCATTTAAAGGAATCCTTGATCGCACCGGTCAAGTTACAATTGGTACCTTTCTTATAATGTCTTCTTCTCAAATGATATGAGCCTTGAGCACCTAAAAGGAGTTTCTTCTATCAAATGCAAACTATGAGAATAAATGTCGGCAACTCAAGTGAAAAATTCTCAAATGATTTCAAAATTACAGATCCTCTTTCATTCATGATTAACATTAACAACGGCATAATTCACCAAAATAGAAATCAGAATAAGATTACTAAAACACAGTGTTAAGCTGGTATTATCACAGCCCTCTTCTTTGGACCTACTGAGAAAAGGACTGTTCAGAATAGAAACCTTTATGAACAACATTCAAGTGCAGTCTCTACCACTGACTAGGTGTCCCAGATCAAATTAATTAACCTCTCCGGAGCTGACCTATAAAATAACAAAGGAAGAGATTTTAACTGGAGCTCTAATTCTGAAATATAAGACAAGTAAAGAATCATAATTACAAAACTTGTTTTAAGTTTTCAGACTGAATTTACTTCTGTTTTGCTTTCAGTCTGTCAAGTTTCTAAAAACCATGACACCACAATAATTCAAATTTTCACTTTTCTGGTTATTAATAATGGGAAATTGGCCTTAACTTTAGTAGAGATTGAGCTTGACTATATTATCATTCAAGAAGGCAAATTCACTAAGCAATAGAAATCAATTACACTGAAAAGGGAGGCTAGAGCTAGAAATTAAATACTTTGCTTTGCTTGGTTTTATTAGAACAAGTGATTCAATAATGAATGAGAAAAATCCCTCAGTTTTACAAGTCATTGCCTGTCAGCTGGTGTACAAAAAGTGTTCATTTACAACGCTTTTAAACATTACTGCACTCTAGTGAGTCAGAGACAAAGAACAGGCTTCTTAGCAATTTGCTTGAAAGGAAAAGATGGTACTCAAGGAAACCGCTTCATCTCTTTGCCTCAGCAATAAAGCATTTCTTAGTTCCAGAAAATTTAAATAAGTCCAGAAGATCTACGATAATTGTGTGTAGAAATATTATTTTCCAGGAGGCTGAATCCATAACTCTAAAAAATATCAGGGGTGTTGCAACAGATTGCATTTTTAATTCAGAATGTGTGTGGTCAAAAGGAAACCCTGGCGGTGTAGTGGTTAAGACCTACGGCTGCTAACCAAAAGTTCGGCAGTTCGAATCTACCGCGCGCTCCTCGGAAACTCTATGGGGCAGTTCTACTCTGTCCTGTAGGGTCGCTGTGAGTCGGAATTGACTCGACTGCAATGGGTTTGGGTTTTTCTGGTTTCCTGGTGGTAGACAAGGGAACTACAAGGAAATTGTTGAATGACAAGGGATCATCTTGGGTCTAAACTTCAGGAAACTGGGGACAGGAAGGACTTGAATGAAGACACCTCAGGATCAGCATACCAGAGGATGTAGGTGGAATGATAAACATACAGAAGACCTCCTGAGAAGAATTTCAGTCCTAACACCTAAAGAGGTATCCTAAAGCCGGCTATTGTTGGAAACAACAACAATATTCTTCTAGGAGCTTCAGGATATAGCAGAGAACAAAACAGAAATCTCTGCACTGATGGAGATTACATTCTTCCAGAGGAAGAACAATCAGAGGGCAAGATAATAATTAAGATATATAGTGTATTACAGGAGCTCTGGTGGCACAGTGGTTAAGAGCTTGGCTGCTAACCAAAAGATCCACAGTTTGAATCCACCAGCCAGTGCTTGGAAACCTTATGGGACAGTTCTACTCTGTCCTATAGGATCACTGCGAGTTGGAATCGACTCGATAGCAACAGGTGGTGCATCAGTTAAGCGCTTGGCTGCTAACAGAAATGTGGGCAATTGGAACCCACCAGGGCTCTGCAGGAGGAGCATGTGGCAGTCTGCTTCTGTAAAGATATGCAGCCTCTGAAACTGTAAAGTAGATAGTGCAGTTTACTGTCCTATAGAGTTGCTATGAGTCAGAATCAATTGAATGGCAACAGATACAATGTTCCAGGCTCCACCCTAGATATAGAATTCATCCCTGCCTTCTTGACTTTCAGATTGTGCATATTGTCACTGAAGTATTTTATTTTTTTAATTTCACAGAGAGTTAAAGTTGAGGTGCTGTCATGCATGGTCTTGGCCAGAGGGAATATGCCACCCAGGTAGCAAATGCTTTCCAGAAACTTCATGACTATCAGTAAGACCACTTTGGGATTCCTCTGGTGTCACATTTTTAATCATCCCCTGAACTTGTTTTTGCTATAAAACATTAGAACAGAAGCTATCGGCTTCTGGATAAATTTTTCTAAAGTAGAATAATAAAATCAGGTGATGCATAAAGTTTACATGAAGAATACCACCGAGAGTAGAATACCACGTTGGAGGCAGAATAAGTTAAAAACAAAATGAAACCTGCTTTTATCATTGTTCTCAAATTTTGTTATTACTTTCAAATTACATACGATTTGACCATGTTCCCAAGAGAATGAAGTGCCTATTTTCTAGTAGCAAAATGCACTACTGCGTTCCAGGATTTGAAGACAAATTTGTGAAAGGAAATGTGTTCAGCAAGAATCTATTACTAATTCACATGTGCTATTGTTTCCGAACAAAAGACGACAAAGTTCATTATGTGTGAAGTCTAGCCAGCTCTAAAGAGTTAAGTGACTTTGACATATCCTTATGCAATATTTTTATGGAGAAGAAATTAGGTGAAAAACGTATCAGCCTTAATGTGAAAGGAAGTAAAGAAGAGATGAAACATCGGTATATAATCCCAATCCTTGGTTTTCCCTCCCACACGCAGTTCTCTGGTCTTCCTGTGTGTGCCTCGAGTTTCTCTAGCACTGGGTAGCAGAAGCACCACTTGTTTACTTACCTGTCAGCTACTTCCCTTATGTTCTAACTTCCTGCTAGGCACAGTAGGATTGGAACAGCAAAAGGATATGGCTTAGGGCCGCTACTTTAATTAAGCATGACTGTGTATAGTAAAGAAGAAAAAGATAATGCAGATAAAGTTCTTCTTCCTAATATGAAGAATGACGTTAGGTATGTAGGTGTTTATAGGAAAAACACAGTACCGTATTTTTACAAAAATAATGAGGAACTTCTACAATTTGTTTGCCAACTGCTCACTCCACCCTACCCCACTCCTTAAGTATTTTCGTAAGTGCGCCATGGTAATTCTTTTTTTTTTTTTTTTAAGAGCGACATAGAATGCTGTCATAGAAAGAATGCAGATCAAGAGAGAGAAGGGGCAAAAGGCTAACAGTGAAAAGACCCTCAAGAAGAAAACAGTGGTTAACAGCAACAAATATCTCAGACAGTAAGTAATATTAAGACCAAGAAATAAATAATTACATTTGGCAATTAGAAGGTCATTAATAATGTTTAACCAAAGCAATTTCAGTGATGCAGTGGTGGAGAGTGGCAGAAATCTGAGTGTGATAAAGAATAATTGGGTGCAAATATCTGTTTATTGTTTTAGCAAGTTGCCTTATAAAAGAAAGGCATATAAGGCAGTAAATGGGGTGTGCTGCAATAATGAACGATAGTGGATAGATGCGTAGAGCACTTACTGAGACTACTTAATTGACTGTAATCGTCATAACTCTCACACAAATGTAAAATGTCAAAGGCGTCAAAGATTTCATTCAACTCATTCATAAAGGAAGCAACTAGTGAGGTGTTGTTATGGATCGAATTGCGTCCCCCAAGAATATGTGTTATAATTCCTAACCCCCATACCTGTGGTAAGGAGCCCTGATGGCACAATGGTTAAGCGCTCGACTATTAGCCAAAAGGTCATCGGTTCTAACCCACCCAGCAGCTCTGTGGGAAAAAGACCTGGCGATCTGCTCCTATAAAGGTATGTGTCAGGGTTGTATTCTTTCACCATACTTATTCAATCTGTATGCTGAGGAAATAATCTTACAAACTGAACTATTTGAAGAACTCGGCATCAGGATTGGAGGAAGACTCATTAACAACCTGCATAGTGCAGATGACACAACCTTGCTTGCTGAAAGTAAAGAGGACTTGATGCACTTACTGAAGAATATCTAAGACTATAGCCTTCAGTATGGATTGCACCTTAACATAAAGAAAACAAAAATCCTCACAACTGGACCAATAAGCAACATCATGATAAATGGAGAAAAGATTGAAGTTGTCGAGAATTTCAGTTTACCTGGATTCACAATCAATGCCCATGTAAGCAACACTCAAGAAATCAGATGACATATTGCATTGGACAAATATGTTGCAAAAGACCTATTTAAAGTGTTAAAAAGCAAAGACGTCACTTTGAGGACTAAGGTGGCCCTGACTCAGGCCATGGTATTTTCAGTAACCTCATATGCATGCAAAAGCTGGACAATGAATAAGGAAGCCCAAAGAACAATTGATGCCTTTGAATTATGGTGTTGGCCAAGAATATTGAATATACCATGGACTGCCAAAAGAACAAACCAATCTGTCTTGGAGGAAGTACAACCAGAATGCTCCTTTGAAGTGAGGACAGTGAGACTTCCTCTCATGTACTTTGGACATGTTACCAGGAGGGACCAGTCCCTGGAGAAGGACATCATGCTTGGTAAAGGAGAGGGTCAGCATAAAAGAGGAAGACCCTCAAGGAGACAGACTGACACAGTGGGTGCAAGAATGGGCTCAAATGTAACAACGATTGCGAGCATGACACACTACCTGGAAGTGTTTCGTTCTATTGTAAACAGGGTCACATGAGTTGGAACCGACTGGACCGCACATAACAACAACAAAGATTTACAGCCTTGCTACCACCACTGACTGCTCTGACCAGGATCACAACAGAGGGTTCTGGATAGAGCTGGAGAAGGGTGTAGAACAAAATTCTAACACATAAAAAAAGACCAGATTTACTGGCCTGACAGAGACTGGAGAAACCGTGAGAGTATGACCTCCGGACAGCCTTTTAGCTCAGTGGTGAAGTCACTGCCAAGGTTCACCGTTCAGCCAGGGAGAAGGCAGCCCCATAAAACCAAATGCGACTTATGAGGCACAGCAGTCCAGGGACAAGGACTAGAAGCCAGGAGGGGACAGGAAAGCTGGTGATAGGGAACCCAAGGCTGAGTAAGGACAGTGTTGACATGTAGTGGGGTTCTCAACCATAGTCATAGGACAATATGTGTACTGTTTAATGAGAAACCATTTTATTCTGTAAACCTTCATCTAAAGTGAGACTAGCAGCACAATTGGAAGAACGTAATCAACGACATGGAATTGTACATGTAGAAATTTTTGAAATGGTGTATTTTTGGCTATGTATATTCTCACCAAAAAAAAAAAAAATGTTCTCCAAGACCGAGAAGGGAGCGTGTTGACATGTTGTGGGGTTGTTAACCAATGTCATAAAACAATATGTGTACTGACTGTTTAATGAGGAAATATTTGTTCTGTAAACCTTCACCTAAAGTACAATAAAAAAACAAAAATAGAAGAAAAAAAAAGATTTATAGCCTTGGAAATCCTATGGGGCAGTTCTCTGTCCGATAGAGTCCCTTTGAGTTGGAACTGACTGGATGGCACCCAACAACAATACCTGTAGTTATGATCCCTTTAGGAGTGGGTTTTCTTTGTCATGTTAATGAGGAAGTATTACTGTAGGATGTGTCTTAAATCGATATTTTTTGAGATATAAAAGCAGATTAAGCCAGCAGCAAAAAAGCAGAGCTGAGGGAAGTTATATGCCAAGCCATATGAAGATTGCAGAGGAACAAAAGCTGAAAAGAGCAGGGACCTTCCTCCAGAGCCAACAGAGAGGGAAAACCTTCCCCTAGAGTTGGCATCCTGAATTCAAATTTCTAGCTTCTTTACTGTGAGAAAGTAAATTTCTGTTTGTTAAAGCCACCCACTTGTGGTATTTCTGTTATAGCCGCACTAGATAACTAAGACAGATGTTAAGACCTGTTCAAAGAAGAATTTGTATATGTAGGCAATCAGGTATGTTGAAATGAACTTGCTAATTGGTTCAAATTATTTAGCATCCTGTATGGCAATAAAACATTATTTTGGGGGTGATCTTTTCTATAGGACAGAAATTAATGTTATCTCTCCATTGAAGAAAATTCATTTGCATTGCTGTGGGCAACAGTCATTTGCATTATTACCAATTCTCTACAACTTACCTTCTAAGCCTACAGAGTTGTAATAGCGTAGTCAATAGAAAGATAACCAGTGTTGCAGCCTGTTTTCCTCCCCTCCACCCCACCACAATATAATCACCAGAAAATCTTGTAGAAAATTCTGAGCACTCAAAAGAAATAGCATCTAGTAATCTATTTCTAAATCCTGGACAATTATTTTTGTGGCAGCCTTTCAGACACCATTATATTTAGTGATGTTTTATGGCAAAATTATAAGAATATCCCAAGTTTAATCTCTATTTTCTGAATGGTAAAGCTAGAATGGATTTTGTGTATCGGACAAGGGTGTAGAATTTCAAAGTCAAATGTCATAATCACATTTTGACTGATAAAATTACTTAACAATTAAACTGAAGCAATCACAGGACAATATCAGAAATTATATCAAGTCAGTCTGTTTGGATAACATGATAATATAGGAAAGACTACCAAATTGTTTTATTTTTGGACAATTGTTATACTCTTCTACAGATCTCAGATCCTGTGTCCCTTCTTGTTTAGGTCAAAAACCAAACCCATTGCTGCTGAGTCAATTTCAACGCATAGTGACCCTATAGGTCAGAGTGGAACCACCCCATAGGGTTTCCAAGGAGGGTCTGGTGAACTGACGACTTTTTCGTTAGCATCCAGGCTCTTAAACACTGTGCCACCAGGGCTTGGTAAGTGATCTTCCAATTGGAGTACTTTTCAGGATGTATATTTGAATGTGAGTAATTTTAAGGACCCAGGGCTCCAGTTTTAAGGACATCAGTTTGCAGATCCTCAAGTTCTTAAGTAAACTTTCTTAAGATAGCACTAAGAAAGCGCTTGAGTACCCAAATATATTCTGCCAACTTTCAAAATGTCACACCTCACATTTATCTCCAGTCTTGCTGTGGTGCACTCTCCTGGAGTGTAAAACTCCCTAAGCCCCAAACAAAGGAGAAGTTTTCTCTAATAGATAATCAAGGAAGCCATTGAACTTCCTGTACTTACTTGTCTTGTAAATATCTAAAGGGTAAAATCTAGCACTATGGTACTTTTGGACTGCTTTTAAGTTAGAAATTCTATGGAAGAGTGGGTGGTATGCACCACACAAATCACTTTTCTTTACCTACTTAACCTCTTCTATTCCCTCTCCCTACCCCACCCCCCACTGTCAAAGAATGCACTGTTTTTGAGAAATAATCCCAATAAAGAGTAAAGCCAAGGGAACCTAGGTAAGAGATGTTGAATGCTAAAAATGTGTATTTTTTTATGTAATAAAATTTAAAGAAAGTTTTGCAGCAATTCTCAATACACATCTCTAGGACTTGTCATTAGCTGGGAAAACAAAAAGCACCTTAGAAAAGGCTGAAGTGTAGGATAATGATGCTAATTATTCTAATGTAACTAGATGTTTTCCATAGAAAGTAAATTTATCAAGATTATCAAAGTGCACTAACAAAAACTTAAGTGATGTTTGTCCCTGATTTGATATCTTATGTAAGAAAGCATTTTTCAACGTTACTCAAACAAATTATATTATGAAATAGTTCAGTCTGAGTCAATATTTATATTATTTAGTCATAAACACATTTAGTGTATTCTTTGTTCATTTAACAATAATAATTTTCTAGCTACCTGATCGATTAGTTTTTAGCTTTACATAGCTTTCTTTTTCATTAAATGCATAGGGAAAGTATGTTTCTTTTTAATCTCATGAGATATATTTCAAATAAAATTTTGCTTTTTACATTTAAAAAATTATCAAAACTTACAATGTATTATGTTGTCATTAAATATTTAGTAATATTAGTTGAATTGAGAAGTCTACATACAAGAATATATTAAGCACTTAGCATCCTATGAACATGCAGAAACAAATTTAAAAAATTCATGCATATGTATTTGTACATAATCTAATAAGCATCAAAACGTGTTATATTTTGATACAAATCTTTGAATATGATTGAATGGAAGTATATCAGTTCAGAGAGTTAAAGAAAAGCTATACATTTTTCAAATTTTAAGAATTGGTTTGTATTTTTTAATACTGGAAAAGGGTATCAAGTAATTATAATTGTAGATTACATAAAATATATTTATAAGACTGATACAACATTTAATAATCAACATTTCCAATATGCTAGAAGCAGCAGCCTTTATACCTATGTACAATTTATAATGAAAAAATTTAGATGTCAAGTTAGATGTGTAAGGGGGCATATCTTTTCAAAATTATTTTAGGGATATGGAAAGAAAAAGTTTGGAGCCCACTGGTCTGTACTGTATGTTTTAAGCTCTTTTTTTTTTTTTTTCTTGGAGATTATTTATTTTAGCTTGTCCTTTAAGAGTTCTTTTTTTAAATTATTTGAAAACCATTAGCCTTCCCCTATAGTGTGCTTATTCCATAAAAGGAGGGACTGGGGTTGGTTTTGTTCACCAGTATATTTCCAGTGACTTGTACAGTGGCTAGACTATCACAGACATTTAATATATCTCTGCAGTTCAAATTATTCACCAGTGCTCCTTAACTAACGTTGAGGCACAATTAATTCATCTTTCATTACTATCAACACCACATTCAAATTTCTGTTTCTTTCTTTTCGATATCCTTTTATACCTGCAAGTCCTTCTGCATAAATCAGTGCTGCCTTTGGCAATTAGTATTATCTTACATTTTATGAATCTTATAATATAGTAATCTTTTTACTAACACTAAATGATTAACCTTTTATTATTATTACCATTTTTAGAGATGACTAATAGTGCACCTAGAAAATGCTCTGCAATATGAATGTGGAGATTAACTGCCTTGCACTACTTAAGCCAAAGTTTTTGAAGTTTCATACTTTTGATGTCTTTTAGTTTTTCTATGCTTTAAAAACCAAAATCATTTTTCCCTTAGAAATTTTTACTCCTAAAAATCCTCTTCAGCTTTTCCATGATTATTATTACCCTTACACAAGGGATACTTAAAAGAATTATGACAGTCAACAAGGAGAAGAGGAAGGAAGAATGCTCTGGGTGTCAACCTATGCTTTCATAAAATAAATGTATTCTCTTCACTGTTCATAGAAGATCAATTTATTGGAAGGGTCTACATCTGCATTTGTGCATTAATTTTAATTCAACTGTAACTTGTATTTCTCTTCATAAAGTGTCATTAATTCATACCCTAAATTCATCCCGTTTAACATGTGGCACTAGCTTTAAAACCCATAAAGCAGTCAATCTCACTGTTTAGATATGAGTGGATGGTTTTATACATTTAATTTTAGGAGTATTTAAAATTTTGGAATATTTAACAGGAATTTAAGCAGCTACTTTGGGTAAAAAAAGTTAACCCAAAATTAAGAACATCAAGATTACATTTACTTCCATGATGAACTCTGATAACAAATGTACACGTGTAATAAATATGTTTAATGAAAGACCCAGTAAAGTAAAATAAACCCTTTTGCTATTATTTTTGTTGTGTAAATTATTATCCTAACACTGTCCACTATTAAGAAAAATATCTTGTGTTAAAATATCTTCATTTAATAAAAAATAAAATACCTAGTACTTTCCTGGTGTGCTAAAACTGCTGTAGTTTGGATCAACTCAAAATCCTTTACTGTGGAGTCTGCCAGATCTTTTTTTCATGGTGAAACTGGGTAGGTTAAAACTGCCAACCTTTAGGTTAGTAGTCTAGCACAAACCACTCGTGCCACCCAGGGACCTCATAGTTTGGCTAGTCCTTGCCAAAACCAGTAGAACATAATTCTAGATAATTAAAATGTAATGCCTAAGCTTTCAGACCATTTTGCTGAATATAATAGGCATTATATAATTCTTTCTAGCAAGTACAGAAAGATCCTGAAAGCCAGAGACCTGAGGTTTTCTAACCAAAACTATATATGGGCAAATGATTAAGCTGAGATTTTAACACATGTCTGATTGAACACTATCTTCTGTTAATGCACTGTAGTTTTGAAAATATTAAAGTTACAGTTTGTGATAATCTATTACCAGATGATAATGGATTAACATTTAATTTCAAGGCAGTATTATCACTTGGTAGCAGATATCTGAGGAAAAGGAGTCTATAGGTCCATAGAGTCAACAGAAAATAGATACTTAATCAATTTAACCCCATTTTGGTAGGAAACAATAAAGCAATACTCTCTAGTCTTAATAGCAAACTATCTATTATTGGAAGTTGGGATGAGGTGCAATAGATCAGAGCTAGAAATGAGAGAACTTGAGATGGTAATGTCCATCAGGGAGAAGACCCTGCAGGGAATGATAAGAGAAATCATAGACGGACAGTTTAAGCACAATAGCTAAAAGAATGGAGACAAATGACAGGCAGCAGGCCAGGCCAATGACCCTCAGATCAGATTAGTGGGGTCTGGAACAGAGATGTAGGATTGTTGTTGTTAGTTGCCGTCAAGTTGGTTCCGACTCATAGCAACCCTATGTACAACAGAGCAAAACACTGCCCAGTCCTGCGCCATCTTCACAATCATTGTTATGTTTGAGCCCTTTGTTGTAGCCACTGTGCCAATCCATCTCATTGAGGGTCTTCCTCTTTTTCGATGACCCTATACCTTTACCAAGCATGATATCTTTCTCCAGGGGCTGTTCCCTCCTGACAACATGTCCAAAGTATGAGAGATGAAGTTTCGTCATCTTTGCTTCTAAGGAGCATTCTGGCTGTACTTCTTTCAAAACAGATTTCTTTGTTCTTTTGGAGGTCCATGGTGTATTCAATATTCTTCGCTAACACCATAATTCAAAGGCATCGTTTCTTCTTTGGTCTTCCTTATTCATTGTCCAGCTTTCACATGCATATGAGGTAACTGAAAACACCATGGCTTGGGTCAGGTGCACCTTAGAGATGTAGGGTAGGACTGGCTAAAAATAGATGAGCTTCAACTCACTGACTAGGATTCAAGGATGTGATGAAATTCCTGAAGAGAAGAGGGAAGAATGAAGTTTGCTACTGTTGTGAGCCATCAAGCTGATTCTGACTTACAGTGACCCTACAGGACAGATTAGAACTATGCGGTAATCTTTACAGGAGCAGATTGCCAATTCTTTTCTCCTGTGGAGCCACTGGTGGGTTTGAACCACAGACCTTTCAATTAGCAGTTGAGTGCTTAACCATTATGCCACCAGGGCTCCCTAAGAACAAGGTAGAACTCTATGCAAATATGAAGTTAATGAATCATTAAGGAACTCTACAAGGCTCTAATTAACTCCTTCCCAGGTAGAAGGAAAGCCAAAAGTCAGAATAGAATAAGCAAAAAGTTTGATTTGATAATGATAATATTAATATAATTAGTATTAACCCACTGAAGTATAACTTTTTCCCAATTAAAGACAGAAGTAGTCTAGAGTTTAGGGAAGGGCTGGGCTTATGGGTATGGATCATGTGACAACTGATTGGAGAGAAAAAGTGATATAAAAGTTGAGAGCCTTTAAGTTTATAAAAAATACTCAGATTAACTGTATAAAGTACACTTCTGTTATTCCCTACCCAAATTTCTTTTATTTTATTTTAGTATTTTATATTAAAATACTATATCTGAAAATTAATAGATTTTCATTATAGAAACTTAGAAAATGCAGATAAACAAAAATATGGAAACAAAAATACCATATTCTTATTATCCAGATTTCATTGCTGATACTTTATTGTATACCTTTCCAGAAAATCTTTCATCCATGTTAAGCATACATGTATGTTTTTGACCAAAATGAGATTATATTGTACCTTATTTTCTGTAAACTGCTTTTTCTCAATTGTAATCTTATCTTCTCCTCATCAATGAGTTTTTATCTTTTTCAATACTCAATTTATATTCAAAGTCCCTTAAGCATTCCAGAGATGTCCTTTGCAATTGGTTTACCCAAACTGGATATAATCCAGGCACTTGATCTTCATCTGAATGTTATATCCCTTAAATCTCTTCTAGTCTAACATCCCCCACTTTTTTATGACAAGATTTTTCTTCAACAGTTGAGCCAATTGTCCTGTAAAATGTTCCATCTTCTGAATGTTTTAGCTGCTTCCTCATAGTGTGGATCAGTTTATTTCCTTATTTCCCATATTTTCCATAAACTGGTAGCTGTAAAGGTTAAACTTTTTTTTTTTTTTTTTTTTGCTAGACTGTCCCTCAGGTGATACTATGTACTTCATATTTCATCATATCAGGAGAAACATCATTTCTGATTGACTCATCATTAGTGATAATAAGAGTGACTTTGGGATTAGGGTAATAATCACTCCCTTACATAGTTGCATTTTCTTCCTTGTGACTAAAAGTAACCTGTTGGTACTTTGGGAATATAAAATGTTTATTTCTTCATCAGATTTACACCTAATGCTTTTAATACAGCATTAATCCCTGCCTAAGTCAATAACTGCATTAGGTGTCCACACTTTCATTTCACTTTGTACCTCTACTAATAGAAAAATGTCTTCTTCAAGTTGGCATTCTCAAGATACGCGCATCTTCCTCTAGATTATAAACACTTGAAAGACAGGGACTAAGCCTTTACTTTCGTGCCCCCTGAGCGTTCAGCACAAATTAGAAATGCTCAAAATAACCTCTGTTGAATAGTATGTGAAAAGATCTACTAAGACAAATTAAGAGAAAGAACATACTGACTGCCTGAGATAATGGTTTAAGGACTAAGTATTACCAACCTGTATCTGTTCCAATCCCAAATTAACATTGGTATGACAACTAGGAGCTCTAACTCACATGTTAAAAAAAATTAAATAAATAAATCAAAATCCAATCTAAGTCTTAAATGAAAAAAAAAAAAAATCAGGAGTTGGCTTTGGGTTTATACTCCATTGGTAACTATGAGCTGCTATGTTACTTGTAGAGTACAAGGGCTGCAAGTGTTTTGTCTAGAATTGCTCTATCACATGTAACAGTGTGTCTTAAACAAACCTTCATTTGTGGGAAGTCAATATTACAAATGAATATTTCTCTGAGGAGAAAGGAAAATCAATATCTACCTTTAGGGCCATTAAATTTTGATTAGGATTTTCTGCAAATATCAATATACTACCAAACAGATATGTATTGCATTGTTTTTTTCTTTTTCTATCTAATGAAATCCGACTAGGAACCCACCTGATCACACACACACACACACACACACACACACACACACACACACACACACTTTTGTACAGAATCACCAGTGGCCTCCTTGAAGTTTTGTTGTTGTTGTTTGTTTTGGTCTAAATAGATATATTAAGAAATATCAGCCTTGTAATGGAAGACGTACTAGGCCAACCAGATACCTACAAGTATTCCAATGTCTGGACAGATACTTGTACAAGCAGAACGGAGCAGTCAGCTAAAAGGATGGATAACAAATGAGATTTAAAAAATTCTCTTTCCATGTTTGAAAAAGATGTTGCTACTAAAAAAAAAAAAAAGGAGGAAAAAATGCTGTATAATAAGATCTGAAAGGCAGAACATAACAAATAAATGAGGACTATTAAATAAAGTGTTCCAAAAAAAGCTGGGCTGCTTACCTTCCTACAAGATTTGGGCTAGTAGCCTGAGAAATGATTCACTTTGACTGAGTTCAAAGGATCAAAACTGCTTTGATTAATGTTTTTTCATTTTATCAAAAAGCAAACTTAAAAAAAATCCATTTCTAGACACAAAAATATTTTTGCTAAGTGTATTTTATACATTCATTTTCTTGATTATATTAGAAAAACCCTTAGGCTTTCAAAATAATTTTCTTACATTTTTGATGTCATGAATTCAGGTATACAGTACTGTTGGCTAATTATTTTTACCATATTCCACTGTTTGATTAGCATTCCTTGTAAAACAGGCTAATAGCCAGATGAATGCCCTAGGCCAATAGTTCTCAAACTTTTTGTTCATGTCCATTTTCAAATATGTGCATGCTCATGTTACAGCAGGGATGCCTTTTTTGGAACTGGGAATAAATTGTTAAAGCATAGCATCTACGGAAATGTGTGGCACAGCAAACATTGTTACTTTAGCAAACACTCTTCCATTTTCTGCTAATTCCCTGGGGTCGTAACAAGCCTGGATAACATTTCCTGCATTAAAATGTTTATGGATATTTTGTTTTCATAAAAATGTCTGTCAGTCTCTCCAGTCTAGCATCAAGTTTATGATGCCCTTTAAAATATCAAAGGACTTCCACTGACTCCTAATTACTTATGGATCTTTACCTTTTATTTTCTGAGTCATTTCCTTGAATGTACCCTAAAACTTTTAATATCTACCATAATACTCTCTCCCTTTGTGCCTTTGGGGAAGGGTCAGCACTGTCACTTTTATGCTTTTTGTCAGTTATTATAAGTAAACTGTTCAACAAAACACAAATGGAGAGGACACAGCCCAGTAAACAAACTGTGCAGGGCATGCTCAGTGCGGTGATGTAAAACCTCTTTGTGTTCATCCACACATTCAAACGTGTGCATACCGACCCAAAGGAGTGCATTCTTGGAAATGCAACTGCACTGAACCCGGATTAGGGCTGGAGTGATCATTATCCAAGGCTCTGGCAGTGCAGGAAGCTAATGCTGGCTCAGTGACCCAGTGTTCAGTGGTAAGAAGCACTAGATCTCATTGGCTAAAAGCATGTTATAGTCAAATCATGAGTAAAAGTTTCATTACAGTGGCCTCTTATGAGTTATTCAAAAGACAGAAAACATTATAACATGTCAGGGCTGTTTGGGTCCCGAACAAAAGGGGTATGAATGAGCAATATTTTTGGAAGTACTCTTATGGATTTAAAGGTGCAAAACAATATTAAGCATGTTAGCAATGATTGCAAGGCAAATATCATTCTACCTGAATGACTTCTACTGGTTTCTATTCAAGCAGCCTCAGTTATCACACTGATATCTTGGTTGCCCTTCAGCAAGAAACTGCTCTTTTCTAGTCTCTCAAGGCAAAGGCCTTTTATGTTCCAGTAGACATAAGATTGTTTTTCTGTTTTCTTCTCACTCATTGTAAATTGGACTATGCTTTCAACACATCACAGAAACCACTCAGCAAAATGCTTCATCCAAGAAACGTCAAATTAATGTCATATGTATACCCAGTTGTAACAAAAATAAATTTAAAAATTTGCTTACAGCTTAATAGTACAACACTGATGGGTTTAAAATACCCACCTAAGCTATGGCATTGCTAGATGCACAAGTGTGCTATATCATAATTGCCTCCTCATCCTCTCCTAGCTGTTAATAGTAGCTACTAATGGACATAAAGCAAAGTTTGTACTTTAGGAGGAGATTATTGGCCTCTGAAGAAACCCAGAACTCTGTTAAGCTATCTTAGTGGGGTAAAGGAGGAAGTGCTATTCTCTGACATCAGTAAATCTACCCTACTCTGAACAGGAGCAATAAATGATGTCCATTGCCTACAGGGGGCTTTCCACTTTTATTATTATATTTTACCTTTTATTAATACCACACACACACACAAACTTGTTGCCGTCAAGACAGACTCCTAACGACCCTATAGGACAGAGTTGAACTGCCCCATAGCGTTTCCAAGCAGCACCTGGTGGATTTGAACTGCTGACCTTTTGGTTAGCAGCCATAGCTCTTAACCACTACACCACCAGGGTTTCCTCTTTTATTCCCCCTTCCCCTACCTATTCTCTGTACATGCTATTTGGTACCTAGACATGGATCTCCAATTAGTATTTAATCCTGGGAGGGAAGAATTTAGGCATTCTCCTCCCAAGATGTGAACAGGGGCATGTTTGGATGTGATCTAACCCTGTGGACAGAAGACTAAATTCAGGGAAGCTAGGCTGATGATTGTAAGTCTGAATCAACTCGAAGGCAAAGGCTTTGGTTTGGTTTTTAGGGTGATGATGAAGTGTACTGCTGTACTTATCCCTATCCTGCTTATTCTGTAAGTAATAAACGCCTGTTGATCACGCCATTAGAAGTGTCTGGTCTGTGCTCTGCTCCACATCGTCCTTCACTAAGCACTTGTGAATATAGTGAGATTGCAGGCATATAGGTTATTAATTACTACTTTAGATAGACATAGGACAAAAAAGGGCATAATACAAAAGGCATGTGAAGGCAAAGGAAGTAGTGAGAGGAAGTGAGAATAGATACTTACAAAGACTTAGCTATACTATTAGAACTGTTCAGATTCCCTCCTTATATAATTATTTTCTTGAAATGTCACTACACAGAGAGGTTATGGGGTGATACATGATATTAAAAGTTGATACACGATGCATACAAAAGTACTTTTTCTTAAGTCACTGAATTTCTAATATTATATTCGATTGAAAATTATAGGATTGCTGTATGTTTATTTAGGTATAAAATTCGAATAAACTCTTAAGAAAAATATTTAGCTTCAAGAATAATTGTAGTCTCTTCTAATTATTATTACAAATTGATTTGAATGTTTTCTAGATAATACTAGCATCTCAGTCATTATTGATCTTCAATAAAGTGAAACAACTTCTTTAGATTTCAACAGAAACAAAAACAAAAATAAAAAACAGCTTAACCTAACTGAAATGTCTGTAAGAGTTAACTGAACAGCCAACTTAAAGTAACAATTGTAGTAGAATTGTGTCTCTGTTACTTGTAAAATGGCAAATCTACACTTCACTAGGAGATTAATTGACCATTAAATTTTTTCTAAAACTTTGAGTTTGAAGGAGCCAAGTCCTAGGTCTATCTAAAGAATGTATCCAGGAATAAAGAATACACGTAGGTCTATTAGGGTGTTTAGATGTGGGTTCCTACTTGCAAATGGAAGCTTTTATTAATGGAATCTGCTAGTAAAAGGGAAGCTGACAGATTAGAGGCTTAGAACAAGCACTGAAAAAATATTTGCTATTTACAGTTTCTTGTGCTTTCAAAAATTAGGTATTTCAAATGAAAGCAAATTCTTAAAAATAAGTAGCATGCAATAACTCTTTTACTTTCAACAAAACCTCTATTTTAGAGAAAAACAAAATAACAACAACAAAAATCTAATCCACTTTAACTCTTCAAATATGATCCAAGCAAATAAAAACAAGAGGGTATTTATCCATTTATTTGTTTGTTTGCTTTATGCCTTTGGCTTCTCTTACCTACTCAGGAGGCAGGAAGCATTAACTTACATGATAATTCACAAATTCTGTTCTCAAAAAAAAAAATAATAATTGTATAAGAAAAGTTGACAGTGATGCGCCTATGAAAACTTTCTAATATAGAACTTTTATTTGATTTTCTGTAAACATCCACCACTTCCTCACCCAAAACAAAACAAAAAAGTAACCCATTCAACACAATCTATGATAACTTCTAAGAAGAAAACCAGAAATAAGTAAAGTACACAAATAAACCATTAATATCAGTTTGGGAAGCACTTCACACAATGTCCAAGATAATCATTTTATCTTTCCTTTGTAATATTGATCTCAATCATTTATATTTTAGTGTTGTGCAATTATTTCAAAGTTGAGACATTTATTTTAATAAAATGAAAAATAATTATTTTGTTAAAGACATTTTTGCGTCTTACACTTGCAGACGATGACTTTTGAACTTTTCTCACATGTGTTTTGCATATCAAGTGGGCTCCATTTACTGTTATATTCATTTTACTTTGGTTTCAAATATGCTTATGAGTTTCAATTGCAAGGTTTTTTTTTTGGCCTTTAAAAAAATCAGCAAATAGATAAAATGTGATAGGCTTGTGTGACATGTGAAATAAAATAAACTTTTGAATGATTCTACAAGCAATGTAATTCCTTCAAATAAGGAAGATCATGGGAAAAAACATATGGTACATTGAGACGGTAATGAAATGGATATTTCTAATGGAGTCAAACTTTTTCTATTCATTTTTTGCAGTAAGTGTAAAAAGATCCAAATAATTCCAGTGTCTGAGGTTTCAGATATGTTTTATATACCATCAAAAATAAATGAAGCAGACTTCCGGGCAACATGGCAATATAGTCAGAAGCAGCATGCCGTCCCTCTGCAGCAAAGATCAGAAAAACTAAGTCAAACAGAGTCACACATCAATCCTGAAACCCTAACCATCAAATGAAGAGATAAAGAACTCAGCCAAGCACCAAATGGAATAAGAAACTGACGGAGAACAGAGAGCAAGGAGAGATACATGCAGAGGTCCCCTATCAGCTACCACAGCACGGATCTGCCATCTTGACTCCTATCAGAGATCAGCAAACAGGGCGTATGAGAAAGCAGCTTCACGGAGCTTCCAGCAGGAGACAGAACAACTGGTAACCAGCAACATAGGCTTTCCCACCCCTCACCCTTCTTCACCCCCACTTAGCCTCCTCTGCTTCCTGCAGCCACAGCCTCTTGGCCAGAAAGCTCCAGCTTCACCGCAGTGTCACTTGGATTCCACCAACCCACACTGGCTGGCTCCCTGAGTGCCATTTGTTGGCTACTGGTGTTGCTTTCTTCCACTTCCTTAGATTTCTTCCTTACATCTCAGCACCTCCCATTCCTTTATCTCAAATACCTGGCTCTGTGGGCCATCTTTGCTTCTTCCTGAAAGGCTGTGAAACACCACTTGACTGTGAAACTGCTTCCTGGCCCGTGCCGCCACACTGGTGGGATCCCCAGGGCTTTTTTCTTTGTTTGCTTTGATTTGTTTGTTTTCTTTTTCTTTTCTTGGCTTGGAGCCCCTCCTAGCTGGGCAGTACCAGGTGGCTTGGAAGCTACTCCCTTACTCTGTGCAGACGCACAGGGACATCCCCGGGGGCATTTCTTTTTTCTTTTCTTTTTTTTTTTCTTTGTTTTGTTTTCTTCTCTCTCTTATACACTTTTTGTCTTTCTTTATTTACAGTTTTTTGATTTATTCATTTCTTCTTTTAAACTTTTTCTTTTTTTTCATTTTTGTTTTTCCCCATTTCTCAGCCTCTCATCTCTCCACTCCAATAGCAAGTTCCCTTAGCACTCTTTTTTGTTTGTGTGTATGTTTTTGGCTCCTATTCATCTCTCCTCTCTCTCACCTTGCCCATACCCATCTTAGCTCCACGCATCACAATCTACCCCCTCCTTCCTGCCTACCTGCACCCTGTGCTGAACATCACACTCCCAAGCAGCATAGGCATGGCCTAATGGAGCCTGCCCTGCACTGATTCCTGGTCCGCACTGTCAGCCCTGGTACGTACCACAAACAACCCATCCCAGAAATGACCCTTCAGCTGGACCTGCCCTGCTGCACCATACCTGAGTGACTGACCCTGCCCATTGGAGAAGCAGGTGAAACGTATTGTGCCCACAGATGCACAAACAACAAAGAATGCACAAGCCACCTGCTCAGACATAACTAAATAAAACAAAACAGCAGGATGAAAGAAACAAATCTACAATCAATAAATGAAGTAAATAACCACTAAATACTCCGAAGATAGCAGACAATATCAAAACATTTACAAAAACAAGACAGGATGGTTCCAGTAAGGGTCCAAAATAAAACACTAGATGACCTTCCAGTAAGAGAAAAGCATTAGACCTAACTGACAAGGAATTCAAATCTCTAATATTCAGAATTATCCAAGAGTTGAAGCAAAAAGCAGACAAAAATGAGGAAAAAATAAACAAATTCATGGAAAAGACAGATTCATGGAAAATACACACAAAAAAATGGAAGAATTCAAGAAAATAATACAGGAACAAAATTCTAAGTTCACAACTAGAAATCATGCAACCATCAGAAATCCTAAGATAAACAACAAGATTTCGGAAATGGACAGTGTCATAGAAGGGCTGAGGAGCAGGATTGAAATGATGGAAGATAGGATCAGCAAAATTGAAGACAAACAGTTACAACTCTGAGGAAAACTCAGAAAAAAGAACGAAGAAAAATGAAGAGACCCTGAGAATTATGTGAGATACAATCAAAAACAAAAATCTCCGAGTGATCGGAGTTCCAGAACAGGGGGAGAAAACAGAAAACACAGTGACAATCATTGAAGAATTGCTGACAGAAAACTCCACCAATATCATGAAAGATGAAAAACTGACCATCCAAGAACCCCATATAGGACAGACCCCAAAAGAAAATCACCAAGGCATATCATAATCACACTTGCTAAAACCAAAGACAAATAAAGAATCCTGAGAGCAGCTTGAAGAAAACAAAAAGTCACATACAGAGGAAAAACAGTAAGATTAAGTTTGGATTATTCAGCAGAAACCATGCAGGCAAGAAGGCAATGGGATTACATATATAAAACCTTGGAAGAAAAAAATTGCCAGCCAAGAATAATATATCCTGCAAAACTCTGATTCAAATATGATGGTGAAATTAGGTCATTTACAGATAAACAGAAATTAAGGGACTATGTAAAACCAAACCAAACTTACAAGACTTATTAAAAGGAGTCCTTCAATCTGAGAACAAACAACATCAGACCACAGGCTGAATATAGGACACAGGATTGTACTAGCCAGATTCCAACCTAGGAAATGAACTCTTAAGGACTATGCAAAACCAAAAGAATTACAACAGGGAACCAGAGAGGTTAATCTCTATATGACAACAGCATCAGAATAATAAAAGGGAATAGATGGTGTAAGTATAGAACCTTCTAACGGAGAAGAAGGCAAAGTGACACCAAGTAATAATAGACTGGTTCAAATCCAGGAAGATATGGGTAAATTTCAAGGTAACCACAAAGAAAGTTAACAAACCTACTCATCAAAATAAAGAAGAAAAACATAAAGTCTTAGTAAAAACAAAACCTACAAAAACAAAAGAAATGAAAAAAAAATACACAAATAAAAAGAAGTCAGCACAGGAGAGTAAGAGGAACAAAGAAAATGTCAGCACCACAAAAAAAAGCACTACAAAATGCAATTCCATTCCTGGCAATATCCTAGAGAAATAAGAGCCATCACATGAATAGACATACGCACACCCATATTTATTGCAGCACTGTTCACAATAGCAAAAAGATGGAAACAACCTAGATGCCCATCAATAGATGAATGGATTAACAAACTGTGGTACATAGACACAATGGAGTATTATGAAAAGATAAAGATAAAAGATAAAGAACAATGATGAATCTGTGAAGCATCTCATAACATAGATGAAACCAGAGGACATTATGCTGAGTGAAATAAGTCAGTCACAAATGGACAAATATTGTATAAGACCTCTACTGTAAAAACTCATGTAAAAGTTTATACACAAAAAGAAACAATCTTTGTTGGTTTCGAGGGATGGGAGTGGTGGTGGGGAACTAAAGAGACAATAGATAAGTGGTAACTTTGGTGAAGGGTAAAACAGTACACAATACTGGGCAAGCCAGCACAACCTGTACAAGGAAAGGTCATGGAAGCTCCATAGACACTTCCAAACTCCCTGAGGACTGAATTGCTGGGTGGAGGGCTGTGGGGACCATGGTATCGGGGAACGTCTAGCTCAATTGGCTTAATACAGTTTATAAAGACAATGTTCTACATTCTACCTTGGTGAATAGTGTCTGGGGTCTTAAAAGCCTGTGAGCAACCGTCTAAGATACTCCACTGGTCTCACCCCTTCAGGAGCAAGGGAGAATGAAGAGAACAAGATACAAGAAGATTAGTCCAAGGACTAATGGACCACAGCTACCATGACCTCCACCAGACTGAGTCCAGTATAGCTAGATGGTGCCTGGCTACCACCACTGACTGATTGGACCTGGATCACAATAGAGGGTCCTGGACAGAGCTGGAAAAGGATGTAGAATAAAATTCTAACACACACAAAAAGACTAGATTTACTGGCCTGACAGAAACTAGAGAAACTCTCAGAGTATGGCCCCCAGACACCCTTTTAGTTCAGTGATGAAGTCACTCCTGAAGTTCACCATTCAGCCGGGGATTGGACAGCCTCATAAAACAAAACGGGACTAATGAGGCACAGCAGTCCAGGGAAAAGGACTAGAAGGCAGAAGGGGACAGGAAAGCTGGTGATAGGGAATCCAAGGTTGAGAAGGGACAGTGTTCACATGTCATGGGGTTGTTAACCATTGTCATAGGGCAATATGTGTACTAACTGTTTAATGAGAAACTATTTGTTCTGTAAACCTTCATCTAAAGTACCAAAAAAAAAAAAGAATTATCTATGTGAGATCAAACTGACAATAGCAACTCAAAAGGTTTGATGGGAAGCCTAGGGGACAGTGAGTTGAAGATAATGGTGATGGAATAATTTGGAAAAGGATAGTGAGAATAACAGCACAACTGGAAGAAAGTAATTGATGTCACTGAATTGTACATGTAGAAAATTTTGAAATGGTGTAACTTTGGCTATGTATATTTTCACTAAAAAAAAGGTCCTCCAAGGTCGAGAAGGGAGAGTGTTGACACGTTGTGGAATTGTTAACCAATGTCATGAAATAATTTGTGTTCTGACTGTTTAATAAGAAACTATTTGTTCTGTTAACCTTCATCTAAAGTACACTAAAAAATTTTTTTTAAAAATTAAGTGCAATTAAAAAAAAAAGAATGAAGCATGATGTATCATTGAAACAAAGAAAATAATCTCTCTTAGAAGGAAAAGAATGAGAGAATTTGCCTTGCTTTTTCCTGTTGAGAAATGAGCCTAAGAAAAGTATATTTTTCACCATGTAATTGTTTTTTTCTACATTAGTATTCCTGTTAGAAGACATTTAATTTAAATAACATTCTTTTTATATCCTTCTAATTACTTAGAAAGCAGATATACTTTTATAAATGAAAACAATAAATAACAAATATGCACTCAATAACACTATAGGCTTTGTGTTATTTGTTTATAGTGTTAATGGTGTGTCTAGGTAAACATTTGAAACAATATATGCTACTAATTAAAAGACAAGATTGTGGTGTGAAATCCGTGATCTAATTTAATTCTGGCTGCCCTCCATTACAGAAAAGGAAAGTATGTGATGTGTGAAAATGTGCAAATTAAACGAGATTACTAAAGTCCTTGAACCAATATTGGGTTGATAAGGTAAGATATTTTTGATGATCTGGAGTGTATGAAATTATGAAACCAGGAATATTGCTCTTCACAGAATGTAGATATGTATATTATGCTAGATATTTTAAATTAACTTCACAAAGTTAGCCAACGTATCGAATAATAATTCTTTAGGAGGCAAATCTGAAGCAGAATGCCTTGTATTCCTATTGAACAAAATGTTAACCCAGTTGAACCTGTTCTTTATTTTAAATGTAAGCAAGCATAACACTAAACTTAAAGATTACTTTTGTAGCTTTTTTTTTTTTTTTTAACTAGTTCAATTTTATCAACTGGTATGAGATCCTAAGAAGGGGGTAAAAAAATAAACCTCATATTTCTTTTCAGATAATATATGTTATTCAAAAATCTTCCATATAAAATAAACTTATAAGAGAATGCACTCTTGGTTTGTTTTCAAAATTTGTGTTTAAATATTTATTTTTATTTTATTTCACCTTTTCTTAACTAATCTATATTGGACTAATGTTGGAAAAAAATTGGCGAAAATTGTAACATAATACACTAGTGCTGACTTGGCTTGAGCCAAAAGAAATTCTTGTTTGTTAGCTTTGTTTTTGAAGTCTAGCTTTCAATTAAATTTTAAATTTCATTTCAATTCACTGTTTCCAGATGTGATTAAGTAGTTTTTTTTTAATTGTTTAGAACATTAAGTAATTTGAAAAATACAATTTAATTTGCAAGAACATTAGTAAATTCTTGCTTCAGTTAAAGTAGCAAAAGACAGAATGGAGTTAACTAATGAATAGTGCTGCCACAATTTACAAGAGAAAAACATTTTTTTTCACGTTAAAGCTTTTCTCAATAAGTTTGTGGGAAATGGATTTTTAAAAATTATTAATAAACTTAATTTTTTAGAACAATTTTAGATTTACAGGAGTATTGAGCAGGAAGTAGAGAGTTCCAATATACCCCTCTCGCCCACCCCAAAACAGTATGATAGAGAGAAGAGAAAGGGGTTTGAATTTAGAGAAGTAATAAAGGCCAGACTGTGCAGGGCCCTTTCATCCATGGCAAGAAGTTTGAATTTATATCACAATAAATAAGCCACTGGAGAATTTTATACTGAGAAAGTTTAAGTAGAAGACTTATGTGATATGATTTATGTTTTAAAAGTATTATTCCCCTGTTCTGTGGAGAATAGATTTGGAGGACAACAGGAATGAAACAGAGAAGATTAATCAGGAGGTGATTATAGAAATAACAGATGATGGTGGCTTGGATGAAGGTAGTAGTAGAAATAAACATGTGGAAGGATTTAGAATGTCTTTTGAAGGTAGAACTAACAGGATTTGCTGAATAAGTGAATGCTGGAGTAGGGGAAAATGAAGACTCCAAGAGGATTCCTAGACTTTTTGACTTGAAAACTAGTTGCCATTTACTCATGTGAAACGTGGGGAAGAACATGGTCAGAGGTGAATATTGAGAGTTTTATTTTGACTGCATAAATTTTAGATGGTTATATCTATACTCAAATGAAGATGTGGCAGTTAAATCTATGTTCAGATTTGGGAAGCCAGGAGTGGTCATTCAAATTTGGGGGTCACAGGTACATTGCTCTCTTTTGAGGGAACCCTGGTATTACTAAGCAGTATGTTCTACAACACTGCCGGCACAATGCTGGGAACTTTCTGCCTCCTTCTAAAAGAGAGAAAGAGGCAGAGAGAGAAGAACGAGGAGAGGGAAGGGAGGAGGAAAGTGGAAGTCCTCTTCAGTGATAGGCATTTCTTATAATAATAAATTTTACTGATTAGCACTTTATAATAACTTTTCCCACTCTTTTTTTTTTAAAGTTGTGACTAGTACTTAGTTAGAATCTTCCAGGAATATCTTGAATTATTACCATTCCCAGTGATAAATAAAATGAATTTTTTTTTTTAAAAGCAGTATCCCTCTAAACATGGGCTAGGAGAAATCATTATTATAAAAATACTAAATAGGTAATAGATAAGCGGTATCCTGGGTGAAGGGTGAGACAGTACACAATACAGGGGAAACTAGCACAACTTGTACAAGGAAAGGTCTTGAAAGCCCCATAGACACATCCAAACTCCCTGAGGGACTGAATTGCTGGGCGGAGGGCTCTGGGGACCACGGTCTCGGGGAACATCTAGCTCAACTGGCATAACACAGTTTATAAAGACAATGCTCTACATTCTACCTTGGTGAGTAGTGTCTGGGGTCTTAAAAGCCTGTAAGCGGCCATCTAAGATACTCCACTGGTCTCATCCCTTCGGGAGCAAGGGAGAATGAAAAGAACAGGATACAAGGAAAAGATTAGTCCAAAGGACTAATGGATCACAGCTACCAAGGCCTCCACCGGACTGAGTCCAGTATAGCTAGATGGTGCCCGGCTACCACCACTGACTTCTCTGACCAGGATCACAACAGAGGGTTATGGACAGAGCTGGAGAAGGATGTAGAACATAATTCTAACTCACAAAAAAAAAGACCAGATTTACTGGCCTGAAGGAGACTGGAGAAACCCCAAGAGTATAGTCCCCAGACACCCTTTCAGCTCAGTAGTGAAATTATCTCGGAGGTTCACTGTACACCCTGGGAGTGGACAGCCCCGTAAAACCAAATGGGACTAACGAAGTACAGGAGTCCAGTGACAAGGGCCAGAAGGCAGAAGGGGACAAGGAAGCTGGTGATAGGGAACCCAAGGTTGAGTAAGGATATTGTTGATGTGTTGTGAGATTGTTAACCATTGTCATAGGGCAACATGTGTAGTAACTGTTAAATGAGAAACTATTTTGTTCTGTAAGCCTTCATCTCAAGTGAGAATAGCAGCACAATTGGAAGAGTGTAGTCAATGTCACTGAACTGTGGATGTAGAAATTTTTAAAATGGTGTATTTTTGGCTATGTGTATTTTCACCAAAAAAAAGGTTGAGAAGTTAGAGGGTTGACATGTTGTGGAGTTGTTAACCAGTGTCATAAAACAATGTGTGTACTACTGTTTCATGAGAAACTATTTGTTCTGTAAGCCTTCACCTGAAGTACAATAAAAATAAATTAAAAAAAAAAAAAAAGCAGTATCCCTGTAAACGTGGGCTAGGGGAAATCATTATTATAAAAATATTGGAGTAATTTATTTTTTATGTTTGAATAATTAACTATACTTTAAACAACACTGTTAAATTAATATGTACCTGAGGCACAGATGCCTCAGTTTCTGAAAGCAATTAACTCTTTTATATATTATTTCCCTAACAGAACTGATGGTGGCTTCATTTTTACTGCCATGAGCATATTACTTTATTTCCTTGGCACTAAAAAGGAAGACTTCAGAGTTGTAATTCATCTAAAATAATGAGTAGATACCAACTAGACATGTTAATAAACCATTTTTATAAAATTCCCATTATCAGAAAGCTGTTCGCCCAGCAGACAACAGAAAAATAAAAATGTAAGTATAGTTCAGATATGTTCATATAAATACTGTTTGTAATAGTTTCATAATAGGCCTCACTGAGAATACTGAAATTGGTTATACTGAAAGACTCATTAATTCTCTCTTTCAAAAGGATTATATTGACTTCCTGAGTCTTAAAACTTTATTCCAAAGTCAAGACAACAAAATGGCCCATTACTTCAAGAGAAGAAGGTGAATATTAGACAAAGGAAAGGTGTTAGTTTGTACTGTGTTCCCAACTTGGTGATGATTTGTTTTGTCTCCTTTATGTTTCTCTATTTTGCTTTTATCTATCACTGTGTCTTCAATTAGAATTTAGATATGACAGTAGCAATTGGTTCGTTTAAAGAAGTCTCATTTACTACAATATAACTTTAAAACCAATTTTAACTTGGCAACACCATTCAGTAATATTATGAGAACAAATATATGTGATTTTTTTAACTTTTAGGGAGAAAACGGTCACGCTAAAAATTTTTAGCGGTGTCTTTATAGAGTTACGATTTTCCAGTTAAACATATGTGTATTAAAAAAAAAAAAAATCCCTGTGATCTTGCTTTCTTATTTAGGTAGTATGGCTAGTAGCAAATAACACAGACTCTGGAGCCAAATACTAGCTGGCTTTAAAATCAGCTGTGTCACATACCAGCTATGTTTTACACACACACACACACACACACACACACACACACACACACTTGAAAAAAAAATTATATACACCCTCTCCTCACTTATCAACATGGTTAGTTTCCAAAGAACAGGTCTTTATGTGAAATCAGTGTTATGCAAAAATGGAGGATGACCACATCAGATTACAAAATGGAGAATGACTGCATCATTACATAAATGCCAAATTACATCATTATGTAACTGTCAAACCACTGAGAATCATGGCCTAGCCAAGCTGACACATAACCTTAGCCAACAAAGGAGCATTACTCTCAAGTCACACCTTGGCATTCATTACTGCCAGATTATTTCGTTAATGTGCAAAATAGTTGAAGACTAGATTTTTTGCTATTGTCATAAATACGAAAGGTCCGATAACAAGATAGTTAATAAGTGAGTAGAAGGTACATACACATGTATATACCTTGGTAGTGCAAACGGTTAAGCACTTGACTACTAGCCAAAAGACTGGTGGTTCAAACCCACCCAGAAGCACCACAGAAGACAGGCCTCATGATCTGCTTCTGAAGGGTCCCAGCCTTGAAAACCCTATGAAGCAGTTCTACTCTGCACACATGGGGTTGACATGAATCAGAACTAACATTATAGCAACCACCACCACCACCATTTTATATGTGTGTGTGTGTGTGTATGCTCCCATTTTCTCATCTGTAAAAGGGGGCTCATGATAGCTATCTTACAGGTGAGTATTAAATTAGTCTAAGTATGGTGCTCAGAGCAGTGCTTGGCACATACTATGTGCTATATTATGTCAGCTATTATATTTTTGAATACCATGTTTTTGTCACCATTAATAAGTAGTTATTCTGAAAATGGTACACTTGGGCCTTCATTAAATGAAGTCAAACAGTAATTACTAAAATGACATTGTTAGTGCTTCGTAAAACACAGTTTAACCTAAAAATTCATAGACAGGGAATTTGTAGATACTTATAAAATCTAGTATTTTAAGAAAAAACATGTTTTAATTTAATGTAATCTCACCAAACTACATACTTGCCTGACTTTTAAGGGCATAGAGAAGCAGAAATATCTTAATATACGCCTATAATCAGGGTTCTTTTTATCATAAATAGTGGTTTTCAAGCTTTAGCATACATGAGAATTATCTAGCAGGCTTGTTAAAACACAGAGTGCAGGGCCCCCAGAATTTCTGATTTATTAGGCTTCGATTAGGTCCTGAGAAATTGCATTTTTAACAAGTTCCTTAGTGGTTGGTGCATAAATTTGAATAATAGTTGTATTAACTGGTCTTGTAGGCATATGGATATTACCCTATAACTGACATTATTGTGCTTCAGGATAGATCTTGAAATGTTCTTTTTGATTATTAATGCAATGCCATTCATCTTCAATGTGTCATTCCTAGCATAAAAGACCATATGATTGTCCAAGTCAAAATAGCCAATACTAGTTGATTTCAGCTCACTAATGCCTAAGATATCTATCTTTGTGTGTTCCATTTCATTTTTGATGACTTCCAGTTTTCCTGGATTCATATTTTGTATATTCCAGGTTTCAATTATTATTGGATGTTTGCAGCTGTTTCTTCTCATTTTGAGTCATTTCACATCAACAAATGAAAGTCCTGAATGCTTGACTAGATCCATGTCATTAAGGTCAGCTCTACTTTGAGGGGGCCACTCTTCCTCAGTTGTATTTTAAGTGCCTTCCAACCTGAGGGTCTCATCTTATGGCACTATATCAGATAGTGTTTTGCTGCTATTCATAAGGTTTTCACCAGCTAATTTTTTCAAAAGTAGACCATCAGGTCCTTCTTCCTAGTCTGTCTTAGTCTGGAAGCTCCACTGAAACCTGTCCACCATGGGTGACCCTGCTGGTATCTGAAATACTGGTGGCATAGCTTCTAGCATCACAGCAACACACAAGCACCACAGTAAGACAAGCTGACATATGAAAGTTGAAGAAATCGAAGATTTTACCAACTTCTGCAGTCTGAAATTGATCAAACATTCAGTTAAGATGCATTGAAAATTATTAGTGATCAGAATACATAAGTTGAAAACAAAGAAGAAGGAGCAGTAGTTGGAAAATATGGCCTTGGCAAGAAACATGACACCAGAGATAGCATGACAAAATTTTGCAGGGCCAATGACTTCATGGCAAATATCTTTTTTCAACAACATAAGCAGCAAGTATACATGTGAACCTCAATAGATGGAATACGCAGGAAACAAATCAACTACATCTTTCGAAAGAGATGATGGAAAAACTCAATATTATCTGTCAGAAAAAGGCCAGGGGCCCACTGCGGAACAGACGCTCGATTGTTAATATGCACATTCAAGTTGAAACTGAAGAAAATTAGAATAAGTCCATGAGAGCCAAAATATGACTTTGAGTAGAGACCATCTCAGGAATAGATCTGACCCATCAAACACTAATGACCGAAGACCAGATGAGTTGTGGAATGACCTCAAGGACATCATACATGAAGAAAGCAAGAGGTAATTAAAAAGACAGGAAAGAAAGAAAAGACCAAAATGAATATAAGACTCTGAAACTTGCTCTTGAATGTAGGGTAGCTAAAGCGAATGGAAGACATGATGAAATGAAAGAGCTGAATGGAAGATCTCAAAGGGCAGCTCAAGAAAATAAAGTATTGTAATTAAAAGAGCAAAGACCTGAAGTTAGAGAACCAAAAGGGAAGAACACATTTGGCATTTCTCAAGCTGAAAGAACTGAAGAAAAAACTCAAGCCTCTAGTTGCAATATTGGAGGATTCTACAGGGAAAAATATTAAACAATGCAGGAAGCAGCAAAAGAAGATGGATGGAATGCACAAAGTTACTATACCAAAAAGAAGTGTTTGATGTTCAGTCATTTCAGAGGTAGCATATGAGCAAGAACCGATGATACTGAAGTCATTGGCAAAAAACAAAGCTCCAGGAATTGACAGAATAACAACTGAGATGTTTCAACAAATAGATGCTGAGATGGAGGTGCTCACTCCTTTATGCGAAGAAATTTGGAAGACAGTTTATCTGGCCAACCAAATGGAGGAGATCCATATTTGTGCCCATTCCAAAGAAAGGTGATCCAACAGAATGTGGAAAATTGAACAATATCATTAATATTATACATAAGAAAAATTTTGCTGAAGATCATTCAAAAGCCGTTGCAGCAGTATATCCACAGGGAACTTTGAAAAATTCAAGCCGGATTGAGAAGAGGACATGAAAGATGGATATTTTTGCTGATATCAGATGGATTTTGGCTGAAAGCAAGCAACACCAGAAAGATGTTTACCTGTGTTTTATTGACTATGCAAAGGCATTCGACTGGGTGGATCGTAACAAATTATGAATACCATTGTGAAGAACGGGAATTCCAGAACACTTAATTGTGCTCATGAGGAACCTGTACATAGACAAATAGGCAATCATTTGAACAGAACAAGCGGATACTGTGTGCTTTAAAATCAGGAAAGGTGTGAGTCAGAGTAGTATCCTTTCACCATACCTATTCAATCTGTATGCTGAGCAAATAACCCGAGAAGCTGAACTCTGTGAAGAAGAAAGGGGCATCAGGGTTAGTGAAAGACTCATTAACAACCTGTGAAAAGTAGATGACACAACCTCACTTGCTGAAAGTGAAGAGGACTTGAAGCACTTACTGATAAAGATCAAAGACTTCAAAACATAAAGAAAAGAAAAATCCTTACAACTGGACCAATAAGCAACATCATGATAAATGGAGAAAATATTGAAGTTGTCAAGGATTTCATTTTACTTGGATCCACAATCAACGGCCATGGAAACAGGAGTCAAGATGTCAAATAATGCATTACAATGGGCAAATCTGTTGCAAAAGATCTCTTTAAAGCATTAAAAAACAAAGATGTCACTTTAAGGACTAAGGTGCACCTGACCCAAGCCATGGTGTTTTCAATCTCCCTATATGCATGGGAAAGCTGGACAATGAATATGGAAGACTGAAGGAGAATTGATGCCTTCGAATTATGGTGTTGGCGAAGAATAGTGAATATACCATGGTCTACCAGAAGAAGAAACATATCTGACTTGAAAGAAGTACAGCCAGAATGCACCTCAGAAGCAAAGATGGCAAGACATCGTCTCATGTACTTTGGACATGTTATCAGGAGGACCAGTCCCTGGAGAAGGACATCATACTCGGTAAAGTGGAGGGTTAGTGAAAAAGAAGAAGACCCTCAATGAGACAGATTGACACAGTGGCTGCAATAACAGACTCAGGCATAACAACAATTGTGAGGATGGCGCAGGACTGGGGAGTGTTTCATTCTGTTGTACTTGTGTAGGCTATGGGTCAGAACTAACTGGAAGGCATCTAACAACAACAAGTTCCTAGGTGCTGCTACTGGTGGTGGTCCAGACACCATACATTTAGAACCAGTACTCTAAAACACATAACTGATTTTCCCTAATCTGGGTTTCAGGAACTAGAGAGTCAGTACTAGAAGCACTGTAAGGAGTCCTGGTGGCACAACAGTTAAGCTCTTTGTTGCTAACCAAATGGTTGGCAGTTCAAATCCTCCCAGGTCTCCCTCCGTGGGAGAAAGACCTGGCTATCTGTTCCCATAAAGATTATTGCCTAGAAGACCCTAAGGGGAAGTTCTGCTCTGCCACATCAGGTTGCTATGAGTTGAAAATTGACTGGGTGGCATCTAACAACAAAGCAGCACTGTAATCCACTGTTCTGTTACCAACAACTTGCCAATGACTGGTTATTGAAGCTAGTATTTGAGAGCATTGAGTGTGTCTGCAGTCTCTTCATTTTATCAGTTCTCTGTGTTAGATCTACCACAGTCATCTGTGCCTGGAGACTTGCATAATGGACAAAAGAACTTGTCAAAGTTTTCTTGAAGAATATTCTACATTTTTTCCATGGTTTATTAATCTCTAATCTTCATACCTTTTGTGTATTTGGATTCTGGCCTCCATTCTTACCTTTTTTTATGTTCTTCCCTATATCTAAGATGCCTGAATCCTAGAAACTACATTTGCTTCTGTTATGGCCTGAATTGTGTAACCTAAAAAGATATTTTGAAGTTCTAACCCATAAGCCAGAACCCTGCAAAAGGTCAGCAGTTCGAATCCACCAGCCATTCCTTGGAAATCCTATGGGGCAGTTCTACTCCATCCTATCGGGTCGCTGTGAGTCAGAATCATCTTCATGGCAATGGGTTTAAACCCTAAACCTGTCAATGTGACCTTGTTTGGGGAAATAAGGCTTATCTCTGCAGATGTTATCAGTTAAGGAAGTCATACCTGAGCAGGGTGGGTCCTAAACATTTCTAAGTGTTGTCTTATAAAAGAGGAGAACAGATACCAAGAGTTAGACAAGGAGAAGACATCACCTGAAGATACATCTAAAAGTTAAGGAACACCAAGAAACACCTGGGACAACAGAAGCTGAAAAACAAAGTGAAGTATCTTCCCCTAGAGCTCACAGAGAGAGACCATATCCTTTGCAATGCCCTGGATTCAGATTTTTAGCCTCCAGAGCTGTGAGAAAATAAATTTCTGTTCCTTAAAGCCACCCAATCTGTTATATTTTGCTACGGTAGCCCTAGGTAACTAATATCTTCCCTTGCCATCAAAGTTCTGGGTGTGTTTTTGTTCTGCCAATGAGATGTGTGCATGTAAAATTTGAAAGGCAAAAGAAAGGCTGAAGGCAGACTTCCTGTGGCAGTGATGGTGGCTAACATGTAGGGTCCAGCACAAAACCCCATGTTCTACAGTGTGTTCACTTCTAGCTCTGAGAAGCTGTGATGCTGACAGTGGTTTCCTGCAGATTCCCAACCTCTGCATCTTGGCTGTACCAGCATGACTGAACAATGACTGTTGATCCCGGATTCCCAATTCAGTAGACCTTCCAATTATTTTGTAATTTCTTGTCTTAAGAAGTTTCTGGTACCTGCACTGAAATCTGATTGATAGACCCCTCTAATACTCCTTCATACTCCTACACTCTTTGTATCTCATAATCACAGATAATAGTATAAATTTTTATTAGCTGACATTCCTACAGTTTTCATTCAGATTTATCCTTTCCCTTGTTATGCTTCTCTATGTAGAATTTCTCCTTTCTTAACTGTCTGTTATGCCTCTAAAATCCTTTAATTTCCCAGATATGTCAATAGATTTTTAGTCACCTTATCCATATGCTCTCAACTTCCGTGCACATTTCTTAGGGTGAGATTATAGCTTAACCATCATTTTGCCTATAAATTTCTTATGCCAGAATATTGTTTTTAACACTTTCCCTCAAACACATCATTCTACTTTGAAGTCTACTATGCAGCTGTCTTAGTTATCTCGTGCTGCTATAACAGAAATATCACAAGTGAGTGGCTTTAACAAACAGGAATTTATTTTCGTACAGTTTAGGAGGCTAGAAGTCTGAATTCAGGGTGCCGGCTCTAGGGGAAGACTTTCTTTCTGTCAGCTCTGGAAGAAGGTCCTTGTCTCTTCTGAGCTTCTGCTCCTGGGTGATCTTCATGTATCTTGGCATCTCTCTTCCCCCATCTCTGCCTCCTAGCTTCCTTGTTTAATCTCTTTGATTGACTCAAGACACACCTTACATTAATCCTGCCTCATTAGCATAACAAAGACAATCCATTCCCAAATGGGATTATAACCACAGGCATAAAGGTTAGGATTCACAACATATACTTTGGGGGGACACAATTAAATCCATAACAGCAACTTTTCCTTTATACATTTGCTGCTCTGCTGTCTGCTCACATACTTGTTTATATTAATAACTTCATTACATGATCAAAGGTTTTCAACTTCACGACTCCTGCTATCTTTCTGGGTAATTTCACATGCTATTTTTCATTCTGGAGCCTTAGTGGCACAGTAGTTAAGAGCTACAGCTTCAACCCAAAAGTTCAGCAGTTCAAATCCACCAGCTGCTACTTGGAAACCCTATGGGGCAGTTCTACTCTGTCCTATCGGGTCACTCTGAGTTGGAATTGACTCCGCAGCACAAAACAACAATATTCTTCATTCTAAACTTGAAGTCTTCCCTTCAATACCCTTTGATCCTACTCCATTCTATGTTCATGGGTACAATCTGGAATTGCTTATTTTCCAAAACCATAAACTCTAAAATCTAAATATCTTACTTCATATACATTTATCTCACCCAATCCCATAATCAAGTAAAACATTTGCTCTTTCTCCTCAACAATACCTGACAACTCACCTTGGCCAACCTATCTCACTCTCTTTCATATGCGTGCATACTACCATGTAATCTCCCAGTGTGAGCACAGCACTTTTTACTTTTTCACTTTTCCTTTTAAAAAAAGTCTCAAATTCCTGCTATCCTGTCCTGCTTTCTCTGCATGCCCACTTTTAAAAATATATCTGTCTTTATTACACATGTAATACATACTTATTGACAGAGAAGAGAAATAAAAAGTAAAATTAAAAAGTTTAGAAAATAAATGCACCTCCTTAGTCAAGATTTCACAGTGTAACCCAGATTTGACTCCCAAGCCTCATCTTACTCTGAACATTCCATTCACTCTTAGCTTAATTGCACTCACTGCCTGAGATGCCCTCACCTCTATAGCAACTGCTCACTCTAAGGTCCACTGGAAATGCCATTTTGTCCTGTAGCCTTTTTCTAAGCCCAAATCTTAACAATATTTCGATGTATCTTGCAAAAAAAGAGAGAGAATATTTACTATCATTTAAATAAGAGACCAGATAAAAATTCCTCCTTAAAAACTGCTAAATAAAGATGTCTCTAGTAGATAAAATTACATATTTTGTAATTTTGATTGTTTGTAAGTTTTTTGTTATTTTTTAAATACTCTCTGATCAGATAATAAAGACCCTGAAATTCAGTGATTTCCAATGTATATTCCATAGAATTCTAGCTCCACAGGATGGTAATAGGTGTTCTTAAAATAGAAGGGAGTGGGCTATTTGGGAAAGAATATATATAAATAGAAATATCATGTGTATACATATATATACAGGGAGAGAGAATAAACACATGTCTCTTTACAGCAGAAATTATCAAAGTCTTTACCATGTTTATGTACAGTGGCTCAGTGGTTAAGCACTTGGCTGATAGGTGAAAGGTTGGCAGTCTGAACCCACCAACAGCTGTGTGGTGAAAAGATGTGGCAGTCTGCTTCTGTAAAGATTACAGCCTTGGAAACCCTGTGGGGCAGTTTTACTCCGTCTTATAGGGTTGCCATGAGTCAGAATCAACTTGATGGCATGCAATGACAACAACAAATCTCTATGAGAGAAAAAATATATAGTATATAGAATTTACCAAAATGAATTGATCCCAGTCCACGCTTCCCTTTTCAACGAACGTATTTAAGGGACTAGCTTTCTATGACAACACTTAGACAAACTTTGTTCTAATAAGATGAAATTTTTGTTTGCTTTTGACCACCAGAAAACCTAAGCCATATTCAATATTTACCTGAAGTATAAAAAATTATCTATTCCTTTTCATAGATAGTTTTATTCTCTCTTGACTTACAATCACCTTGTTTCAGAAAGGAATTGCATTCTCAGACTTTGGACACAAAATGCAAATGCCAGCTCCACAAAAAAATTGGCTATGTGACTTTCGGTGAGTTATTTAACTTCTCTGTGCTTCAATTTCATCCTTTGTAAAAATGGGAATGGTACTGTGGGAAATTATAGAAGGCTAGTCTTATCCATTTTAGAAGTAGGTAGAGCTATATATCCTAAATAAATGTTTTTAGTCATATGCCTCTCTGAAAGGATTTGATTAATTTTTGCATGTCCAGTTAAACTTTTTTCTGTTGTATCAAAGAAAACAATAACAACAAATTGAATAAGAGCAGTAAAAAAATCAAGATTCAGAAGCAAAAAAACTATCCAACTTTACTGTCTACAGCAATGTCTGAAGTTCAATTCTATTTTGGGTTATTTAAGATAGCTTAATGGTCAAAGTAATATGCTTCAAATTCAACTTTGGAATAACGGTCTCTTTAGATTCTTCTTCACAAATTAAGAATGTGGACAATTATATTAAATTAATTAATTGAACACTTACCATGTAGCTAGTAATATCACAAATAGTATAAAAAATATATAATATACCTATGATATATTTCTTATATTAAAGTCTGGGTGTGTTAGTTAATTACAGGGTGGATTTACACTGGTATGCAGTGGCATGGTGTGTTAAAGATTTGCCTTTTACGAATCAGAAAACCAGAAATCAATATGTAAATTTATTATTTACTATTTTTTCTCCTCCTTTAATATGTGTTATTCAAAATTACCTGTAAAATACTCTAACTTATCAAATTAGATACCAAATTAAATCTTAGTGGCTTATCTTAAAGTATCCATTACATTCTGATTTACACATTAAAAGCTTCCTGAACAAGTGAATCAAAGGTATGAATGTAAATTGAAATCTGCCTTCTCTTTTTATAAGGTATATTTTGAAAAATAGCTATAATTTGTGAAAAATATGTCTTCTCTATCATCCTTCAAACACCTCACATAGCATTTCCTTGTAAAAGATCCCAAAATATCCCAGATATAGTTCACCAAATCTCCAGCTGGCCATAATCTCAGCCTGTTTGTTTCTATTTTGCACCTTGATATACCAGACAGTGGTTGCTAATTTACTTGTCTCCCACCTCCACTGGAATAAGGGATATTTCACGTGTGGAGTTGGATGTTTCATAACTAAACAAATGAGAATAAAGCAGCAAGCTTGATCATTACACATTCTATTTTCTGAAATATAATAAAACAGGAAGAAAATAGCTATTTCTGTTTCCCTACCAGGTAAAGATTTTCAAAAATTTATTTCTTAAATTCTAATTTTATATAACCATTCATTCTGCATATTACCTATCAGTCACTTGACTGACTAATTTTTTTTTTTTTTAATCAAATAAAGAACGACATCATGCTTGGTAAAGTAGAGGGTCAGTGAAAAAGAGGAAGACCCTCAATGAGGTGGATAGACACAGTAGCTGCAACAGTGGGCTCAAGCATAACAATGATTGTGAGGATGGCACAGGACAGAGCAGTGTTTTGTTCTGTTGCACATAGGGTTGCCATGAGTCAGAACTGACTCGACGGCACTTAACAACAACAGCAAGGAAAGGAAACTTAAGAAAATCCTAAGAATTATTCATAGGAAAAGTCTTTGGTTTAATTCATACTGCCCTTGAAATCTAAGAATCATCATGCCAGGTACAGAGGGAAGATGTAGGGAGAAACAGAAGGGGGCAGGGAAGTAAAAGGTGAACAATATGAAGGTAGTCAGAAGTGAGGAAGAAAAAGGAAAGTGGAATCATTTATCTTTACAATGGTAAGTATCAGGATGAAGTCTAGATATTTTGACTCCTGTTCTTCCATATCTACTTCCTTCCTTATCCTGCCCACCTCATCGCTAATTTCCACCCCCATCCATCCTCTTCCAGAATCTATATGGGGTCTACTCTTCAGAATCAGTCAAACCTCTATCCCTGAAATTTAAAAATGTATAACTTCAAACCTGATTTCAAATGAAGTTTTTGAGGAACCACTTTATCATTTTTTAAAGCCACATTGTCATGCAATACTAGAGCATTATACTTGTAGATATAAATTTTCACTCACTAAGTTAAACTTGTTTGGTTTAATTTGATTTTTTGCCTATAAAATATCCTAATATGAAATATTATCAAATGGTTTTTAAAGCAACCTATTTATATCCAATTACTGTGAAAACAGAGGCTGGCTGATTCATGGTATATGATGCTTAATACAAAAGAACAAAAAGAATATGATGCACTGTTAATAAAGAGTCACTCTTCTCTAAGATTATGTAAAACAGCAGCAATAGCAAAAAAACAAAACAAATAACATATTACCTTCTAGATCATTAAACCAAAACCCATTGCCATCAAGTCAATTCCGACTTACAGAATATTCTAATAAATTGTGATTACTCAAAATCTTAATGATTTTTTTAATAAAAATATTTTTTCATTAAAAATGATATTTAAAATAAAATTTTCTCTATATTTTGTCTATCTGAAATTCCTCTTACAACAAGAGATTTAATAGTGCTACTTAGTTCTTATAATCACTGAAATCTATTATATTTAATTGAATTTTCTCATCTTACTGGTTTCTAAACAATAACCAACATGGAAAATGTACTTAGCCAAAGGAGGAATATATAGTAATGTATTTCTTTAGGCAGCTTAAACTATATTTTCTCTTAGTAATTACAGTGAGATGACTTTATGGACTGAACTGTGCTCCCAAAAAAATACGTGTTGAGGTCCTTATGTGTTTGTGTGCCTTTGTTTGGAAATAGGGTCTTTGAAGATGTCACTAGTTAACGTGAGGTGATACTAGAGTAGGGTGGGTCCAAATCCAATATGACTGGTGTCCTTGTAAAAGAGGAGAAGAGACAAAAAAGAAGGTGGTCTAGTGAGATCAATGGCAGAGATTGGAACTGCAAGCCAAAGGATGCCTAGAATCTCCAGTGGTCACCAAAAGCTAGGAAAAGGCATGGAACAGATTATCCCTCAAAGCCTCAGAAAGAATCAGCATAGCTGACACCTTGAATTTGGACTCCTAGCCTCCAGAACTGTGAGATAATAAATTTCTGTTATTTCCAGACATCCAATCTGTGGTACTTGGTTATGGCAGCCCTAGTAAACTACCACGTATGACATTGTTCATTTTCTGGAAGTTAAAGAACCAGCCATATTTCATTAGAGTGTAAGCACTTAAATGTCTGGGACAGTGTTTTAGTAATCTTGTTAAGAGTATCATCATGTGCTTAAAAATGGCAGCTTGGCCACAGATTTTTATTGTTAGTGAGTTGGCATAGAACAATGGAAAGCATTTGTACTCCAGAGTCAGAAAGATCAGGATTCGTATTCTGACTCAAACGTTGCAAATTGTAGTGAATTGAACCATGGCCCCAAAAAAGATATTTCCAAGTCCTAATCTCCAGTATCTCATGTGACTTTATTTGGAAACAGAGTCTTTGCTGACATAGTTAAATTAAGAATGCTGAGGTGAGATTAAATCATTCTGGATTAGGATGGGCCCTAAATCCAATGACAGTGTCCTTATATGAGATGGAAAAGAAAAAGACAGCAAGGACTGTAGGCCACCCAGAGGGGAAGACCATGTGAAGACAGAGGCAGAGATGGGAGTGATGTAACTATAAGCCAAGAAACCCCAGGAGTTGCCAGGAGCCACGAGACTCTAGGATAGAGAGGCATGGTATAAATTCTCCCTCAAGTCTCCAGAAGAAATCAACCTTGCCAAAACCTTGATTTCCAACTTTTGGCTTCCAGAACCAGGAGAAAACAAATTTCTGCTGTTTTAAGTCACCCAGTTTGTGGCAATTTGTTATGGAAGCCTTAGGAAACTAATACTGGCATATAATCACTAAGAGAGTTAGGTCTCATTTAAAAATAGGTCTCATATACATTTTTCAGATCTGTTAGGAAAATTAAATGAGATAACTTCAATAAAGTGTATAACAGTTTGTCTGATATCTAGCAGGTGCTCAAACACATTGGTTCCCTTCTGACAACCTCTCAGGAGCAGCCTCTACTAGGATTTCCCAAAAGATCTTATGTAAAATTTGCTTCTATTAGCAAGGAATATAAACACAATTCGTATAAGTTTACATAAACTACAATCCATTAAAAGGCAATTTTCAAATGTATTTCCTGTATTGCTGATGATTTAGGAACCAGCAAGATAATAAATTCCAATTAAATGCAGTGAATATTAGTTATTAAGTCATTACATAGCACATTTAAATCTTTTTTATATCAGAAGTCAGATAATTTTCATCTTTTTCCCAGAAGGTCTGACTTCTTGATCCTTCCATTGCACCTCCTCGCATGAAAGGCAGAGTGAAGGAATGAAGAGACCAGAGGAAGTAGGACACTGAACCCTTAGCACATGAAGGGCCAGAGGGAAATTGTGATAAAATTAGCTATAAATTTGATCAATACTTGTAAATAGCATGTAATTTGTAAAAGCTGTTACACTTGGCAGTCCACTCCTCATTCTCCTTTGCTATTATTTTTAATGTTTTCTCTCTTTCCAATATTCCTTTACAAGAGAGCAAAGAAACACACTCTCTGGTAAACAGTAAATAAAAGCTTGGGGGAAAAAAAACTGAATGTATATCACATTTTCTAATTTAAACAATATCTTGCAGAAAGCAAAATTTTAAAGAGATAAAGGTTAGAAAATCAGGAACTACTCCAAAACATGTATTGAATGCATTCTGACCTAAAAGAATCTAATGTTCAATGCAGACTTATTTTATAAGGAATGATTATTTTTCTTTCCCATGCAAATTGCAATAAAAGCAGTGGTTAACAAACAAATTAAAATTGTATCTTATTAATTTCAGGGATCCCTGGTGGTGCAATGGTTAAAGTACTCGGCTGCTAACCAAAAGGTCAGCAGTTCAAACCCACCAGCATCTCTGCAGGAGAAAAGACCTGGCAATCTGCTCCCGTAAAGATTATAGCCTAGGAAACTCTATGGGGTAGTTTTACTCTGTCCTATAGAATTCCTATGAGTCAGAATGGACTCAGTGGCACACAACAACACTGACTGATATCTCATGATAAAAAGGATGCTCTAGTAGAAGATTCTTGACTTAATACAAGGATTTAATTCAATCTGTTGACGTTAATCTTAACTAACCAAAACCCACTGCTGTCAAGTCGATTCCGACTCATAACGACCCTACAGGACAGAGTCCCATAGAGTTTCCAAGGCGGGGCTGGTGGATTCAAACCGCCCACCTTTTGATTAGTAGCTGTAGCTCTTAACCACTGCACAACCAGGGCTCCAATTTTGACAAGAGGTTGGTAATAACAGAAACCTCTGAATCAAATAGTTCTGTACATTTATTATGTCTACCAATTTTCCAAATGCTATAAAGGTCCAATAAATGGACGTTAAAAAATTAAGAATGCTATTTGTAGATGTTCACATGGTTCTAAATGATACTTGGCTAGAGTAGCAATGGTTGATGGGGTGGGGCTGTGCAGGAGAGGGACATTAGGGAAGCTTCCTCTGGGAGTCTCCTAGGAAATCTTACCTCAGCGCGTATTGACTTTCCCAGAATTGTATCTTTAGTCATTCAGATTTAAAAACAAACCAAGAATGAATTGATTTTTTTAAGGACATGTGACAGATATGTAAAATTTAATGTCAATTTATTTATTTGCAATTTTAATTGTCACTGATGAAGGAACCAGGTATTTAATGCCACAAATCCCAGCCTTATGTTTTCTAAGTAGGTGCCACATGGGAAACCAGATCACAGATCTTAATGAATGAGAAAGATGCACAAGGAGCAGAGAATAATTCTGACAACAGAATGATCAAGCATTGGGTTAAGTTAACTAATGTGTCCACCTCCACAATCAGCTATGTCTACTACAGAGATCAAGAGCTCATGTATATCCCTGGATGTCTCAAGAAAAAGAAAAAAAAACATTGCCATCAAGTCAGTCCTGACTCATAGCAACCCTATATAAGGAGTCCTTAAACATTTGCTTTCTTTATTCTTTTTTTTGTCTATTTTAATGATGATCAACCCATCCACTTCTGATCAATATCTTCTTCCCTTAGACAACTTAACATATTGAATTCTAACAGAGCTGCACTTTAAGGGTCTACCAGTCATGTCAATTTTTTTCTAATTTAAGGGACTTTGTATACCTAGGCCCAGATCTATTATGTATTGATTTTAGTTCTCAGAGGTCAGTCTTAATCACAGATGATTATGTCTCCTGGAAGATGCTTTATTATATATTTATAGAAGATAATACTGGCATTTTATAAGGGCTGGGCAATGCACCAGGTCAACAAACTATGGGCTATAAATTAGGCATATGTTTCCAAGTAAACCACTTAAGGGATACATTTGGCACATTAACTATTTCAGGCCATCACAGAGCCATTTGAATATAACTTCAATGTTTACTAAATCAGACTCTAGGGGACTACAGTTGTTAATGTACAAATCCATACCCAATGCTCACCCAGTGATTATATATGTAGCTACAAATAATATCATTATATTTAATTGACATTTTGAATTACCATAGATGTCATACCTACTAATATTTACATTAACATTGTGATTAGTTAAGTAATAATGAGATTTTTTTTTTCTTCCCTAAGGGTCCAGGTAATATATTTGGTTCTCAAAGGAAGAATTAAAATGGAGGATCCCTGACCTGTGGTAAAGGATTTGAATTCCCCAGTTCTTCAAAAAACAAAAATAAATAAACAAAACACATTTTTGATTCATATTCATATCCAATCTTGTCTAATTGTTGACATAAAGATTAGATCTTAAATACTTTTCTCATTTCACAAATGAATTGAGGAATGAACATAAAATACTTTACAGATTGTGTGAGTGACCCCAACACTGTTTATTTGAACGTAACTGTGTATTGGGCAAATCTGCTGCAAAAGACCTCTTTAAGGTGTTAAAAAGCAAAGAGTTACTTTGAGGACTAAGGTGCACCTGACCCAAGCCACAGTATTTTCTATCACCTGATATGTTTGTGAAAGCTGGACAATGAGTAAGGAAGACCGAAGAAGAATTGATGCCTTTGAGTTATGGTGTTGGTGAAGAATATTAAATATGCCATTCTGTCTGGAAGAAGTACAGCCAGAATGCTCCTTAGAAGCAAGGATGGCAAGACTTCAACTCATGTACTTTGGACATGTTATCAGGAGGGACCAGTCCCTGGAAAAGAACATCATGCTTGGTAAAGTAGAGGGTCAGCAAAAAAGACGAAGACCCTCAAGAAGATGGACTGACACAGTGGCTACAACAACAGGCTCAAAATAGCAAAGATTGTAAGGATGGCGCAGGACAGGACGATGTTTAGTTCTGTTGTACATAGGGTCGCTATGAGTTGGAACTGACTTGAGGGCACCTCACAACAACAACAATTTAGAAATAAAATTTTTAAAACCTTGAATTTTAAATAATAAAAAATCAGTGTCTTTTGCCTAAAAATAATACGAAACTTATTAAAAAAAAAAAAAAAAAAAACATAGCAATGCTTACTGTTGAGAACTGAGTTTTACCCATAGCAGAGAAACTGACCCTTTCCAACAATGCAAGGAAACGATCCAATTATACAAGAACCAATCGTTCAGCCTTATGAGCTATATCCAGCTCCTCAAACAAGCTGTGGTCTGGCCTATTGCCCTGTCTCTCCACATGCTACTCCACCTTCCTGGGCTTGCTCTTGTTCACATTCTTGACAAGAGTTTCTTAGACATCATCTCTTAATTTGAAAGAAAGAAAAAAACTTTCCAGAAAATTAGGGGAAAAAATAGATAATGCCTTAATATAAATATTAAAGAAAAGAACTTTGGAAGAAGAAACAGAACATATGTGCTAGAACCCTGGCTTTGTCACTAAGCCTTGTGCTTTGTTTCATCTCTTAATGTCTCAAGGATTTATCTATGATGTGAATATACTGGAATAGATAAGTTCTTAGGACCACTTAAAATTCCATATTGCCAGCCATGAAAATTTCTTCTATGCTCTCTCTACCTGGAACAGATTAACCTATGTGAACCTTCTAGAAATTTCATAAACAAGTTGCCATTGAGTCAATTCTGACTCATGATAACCCGTATGTTGCAGAGTAGGACTGTGCTTCATAGGGTTTTCAAGTCTGTCACTTTTTGGAAGCAGATAGCCAGTATATTAAATTAAATTCACAGGCCACCCTCAAAATCCATGATGTCAGTCTAAGTTATAGTTACTAATATATTTCTTCAATACAGTATGTTGCCTTAATCTAGACTTTTATTTATATGTTATTAGTGATCTTATCACTTATCTATAAACTTCGATAAAATTAGGATCCAGCTCTCAGAAATATGTATCTTGTGGGTCCTTACAAATATATATTAATACTGTAAAGGCAAAAAAATTATAAAAGGTGTACTAATAGGCGTAGGAAAAAATCAACTACTTTGATAGTGAGAGGCTAGATCAGTGACCAAGACTTCCAAAGTTCTAAGAAAATATTTGACTACTCCTAATTCTCAAAGACAGTAGCCTAATTCACTTACTCAGCTCACTAGTTATTTAAAAAGAAAATATGAAAGCAAGAGTGTATCCCTTTTATTATAGATTAAATTACTAGTCCACAATATTTCTAGTCTATTAAATTTAGTACTTCAATTTTCAATCTTTAAATGTTGTCATTCTGTATTTTAGAATTATTTCAGAAGGGACAAAAGTCCCTTGATTCATGTAACATTTAGTTAAATCTTATGACAATGTAAAAGTAATATTGATGTTCAAATAATTCATGTATTAGTTCTAATTAAATAAGAATACGCTATTTTTTAATAAGGGGGTCAGTAACAACAGGACAAAACATATTATAGTCATTAAAGTACAGAAATATGGGATAATGAATACTGGATTATTCAGATTTTAATTGCTTCCTGCCTATCTTAGTTATCTAGTGCTGCTATGACAGAAATACCACAAGCAGGTGGCTTTAATAAACAGAAATTTATTTTCTCACAGTTTAGGAGGCTAGAATTTTGAATTTGGGATGCTAGCTCTAGAGAAAGGCTTTCTGTCTGTAGGCTCTGGAGGAAAGTCCTTGTCTCTTCTGAGCTTTTGCTCCTGGGCAATATACATGTGGCTTGGCATCTCTCTTCCCCATCTCTGTTTCTCCCACTTCCTTGTTGAATCTTTGATATCTTAAAAAAGATTGACTCCAGATACATCCTACATTAATCCTGCCTCATTTACATTACAAGGGCAACCCATTCCCAAATGGGATTATAACCACAGGCATAGAGCTTAGGATTTACAACACATATTTTAGGGGGACACAATTCAATCCATAACACTGCCTCCCCTCTTTTCCATAGAGTGCATAGTTTCTGCCTCATCATTAGCTTTTAATACCCAGTATAAACCTGTGTTAACATATGAATGCAAACATATACACACACAAAAAGAAATACCCACAAAATAACCATTACAGAGGTAGGAAGCATAAACTACAAAAATATTAAGATGATCATTTTGGTAACATCTTAGTACTAAACCTAATTGAAGGCTCGGAATTATTACTAAAGTCATGAATCGAATATAAATATAGCACAGATTTTGTACACAGGATTTTTTTAAAGACAAAGTTTAATTTTCGTTCCATTTATTCCATTTTCAGTGCTCTTCAGTTTTCCCTTTATTATTTATTATTTCTTATAGTGCAGTTCTGTTGGCAATAAATTTTCTGTTTTTGTTGGTCTGAAAAAAGCTTTATTTTTTTCTTAATTTTTGAAAGACATTTTCACTGTAGTCAATTTTGATTGTTTCCTTTCAGAACTGTAAAGATACAATGCAATGCCTTCTAGCTTACACGGTTCCTGATAAGACATTTACTGCAATTCATTTTTTTTTTAAAAATTTTTCCCGCACAAAAATTTGTACATACATTGTTACATGACTCTAATTACTCTACCCATACTGTGACAGTACAATCCTCCTTTCCACCCCTGATTCCTCATGTCCATTCAACTAGCGCCTAACGTTCTCTGCCTTCCCATCTCACCTCTGGACAGAAGCTGCCCATTTAGTCTCTTGTTTCTACGTGAGCTAAGAGGCACACTCCTTATGAGTATCACTTTATGTCCCACAGTCCAGTCCAATCCCTGTCTGAAGAGTTGGCCTCGGAAATTGTTTCAGTTAGTTCTGGGCTGCTAGAGAATCTGGGGACCATGCTTTCCAGGGTACCTCCAGTCTCAGTGAGACCATTAGGTCTGGTCTTCTTACTAGAATTTGAGTTCTACACGCCACCTTTCTCCTGCTCCATCAGGGACTCTCTGTTGTGTCCCCTGTCAAGTTGGTCATTTGTGGTAGGCAGGCACCATCTAGCTCTTCTGGTCTCAGGCTGATGAAGTCTGGTTTATGTGGTCCTTTCTGTCTCTTAGGCTACTACTTTTCTTGTGTCTTTGATGTTCTTCATTCTCCTTTACTCCAGGTGGTTGGGACCAAATGATACATCTTAGATGGCTGCTTGCAAGCTTTCAAGACCCCAGACACCACTCACCAAAGTAGGATGAAGAACATTTTCTGAATAAGATTTTTTATGCCAACTGACCTAGATATCCCCCGAAAGAATGGTCCCCAGATCCCTGCCCCTGCTACTCTGTCCCTCAAAGTGTTTGATTGTATTCAGGAAACTTCTTAGCTTTGGTTTAGTCCAGTGGTGCTGACTTTTCCTGTAGTGTGTGCTGTCTTTCCCTTCACCTGAGATAATTCTTATCTACTACCTAGTTAGTAAATAAACCTCCTCTCCATCCCCACCCTCGTAACCATCAAAGGATGTTGTCTTCTGTGTTTAAACCTTTTCTTGAGTTCTTATAATAGTGGTCTTATAAAATATTTGTCCTTCTGTGACTGACTAAATTCACTCAGCATAACGACCTCCAGATTCCTCCATGTCATGTTTCATGGTTGTTCTTTATCGTTGCGTAGTATTCCATTGTGGGGATATACCATAATTTGTTTATCCATTCATCCGTTGATGGGCACCTACGTTGTTTCCATCTTTTTGCTATCGTGAACAGAGCTGCAATGAACATGGGTGTGCATATATCTAATCATGTGACAGCTCTTATTTCTCTAGGATATATTTCAAGGAGCGGGATAGCTGGATAGTATGGTACTTCTATTTCTAGCTTTTGAAGGAAGCGCCAAATCAGTTTCCAAAGTGGTTATACCATTTTACATTCCACCAACAATGTATAAGTGTTCCAGTCTCTCCACAACCTCTTCAGCATTTGTTATTTTGTGTTTTTTGGATTAAGGCTAGCCTTCTTGGGGTGAGATGATGTCTCATTTTAGTTTTATTCTGCATTTCTCTAATGACTAATGATGGCGAGCATTTCTTCATGTGTCTGTTAGCCACCTGCATATCTTCTTTGGCGAACTGCCTGTTCATATCCTTTGCCCATTTTTTAATTGAGTTATTTGTCTTTTTGTTGTTGAGGTTTTGCAGAATCTTGTAGATTTTAGAGGTTAGACACTGATCAGATTTGTCGTAGCCAAAAATTTTTTGCCAATCTGTAGGTTGTCTTTTTACTCTTTTAGTGAAGTCTTTTGATGAGCATAAGTGTTTGATTTTTAGGAGCTCCCATTTATCTAGTCTGCCTTCTGGTGCTTCTGCATTGTTACTTATGATTCATACTGTGTTCATGCCATGTATTAGTGCTCCTAGCATTGTCCCTATTTTTTCTTCCATGATCTTTATTGCTTGTGATTTTATATTTAAGTCTTTGATCCATTCTGAGTTAATTTGTGTGCATGGTGTGAGGTATGGGTCTTGTTTCAGTTTTTTGCAGATGGATATCCAGTTATACAAGTACTATTTGTTAAAGAAACTATCTTTTCCCCAATTAACGGACTTCGGGCCTTTGTCAAATATCAGCTGCTCATAGATGGATGAATTTATGTCTGGATTCTCTGTTCTGTTCCTCGGTCTATGTGTCTGTTGTTGTACCAGTACCAGGCTGTTTTGATTACTGTGGCAGTATAATAGTTTCTCAAATCAGGTAGTGTGAGGCCTCCCACTTTGTTCTTCTTGAGTAATGCTTTACTTATTCAGGGCCTCTTCCCTTTCAATATGAAGTTGGTGATTTTTTTATCCATCTCGTTAAAAAATGCCATTGGAATTGGGATTGGGATTGCATTGTATCTGTAGATCGCTAAGCGTAGAATTGACTTTTTCACAATGTTGAGTCTACCTATCCATGAGCATGGTAGGTTTTTCCACTTATGCAGGTCTCTTTTGGTTCCTTGCAGTAGTGTCTTGTAGTTTTCATTGTATAGATCTTTTACGTCTCTGGTTAGATTTATTCCTAAGTATTTGATCTTCTTGGGGCTATTGTAAATTGTCTTGATTTGGTGATTTCCTCTTTGAGATTCTCTTTGTTGGTGTAAAGGAGTCCAACTGATTTTTGTATGTTTGTCTTGTATCCTGACATTTTGCTGAAATCTTCTATTAGTTCCAGTAGTTTTCTTGTGGATTCTTTGTTGTTTTCTGTGTATAAGATCATATCATCTGCAAATAGAGATACCTTGACTTCTTCCCTACCAATTTGGATGCTCTTTATTTCTTTTTCTAGCCTAACTGCTCGGCTAGGACCTCCAGCACAATGTTGAATAAGAGTGGTGATAAAGGGCATCCTTGTCTGGTTCCCATTCTCAAGGGGAATGTCTTCAAAGTCTCTCCTTTTAGGATGATGTTAGCTGTTAGCTTTGTATAAATGCCCTTAATTATATTGAAGAATTTCCCATCTATTCGTATTTTGTTGAGAGTTTTTACCATGAACGGGTGTTGGACTTCATCAAATGCCTTTTCTGCATTGATTCATAAGATCATGTGGTTCTTGTCTTTTGTTTTATTTATGTGATGGATTACTTTGTTTTTCTAATGTTGAACCATCCCTGCATACCTGTATGAATCCCACTTGATCATAGTGAATTATTTTTTTGATATGTTGTTGAATTCTGTTGGCTAGAATTTTGTTGAGGATTTTTCCATCAATGTTCTTGAGGGATATTGGTCTGTAATTTTCTTTTTTGTGATGTCTTTACCTGGTTTTGGTATCAGGGTTATGCTGGCTTCATAGAATGAGTTTGGGAGTATCCCATCCCTTTCTATGCTCTGAAATACCTTTATTTGTAGTGGTGTTAACTCGTCTCTAAAAGTTTGGTAGAATTCTCCAGTGAAGCCATCCGGGCCAAGGCTTTTTTTTTTTTGTTGCGAGTTTTTTAATTACCTTTTCAATCTCTTCTTTTGTTATGGGTTTATTTAGTTGTTCTACCTCTGTTTGTGTTAGTTTACGTAGGTAGCGAGTTTCTAGAAATTTGTACATTTCCTCTAGGTTTTCAAATTTGTTGGAGTACAATTTTTCATAGTATTCTGTTATGATTCTTTCAATTTCAGTTGGGTCTGTTGTGAAATCACCCATCTCATTTCTTATATGGGTTATCTGCTTCCTCTCCTGTTTTTCTTTTGTCAGTTTGGCCAATGGTTTATCAATTTTGTCGATCTTTTCAAAGAACCAGCTTTCAGTCTTGTTAACTCTTTTAATTGTTTTTCTATTCTCTATTTCATTTAATTTTGCTCTAATTCTTATTATTTCCTTTCTTCTGGCGCCTGAGGGCTTCTTTTGCTGCTCTCTTTATACTTGTTCCAGCTGTAGGGTTAATGTTTTGATGATGGCCCTTTCTTCTTTTTGGATGTGTGCATTTATTGCTATAAACTGACCTCTAAGCACTGCTTTTGCTGTGTCCCAAAGGTTCTGGTAGGATGTGTCTTCATTCTCGTTTGATTCTATGAATTTCTTTATTCCATCCTTAAGTTCTTCTATAAGCCAGTAGTTTTTAGCAAGGTGTTCAATTTCCATGTGTTTGATTTTTTTTTCCTTGCTATTTCTGTTGTTGATTTCTACTTTTATGGCTTTACGGTCAGAAAAGATGCTTTGTAATATTTTGATGATTTGGATTTTGTTAAGTCTTGCTTTATGGCCCAATATGTGGTCTATTCTGGAGAATGTTCCATGTGTGTTGGAAAAGAAAGTGTACTTCACTGCTGTTGGGTGGAGTATTCAGTATATGTCTATGAAATCAAGTTGGTTGTTTGTAGCATTTAGCTCTTCCATATCTTCGCTGAGCTTCTTTCTGGTTGTTCTGTCCTTCACCAAAAGTGCTGTGTTGAAGTCTCCTACTACTATTGTGGCACTGCCTATCTCTCTTTTCAGTACTGTTAGAGTTTGTTTTATGTATTTTGGAGCCCTGTCATTGGGTACATAAATATTTATTATAGTTATGTCCTCCTGGTGTAATCACCCTTTAATCATTATATAGTGTCCTTTCTTATCCTTTGTGGTGGATTTTAAAGCCTATTTTTTCAGAGATTAATATTGCAACTCCTGCTCTTTTTTGAGTGTTGTTTGCTTGACATATTTTTTTCCATTCTTTGAGTTTTAGTTTGCTTGTGTCTTTAAGTCTAAGGTGTGTCTCTTATAGGCGGTTTATAGACAGATCATGTTTTTTTATCCAATCTGCCACTCTCTGTCTCTTTATTGGTGCATTTAGTCCATTTACATTCAGTGCTTTAATTATTGATAGGTATGAGTTTATGCTGTCATTTAGATGTCTTTTTTTGTGTGTTGTTCACAGTTTCTTTGTTCCACTTAATTTTCTGTGCTGAGTCATTTTTCTTTTTGTGCTTTCTTTTCATCTTTTTCATTGTTGTTGATTTTGTGTTTGCTGAGGCTTTATATTTTTCTAGCTTTTTATTTTGACTTTGATTTGTTAGTTTCCTTTGTGGTTACCTTAATATTTACTCCTATTTTTCTAAGTTCATACCAGTCTTGTATTTCTTTATATCACCTTGACTTCCTCTCCATATGAAAAATCAATGTCTAAATTTTTTAAGTCCCTCTTTTTTGTTTTAATGTTGTCATCGTTTACATATTGACGTCTGTTTCCCTATTTTCAGTATTTTAACTTTGATTTACTTTTGTGACTTCCTATCTGGGTTGATATCTAGTTGCTCTGTCCTGTGTTCTAGTCTTGGTTTCTTATCTGATGTTATTGATTTTCTAACCGGAGGAGTCCCTTTAGTATTTCTTGTAATTTTGGTTTAGTTTTTGCAAATTCTCTGAACTTCTGTTTATCTGGAAATGCCCTAATTTCGCCATCATATTTGAGAGACAGTTTTGCTGGATATATAATTCTTGGCTGGCAGTTTCTTCCTTCAAGACTTTATATATGTCATCCCATTGCCTTCTTGCCTGTGTGGTTTCTGCTGAGTAGTCTGAGTTTATTCTTACTGACTCTCCTTTGTCAATAATGTTTCGTTTATCCCTAGCCGCTCTTAAAATTCTCTCTTTGTCTTTGGTTTTGGCAAGTTTGATTATAATATATCTTGATGACTTTTTTGGGATCTACCTTATGTGGGGTTCAAGGAGCATCTTGGATAGATATCTTAACATCTTTCACGGTATCAGGGAAGTTTTCTGCCAACAAATCTTCAACAATTCTCTCTGTATTTTCTGTTATTCCCCCCGTTATGGTACTCCAATCACTCGTAGGTCATTCCTCTTGATAGAATCCCACATAATTCTTACGGTTTCTTCATTTTTTTTTTTTAATCCCTTTATCTAATTTTTCCTCAAATAAGTTGGTGTCAAGTCTTTATCTTCAGTCACACTAATTCTGACTTCCATTGCCTCAATTCTGCTCCTATGACTTTCTATTGAGTTGTCCAATTCTGAAATTTTATTGTTAGTCTTCTGGATTTCTGATTGCTGTCTCTCCATGGATTCTTGTAATCTGTTAAATCTGTCATTATGCTCTTCTCTAATGTTTTTAATTTCTTGTATTGTGTGTTCTGCATTTTGCTTAATTTCCTTCCTAATTTCTCGAAGAGTTCTGTATATTAATCTTTTGTATTCTGCCTCCGGTAATTCCAAGAAATTTTCCTCCTCTGGAAAATTTCTAGATTCTTCATTTCGGGAGCTTGCTGAAGCCATCATGGATTGCCTCTTTAAGTGATTTGATATCGACTGTTGTCTCTGAGCCATCAATAAGTTATTATATTTATTTATTTCATGTTTGCTTACTGTGTCCTAGCTTCTTGTTTTGTTTTGGTATGCCCAGATAGGCAGCTCGTATGAGCTAGTTTGATTATTGGCACCTTTGAAGCTCTAAGGTCCTGTCACCAGGTGTTTAGATCTGTTACTAGGTATTTGAGCTCAGGAGTCCGCCCATTCCTCCTTTATGTATTCAGCTCAGGTGCCCAGATAGATAGCCACCAAGTGTGTGGTGTAGGCTCTCACCTACAGTCCTAGACAGGCATGGATGATTGGTGTAGGCACAGGCATCTGGCTGCAGCAGGGGGACACACTCTGAGGAAGGCAGGGGGCTGACGGCCACCCCTGAGTGTGTAGGAGGAAGTCATGTCTCTGTTCCCTAGAGAGCATAGGTTGGTGGGTTTTGCAGCTGGACTATGAGCACCTAATGTTGGCTGTAAGGACTGCTGTGCACCTCTTATTCATGGGCCTTTATTGTAGGAGGTTAGGTGGTGTGGGTGAAACCACCAGTCATCAGGCCTCTGATGGGAGTAGGTGAACACCCTGCTTAATGGACAGAGCAGTGTCAAACGTCATGGACCTACCACTTCACAACTGAAACAGTTGAAGTTAGACTTCCAGTATATACCCTGTTGTACTGCAGTAATGAGGGCCTATGCTGTTGAGATGGGCCCACAAAAGTCTATGCCGGGGGAAAGGCACTCAAAGTCCATGGATCCCTTATGCCTGTGCCTAGGCAAAGGAGCTGTGCCTGCCCTGGGTTCCTGGCTTAGGGGAGACGGCAGTTTATTTTTTCCTCTGTTTGTTAATTTTTTCACTCTCCAAGGCAGGGAGAATGTCTCTGGGCATGTGATGGATCCTACTTCTGGCTCAGGGGACTCGGCAATTGCTGATGCTGGTCCAGGACCCAGTGCAGAGCAGGGAGCGGGGAGGTAACTGGGAGAGAGGTTTTTCCCTAAGGGGGGTGTTTTTGATCTGTGCTATAGGCCATATGCAATGACTTATCTTTCACCAATCCAGGGCTGCTTCTCACTGGCTCTAGGTGTCCATGTAGACGCTCTGGCACTGGGTCTCTCCCGGTGTGAAAAACGTGCCTCCTGAGCACTGCCGCTTGCCTGCCTCACCACTCACCCCCGATCTCCGGCTCTCGCCCGGTCAGGTCTGGTAACTCCTCGCTGTTTCTGAACCATCTCTCCCTCCCCCTGCCACTCAGTCCAGTTCCTCAACTCTGCCTTTGATTTTCAGGGCTCCCAGATTGCCATATATAATCAATTCACCTGTTTTTTCCGGTCTTTGTTGTAAGAGGGTCCACCAGAAGCATCTGACTACTCCTCCATCTTGGCTCTGTCTCCTCTCTACTGCAATTCTTATCTTTGTTCCTCTGTATGTAAACTGTATTTTCACCCCTCTGACTGATTTTAAACTTTATCTTTGCTCTTTATCACTCTGAATATGATGTGCTTGGGTTTGTTTTTGCTATTGTTCTTCTTCATCATCTTTGGTGTTCTTTGAGTGGCTTGGATCTGTAATTTGGTATGTGTCAATAAATTTTTGAAAATTTGTGGGCAATATTTCTAAAAAATTTCTTCTGCCCCATTCTATTCTTTCTTTTCCCTCTGGAATCCAATTACATGTAAGTTAGACCACTTGATATTTTTCCACAACTCTTGGATGCTCTGATTTGCCTGTTTTCTTTTTGTGTTTCAGTTTGTACAATTTCTTTTTCTTTTTTTTTCCCTTGTACTTTAGATGAAGGTTTACAGAGAAAACTAGTTTTCATTAAACAATTAATACACATGTTGTTTTGTGACAATGGTTACTAACCCCATGACATGTCAACACTCTTTCCTTCTCGATCCTGGGTTCCCCATTATCAGCTTTCCTGTCCCCTCCTGCCTTCTTGTCCTTGTCCCTGGGCTGGTGTGCCCATTCAGTCTTGTTTTGTTTTATGTGCCTGTCTAATCTTTGGCTGAAGGTTGAACCTCAGGAGTGACTTCATTAGTGAGCTATAAGGGTTCCCAGGGGCCATATTCTCAGGGTTTCTCCAGTCTGTCAGACCAGTAAATATGGTCTTTGTGTGTATGTGTGTGTGAGTTAGAGTTTTGTTTTACATTTTTCTCCAGCTCTGTCCAGAATCCTCTATTGCAATCCCTGTCAAAGCAGTCAGTGGTTCTGTTTGTATAATTTCTACTGACCTATCTTGAAGTTTACTGATCTTTCCTTGGCTGTGTTCAGTCTCCTGATGAGATTATTGCAGACATTCTTCATGTTTGTTATTGACTTTAATATCTAGCATTTTCCACTGATTCTTTCTTATAGCTCCATCTCTCTGCTGAAATTACACGTGTTCTTATTGTCCACCTTTTCCATTAGCACCTTTAACATAGTAATTATGTCTATTTTAATTCTCTTTGATAGGTCCAACATCAGTTTAATATATGCATCTGACTCTGTTCATTCCTTTGTCTCTTGGCAGTGTGTTATTTTTTCTCACATTTCCATATGCCTCATAATTTTTGTTGAAAGCCAGGCATTTTATGTAAGATAGTAGAGACTGAGGTAAATACTATTTTTTTCTGAAAAAGGGGATGATTTTCCTCTCTCTGCTAGCCGTTGCTGTGGGAGTTTGGGTCATTCTGGGCAGGAGTTGAGCTGGGTTTGGGATTTATTGTTGCTATGGTTATCCCTAGGCTTCAAATTTCTCTAGCCATACGTTGAGTTTCAGATGGGGTCTGGTTTGTCAGAGGATTTTTCTTAATGTTTGCTCCGCCCTCAGCTTCAGGTCTTTCTTTTGCATTGTGCCCCAGAGACAGACTCTCTCTACACTCTTATAACTTTCCCAGCAGTATTCCACTATTATTCCACAATTCTTGTTAGTCTATGGTACAGAAAAAGGGACATTATTTGCTGTGATTAAGCCTAGGTCTTAGGTACACACTACGTCCCTGAATCTCACAGATGTGGCCTTTCCCCTATTTTGATTCAGGGACCATTATGTATCCCTATCCCTGACCCAGGAGTAAAGGGTCTTTTTATGTTCCTTTTCCCAGGTTGAATTGGGTTTCTTCGACACTGAGTGTTAACCTTCCCACTGCATTTTCAGCTTTTATTCTGTATGGATAATAGGGGAGAACCATCTAGGTGGAGTTTTTTGCTTGTATCAGCTGCTGTTCCCTTCCTCCAGCCTTTACCACTAGGTACAGTTTCTCAGGAATTCTGCCAATATTTTTATGTAATAATCAAGTGAGGTCTGTGGAGAAGAGTTTGTAAGTAGGTTCGGATTCTCATTATGTTTCTCTTGCTAGCCCACACTAGACCCCTAGCAATTTGTTAACTGTTTTAGCAGAATTCTCCTAGCTGGTATCTGGAACATTTGCCACATTCACTCTCTCTTTGCAAGTGCCGATCTTACAGAGCCCTAGTGGCACAGTGGTTAAGAGTTCAGCTCCTAATCAAAAGTTTGGCAGTTTGAATCCAACAATTCACAGGTTTTCCTGTGACTTTAGCTCTCTGGTGGCTTAGGAAAAGATGTGAAACTATTTTTTCTCCAGATTTTTTTTTTCTTGCTCTAAGGGTGGGAACAATGATCATTTCTGCTTTCTACATCTCAAACCAAAACCAGAATATCTACAGATGTTTTTTAATGAATATATATCCATTACCTAAATATAAAATCAACATTAAAGAATAATAATTACTGTTATCTACACATAAAAGAAAATTTATTTTTTTCTTTTTACTATAACTGAACATAGCTTTTACTTTTTAGTAGTTCAAAATTTTATGCTCAGTTGCATGTAAAGCCATTATTTTGCTCTCAAAAGAAAGATAACATTCAGAATTTGCCTTCTGCAGGTTTTTAACATAGATTATATTTTTTGTGTGTGCTTTTCTGTCTTTCTCTCTCTAGCTATTTATTATATTAGCTTGATATCTTGTATATTATTGATTGTTACATCATGCCACTTGAAGCTTTTCTCTCCTATTCCCTTTCTGATTAAAACCTGTCTTCTGGAGATTAGAGCTAATAAATTCATTTTTGCTGTTCATATTTTCTTGATCCAATATACATAGTGCATTTTTAGCTATGGGAACATATACATAATGAACTTTCTCAAGATTTAAAGCAACCATACCAGACAGGTCTCTGAAGGCATATTTCAAAAATAGTTATAAGAAAAGTTGTGTTAGTCCTTACTACTGTTGAAGTTTGTGTCTACGTTATTTCTAAGCACAGCAAAGAATGAAAGAAACTAGTAAAATCAAACCTATATTTAAAATCAAATCATAAATAATGCAAATATATTGTTACGGGATAATAAAGACAGAAAAGGGATATGGCAACAAACAAAATGATAACCAAAAAGGAGAGGGAATAAATCAGAAGACAGGGTGGAAAAACTAATTTGAAATGTCTGTTCTTACTTATACACCTCAATATCTTAGAACTGTTACTTTTGACTTTGAGATTAATATTATTTTAAATATATACTTTTCTATCCTGCCATTCTTCTTGTGTTTTTGTTCTTTTTCATGACTTGCTGAGGAAATAAAGTTGGGATTCAAAATTGCTACTTAAGTGTATAAATAAACAAAATTTTGATTGAAAACTAAGGGAGATAAGTCAAAGCAATTAAGGAGGAAAGAGTGCAAAAAACTGAGAATATAAAACACTTAGAAAATCTCAATTTATCAAAATTTTTGTTTTGTTTTGTTTTCAACAATATATTGAATTAATGTGTGAAAAATCTTATGGAAACATTTAGTCTTACAATCACATTAGCAAAATGTCAAAATAATTTCTCTTAATTTTTAAGATAATTATTCCACTATTTATTTAATAAATACTGCAAATGTGTATGTTTTTATTTGTATGTCCTTCCCACTTTATCATATACTTTCAGTTCTAGTTATGCTATAAAGGTAACTGCTGTCTGATTCTGAATAGAAAGGTAGAATAATTGTCATATACAGTTGGTTCAGTTAGCTTGACATTCTCTTTACTGGGGAAGAGTTCAGCTAAATTAGATAACTAACATTGAACCTTTGAATAGTTAACTTCTAAATATTTGATGCTTCATTCCTTCATATATTGGGGAATAATGGGTCCATATCATGAAACCTGAAAGCAAAACATCTACATTCAATTATTTTAACCAAATCATTTTTGAAGTGTTGCATGCTTTATGACATTTTTAGTCATATTTTTCTGGGGAAAATATGGTTTATTAATTTTTTAATATTTTATTTTAAATATATATTTAAAAAGTAAATCAATATTTTATTTTATATTAATAAAATTAATTATTGTTGTTAGGTTCCATCGAGTCAGTTCCAACTCATAGCGACCCTGTGTACTACAGAACGAAACAACTGCCCGGTCCTGTGCCATGCTCACAATTGTTGTTGTGCTTCAGCCCATTACTGCAGCCACGGTGTCAATCCATCTCATTGAGGGTCTTCCTCTTCTTCACTGATCTTGTACTTTACCAACCATGATGTCCTTCTCCAGGGACTAATCCCTCTTGACAACATGTCCAAAATATGTAAGACGTAGTCTCGACATCCTTGCTTTTAAAGAGCATTCTATTTGTACTTCTTCCAAGATGGTAAAATTAATATTGTATTTTAAATATATAAAAATTTAAATATAAATTTTAAAATTAGTTTATTAAATCTTAGAATATTCTTTTGAGAAAGATAAAAGGATATGTTATCTAGAAATAGATGGTTTTGTAGTTTGCAAATTAAAGTAGTTATTATGGTCACAAAGAAAACAAAAACTAATGTGAAACCAGTTTGTACATTGTTAATTGTTGGAACTGCATTTTAAAGGTCAAGTCTTTGAAAATTTTATTCAAGTATTAGATCTCTCAATTCATACCAAATTTATAGTTGGTCATACCAACACACGATAGCTTTACTCACTGAAATTGATTACGGTTTTAAAACATATACCAGTAAGAAATTAAAAAGTCAGTATTATTTAATAAATGATGTAGCCTTTTAGCATTTAAATAAAAAATACACTATTTGCATTTAAATAACTTTTCAAGACTCCCTCTGACCCGTTAGTTAATTTATTCTGCAAGAATTTCTCTGAAAGTAAAAAACATTAATCAAGACCATATATCTCCAATTTTACTTTGATCAATTATTATCCACTACTATCCAGTCGATTTCAACTAATAGCAACCCTATAGGACAGAGTAGAACTGTCCCATAGAGTTTCCAAGGAGCTGCTGGTGGATTCAAACTGCCAACCTTTTGGTTAGCAGCCAAGCACTTAACCACTGATCAATTATTAATAGTATGTAAAGGTGCATTTTAGTGGCCTTGTTAATTAAAAGCTGCATAGAAATCACTAAGTTTTCCAAGATGGAGATGTGAATTGTCTAATAGTAGAGTCATAGCTTTTCTAATTACCTCATAATTTAAGGAACTTCTGACCAAAGGGTTGACAGTTGGAATCCACCCAGCAGCACTGTGGAAGAAAGGCCTGGTGATCTACTTCCATAAGACTAACCAAAAACCAAACCCATTCCTGTCAAGTTGACTCCAACTCATGGCATGAGTTATAGAGTAAAACTGAGCTCCATATATATATATTATTATTATTATTTTTTTACCGGTAATCTTTAAAGGAGCAGATCACAAGGCCTTTCTTCTGTGGAGCCACTGGGTGGGCTTAAACCACCAACCTTTAGGTTAGCAGCTGATCACCTAGGCTCCTCCATAAGATTATAACCATTGAAAACCTTATGGAGTTCAAACACAATATGAACCATAAGAAACAATGCACAAGCACCAGAAGAGAGACTAGATAAATGGGAGCTCCTAAAAACCACCAACCTTTAGGTTAGCAGCTGATCACCTAGGCTCGTCCATAAGATTATAACCATTGAAAACCTTATGGAGTTCAAACACAATATGAACCATAAGTAACAATGTACAAGCACCAGAAGAGAGACTAGATAAATGGGAGCTCCTAAAAATCAAACACTTATGCTCATCAAAAGACTTCACCAAAAGTGTAAAAAAACAACCTACAGACTGGGAAAAAAAATTTTGGCTACAACAAATCCGATCAGCGTCTAATCTCTAAAATCTACAAGATACTGCAGAACCTCAACAACAAAAAGACAAATAACCCAATTAAAAAATGGGCAAAGCATACGAACAAGCACTTCACCCAAGAAGATGTTCAGGTGGCTAACAGACACATGAAGAAATACTGATGATCATTAGCCATTAGAGAACTGCAAATCAAAACTACAATGAGATATCATCTCCCCCCAACAAGGCTAGCTTTAATCCAAAAAACACAAAATAATAAATACTGGAGAGGTTGTGGAGAGACTGGAACACTTATACACTGTTGGTGGGAATGTAAAATGATACAACCACTTTGGAAGTTGATTTGGCATTTCCTTAAAAAGCTAGAAATAGAAGTACCATATGATCCAGCTATCCCGCTCCTTGGAATACATCCTAGAGAAACAAGAGCCGTCACACGAATAGATATATGCACACCCATGTTCACTGCAGCACTGTTCACAATAGCAAAAAGATGGAAACAACCTAGGTGCCCATCAATTGACGAATGGAAAAACAAATAGTGGTATATCCACACAATCGAATATTACACAAGGATAAAGAACAAAGATGAAGCTCTGAAACATCATACAACATGGTGGAAGCTGGAACTTATTATGCTGAGTTTATTTAGTCAGTCACAGTAGGACAAATACTGTATAAGACCACTATTATAAGAACTCAAAAAAAGGTTTAAACACAGAAGAAAACATTCTTTGATGGTTACGGGGGTGGGGAGGGAGGGTGAGAGTTATTCACTAACTAGATAGTAGACAAGAATTATCTTAGGCGAAGGGAAGGACAGCACACACTACAGGGGAAGTCAGCACAACTGGACTAAACCAAAGCTAAGAAGTTTCTTGAATACAATCAAATACTTTGAGAGACAGAGTAGCAGGGGTAGGGGTCTGGGGACCATGCTTTTGGGGGACATATAGGTCAACTGGCATAACAAAGCTTATTAAGAAAATGTTCTTCATCCTACTTTGGTGAGTGGTGTCTGGGGTCTTAAAAGCTTGCAAGCGGCCATCTAAGATGCATCATTTGGTCCCAACAACCTGGAGTAAAGGAGAACGAAGAACACCAAAGACACAAGAAAAGGATTAGCCGAAGAGACAGAAAGGGCCACATAAACCAGAGACTTCATCAGCCTGAAACCAGAAGAACCAGACGGTGCCCGGCTACCACCGATGACCGCCCTGACAGGGAACACAACAGAGAGTCCCTGATGGAGCAGCAGAAAGATGGGGTGCAGAACTCAAATTCTAGTGAGAAGACCAGACTTAATGGTCTGACTGAGACTGGAGGTACCCAAGAAAGCATGGCCCCTGGACTGTCTATTAGCCCAGAACTAAAACAATTTCTGAGGCCAACTCTTCAGACAGGGATTGGACTGGACTGTGGGACATAAAGTGATACTCATGAGGAGCGTGTCTCTCAGTCAAATAGATACAAGAGACCAAAGGGGCAGCTTCTGTCCAGAGGTGAGATGGGAAGGCAGAGAGGGTTAGGAGCTGGTTGAAAGGACATGGGGAATCAGCGGTGGAAAGGAGGAGTGTGCTGTCGCAGAATGGGGTGAGCAATTAGGGTCACATGTCAATGTACGTATAAAATTTTGTATGGGAGACTAACTTGAAATGTAAACTTCATTTAACTACAACAATAAAAAAAATAATAATAAAGAGGTTAAAAAAAAAGGAAAACCTTATGGAGTTCACTTCTACTCTGAAACACATGGGGTCACCATGATTTGGAATTGACTTGATGGCAAGGGGTTTGGTTATTTTGTTTGTTTGTTTGTTTTGTTGTTGTTGCTAGAGTTTTGTGTTTGCCAGGAAAATTGTTTAACTGTATTTATTTTTAAAGAGACAGCCATAAAACCAGAAAAATCCTTAATATTCTATACCCAAGAAAAATAAATAAATGAAACTTTGGTTGTTTGTAACCTCATTAAAGTATTAGTCATAGTTACTGACACAGTTAAAAATATAAAATATTAGAATCAGGAACCAACTTTAAGATGCCTAGATAGATATTGATTTTAGGGAAGAAGTTAGAAAGAAAGAAGTTTAATATCAATATTATGACCTTCCTGCTAAAACATTCATTCTTTCTATACAATGTCTTTGATAAGCATCACCATTATGAATACCTGAGACTCTTCTAATACGTAATTCAAAGATTCTAAGACTTGCACTTGACAAAAAAGAAATGAGATAATTAACATGTCCAATTCATTAGTGTGAGTTTTACAAGCTTACTATTTCCATGTCCACATTTAGAACAATAACATTCATTTTATGGTGTATACATTGAGGCACAGGATAAATTTCAATTTAAGATTAATCTCAGACTTTGAGAAATCATTCATCATTCAATAAGAGCTACAGCTGCTAACCAAAAGGTCGGCAGGTCAAATCCATCGGGTGCTCCTTGGAAACCCTATGGGGCAGTTCAACTTTGCCCTGTAGGGTCGCTGTGAGTCGGAATTGACTTGATGGCAATGGGTTTGTTTTTGTTTTTGTTTTTGTTTTTCCTTCTTAATAGGGTTAACTCTCATTTAACTAGAAATAAATGATTTCAAATATCAAGTATCCTGCTTTTTTTCATATTATGCTCTTTGATTTTTTGAAAGTAAGAAACAAGCTGAATTCACATTCAGTATAATACTTCCATATCCTTTATGTTTCCACTCATGATTTCTAGTCGTGTATAAATCCACATTCCCAAAAATTCCTAGTAACCTAATATCTTCTCTATCTCCATAATGATATTTCTCTGTCTTCAATGTAATATAACTTATGTGCACAACAATGAGTTTTTCCTCTAGGGGGAGAAAAATAAGGCAAATCTAAAAATTAAAAAAAAAAAAAAAAATCTCATTGAAGTTCTCATTGTAGTTTTCAATTTATATTTACTAATTCTGTATCAGTGTCTAGATAAAATACATCATATCTTCAGTATACTTTAGAAAGTTAGATGATAGATAACTAAAAATAACAGCAAAGGATAATTTGCGACCTATGTATGATTATTTAACTTTAGGTGAATTTTTAATATATCTAAATACCATCTTCTATTAATATTATCAGTTGTTTCTGCTACCACTCTTTTCATAAGAATCCAAACCTTCTGAATTATTTCATGAGAAAAGACATAGTACATTTTTTTGTTTGTTGTTTGGGCAGCTTCAAAATGTTGCCAAGTGCTGCATTTTTTTTTTTTAATTGATTCACAAATCCTTCTCAGTAAATGTCATCAAATCCTATGTTTTTTCTGCCAATGGTGAAGAAAAGTATTATGCAAACAGAACTGTACCTTTGAATGACCTTTAACATCAAATTAAGATGAATCTATTTGGCAATTATCTCTCGGCACAACAAATATAATCACATGATGTATTCTTGTAGCAATCTATAATGGAGGTAAACAACCATGATTTTCTGATGGATGCTGTGTGGGGAAAGAGAAAATACAGTGATGGAAATGGCCAATGAAAATAGCTCTTTCTCAAAGTCTGATGGCACTTTGGAGATTCTACATACTAAAGTCACATATACATTTCTCACTGACAAAAAGTTCATGTTAAAGCACACAAGCTGTCAAAGAAATCTACTGAACCAAAATGCAGGCATCTGACTCTCTGCAGAGGTACATATATTTATAACACAGCTGAGCAAGGTTGTAAATTCAAGATTTCTATCTAAAAATTTATATATGAGTTTCATTTTTCTAAAAATAATGGCTTAGAAATAAGCTAAGGTGGTAACAAGATAAGGTTTCAAAATTCACTAGAATGATGATTTTTTCTAATGGATTTCCCTTTCGAGAAAAGAGGTTTCAGTAGCTGTGGTGAAAACACAGCTATGTAGAGCTCTATGAACAAGTAAGTAAAAGAAGTTGGGATTTAAGAAAGCTTACTGATTCAGTTTACAGAAAAAGTGCTATCATTGTTGCTAAATGAAAATAAGCAAGAGCCACTTCTTACTCTGCCCCAGACTTTGAGCCATTACTGAAGTCTCAATGCACCTGGCCACATCGCAATGCAGTTTTCTTAAATGGGCTGGATAATGACAAACAGATAAGGAAGAGGCAAAGGGAACCATTTGCTACAAACACATTATAGGTAATATACAACACTGGGGATTGCATATTGACCTTAGGGCATTTGGTCTCAATCAGCATGCCATGCTACAGCACAGGAACACATAGTCATGTTTACAACACAGAGCTGAATTAGGAGACTCACATAACTGCCTGCGAGAAGGTACAGGAGCACTTCCATAAGCTGTGCCCTGTAAATAAAACACATTTTTTTTTTTTTGTAGCAAGTGATGTCAGCATAAACAACAGTAGAAAATGGTGGAGAAATGAATAAAGAAAAAGTAAAAGGATATAAAGTTTAAGAAGCTGCTTTAGTTAAATAAAGTCTTTGAGTTACTATATTTGCAGATAAATATAAAGTAATATTTGTAGGAAATTACACTTAAAAAGTATATCACACTAAAACAAGAAAGAAAAAGAAAAATTACAAGAAAGGTTAAAACATTTAAATTTGACAGTAAGAAAGTTTTGTGAAAAGTGGAACACTTATGGTATTTATAAAGTGGCCTCCTTAAAAAGTAGGTTCCCTTGCACCAATTCCTTAGCTGATGCAAACATTTTCTCAAAATCTTTTCAACTAAGTAGTGCACTACTAGTCACCTTTTTCTTCTTCACCTCGAGCACTATTTAAAAGAAAAATAAAAGCATCAATAAAACAGGCCTAACTTGTGCATCAGTAAAAGTTGATCACTGAATATCAGCATGGCCAGACTGAAAGAAACAATTATTAAATAAAAATATTGTGTATGATAGACACCAATATTAGAATGACCACATTCTGAATATTTTCTGTACCCCTCCAGTTAACAAAGCTGTATGCAAACAAACATTATAATTTAAATCACTTATTTTTATTACTGGCACAGACCTCTGTCACAAAATTACATTATAATCAAGTAAAAGTTTTTAAAATGTTAAGTAAATATAGAATTCTGTGAAAATCAATAGTTCATTATAAATACAATAACTTAAAAATGACAGGAATGTTTTAAAAAGATTAGTGTTTATTGATCATTGACTCTGTGAAGTTCCTATGTTTAACACTTAAAATACATTATTTCATTTAGTCAGTCCTTTAGGTAGTTAGCATTTTTTATTATTTCCATTTTTCTGATGAGAGAAATCTTTTTAGAATTAAATAACTTCAGAAACGGTTAAGAAACTTTCCAAGTATTCAAGGCCAATTAAGTAGTCAAAATAAGGGGTAGGTCCACAAAACAATCCCTGTTGCTAGTGTTTAATTTCTTTTCCAATAATAGAAAATGTTAATGTTATGATCTTGGTTCCTGTTATGGTATACCAGAGAAAGAACGTATCTTGTAAATTATTTGCATTACACATTGTTGTTATTGTTAGGTGCCATCAAGTCAGCTCTGACTCATAGCAACCTCATGCACAACAGAATGAAACATTGTCTGGTTCTGCACCATCCTCACAATTGTTGCTATGTTTGAGCTCAAGGAGCGTAAATAAGACATGCAAATACACTGCTTAAATTTTCATTGCCTACGGATATGTTTGTGTCCCTAATCCACTTAGGGAGCAGCATGTCTTTTTGGCTATGGCCTATCAGTATTTTCCTGGGATGTTTAAATAAATTTTTCTCTGGATAGCAATTTGTGAGTATATTTTATCAAAGGATCACAACTTCCACCTAGAAAAAAGCACAACATCCCAGAAATTTGCTGTAGAGGCTCAAGTGTAGAATGTCAGCAGCAACATCATCAGTCATTTACCTCCCAGTATTGAACAACAGAACCCAGAATCTTGGATACACTGATATTTACCATTTGAGGCCAAAAGCAGAAATCAGGGTTGGTAACATCTAAGTACTCACTCTGCATTGCATTTGAGAGGAAATAAAAGTAAAATATGTGTCATTGAGATGCAAAGGGAGCCAAGAAAGATCTAGATCAGAGGGAAGTGTCTGCCTAAATTTGGCAGATCCCAAACTGGGATATGCACATGAATGACAAATTTATTTATTTATTTTATCCTTTAGACCTTATATTGGTGAAGGGGAACAGGCTTTGCAAAGCCAAACATGAGCGCCCTCATCCTTTCCACTAGCTCACTCCTGTCTGCCAAGCCTATCTTAAGTAATTCTTGTTGAGGCAACCTTATGCAAGTCCCTGGCATATAGTCATTATTGTTCACCACCACTATAAAAACCTCTGCCCTCCCACTGCAGGGCAGGGAGATCTGCTCAGTCCTGCTGCCTCCTAGGACCCACCTCGTATGTAAGTTTTGCTAATAAATTTATTTGCTGCCACCCTGGAGTTGCCCACTTCTTTCTTCAGTCTCTCAGTGCCCTCTATTTTTGGCAGCAAGTTTCATGTTACAAGTCCATGCCTGGACAATTGGCAAGTCAGCCAGGAGACTGAGGAAATGGTGAGTGGAAGTGAGGCCTCTGCCAAGGAAATCCTGGGTTGGCCAGAGACCCCTATGTGGGGAGGTCTGGCCCATATGCTTGAGGCATGCATGTGGACTGCCACATGAGTACGGGGATGCCCTGAAAATGCCAAGTGGCATAGCACTGTTGTAGGAACACATGCACCTTCATAAGTGTGGAAAAGAAGCTAGGAAAGGAGTAGTGGCTGTAGGGTAGCTGCTATCCTGGGCCATTCAGCTGGCCACCGATGCCCAGCTAGCTGGTGAAGCACACGTAAGAGCTTTGCAAGAAGAGTTACAGTTGGACAGAGATGTGTGGCAGTTGTGTGTGGCCACAACTGACATACTGAGAGGCTACATTTGCAAACAGAATGAGCAGCTAGAAGCACTAGCCTGCAGGTTTGTAAAGATGGGGGGAAGGAAAGTGCCAGAAGGGAAGATCAGGGCAGTGTTGATAAAAGGTGACTTCGATGCAAAAACATGGAATCCTTGAGATGGCGAATCTAGTAACAACCCAGATGTGGAAGTGATAGTCAAGAAGGATCCTGATTTTGTAGAATGGCCCCTCTGGGCATGGCCAAAGCTGCCGTGAACCCATTGACTATAGGCAAGAAATCCTGCCTGCCAGCTCCAAGACAATGCAGGAATACACCCCCACTGAGTTGACTGAATTGTGTGGGAAACTCCAGCAAAAAGGAAAAGGAACCATTGCAGCTTAGTTATTATATCTGTGGGATATTGGAAGAGATGGTGTTTCTTTAAATGAAGATGACTATCTATGCAGCCATTAAATTGCTCTATTGATTGCTTTTCCCTGAGCCAGTTTCAAACCAAATTGTTTCAGTGAAAGCTTGTACAGCCACCACTGTCCACAGTAGTGGTAGGCCTCAGCTAGAGCCATCTGTGTACCAGGAGTCTGCTGACAATGGGCCTTCTCCTCTCTTACAAGAGAAGGGAGGCAGCTCCGGCAGCACAGTAGCCTGTGCTGGAGGGTCATCTTGACATGTCACCAGACCAAGTACAACCTGTAACTCTTGGGAAAGCAGACCAACTAAAAGGGCACTGCGCTGTTGCAGGTATGCATGCCATTTGGTCAGTGTAGCTGTCTGGGTGACAGCTAATGACAGCCTGGAAAACAGCCCATTGACCCACCCATTTATGGACAGAGTTATGCGAAAGGTTACAGCTCCCACCTCTATTAATGGCTCTACCTACTGGAGAGCATGATAGGCCACCAACAATTGTTTTCTATGGGACTGTATCAATTTTCTGCCCCCAAAAAACCTTGGAAGACTTTAGTTCCATGCTGATCTTGCTAGAAAGCCCAGCTAAAGCTGTCCTTGGTGCTGCTTACATCTAACTGGAAGGGTAGCCTTTCCCCTATTGTACATAGCACTTTCACTTGTGCAGCCAACACCTTTGCATTTTCAAAAGCTTGCTGCTGTTCATTACCCCAATCTCAAGAGGCATTCTTTTTACCAGTCAATAGAGTGGTATCAAGCACTGGGCCAAATGGGGAATAAATACTCTCCAATATGAGTCGGAATTGACTTGATGGCAATCTTTTTTTTTGGTTTAATACTCCAAAAGACCCATGAAGGCCTGCACTTCTTTTGGAATCCTGGGGGTGGGGTAAGCTTATATCTTAGGCAACACGCAGGTCTTACTCAACTAGATGACCCCTAGGAATTTTACCAACATTCCTGGCCCCAAGTATTTTGGGGATTTATGGCCCATCTTCTCCCCTATAGGTGGATGATCAGGGCATCTAGACACTCTTGTAACAGAAAAACATCTTCATCAGTTAACATGATATAATCAGTGTAGTGAAACTAATGGGCAGCAATGGGGAAGGGGAAAAGAGTCGGATTCCTAGCAACCATATCATGGCAATTGGTGGGACTATGCAGATACCCTTGAGGTAGCATCTGGAAAGTCAACTGCTGTCCCTCCCAGATGAAGGTAAGAGGGATGCTAAAGAACATATTGGCCAGGTCTAACATAGCATGATACATACCCAGGTCTCTACTAAGGGTTTCCAACAAGAAAGTTATGTTCAGGCATGCAGCATGCATAGGAGAGATCACCTTGTAAGTTCTCTATAGTCTATGATCATACACCAGGACCCATTTGGTTTCTTCACAGGCTTCACAGAACTATTAAAAGCACTGTGGGCTTCCCACAGGATGTCTACCTTTTCAATTTCAAGATGATTTCATTTATTTCCTTATGTCCTCTGGGCAACTTATATTGCCAGATGTCTGCCACTCTTCATGGTGGAGGCAGGGTCACTGGTTCCCATGCCACATTCCCCCTCAAGACTGTTTTTGCCACCTTCACTTGCAGTCAGAATTCTCCCACAGACATGGTCAAAGTCAGTCCCACGAGAACGTCCACCCCTAGAATTTATTCCAGTATTGGGGAAATATAGACTTGATTCTGTTGAGGGGGAGCATGTATTATTTGTAAGATCAGGAGTACTTAATGTATGTGGATGAACTTTCCACCATACCCATCAGTTGCCAAGATTCAGGGTTTCCAAAGTTAAGGGTGCACTCTGCTCCTGTATCAACCAGAGCTAGCACCCACTGCTTATTTGATTTTGACCACTGTATTGTGACCCCTACATGGGGCCTCCAGTCCCCCTGCAGGGTTCTGAATTGCAGGTGACCTTGGCCCCATCTTTAGTCCCTAGGGATTGGTGGAGTCCAGCCGGTGGCGAAAGGCACTTTCTCGTGAGGTGCAGTGGGACCCAGAGGATGCTCTTGTTGCTCTGGCTTCAGATTCTTCCAAAGGCAGACCAAAACTGCATTCGGTTGTTTATCTATTTTTTCTACTGCCATTCTGGCAGCCACTAAGTTCACCTATATTTGCTTTTGCATTACTTTCAAGAGGCCCTTGGGTGGTTGTGTTACAAGGTTTTTAGCCTTTTTTTTCTCTCTTCCCCTAGCTCGCACCCCCTTCTCTCTAGCCCTCTCAGTTTCACACAAGTTGGCTATGGCTTGCCACTTGGTAGACCATCTGGCCCACTAAGGGACTAACTATAGCCACAGTGTGCCATATCAGGAAGTTGGGGCCGCCTGTAGGATCTTTGCTTTCATTCCTGCAATGAAGAGTTTATTGTCTGGTCCCCGAAAGTGCTCAGCATAAATGGCATTGCATATACCTAGCTCTCGTATTAGTTGCTATAACTCTTCTATGAAAGACCACTTCCCAACCATGCCAGGAAGATCCCCCTCATTTGGCCATGCCTTTCTCCAATCTGTGAGTGTGTGTATTCCCTCTGAGTTCCGAGCTGCATGTAAACGCTGCCAGAGGGCAAGGTGGTAGTTATACTAGTCATTTTTTCTGCCTTGGCCCCATTTAAAGAAACACCGTCTCTCCCAATATCCCACAGATGTAACAACTAAGCTGCAATGTTTGGCCCTTAACCCCGTGTACAGACAGTTGGGCAGTAGCCTAGGGGTTAATTATGTAGATAAGCCAATGGCATAAGGAACAGTGAAAAATAATGGATAAAGTCCTGTGGGAGAAAGCCTTGTGGCAAGACAGCTGAGATCACCTCCCAACCTCTGACACTACATAACTATCTTTCATGTAGCAGCCCATTCACCTCTTTCCCCGCTGGGAAACCAAGAAGCAGATGCTATAGCACAAGTTAGAATGTCGCATTCCAAAGAGGAAGCTTCCCACTGGATTCACCAGAAAAACAGACACTATAGTGCCTGTGTCAGTTGAAAAATAGCTCAAGAGGCAGGGATAGCAGTGAAATAAAGTGACTTAATAGTTGTTGTACAAAATTGCCCCATGTGCTCCTGACAGTGCTTTAAGGCATCTGCTCCATGATCCTGGGAAGATACCTAAGGGAACACAGCCAATGATGGACTGACAAGTAGATTATATAAGGCTCCTATCCCCAGTGAAGGAACAAAATATGTTCTTGTTTGTGTGGATACTGTTACCAGATTGACATAGGTGTTCCCGTGTAAACAAGTGAACCAGGCTGCTACAATAAAAGGATTACAAAAATTAGCATTATATACAGAATACCCCAAAGGACTTTACAGGTCACGATGTGAGCAAATCAGGGGTCAAAAATGAGGTACAATGGCATTACCACCTGTGCTACAACCCCCAGGCTGTGGGCATCACGGAAGAAAAAAAAAAAAGGTATCCTAAAACAACACATACAAACACATACAAGGCTTTCCTGGTGGGGAAGTATCATTGTTGGAAGGGTTTCTGTGAGAGACATGGGGGGTGGGTGGGTATTAAAGCCTCTTTAACTAATTAGGGTATAACAGAGGGGATGGATACAACATCACCTTTTCCTGGACACAGACTGTCGTACACACCTGTATCTTGGTAAGAGACAGCAGTGCCTCTCAGTTGTGGCCAATTTAATTACACGAGCTTAGTAAATCCAGTAGGGAACTGCTTCACACAGATTGTTCACGGATATCACTACATGTATTTACCTAATATTTTTACAATGTTTTATAGCTCACCATATGCTTCTTTTATAGGTATTGCTATATTAGCAATGGCAAAACTCTCAGAAGCATATGACAGCATCATCATATGACATGATATCTTTCTCATTACCACGAATGGGAAAGAGTAAGGGTAGCAAAATGAATTTCTATGGTCACAAAGACAGGATGTGGCAGGCCTAGAAGTGAGTTCCTTTGGATTCCATATCCCAGGAGCTTACCTATACCACGCTGAGTCTCTCTAATCAAAGTGACTTTGAGCACAGAGCCACAGAACTTAGAGGTTGTTCTGTGAATTATGTGGATATGGTGATTTTCAGTGAAAACCATGTTAGCTGTGAATAAGATCTGAAATATGCACGAGATTCTGGAAATGGGAACATTTACAAAAAACAGAAATTCATGAAAACAAGGCAATAAATGCCTTAAAAAGTACAAACAATATGATGAACTTCCTTAAAACTATACTACTCATCTAGAAGCACCTAGTAAGAACAGACTGTAGGAAGTGCTGAGCACAGAGATAGAAAAGAATATGCAATCTGGTTGGGGTGAGATACAACATGATCTTTGCTTGATAAAAATGTTAAAATAATATCTCAACTATAATAAGAATTCAACACTTACTCGCTGGCCCCAAGCACACATGTGAAAGAGGAAAACCATTGCTAGACATGGAAAGGAAATATGAATATAAGAACATTCTTAAAAATCTCCTTATCCAGACTTTCATGGGCAAGATGGCGCTCTAGGCAGAAACACCACGCCGTCCCTCCACAGCAAAGATCCGAAAAACTAAGCCTAACAGAGAATCAACAATCCTGAAACCCTAGAACACCAAATGAAGAGATAAAGAACTCAGCCAAACACCAAACGGAGTGAGAATACTAAAAGAGAACGGAGAGCGAGGAGAGACTCAGGCAGAGATTCCTTACCAGCTAACGCAGCGCGGATCCACCATCTTGGATTCCTATCGGAGACCAGCAAACGGGAGAGCAGCCTTGCAGAGCATCTGGTCGGAGACAGAACGACCGGTAAACTGCGGTGCGCGCTCTCCCACCACCCACCCCTCTCCGCCTCAGCTGGGGATCCCCTGCTTTCCGTGGCCAGGGTCCCTGGGCTGGGGGGTGCTGGTGCTTGGATTCCGCGCGCCTGGGCTGGCGGCTTTCTGGGAGCCGTTTGCTGGCAGCTAGCAAACCTTTCTCTGCCGCCTCCCCCTCCTTTTGCCTGGGTGCCTGGTTCCGAGTGCCGTCTCTGCTCTCTCCTGCAGGGCTGTAGGGCTGCGTGCGGGTGTGTGGCTGTTTCTAGGTCTGGGCCCCCGCGTGGGTGGGATCCCGGGGCCTTTGTTCGTTCGCCCCTCTGCTTTCCGTGGCCGGAGTCCCTGAGCAGGGGGGCGCCGGTGCTTGGATTCCGCACGCCCGGGCTGGGGGCTTTCTGGGAGCCATTTGCTGGCACCTAGCGAACCTTTTTCTGCCGCCTCCCCCTCCTTTTGCCTGGGTGCCTGGTTCCGAGTGCCGTCTCTGCTCTCTCCTGCGGGGCTGTAGGGCTGCGTGCGGGCGTGTGGCTGTTTCTAGGTCTGGGCTTCCGCGTGGGTGGGATCCCGGGGCCTTTGTTTGATCGCCCCTCTGCTTTCCGTGGCCGGAGTCCCTGAGCTGGGGGGCGCCGGTGCTTGGATTCCGCGCGCCCGGGCGGGGGGCTTTCTGGGAGCCGTTTGCCGGCCGCTAGCGAGCCTTTTTCTGCCGCCTCCCACTCCTTTTGCCTGGGTGCCTGGTTCCGAGTGCCGTCTCTGCTCTCTCCTGCGGGGCTGTAGGGCTGCGTTCGGGCGTGTGGCTGTTTCCAGGTCTGGGCTCCCGCGCGGGTGGGATCCTGGGGCCTTTGTTCGTTGGCCCCTCTGCTTCCCGTGACCATGGTCACTTAACCCCGAGACTACCGGCTTCCTGGAATTCGCGCCCCTGAGTGGGGGCTCTCTGGGTCCCATTTGTAGGCACTGACTGCTGGTGTTGCCCTTTTTTTTTTTTTTCCCCCCAATTTTATTTTTCTTCCTTTTTTGATTAGTTTTGTCATCTTTTACCTCTTTTTCTCTTTTGTCTTTCTTCATTGCTTAATTTCTTGTCTCTCTATCTCTTCCTTCTCTTTCTGATCCCTGAATTCCAGGCGATGTATGCCTCTGTACCTCCTGGCCAGGCTGAGCTGCGAAAATTGAGACCGACTCCCCCAGACCTCATAGCTGCATCGGTGGGATCCCTGGGAACTTTGCAGTTCTTTAACTTTTCTGATTTTTATTTGGTCATTCTTTCCTTTTCTTTCTCTTCCCCCTTCTGGTTTCCTCCATCCCATAGTCTCTCATCTGTACATTCCAACGACAAGCTCCCCTAGCATTCTTTTATGTTTGTACGCTTTTTGCTCCTCCTCCTCTCTCCTCTCTCCCATATCCAGCTTAGCTTCACACATAACCATCTTCCCGCTGCACCCTACCTACCTGCACCGTGCACTAGACATCACATCACCAAGCGGTGCAGGCACGCCCTATTGGAACCTGCCCAGCACTGACTACCGACCGTCCTGGTGGCTGCGGTGAGTGCCACAAGCAACCCATCCCAGTGGCTCCTCCTCAACTAGATCTGCCCAGCTGTACCACAAGAACGAAAAAAAAAAAAATCTACAATCAATAAACGAGAGAAATATCTACTGAATGCCCCGAAAACAGCAAATAATATCAAAACATTTACAAAAACAAGACAAGATGGCTCCAATAGGCGTCCAAATTAAAACACCAGATAACTCTCCTGTGGAAGAAAATGCACTAGAAGTACCTGATACGGAACTCAAATCACTAATACTCGGAATTTTCCAAGAACTGAGGCAAAAAGCTGACAAACATGAGGAAAAAATAGACAAATTTATGGAAAATACAGACAAAAAATTGGAAGAATTCAGGAAGATGATACAAGAACAAAATGCCAAAATAAATTCACAACTCGAAATTATACAAAAACAACAATTAGAAATCCAAAAGATAAACAACAAGATTTCAGAAATGGACGGTGTCATAGAAGGGCTGAGAAGTAGATTTGAAACCATGGAAGACAGGATCAGTGGAACTGAAGACAAACACTTGGATACAACTCTGTTTCAGGAAAACTCAGAAAAAAGAACAAAGAAAAATGAAGAGACCCTGAGAGTTATGTGGGACACAATTAAAAGCAAAAACTTACGAGTGATTGGCATACCAGAACAGGGGGAGAAAACAGAAAACACAGAAAGGATCATTGAGGAACTGCTGACAGAAAACTTTCCCAATATCATGAAAGATGAAAAGCTGGTCATCCAAGAAGCTCAACGAACCCCATACAGAAGAGACCCCAAAAGAAAATCACCAAGACATATCATAGTCACACTCGCTAAAACTAAAGACAAACAAAGAATCCTGAGAGCAGCTCGTGAAAAACAAGAAGTCACATACAGAGGAGAAACAATAAGACTAAGCTCAGATTATTCAGCAGAAACCATGCAGGCAAGAAGGCAATGGGATGACATATATAAAATCTTGAAAGAAAAAAATTGTCAGCCAAGAATAATATATCCTGCAAAACTCTCATTCAGATTTGATGGTGAAATTAGGTCATTTCCAGATAAACAGAAACTAAAGGAATATGCAAAAGTCAAACCAAACTTACAAGAATTATTAAAAGGAGTTCTTCGATCTGAGGACAAACAGCTTAAGCCCTCAGGCAGGACCTAGGACCTAGGACGCAGGTTCACATGAACCAGATACCATTCTAGGAACTGAACTACAGACGACTTTCCAAAAAGAAAAGATATACAACAGGGAATCAGAGAAATCAATCAAAGGATGACAACAACATCAAAACAATGAAAGAGGGAACAAACGGCATAGGTATAGAACCTTCTAAAGGAGAAGAAGGCAAGGCGATACCAAGTAACGGTAGACTGCTTCAAAATTATAAAGATAAGGGTAAAATTCATGGTAACCACAAAAAAAGTTAACAAACCAACTCATAAAAATAAAGACGAAAAACATAAAGTCTCAACAAAAACAAAACCTACAAAAACAAAAGAAATGAACACAAAATCCACAAACAAAAGGAACTCAGCACAAGAGAGTAAGAAGAACAAAGAAAACTTCTGCATCACAAAAAAAAGCACTACAAAATGACAGCAACAAATTCACATCTATCAATAATTACACTGAACGTAAATGGACTCAATGCACCCATAAAGCGACGGAGAGTGGCAGAATGGATAAGAAAACAGGATCCATCTATTTGCTGTCTACAAGAGACACATCTTAGAAACAAAGATGTGAATTTATTAAAAATCAAAGGTTGGAAAAAAATATATCAAGCTAACAACTATCAAAAAAGAGCAGGAGTGGCAATTCTAATCTCAGATAAAATAGACTTTAAAACAAAATCTACCATAAAAGACAAAGAAGGACACTATATAATGATTAAGGGGATGATCCATCATGAAGACATAACCATAATAAATATCTATGCACCCAATGACAGGGCTCCAAAATACATAAAAAAAACTCTAACAGCACTGAAAAGAGAAATTGACAGTTCCACAATAATAGTAGGAGACTTCAACACACCACTCTCAGTAAAGGACAGAACAACTAAAAAGAAACTCAGCAAAGATACAGAAGAACTAAAGGACACAATCAGCCAACTGGACCTCATAGACATATATAGAACAATCCATCCAACCGCTGCAAAGTACACATTCTTTTCCAATGCACATGGAACGTTCTCCAGAATAGACCACATCTTAGGCCACAGAGCAATCCTCAACAAGATCCAAAATGCTGAGATAATTCACAGTATCTTCTCTGACCACAATGCCATCAAGGTAGAAATTAACACTAGAAAGAGCAAGGAAAAAAAATCAAACACATGGAAACTGAATAATACTCTGCTTACACATCAATGGGTAATAGAAGAAATCAGAGATGGAATTAAAAAATTCCTAGAATCCAATGAAAATGAAAACACATCATACCAAAACCTTTGGGACACAGCAAAGGCAGTCCTCAGAGGACAATTTATAGCAATAGATGCACATATCAAAAAAGAAGAAAGGGACAAAATCAAAACATTAACTACAGAACTCAAACAAATAGAAAGAGAACAACAAAAAAAGCCTACAACCACCGGAAGAAAGGAAATAGTAAAGATCAGAGCAGAAATCAATGAAATAGAGAACAGAAAAACAATAGAAAGAATCAACAAAACCAAAAGTTGGTTCTTTGAAAGAATCAACAAAATCGACAAACCACTGGCCAGACTGACAAAAGAAAAACAGCAGAGGGCACAAATAACCCAAATAAGAAATGAAATGGGGGACATTACAACAGACCCAACTGAAATAAAAAGGATTATAACAGAATATTATGAAAAACTATATTCCAACAAATTTGAAAACCTAGAGGAAATGGATAAATTTCTAGAAACATACGGCCTACCCAATCTACAACAAAGTGATATTGAAAATCTGAACAGACCCATAACAAGAGAAGAGATTGAAAAGGTAATAAAAAAACTCCCAACCAAAAAAAGCCCTGGCCCAGATGGCTTCACTGGAGAATTCTACAAAACATTTACAGAAGAGCTCGTACCAGTTCTACTCAAGTTATTTCAGAGCATAGAAGAGGAAGCAACACTTCCAAATTCATTCTATGAAGCCAGCATAACGCTGATACCAAAACCAGGCAAAGACATCACAAAAAAAGAAAATTACAGACCAATATCTCTCATGAATATAGATGCAAAAATTCTGAACAAAATTCTAGCCAATAGAATTCAGTATCATATCAAAAAAATAATACACCACGACCAAGTAGGATTCATACCAGGTATGCAAGGATGGTTTAACATTAGAAAATCCATCAACGTAATCCACCACATAAATAAAAGGAAAGAAAAAAATCACATGATTATCTCAATTGATGCAGAAAAGGCATTTGACAAAGTCCAACACCCATTCCTGATAAAAGCTCTCAATAAAATAGGTATAGAAGGGAAATTTCTCAACATAATAAAGGGCATCTATGCAAAACCAACAGCCAACATCATTCTTAATGGAGAAAGGCTGAAAACATTCCCCCTGAAAACAGGAACAAGACAAGGATGCCCTTTATCACCACTCCTATTTAACATTGTGCTGGAAGTTCTAGCTAGAGCAGTAAGGCAAGAAAAAGAAATAAAGGGCATCCAAATTGGTAATGAAGAAGTTAAACTCTCCCTGTTTGCAGATGATATGATACTATACATAGAAAACCCTAAAGACGCCACGAGAAATTTACTGGAAGTAATAGAAAGATTCAGCAGAGTAGCAGGATACAAGATAAACATTCAAAAATCAGTTGGATTCCTATACACCGGTAAAGAGAACGATGAAAAGGAGATCAGGAAATCAATACCATTTTCAATAGCCCCTAAAAAGATAAAATACTTAGGAATAAATCTGACCAGGAATATAAAAGACCTATACAAAGAAAACTACAAAACACTGCTGCATGAAACCCAAAGGGATCTACATAAATGGAAAAACATACCATGCTCATGGATAGGCAGACTCAACATTGTGAAAATGGCAATTCTACCTAAAGCAATCTACAAATACAATGCAATTCCGATACAAATACCAACAACATTCTTCAAAGAGATGGAAAAACTAATTATTAACTTTATATGGAAAGGGAAGAAACCTCGAATAAGTAAAGCACTACTGAAGAAGAAGAATAAAGTTGGAGGACTCACACTACCTGACTTGAGAACCTACTATACAGCTACAGTACTCAAAACAGCCTGGTACTGGTACAACAACAGAGACATTGACCAATGGAACAGAATTGAGAACTCAGATGTAAATCCATCCACCTACGGTCACCTGATTTTTGACAAGGGCCCAAAATACATCAAATGGGGAAAAGACAGTCTTTTTAACAAATGGTGCTGGCAAAACTGGATATCCATTTGTAGAAAAATGAAACAGGACCCATACCTCACACCATATACAAAAACTACTTCAAAATGGATCAAAGACCTGAATATAAAGCCTCAAACTATAAAATTCATAGAAGAAAAAATAGGACCAACACTTCAGACCTTAATACATGGCATTAACAGGATACAAACCATAAACATCAACACAAAAAACCCAACAGATAAACTAGATAATTGGGATCTTCTAAAAATCAAACATCTATGCTCTTCAAAAGATTTCACCAAAAGAGTTAAAAGAGAACCTACAGACTGGGAAAAAATTTTTGGACAGTACAAGTCAGACAAAGGTCTAATCTCCATAATCTACAAGAAAATCCAACACCTCTACAACAAAAAGACAACCAATCCTATCAAAAAATGGGCAAAGGAAATGAACAGACACTTCACCAAGGAAGACATTCAAATGGCCAACAGACACATGAGGAAATGCTCGCGATCACTAGCCATTAGAGAAATGCAAATTAAAACCACAATGAGATACCATCTCACCCCGGCATTACTGGCACGAATCAAAAACACTGGAAATAACAAATGTTGGAGGGGCTGCGGGGAGACGGGAACTCTTATACACTGCTGGTGGGAATGCAAAATGATACAGCCATTTTGGAAAATGATATGGCGTTTCCTCAGAAAGCTAGAAATAGACGTACCATTCGATCCAGCAATCCCACTCCTAGGAATATATCCTAGAGAAATAAGAGTCATCACTCGAATAGACATATGCACACCTATGTTCATGGCAGCATTATTCACAATAGCAAAACGATGGAAACAACCTCGATGTCCATCAACAGACGAATGGATACACAAACTATGGTACATACACACAATGGAGTACTATGCAATGAGAAAGAACAATGAATCGGTGAACCATCTCATAACATGGATGAAACTGGAGGACATCATGCTGAGTGAAATAAGTCAATCACAAAAGGACAAATATTGTATGAGACCTCTATTGTAAAAACCCATGAAAAAATTCACATGCAAAATGTAACAATCCTTGTTGGTTACCAGGGATGGGAGGGGGGGGGATACTAAATAGGTAATAGGTAAGTGGTAACTTGGGTGAGAGATGAGATAGTACATAGTACAGGGGAAACTAACACAACCTGCACAAGGAAAGGTCATGGAGGCCCTATAGACACATCCAAACCCCCCGAGGGACTGAGTTGTTGGACGGAGGGCTCTGGGGACCATGATCTCGGGGAACATCTAGCTCAATTGGCATGACACTACTTATAAAGATAATGCTCTACATTCTACCTTGGTGAGTAGTGTCTGGGGTCTTAAAAGCCTATGAGCGGCCATCTAAGATACTCCACTGATCTCATCCCTTCGGGAACAAGGGAGAACGAAGAGAACAGGATACAAGGAAAAGATTAGTCCGAAGGACTAATGGTCCACAGCTACCAAGGCCTCCACGGGACTGAGCCCAGTACAGCTGGATGGTGCCCGGCTACCACCAATGACTCCTCTGACCAGGATCACAACAGAGGGTTCTGAGCAGAGCTGGAGTAGGATGTAGAGCATAATTTTAACTCCCAAAAAAAAAAAAAAAGAAGACCAGATTTACTGGTCTAAAGAATACTAGAGAAACCTCGAGAGTGTGGCCCCCAGACACCCTTTCAGCTCAGAGGTGAAGTTTCCTTCGAGGTTCGATGTTAAGCCTGGGAATGGACAGCCTAGTAAAACTAAATGGGACTAACGAGGTACAGGAGTCCAGTGACAAGGGCCAGAAGGCAGAGGGAGAGTAGGAAACTGATGATAAGGAACACAAATTGAATAAGGACACTGTCGATGTATTGTGAGATTGTTGACCACTGCTATAGGGCAACATTTGTAGTAACTATTAAATGGGAGGCTGTTTTGTCCTGTAAGCCTTCATCTTCGGCGAGAATGGCAGCACAATTGGAAGAGCATAGTCAATATCACTTAAATGTGTAAGTAAAAAGTTTTGAAATGGTGTTTAAATAAAATAAAAATAAATAAATAAATAAATAAACAAATGAGACTAAAGAGGTACAATAGTCCACTGACAAGGTCCAGAAGACAGAAGGGGACAAGGAAGCCCCCTGGTGATAGGGAACACAAGGTGGAGTAAGGATATTCTTGATGTGCTGTGAGATTGTTAACCATTGTCATAGGGCAACATGTGTAGTAACTGTTAAATGAAAAACTATTTTGTTCTGTAAGCCTTCATCTTAAGTGAGAATAACAGCACAGTTGGAAGAGCGTAGTCAATGTCACTGAACTGTGAATGTAGAAAATTTTGAAACGGTGTATCTTTGGCCATCTGTAATTTTCATCAAAAAAAAAGGTTGAGAATTTAGAGGCTTAATACGTTGTGGGGTTGTTAACCAATGTCAAAAAATACAACATGTGTACTACTATTTCATGAGAAACTATTTGCTCTGTAAGCTTTCACCTGAAGTACAATAAAATATATATTAAAAAAAAAAAAAAAATCTCCTTATCCAAAGCCTTGGGTCATGTGTTTTTCAGAACTCAGAATTATGCAGAATTTGTAATATAATACTTGTAGCTAGGTCTAAAGCTGGAGTAATCAAAGACATTAACATTTCTGCAGCAAAAATATGATAAGCTCACTGTGATTTTAAAAAAAAAAAAAAAGAAAGAAAGAAAAAGATTATAAATAGCCTCTTGTCTTTTCAGCTAAGGTCAGATTTGGCTACCAAATAAGTTATGAAAAAATTTTGTGTTGTCAGGGGATTTTGTTTGCTTGTGTCTTTCTTTTCTGGATCTCAGAATTGCTGATAAGGGATTGAAGGGCTATAAAATTATTTAAAACTTACATAATTAGAAATAAAGGGAACATGAAGCTTTTAGAAAATTAGATTTTAATGTATTATTTTAGACCATTATAAAGTTAAAACTTTCATGATAATACAATAGCTTAAGAAACAATTAGTTGTTTAAAAAAGTTAAATTTATCTAAGACTATTATTTACAGAGGAGTGCTCAGTTTCTGAAATGATCATGAATAAAAGGAAACTTTGACCTCAGTACAATCATTGCATACACATAAAGAAATAGTAGGATTTATTTGATATAATCATTTTAAATGTTATGAAATGATATAATTTTAAATAATGACGAGCATTTCTGATAAATATGTAAATGTTTTTACATTCTTTCCTGCTTCTTGGTGGAGCTTCTATTTAAATTTGCAAGAGTGATGTTTCAAGTTTATATACAGAACCCAGAACTACCTTCAAGAATTAATTAACAAAGATGGGTTAACAGTTTCAGGAAACAGACTGTAAAATGTTTGGAGCTTCCTTTAAATAAGAAAAATATTTAGTTGTGTATATTTTAGGTGAGAAATGACTTTACTAGTTTCGTGTTCACTTAGATTCTTGCTTTGATAATTACTTTAACTCCTGTCAAAGCCCCCAAACTGAACATATTAAAATAGTGGCTTTCTCAAAATCCCCCTGGGTGCATAGGCCTGCCCAAAGCTTGCCCTTGGTATGCCACCCCTGATGGCATATACAGATAGAGTTCATTTGCTCATTAATCAAACCAGACAGTGTTCAGAACTTGCAAGGCAAAGGGGCCTTTAAATAGATGGCACTTTTTGTACTCAGTTGGTTATCTTTACATGTTCAAAAAATAGTGACAATCAGGATGCATTTCTACTATTAGCATTTCAGACCTCATTTCAAAGAATAATTCTTGAGCCGTGTTTTAAATATCAGTGTTTCCGAAGATAGTGCAGTGAAAACACAGTCAAGTATTAGGATTTGGTGTTAGATCTCTTAACTACCAGAAAGGAGAATATAAATGATTTTTTTAAATGAATAATAATGAAAAAAAATTAACAGAGATGTGTAAGATATCTTCTTTTACTTTCTCAATAGCCTGGTAGAAACTTAGAAATAAAACTATAAGAGTAATGATGAATCACATTCTCCCAGCTTCCAAGTAATCCTGCTGCATCTAAACATTTCTATTTCTCTCGGGGAAATAATCAGGATGAAAATGCACTGATAAAATTAAACTGATACCCTTTCTTTTGGCCTCTAAAATTGTTGATTAACCGTAGTTAACAAATAGGAAAATATTTACCATACATATTTTAACAAACTTTCACAGAACTAATTTTGATATCATTAACCTTGAAACATTACTAGCATTATGAGAGACATTTAATTTATGTATGTAAAAGCAAAGTTTTCTTATACGGACTTAGTATTTTTTCTTTTTTTTCCATTTCTTAAATTTACCTTCTTGAAAGTTATTCTTTTGCAACTTTCAATTATACTTCTCCTGCTAGTACTTCTGTAAGAAAAACAGGAGGTGGGCGTGAACTCTGATGACACACTGAGAACATGAAATACAGTTATCACTCATAAGGAAAACACAAATTCCTCTGCTGGTTTTTATGATTTTAACTTACAATAGTAATCACAACTTACTGTATTTCCTGAGGCACCGCCAAAGGCAATCACTTCCTCCCAGGTAGTCATAAATGTCCTGTGTTTTTTTTTCATTGCTTAAATATTGCCCCAAGCCCTTTTCTTTTATTATATCCCTTTGAAATGAAGTGAGCCATCTCCCAAAAGACACTTATCAAAAAGAAAGTTGACATTTCCAACAATAAGATCCAGCATGCACTGTGTGTTAATGTGAGGGCCTGAAAGACTTGACATGCATTCCTGTAATTATTTTAGAGTTCTCATCTCTGGGTGTACGTCCATCATTATCAATAGAAATTAAAGTCTTTTAAATGTCAGTATTCTTCACACTGCAGAGTTAGGAAAAAATATGTTGATACTGAGGACAGCCTATTAATTTTATTTATTTATTTTTTTGTAGAGGTTGAGATAAACATTCCCTTTACATTTAATTTTTTTTTCCTCATTCCGACACAGATACACCAGCTATGACTAACTGCATACTTTTTAGAGAAATAGGGCAGAGAGGAAAAGGATTCAAAAAGAATGAAGTGATGAATTAAAAAAAAAAAAAAATCATTCTATAATACAGACCTGGTAACTACAAATATTCTTCAAAAACCTTTAGTGCCTCCTCAACAATGGCAGAATTCTAAAACCTTTGCTTGATTCTTGGAACCCTGGTGGCGTAGTGGTTAACAGCTTGGCTGTTAACCAAAAAGTCAGCAGTTTGAATCCACCAGTCACTCATTGGAAACCGTATGGAGCAATTCTACTCTGTCCTGTAGGGTCTCCTTTAGCGGCTATTGAAAATTCTAACAAGATCACTAGGGAAATGTCATTGAATTTCTTCTGATATTTCATTCCCATGGTTTAGTAAGATCAACATCAAGAATGATGTGTTCACACACTATTGAAATTAATTATGACTAAAGTAATCTTAGCCAAAGAAGAATAAATGCAGAAAAAGAAATAGCAGAAATGCAGAGATTAGTCACACATACATTCAGATGGATGTGGGGTTTTGTTTATATTGAATATTGTCTTGTACTTTCTTTAAAATTCTATACGAATCAGAGATCCACCCTCATACTGGCAACCAGATTTTACTTTCAGTAGCCACTGATGTGAACAGAAATTAAAGTAGCTAAGAGTTGTTTTCAACATTCCACTCTGTTAATAAAACGTAAGTCTCACAATTGCTGTGGGAGAATGTTTCATAGGAAACACATGCAGGATTGTACCTTTTAAAACAAAGAATAAAGGAAACTTTAAGCATCAGAGAACAGTCGAATAATTCTTTTCAGAAAATGCTCTCTTTATTAATAGATAAGTTTGTTTAGGATGATTTTAGGTAAATAATAAGATAAAGCCACTTATTATTGAGAAAATGGTCTATACCTTTAAAATATTAGAAACTAGGAAGATTACAAACTACGTACATAATGTTAACTACAACCACTATTTATTGTGCAAGCAGCTATACTTTTTCCATTATGTATTAAAATAATAAAACTGTGGGAAACATTTAACCTCAAAAAAAAAAAGGAGAGCAGCAATTTTTCTTTATGGTTCGTTGTTAATAAAAAATAATTTGTGCTCTCCTGAGGAAGACATGCTATAAATGCAATATAAACGTGCTTTAGGAAAATTACCAGACACTCTCCTGCTCACCCATCATTAGTTTTTCATCCTGGTGGTTTGTTAAAAGTCAGCAGGGAGCATATTTACGGTTTTGGGACATGGTAGTATAATTATTCCCTTGTTTCCCTCATTTTCTGTATTAAAAAAATAAAAAATATAGTCTGCATTGGAAATAAGCAATATTCCTGTGAAATGGATGGAGCTGGAAGAGACCTCAAGTAGGCCTTTTATATTGGCAAACAATACTGCTTTGAAAATGTATCACTATGTCTATATTTTATAAGTATTCAGGTTTAAAAAAACAAAACAAAACAGAACTTTAATCTCTAGAAACTCCTGATAGGGAACCAAAGAATTTTTTCCAGTATTTGTTCTTTTTTTAAAGAAGTCTTCCAATTTTAATTATTATTATTATTAAGCTTTTCTTTTCAGACTAAATTATCCCAGCTTTTCTGCTTTCTTTTCATCAGTATTAGTTTTAAATCTTCCAGTGCCTAATATTTAGCACCATTTCAACTTATATCAAATGACACATTCTTGGCTTTTAAAGTGGAAAAGTGGAAACAAAGTTAGACGTAGATAGTAAAGGGACTCTGCCAGAGACCTGTGCTAAGATAATTGTGATGAAAATGTTGGCTGGTTATTCTTTAGAACTCAGTGTTGTCTGAAATATTTTTCAGTCCATGTGCTCATTTAGTAATATAAATTTCAAGTGATAGATATTTAAGAAAATCAATCATTTTAGATCTTACTGTAGGCAGATAAACCAAAATGAATAACCTTGAATTTCAAGTTTTCACCAGACTATAAAAATTAAGTGTAGACTTTCATGTTTAAAATTAATCTCTTCTGACTCTTAACTAGTAGAAAATACAAGCACTTTACTTACATACTAATTATAATTCAATGAAAGTAAAAATTATAAAATAATAAAGAATTTGGCTTGCCTTTGCCCCCAGTTCCTAGGAGATAGCTTGTAAACCCTTGGAATTTCCAGAGTGATAGCAGTGTGTTTGTTATTCATGGTGAGCTCCTCAGACCACACCTCTAGGTAACTATCTAGGGGCCCCTAGATAGTTTCCACTAATGAGATGACTCTGAATGGGAGCTGGCCAAGCCACAGAGACCAACCTTGTAATTGGAGGGTTGAGAGTTTGAGCCACGTGAGATCAGCCTGACCTCCAGGGACGGAAGGGGCTGGCAATGATTCAATCAATCATGCCTACATAATGAAATTGCAATAAAAACCCCATGCACTGAAATGTCTGAGTGAGCTTCCTGGTTGACAATATTCTTTACATTTTCAAACATCAATGTGCCAGGACATGTCCTGATTCCACAAAGAGAAGACAACGGATGCTTCATTTGGTACCCTCCTAGGCTTCCTCCCATGTGTCTCTCCCTTTGGCTGGTTCTGATTTATATTTTTTTTACTATAATAAAAGTGTAATCATAATTACAGTGTGTCCCTGAGTTCTGTGAGTTGTTCTAGTGAATTATCAAATCTAAGGGATTATTGAGGCCCCCCCCACAAATGTGTAGCCAGTTGGTCAGAGGAAGGTGGCTTGGTGACCCCCCTCGAGCTTCGGGTTCTCTGAAGTGAGAGCAGTCTTGTGGAGGACTGTGCTCTTAAGCTTTGAAGTTTGGTCTAACTCCAGGTAGTTGGAGTAAGAAATCATTGCTGTCATTATCAGAATGTTCAGTCAAATTATTGAGACAAATCTCTGAACTTCAGTCATAGCTACTTTAATTGCATTTTCCTAGGATATGCTTGGGCAAGTAGCAAATCTGACCACATATATTCTGTTATTTTACATGTACTCACACTCAAGCACACACACGAACAAACACATGTGTATACATACACACACACATATTTGTCGCAAGTGTGTGCATGTGTATATATATATATATTTTTCAAGATATTTTCACTTTTGCCATTTCATTTTCTCCTTACAAAATGTCCATGAACTTGGTAGTATTATTTCCGTTTTACAGATGAAAATGCTAAGGCCCAGAGTGATCAAATTACTTGGAGAAAGCTTAAGTGTTAATAATTACCAGAGTGGGTAAATATAAAGGTAATGAAATTTCAGGCCGTGCTAAGTTGAACTAAGCCAAACAATTAAGTGTCTATGATTTTTTTTTTTTTTTTTACATGTGAAAAGGGCCTCCATTTACAAGGATCAAAATTTAATAATTACACTCTTATATAATACCAATCTAGATTAGAAATTTTTTTAAAAAATGCTTTTGCAGTAATGCCTACTTGAGCATAGTAAGAACACATAAATGTGGCTTAACTTCTTACATAGAAGTTAAGTAAGATACTTTCAGTTTTTTTTAATTCTAAAATAAAGTTGATAAGTAGATCTCTTGGTGAGAATGAAATAAAAAATATATAAGTATCAATAGTACCTAGAATAAGGACAGTTATAACTTCTTTCTATACTTTGTGTTCAAGACTTCATTCATTTATTCATTCATTCATGCAACACATATCCATTGAGCTCCTACAATGTTCAGGCACTCTTCTATATTTTAGTAATGTGTTCAGTTATATGTACCTCACTTAAAAAGTATACCACCATGAATTAAGTGCCCAACAGGTACTAGACATTGTCAGGTATCATCAAAATAATTATTATTGTAATAATAATTATAAAACCTAATACTTATTAAAAACTGATTTTGTGTTAGGTACTGATCTAAGCACATTAAAACCATCAATTATTTTTAATCACAGAACAATCTTACTATATGGGTATATTTTTATCTTAATTTTCCAAGGAGAAAACTGGCACATAAAGAAATTAAGTAATTTGCCCAAGGTTTCAAAACCAGCAAACCATAGGCTAAGATGTCAATCCATGTAGTTTAGCATCAGAGCCCATGTTCTTAAACACTACAGTATATCCCTCATTTCTGAGCACTTGTGAATACTTTTCATACATTATTTTAATCTTCACAATAAGCTTCTGAGGCAAATATCGTCTTCATTTCTCAGTTCTGGAAACTGAAGCTTATAGAAGAGGTTGAGTAACTTGCCTTACGTCATACATGTCTGCCCTACTCTCAAATCTACCACGCATAGCTTCATTCAGATTCTTTGGCACTGCATTACCCAAGGGGCAGGCTAAGCATATCTTTGGGTCACTAGCATAATAAAGGTACTGAGAAATTCAAATATATATTTAACAAATTGTTTATTTGCCATTTAAACAAAAACAAAAATACATCAACATAGTCATCTTTGGGGGAAGGAGAAACCAGAATTTAATTGGATTCTCTTATTCTTATTTTCTGGTTTTATTGCTTTCATTTCAATTGTATATTGGTGAAAGGGAAAGGCTGTCTGATAAGACGCTACATTTTTCAGTGTTCAGAGCTTCTAAAAACCTTAATCCTACCCTGTATATCTCATTTAATATTCATAAAAGTTACATGAAGTAGCATTATTTGTGGCAAAAAGGAAGATGAGAAAAATTTGATAAGTTGTTCAGGTTCACATGACAAGTAACAGATATAGAATGTAACTAAAGGAATTCTGACTCCAAAATCCAAGTTCTTTCCAAAATACCACGTTGACAACTAATTTATTCTGAAAACACACACACACACACACACAACAGAATAATGGATAGACTTGAAATCATATCACAGAGAAACAGTTAAAAGAAATAAAATGGTTATCCTGGGGAAGAGAAAATTTAAGGAGGATAGAACTGTCTTCCAGTGTATAATGTATTGCCATAGAACTATAAGGGAGATGAAAATTTCTATCCCAAAGAACCAGGACTAGCAGTAAAACGTGGAAGGTTTAGTGACAGATTTTGAATTCATGTAATAGTTTTATTGATGGTGAGATCTATTACCAGAAGTGTTTGAGTAGAGACTGGAAAACTGGGTGTGATGGAAAGACTGTACAAACATTAATGGTAGGAGCAAGAAATCTAGAACACTGGTTAATAAACATGGTTTTATATATATATATATATATATATATATATATATATATATATATATATATTTTGCATGTGATCTCAATTATTTATTTATTTAAGACTTTTTTAAATTGTACTTTAGATGAAGATTTACAGAGCATACTAGCTTCTCATTAAAAAATTAATATACATATTGTTTTGTGACATTGGTTGCCAACCCCTCGACATGTCAACACTCTCCCCTTCTTGACCTTAGTTTCCCCATTACCAGCTTTCCTGTCTCCTCCTACCTTCTCACCCTTGCCCCTGAGCTGGTGTGTCCATTTAGTCTTGTTTTGTTTTATGGGCCTGTCTAATCTTTGGCTGAAGGGTGAACCTCAGAAGTGACTTCATTACTGCGCCAAAAGGGTGTCCGGGGGTCATAACTCTTGGGGTTTCTCCAGTCTCTGTCAGACCAGTAAGTCTGGTCAAACAAGGTTATACTTTGGACTCATCTGGAAAACTAAAAAAAAAAAAGTGATGCCTGGATTCTACCTCTAGGGATTCTGATTTAATTGGTAGGAAGTGCCATGTAGGCATAGAGATTTAAAAAATCTCCCTTGTCATTGCTTCTAATGTTTACCAAATTTGGCAACTACTGAACTAGAAGTCCTGTAAAGTGTGTATCACTCTCAAGAGTCTTTGGACAATGTCATCCAGGATAACTCAAAAAAAAAAAAAAAAAAAAACCAATTCTGAAAAATGTTTTTTAAACAAGGGACCCCCTTCAACAGCATAGTAGTTCAGAGCATGTGCTTGGAATTAAACAGCGGAGTTCTGACTCAGCCAAATTATATCTCAGGTGCTTCCATCACATAGTGATATATAGTGATACACAGTATTCACATACCAGCAGCCCCCTTACCCTTATGGGCTGGTAAGAGGTTTAAATATAAGATCTACCACAACATCCATAAAATTAGTAGTTATTACTTGTATGATTACTTTCAGTGAAGCAGAAAGTACTGTAGAGCACATTTTTTGTGGTTTTTTTTATTTTTGTTTTTTTTCCCATTGCCTAAGAGTTGAGGTGTATGCGTGCATAAGGGGAGAAATGCTGGGGTGGAGGGGATACTAAGTAGTATGCTAATTATTGACATCTTTCTCCTTGGCTTATTATTGCATATTTTTCACACCCTTCAAGCTTACTTAGTGTACTGTTATTTTTAAAGTGAAAGTGCAAGCTCTCCAAGATGATGAAAAGTAATAGTATGTAGGATTTAAGGTCATAAGCACCCAGCTGTCTAGCCACAGCAACTCAAGAAGTTAATCCTGCTGTGAATTGAATTGATTTTAAAGTTTGTGCCTTTTGAATCTGGCACACAATACTATACATGATAGTATAAATATGTTTGAACACTCAGCTATTCTTGATTTTTGTTTTTAATCTTTTTCTACTGCTTCCTTTCCCAAATGCTGCTATCTTTTTTAAGAACATCGAGGTCTTGTTAATATTTGTAGGAGCTCATATTCCTTCATGAATATCACAGACTCTTTTAGGACTATAAGGAAAATGAATGCCAGAAAACAGGCCCACAAAAATGTTTTGAGAGCAAATATGCATCCTATTTAATTTCAATATGAAATATTTAATTAAAATAATCAAGACACCGATGTTTTTGTTTCAAAAATAAAGGAATATGCAAACAAATTTACCAAGTCCCTTGAATATGTATCTTTAAGATAGCATTCATACAGAGCATTTCATTTCTATGATGATGCTTTTGAATCTTGCTATCATCTCAGATTATTTTTTAATAATGCTATTTTATTTTTCAATTATTCTCATATTTTTAATTCTTTAAAAAAGACTTTTTCCTTTATTTTCCCAAATCTCTTTCTTACTTACAATGTAAAATTGTTTTTGTAGCAAGTTTAATTTAGATTTCATTTGCATCTCATTTGCAGAATTTAAAACTATATTGAGTGACAGCTCTCTGGTGCTTGCATAATAGACGTATGAGATTGAAGAAATATAGTAATGTAATTTACAGTGCAAACGTTCTTATCCTGGCTATACCTCTAAGTACATGTGTGAGACTTAAGTCAATTAAGTAACGGAAGACAAGTTCACTTAATGTCTCTTTGCCTCCTTTTCTCACCTGTAAAGTTGATTACATGAATTATATTTGTAAAGCCTAGTACCTACCAACGGCCAGCCCTGGTGGTGTAGTGGTTAAGCACTCAGCTGCTAAGTGAAAGGTTGTTGGTTCAAATGCACCAGCAGCTCCACGGGAGAAAGATCTGGCAGTCTGCTTCCATAAACAAGCAACCCTAGGGGGCAGTTCTACTCTGTCCTATAGGGTTGCTATATGTCAGCATCTATTCGACAGCAACGGGTTTGGTTTTATTTGGTTTTGTATATAAGTAACATAATAGACTTATTTTTGCATATTAGTATAGGATTTGACATGTAATAAGTAGTCAAATTATAGTTTTGAATGAATGAATAAATTTGAGGTTAGCCACTTGTATCCACACCAATTATTCATGTGATCTTGAACAATCACAATCTCTCTGAACGTCAATAACTTTCTCTTAAACACAAAAATAATAATGTCTACTTTGATCACAAAATTGCTGTGAAAAGCAATCAAATGACAATGACATAATATGAGAGATAAATTTATAAAAGATAAAGTGGTTTACAAATACAAGTTATCATTAATTATTGACAGTCACTCAACTTATCTGATAATGTGTTTTTATGTGTCACTCAGAAGGTAGTTTGCTTAGCCCAGGAATCATAGCATTGGGAAAGGTATGAAGTCCTCCTAGGGGAGGGTGTTCTGTCCCAAGGATATGGCCTGGAAATACGGCTGACAGAAAATTTTTAAAAATTGAATCCTTTTGCATCTTATTGCACACAAAATATTTGCTATGCAAAGTTTTAAAGAGATTTATCTTAAGTAACTTTTAATGCATTAATGATCTACCTTTGTTCCTCACATAGTGAGAAAATATATTTCAACTCAGTTGAATCCAAATGATCACAAATTTTGAATAAATTAAACCCAAAATAATAAAATTAATTAAGTAACCATAGGATTTGTCCAGCATAAAATAGACGGTTGACTATGTGGTTTAAAATATTGGGTATCATGTCTCACTTCTCAGTGGAAATCTCATCTATTTCTTTTTCCCTTCTCTTTCTTTTGGAAAACAATGCCTTACTAAAGCAAAATCGTTAATCATAAACAGTCTTCAGTTAAATGATGAAATATTAAATGAATCTTTTCTTCTCACAAATATTTCTCACAGTAAAGTTACAGCTCAATAAGGAAGATGTATTTTCATCTTAAAAGTAGCACTAAATATTTTATTTGTGGTCTCTTGAAGCATTTGCAGCTCATATAATAGAAATATTTGCATACCCTTTTCCACAGTGGGCATTTAATATTAAAGAGAACTTTTTAATTCAGAACAAGCTGAATTTTTTCTTAAATATCCAAACCTAAATTTGAGTATACTGTGTGGTTACAGCACAAAAAAAGTTTATTTTGATTATTTGCTCTTAGTCTTTTTTATTTTTAATAAGATACTTTTTGACAAGTTCTTTAGTTCATTTATTTTCTTTTAAAAAGGTCCTTTAATCATTTTGGTATCAATAAGCTTAGCTGTCTTCTTTACATTAGAGTATGGTTCCAGATTTGCACAAATGTGTGTGTGTGTCTGTATTCAAACTTTACTGAATCCACATAATTCAAGCAGAGTTGATAAATAGAACCATGAATATTAAAATGTATCTTTCATGTTGAGTTCAACTTGATGTTAAACTAATTTAAGATTCATTGATGCCTGAATTTTCTGTCTGAAAAATGAAACAAATATTCACTTGTATCTTCTGTTAAGTTTACTGTGTCAGTTGGAATATATCAAATTTTATTAAGATAAAATACAATGTAACAAGAAAGTATTTGTTTTGTTTAATATAACGCTTTTAAATATATGCCAATACCCTTTTCATTGCTGTTTTGCATTTTTAGTAATGTCTCTCCTCATTTTATCTCTAGTAAATGGTGTTCATATTTGGGGGCTACAGTGATAATTTCCACCCACAAAAAAACTTGGTAAGTATGAAGCAAGATCTGTCTCTTAAAATGTATAAACAGACTGTAATATCAAAATCTCCGTACAGAGACCTATCTAATTTCTAGAACTTTAAGGCTATAGGAGCCCTGGTGGTACAGTAGTTAAGCACTCGGCTGCTAATCAAAGGGTCAGAGGTTTGAACCCACCAGCCACTCTGTGGGAAAAAAGATGGCAGTGCTTCCATAAAGATTTACAGCCTTGGAAACTCTATGTGGCAGTTCTACTCTGACTTGTAAGGGTTGTTATGAGTTGGAATCAACTTAGTGGCAATGGGTTTGATTTAGGTTTAGAGCTATATCATGACTGACTATATTAACATACCTTAAAAAGAATATGTCACCTAGAAGAGACTTTGTTTTAGTCCAGGCAGCACAGCATTGGGAGGGATCTGAGGTCCTCTCCAGGGGAGGGTATTCTGCCCCAGGATTACTACCTGGCAGGCAAATCCTTAGCATAATGCCATTTAACATTAATATCAAACAACTGGTTCTTTGTCTAATTAACAAACTCAATAAACAATCTTTTTTTTAACATTATTTGGCTTTCTTGTGCCACCTACAGGGAGATGAGGTTGAATAATGTAACTGCTTCCCCTGAAGAAGTTAGTGTTCTTACTGTCTATGAATAAATTAAAATTCTGCATCTATACATCAGTCTCAAGACTTCAGTCTTTGTGAGTCTGCCATGAGTGATGGATCTAGTTTGGGAGTGCCAAAAATGGTTTATCATCCTGCAAGGCTGACACACTTGAACTTTCAAAAAATCACTATCAACACTGACACCCCTTAATAACAATACTGAAGTTAGTAGACACTGATTAGGTATAACATGTGAAACACTGTAATTTACATATATTAACATATTCTGTGGTCACAAGAGGATTGTAAATTAAGTACTAGCTCCCCTTTTTCTGTTGAAAAACCTGAGCCAGAAAAGTAAATGTTAGAGGCAGGCATTAACCCCGGGCATTTTGGTTTCAGAAACTGTGCCCCTAACATCTATGTGCTAGAGAACTTCTGGAGTACTTATTAATAGGAACACTAATATTCTAGAGTACTTATTAATATCAACATTAATATCACTGCCTATTTTATCTTTCTTCCTTGAGATTGTTTTAAAAAAAATTCCAAATGCTAAATATATTTTTATAACAAGATAAATAGGAATTAAAATATTATTCTTGTATTACTTAGTAATTTATCTGGGGTTCCCTGGGTGGCACAAATTGTTAAGTACTAGACTATTAGCCCAAAGATTAGTGACTTGAACCCACAAAGAGGTGCCTCAGAAGATAGGCCTGGCAATCTCTTTCCAAAAGATCACAGCCTTGAACACGGAGCAGTTCTATTCCACACACACGGGGTCACCATGAGTTGGACTCAACTGGATGGCAACTGACAACAACAGCAACAGCAAAGATCCTACAATATGCTGTTTCTGATCAAATACTGAAATCATTAGGAAATAAAAATACATCTAAAAATATTTTTGGTTTGCTGTTGTTGTGTGTTGCTGAGTCGACTCTGACTCATAGTGATCCTATATGACAGAGTAAAACTCCCCCATGGGGTTTCCTAGGCTATAATCTTTATGGGAACAGAAACCAGGTCTCTTCTCCCTCAAAGAGGCTGGTGAGTTCAAACCAACAACCTTTCTCCATTAGCAGCCAAGCACCTAACCATTGCACCACCAGGGCTACTTTTATGTTTGGATTAGCGTCCCTATAATATTTTTAAGACAATGCAAAGAATTTAAGAATGTAAACTATGGCAGTTTTTAGGAAAAAAGAAATAAACTTAAGGACCCACCTAATGTAACTTAATAATTAAACAGAGTCATGTGGGAAATACGGACTTTCTGAGACTGAAATCACACATTTACTTACTCATTGCTGCCATTGCATGAGTGCAGCTTGACATTTTCTTTATTGCTAAGAGTAATGGACAAAATGAATTTCTGAAAGGATAAACCAATAAATCTCTTGTACAGCAGCAACTCAAAATAATCCTTACTACTATTTATTTGTTATAAATTAATTTAGGGAACACATATGAAAATGCTTTCTGTGGGCCTGCTACATATCCTGCACTATGAGAGATGCTAAATAAATCATAATAATCTCCTCTTTCAACATAGTGTAAAAGCACAAAAATAACAATAAAACAACTAAATATGTTAAGTGTTACAAAAAGATATGAGAGAGGAGATTATTTCTGACCGAACATTTATTCATTCAACAGATATTTAATGTGTACTCTTTTATGCCAGTCTTGGTGGTACGGTGGTTAACAGCTCAGCTGCTAACCAAAATGTCAGCAGTTTGAATCCACCAGCTGCTCCTTGGAAGCCCATGGGGCAGGTCTACTCTGTCCTATGGGGTTGCTATGATTCTGAATCGACTTGACAGCAAGAGGCTTTCTATGCCAGTCACGATTTAAGGGGACTGAAGATTCAGCAGCAAACAGAAAAGAGTCTTTGTGCTCATGGATCTTATTGTGGATTCTAGTGAGAAGAGAATGACCATAAAAATTATCTGTATATAATATTAGATAAGTATAATCCTATTAGATAGAGTAGTCAGGGAAGAAGCGAGAACTAGATGAAACAAGGAAATGGTCCATGCAAGTATCATTTGGACAATAGCAGATTAAGAATGGCTAGTATAGTTCTTCTTATAAAGCAATATTCCAGTTTGTGTTTTATAAAATATAATTTAAACAAAATCTTGAAGGATGAATAGTGTTTTGGCAAGGAATGGTAGGAAAAGGCAGGCTGTTGAAAAACAAAGGGGATATTTGGAATAGTGAATGGCCCAGTTTGACTGAAATATAAGGTATGCATAGGAGGGAAAGGAAAACGAGCCTGAGAAGGAAAGTTCAAATGAGCTGTAATAAGGACCTGAAATGTAGGAGTGGCAGGAGACAGGGGCTCTCCATGTGAAATTCAGAAGATAGAATGGATAAGCTACTGTAATTGGCTTGACTTGATGGCAAGGAAAAGAAAACAATCCAAGATAATTTTGAAGTTTCAGACCTGGGCAATTTATGTAAAAATATGTTGTCATTAACAGAAAAACGAATCAGGAAGAAGAGCTGATTCAATGGCAGTTGCTGAGTGACAATATCCGCTAATATTAAAAACTTTCAAAAATTACAATTGAAAATCTATGACCATTATATTTGAGATATTTCTGTAATTTCAATCAAATAAGATGAACAAGTATAACTGAGAAATTATTATGTATAAACATGCTCGAATTGAATAACAAAATCTCCAATTTCAAATATTACTAAAATTTATATAAAAACCAACAAATATATAAGCACAGTACATACTGAGTAGATTATTTAATGATACGCCAAACAGTGGTCATATTTTTCTTGAAATTACATAAAGTTTTACATAATTGTCTTATCCCTGGGAGAGATACAGTATGGTGACCAAGACCAGGGACTCTGGGTCAGAATATTAGAGTTGAACTCTGCCATTATTATTTTAGCAATGTGATCTTTAGCAAATTCTCTTTGCTTCACTGTTTTCACCTCTACATTAAAGATAATAGATGTACTCACTTCATAGGTTTTTGGGAAAGTGTAAGGAGTGAATATCTGTAAAGCACTCAGCATTATGTCTACAATGCAGTTGTTAGGTGCCGTAGAGTTGATGCAGTTAGGGCTGTATAAATGTCACCATGGTTATAATTACCAATGAAATATTACATATTTTTAATCTGAATTTTTTCTTCAATTATAAATGCAATTTTGGAATATTCTGCTGATGCTTCACTTGACATATCTTTTCCCTTTTAACCACAATGGTCTAGAACTGCTAGTGAGTTTGGGAGGAAAAGCAACAATAAAAATTGCCAACAGCTTTCACCCAATATGGATTTGCAATGCTTTTTTATTTCTTCAAGCACATTTTTATCATTTCTGAAGATACGTTCAGGATTGAATGAGAAAAAAATACTATTTCAATATATAGGAAGTGAACAGTAACTAGATTGTCATGTATTGAAAGTAACCTTTTACAAAGCCAGACTACACAGTATCTGGAATTGCTTTTAAATTTGCATGCATGCCTAAAACACACTTGGGAATTTGGGAGAATTAAAATGAACAAAATATTCTTAGTTGTATAATCATTTCTCTACTTCACACAATTATATGTAAAATCAAAGAGGAACTATTAAAAAATAATATTTTAATTTAATTTTTTTCTTAATGCTATTTAAACTTTGCTGAGTATATAGCAATAATCACACAAACACACACACACAGTTGTAATAGAAGTGCTTTGTATAATCAAACACACAATGGTATCTGTTGTAAACTACCTTTAAGAAACAAAATTGAACCTATGTAATAAAACAAGGGAGGGATTTCCATTCTTTTCTCAAGCCACCTAAACTGATGATGCAAGGAATCTGAACTCAGACATATGCGAAAGTTTAGGCAACCAGCTTATGTTTCTACCACATATGGTAAGTTTCTCTCAAGGGCCTTAAGGAGCAGAAATGGCATTTTAAGGAAGAGAGGGTTTCAAGAAAATCATAACCTGAGGGAAAATTATGAGTCATGGAGTCTTAGAAATGAGCAAATCCCTAAAAGAAGTTTCCATTTTGAAAATTCTGCATTCTTAAAGAGCTGTTCTTCACTCAGGACCACAAACTACCCCCCACACCCCCCACAGAATATTTACAATATGCCAAGAACTCTGTAAAATCCTGAGAAATTAAGATTAGTATGACAGATTCTCTGCCCTCAACAAGCTTACAGTTGCCGCTGAAGAGCCGTGAGCTAATGCCCTGCATATTGCGTATCTGATACCCAGTAGAAGCTCAATAAATATTGCTTAGTAAATGAATGATAATTAAGTGGTAAGTACCAAGATGGTAGAGACTGTTACAGTCCAACCTCAGAACTCAGGAAAGACTTCCTGGCAGTTTGTGAAGAAAGGAAAGAAGAGACCTCCAAACCAAAGGAACAACTTCAGTAAAATCCTGGAATATACAGAATATGCTGCTTGATCTGCTCAGCATTACTACCATGTTAAGTGTGAGGTAGGATAAAACTGTTTCTATAAGACACAGAAAGCAAGACAACATCGGAGGACAGACTGACTAAAAGAACAAACCTTCTAGAAATGGTTGCAGAAAATTAATCTTATTTAGAATTCTGAAGTTCTGAAAGCTTTTTCACTTTGAGACTTTGTAAGGTTAAAGTGGGAACATCTTTTCTTTTATAGCCACATCTCCCACAACCCCCCTTAATAAAACAAACCAAGCCCGTTGCCGTCAAGTCGATTCTGACTCATAGCAACCCTACAACCCCCTTAGTCAGTAAAATCTAAATTGTTGAGAAAAGGAAAAGAACTTGTTCTTCCCCTTAGCTGCAATAATAGTATTGTCATAGTGTTCCAAAATGTGATTCCTAAAATATGGAAATGGCTTAAAATATCAACTAACTCAAATGTTCAAATTTTGGGGGGAAAAAAACCCTACAAAAATAATTTATTTTAGCATAGTTTTAGATTTACAGAAAAAAAATTCAAAGATAGGTCCTACTTCATTTATGTGATTTAGAAAGTGATTAGAAGCCCTGGTGGCTGCTAACCAAAAGGTCAGTGGTTCGAACCCACCAGCTGCTCTGTGGGAGATAGATGTGGCAGTCTGCTTCCCTAAAGATTCACAGCCTTTGAAACCTTACAGGATAGTTCTCTGGTCCTCCTATAGGGTCGCTATGAGTCGGAATTGATTGAACGGCAGTGGGATCGGTTTTTGGGTTATAAAAATTCAATCCAGCTTTTAAAATTCTACAGAGTAGTCAGAAACACATGCCAAGAAGAAAATTGCTATCATGAGTAACTCTAATGTAAAATTCAACCCAACACAGAGTATGTCAGGGAATATATGCAGAAATATTTTCATCTTCATTAAACACTGATTTATTCAGACTATACTTTATTCAGATATACTTAGTTTTTATCTAATGTCTTTTTTATGTTCCAGAATCACATCCATGATACCATGTTACATTTAGTTATCATATCTCCTGAGACTTTATTTGGATATGACAGTTCCTCAGACATTCTTGGTTTTGATGACTATGATAGTTTTGAGGAATACTGCTGAGGTATTCTGTAGAATAACCTTCAACTAAGATTTGCTTGATGTTTTTCTCATGATTGGATTGGAGTTATGGGTTTTGGGGATGAAAACCACAGAGGTAAAGTGCCATTCTCATCACATAACATACAAGGGCAAATACTAACAATATGACTTATCACTGTTGATGTTGACCTTTGGCGCCTAGTTGAAATAGTGTTTTTCCAGTTCCTGCACTGTAAAGTTAGTCATTTTCCTATTTTCTATACTGTACTCTTTGGATGCTTATGAGCAGCCCACATTTAAGGTACAGAGATTATTATCCTCCTGCTTGAGAGAGGAGTAGCTATATTAATTATCTCAAATTCTTCTGCATAAAGATTTGCCTATTATCTTACATTTGTTTATTCAGCTATTTATTGAAATAAGTATGGACTTATGGATATTTGTGTTATACTTTTGGTTATAATACAATATTACTTTATTTTGTTGCTCAAATTTTTCCAGTTTTGGCTATTGAGGGCTCTTTCATTTGGCTCCTGTGTCATTTTGACACATCCCATTATTATTATTATTATTATTATTTGAGCACTTCCTTAACTTCTGGCACTATAAGATGCTCCAGGCTCATCTTCTATATCCCCTGCCTCAATCCTAGAATAAGCTATTTCTCCAAGAAGTTCTGAATTCTTTCACTGGAGAATGGTATTAGAAACCATAATATGGGTGCTGGGTGTGCTTGTTATACTGTAGTGTTATTTCCAGGCCCTCTCAGCTGACAGAGCAAGGAAATACACTTGTCTATAGCAACTCATCTAACAAAACATGAATTCATACAGATGTCTGCAATTCTAATCCATTAGTACATGAATCATTCTAAAACACTCCCCCATGTTTATCTGTAGCCTCCCATTCCAATAGTGAGAATCCCAGCTTCCACCATTGACTATCCATTTACTTAATTATTCAGTTCCAGTATACATGTATAGTGGATTCAGAACAGTTAATTGCCACAGCCTTGCCAGCAAGTGATACTATCAGGTTTTGGATTTTGGTCATTCTATTAGGTTTGTAGTAGTATCTCATTATTTTTTTTCATTTTCATTTCTCTAATGTCAAATGATGTGAAGTATCTTTTCATATGCTTACTTGACATTTGTATATCAACTTTGATGAGTTGTCTTCAGGTCTTTCGCTCATTTTCAGCTGTATTGCTTGTTTTCCTACCATTGAGTGTTAAGAGTTTTTTTTATATTTTGGATAAAAGTGCTATGTCAGGTATCAGTTTTGCAAATATTTTTTCCATTATCTGTGGCCTGATTTTTATTCTCTTAATGGTGCCTTTTGTGGAGCAGAGATTTTTAATTTTAATAAAGTCTAACTTGTCATTTTTTTTCCTTTCATGGATCATGCTTTTTGTCTTGTATCTAAAAACTCATCACCAATCTTCAGGTCATGTAGATTTTCTCATTTATTTTCTTCTACAAGTTTTAAAATTCTGTATTTTACATTTAGATGAACAATTAATTTGAGTTAATTTTTGTCAAAGGTGTAAGGTCTATGTAAACTATGAAAATTCTAAAAATGAATTTTAAAAGTAAACCCAGATGAAGGTAATCACTAGATAGCAGAAGACCAACTTAAAGTTATTTCAGTACTTGTTCTTGTATAATACTGAAAAGAAAACCTTTAAAACTCTAAATTTCATAACAGGTATATTGAGTTCTCTAGGAATGGGACTTGCCTACCTCTTCAAATTCATCTCCTGATATTGTCTGCCTTGCTCACTATTACTCTTCAATCATACCACCTGTTGATGTGCCAAGAGTTTTCCACATCAGAATCTTGACATGTTCCATTTCTTCTGTCTCAAACACGTTTTCCCTGCTTTACTGTTTCCATCTTAAATTTTACCTCTGCTTAGAGTTACACCCTAATCATCACCATCACCTTTTACTGTAAAGTAGATACCTCTATTAATCTTTTATCAACATTCTTTTTCTTTATATCACTTGTTAGTTGCCATCAAGTAGAGTCCTACTCATGGTGACCACATACACACACACACACACATTATAAATATGTATATATGTAAACACATATATGCATGTATGTGTGCATGCACACACATATACATTCATATATACACAGAGTGTGTGTTTTCTTCTAGCTTGAAAACTCTGTGATGCTATGGATTATGCATTTCTTTTATTATAATAAATCTACTGCCTAGCACAATATCTATCGCACACTAAAGCTTCAATAAAATGTTGTATAAAGTTTGAATTAATTTCCATTCCATTTTTAAAATGTAAAAGAGACATTAATTTGTAAATAAAATTGAAAAAGCAAAATGCAGGGAAAGATTATGGAGACAAAATTAGAGCCAATGAGATTAGAACACATATAGTTATGATAGTAGCTACACCAAAAATATATATATAAAGGACATTTTATAAGTAGAGATTTAAATATTCCACCATTCTAAAACAGGTATATTCCATTAACGATTAGCCAAGAGAGAAAAAAGAATGTGTTCCAAATATTTTTTAACTGAATGACAAGGCCATATTGCTTTACTATAATCAAATTGATATGTTATAATGAATATAATATTAATAAAAGTTATTCTCTGTGTATGTCCTGATTTTCTTTACAAATTGATTTTTTTCTTACACTCATTAATTTATAGTCAGTGAAAAGTTTTAGCACAGAAAACCACGGGAGCAAGACAGCTAATAATAACTCATAATGACAGATTAGAAAGTTCTAAAATAGGACCTCCAATGAAATCACATATGTATTAATATTAGATTTTACTTATGACAAAAATTTCCAAATTGAAAATCTTGTGGAATTCCATTTCATCTGAATTTTTAATAGTTTTTTTCTTGTTGATATGAATTTTAGATTCTGGCCATTCAGAGTTTAAAGCCTTGTAATTATTAACAATACTCATCTATCAGCATACATTTTTGGAAACACTGATTTTTCATCTATGAAAAGCACCTTCATCTCTGGAAGTTCTCTGAGACCTGTCATTTTTGGCATACACACAGCTTCTCAGATTTATTAATCACTGTGAGACTTATGAAATATGCCTTTAGTAGTGAAAAAAGTCTCAGGGCAACCTCTGCAATTTACCAGAGAACTTAGAAAGCTTGTGACTTCCCAGTGTGACACATCCCAATGTGGCTAGTACTTGTTCAGGAAATATTCTTTAAAGGATGTGTCAAGAGAGGCAGTATATACATAGCTAAACTCACACATGCTAAAACCAGACCACCTGGCTTTTCAAATCCCAGTTTTGCCACTTACTAGCTGTGTGACCTTGGGCAAATTATTTAACTTCTCTGTGCCTTCATTACCCCATCTATAGAATGAGGTTAATTATAATGGCTGTGAAGATTAGATGAGATAATACACGAAAAATTCTTAAAATAGGGTCTAGCACTTTGTAAGTACTCATTAATGATAACCATTATTAATTTTCAGTTTGCTTAGCTAGATTTCTAAATGCAAATATTAGTTGCATTCTTCTATTTGGGTAACTTTTTCCTTAAATATCTCCAAAATGTAAAAAAAAAAAAAAAAAAAGAAAACCACTAGAAACTTAATAAAGTTATTAAGAAACATCAGATGTAATGGTTTTAAAGACTACATTGTATCCAGGTTCTTGAAGCTCTAGATCTGCACAGCTATAGGAACCAAAGCACCCATTAAATTGAAATCATGGTTTGAGTAAACATAGGTTTTCAGTGGAATTTTAACATGATTTATGCCATAAAACACCCAGAGAAACCGAACAAGGTAAAAAGAATGAGAGAGGAGAGTAATTCTATAGTACCTGCTATGGATTGAATTGTGTCCCCCAAAATGTGTATCAACTTGGCTAGGCCATGATTCCCAATATTGTGTGATTGTCCACCATTTTGTCATCTGATGTGATTTTCTTATGTGTTGTAAATCCTACCTCTATGATGTTAATGAGGCAGGATTAGAGGCAGTTATCTTAATGAGTCAGAGTCTACAAGATTAGGTTGTATCTTGAGTTAATTTCTTTTGAGGTATATAAAAGAGAGAATCAAGCAGAGATACAGGGGGACCTCCTACCACCAAGAAAGCAGAGCCGGGAGCAGAGTGCATCCTTTGGACCCAGGGTCACTGTGCTGAAAAGCTACTAGACCAGCAGAAGATTGATGACAAGGACCTTTCCTCAGAACTGACAGAGAGAAAAAGGCTTCCCCTGGAGCTGACATCCTGAATTTGGACTTCTAGCCTCCTGGACTGTGAGAGAATAAATTTCTCATTGTTAAAGTCATCCACTTGTGGTATTTCTGTTATAGTAGCACTAGATAACTAAGACAGTGCCCATCACACACTTTTGCCCCTTTCTGTAGGGGTCTTTACTCCAAAGTTACTATGTTTTGTAACAACATAACAGAGATAGAACTCTAATAAAAAAGTAGCTTTCAACCTTCTGGTATCAGCCTCTGTATTGCTAGAAGGACGCATTAAGGGATATTCAATATTAGATGTGTACTGGCCAAATGATCAGATTCTCTTCCTTGAAAATTTAAATTAAAGTAATAATAATAATAATAGTAGCACAGAGTAACAAAAAGACACCTAGAAAAGGCAGTAAAAATCCATGCATTAGATTTCTATTGCTGTGTAACAAATTTAGCAGCTTAAGAAAACAAAAAAATTATTATCTCAGTTTCCATGCCTCTGGAGTCTGAGTACGGCCTGTCTTGGGTTCTCTGCTCAGAGATTCTTCCCAAGGTGTCAGTTAAGTGGATCCTCACTTAGAGGCTCAACTAGAGAACCATTTGCTCTAAGCTTTCTTATGTTTTTGGTAAAACTCATTTCCTTGAAGTTGTATGACTGAGATCCAAAGACTGCCTGGTACAAAATACACATTATCAATAGATACATTTTGTTTGTATGTAAAGTAACTCAAATGTTAGGTGATCCCTTTTTAATGCTTTTAGTACTCCCAAATAAATTCACTCACACACAAACACTGATCAGGAAAGTAGAATTTATTAAAGATTCCATGGGAGAGAAGACAGCATTCATAATGTACGCTTCACAATGAACTATTTAAAATCCATTTCCACATTTCTCTTATACCCTAGTTACAGTCTCTCTCTCTCTTTCCCTATCTCGGCTCTCTCAATTTCTATCTTTCTTTCTTTCCACCCAGATACATCTCCCTGACTCTTTCTCTCTGCCTCTGCCTCTCCATTTCCTCCCCGCTCAAAGTTCTGTCAATTTCTTTCATAAGGATTAATGGTTGTTCTGTTTCCTGACCTCCAAACAGGCATTGGCCTCTCCTTACAGAGCTGCCCCTGAATCTCCAAATATGTTTGTTAAACAAATTAGCCCCTCTGTCCAGAATCGACTTGAAAGTGGGTTTGGTTTCTTTCAGAAAGGTGGAATACTTTTGAGAGAGGGAAGCTGAAAACAAATCAGGCCTTTTTTTGTCTCATGTTAGATATATATTTGGAGCAAATTTCTGACTAGATGACAGGGCTTTCCTTTGAATCTTAACACTTTTAAACTCCTTTTAAGCTGTTTCTTTTTCTAGGGTGGGAGTGAGTAGGGAAGTGTGGAACAAAACCTAGTTTATTTGTACAAGAAGATATTTTAAGATAGTTTGTTTTGGGTAGGAGCCCTGGTTAAGAACTAGCTGGAAACCCTATGGGGCAGTTCTACTCTGTCCTGTTTTTGGTAATGTCTTCTCAAATTTGTTGGTTTCAGAGATCAACTGGAAATGAATCAACAACATTTCTTTCTTTCATTGGTTATAATATATATCTAAATATCTTTTTCTTACACCAAAAAACATACTAATTTTTATCACAATATAAATTGATTCATGCACAAGAATTGATGGGTATAAAAATAATCAGGAAAGAATGGATACATGATATTCACTGATTCTGTAACAATGGAAAAATTTATGTTAAATATGATGGATTTATAACCTACAAAGAGTAAAAGCCTTGAATTTAAAAAATATTCAGTTCTAACTTTATATGATTTAATAGTCTATCAAAATCCAAATAAAAAAATATTCAGGAATAAAGTTAAAAATCCTTAATCCTGAATTCAAAGCATTATGAAACTGGCCCTAATTTGTCTGGTGTTGCTCACATCAGTACCATTGCAAATGTACAACCAATTATCTGGAGTATTCTCTCCTCTATTTAAACATGACCTAGATTTCAGTCTTACACCCACTACTGTCACAAACTTTCCCAATTTCTGTAAAGTTGGAAGTTATCTCTTACTCTTTGAACATTTATATCAACTATTATCCATAAAATGGCAAGTACCATATATAGAATTGCTTTGTACTTAAATATTGTATGTGTTTTATCTCTTTATATAATGCTAGAGTAAACTATAAACTATTGAGTGTGTCCTACAATTTTATATAAGTACCCACTAAAAAATATATACTGAGAAGTCATCACTTGCTATGTAAGAAATAAAATATAAAATACTTTCGTTTTCATTTTCCATTTCCTTGGGCTCAGAGTCTAGTTCACCTATTCCCCAAAGCATATAGTGTAATATTTTACAAACACTTAATAAGTATTTTTGATTAACTGATTTATTAAGCATGATAAATAAATAAGCAACATTCAGGTACATTGTCTTAGATTAATACCTCCAATGCTTTTAGATAGAATTGCAGTAAAAATGTTTACTTTTTATGAAACTCAAATAACTCATTCTAATATATGACAACTTTTAGTCTGCATCAGTAATTTTATCACCTTTTATTTTTCTTTGTGAATTTCTCAGTCTTGAGTGAAATAAATTACAACTGTTTTCATGGACAAGTTTACTAAAATCTGTACTTGAAAATACAATTGCTTTGCCCATGCTGAAATTATCTTAGAGAATGAGTTGACAGAAAAACTGTGATGTTGTGTCAGTTGAAAACTACATTTGGCTTTGAAAATAGTTTGGCATTTTATATATTTTTCCCTATGGCTCCTTAATGTGTCACAGTTGAAAAAATACTAGACTAGACATCATGAAATCAGATTCAAACCTGGCTCTGATAAATATATCATTATGGGAGAATCCCCTAGTTCTCTATCCTGTAAGAGCTATGCCTTGGATTCAGTGGTTTATAAGGTTAATCTGCAAATTATAAAACTGATTTAATAATATTAACACAGTTCTAGGCTGAAGTCTAATTATCAGTCCATATATGTCATATTAGGGGAATAGCTATCTTATTAATTTTTTTTTTTTACTTGTCTAGTGACAAAAATATTCATGTAACTTCTATAAACTTTAAAGCTCTGGTTTCACTTAAGCCATTCTTATCCATGAGTAAATGTTATTTTTATTTTAAATTTCACTAGCAAGACAGTGTTCAGAGAGATGTTGATAAATCTCAGACTTCAAGTTGTAAAATCTACATATTGTGGATGGAATTAGTTATCTACAGCATTCCTTAAGGCAGCATTTCTCAGAAGTTATCTCTTGTCCCCTTCCCAAGAGAGGAGGAACAAGTTCTAAATCTGGAACAAGTCCTCCTAACGAATCCATTTTGAAGTTTGAGAAGCATGGCTTCAGGAGAAAGTATTGCCTCTTAAACAATGTCAGAAAGAACTAGATAAATTATCAATCTCATCAAAACCTAACCTGGCTTAAAGAAAAAAAAAATCAATTATACGATATCTGAAAAAAGATTTTCCATTATTGTCTGACTGGAACCCAGAAAAAGGGAAACTACAGGAGAAGACTGTTCAAGGTAAAGGAGTCCAAGCAGCTGACAAGAACATCCTAGCTTATTTTGCAATTACATACCTTTCGTGGAGATGGCCTCAAGAGGTTTCTATAGTTCAATGTATTAGCCTTTAAGGTCACCCAATTACTTCTTACTGGGACTCAGTTATCACCAAATACACTTTCAGTTTTTTCTACAGAGAAGAATGTGCTAATAGATATGTGAGTTCTCTGTTCTTCTGAGTAGTAATATTTCTCACTGTCAGTAAGTATTCACTCTGGTTTATAATTGATTGTGAGTTAGGTTATTGTGAATTAATCACTTAAAAAAAAAAAAGGAAACTCTGAGAATCTTTACAAACTGGAGGATCTGAATTGAGATCATGAGTTCTCATTAAGGCAATCCTCCCAAATGAGGCTTTGCCAGACAATCCCTCTTTAATATTAATTCTTTGCTATGTAAATTCTCTTTTTTTAATGTGACGTATCTCTCAATATTTCAAATGTAGTCAACATTTCCATATATTATATATAAAAAAAAAAAAGAACTTCCCTATATCCTCCTTTACCTTTGCTCCACTCAGGATAAAAGGCACAGTTATCACCACTGTTCTTTTACGCAAAAAGTTTTGTTATTTCCTTTCGTGTATGCGTAGGACCAGAAGTGCACACATCTGGTGACTAGCCCTTAAGGCTGGCAAGCAATACTAAGAACTTTTTGTGTAAACAATATTTTACCAGGCTCACGTCTGTATTCTAATTTCTGGCTTTATAATGACTATCAGAACTTATGGATTCCAGATCTTATATTTTATTTATTTATTTTTGCTTTTAAACACTTGACTTTATATCCCTGTTTTGGTTTGATATATTAATAGGGGACTGCTTTTAAAAAAAAAAAAACCCATTGCCATCGAGTCAATTCCGACTCATAGCAACCCTATAGGACAGAGTCGAACTGCCGCATAGAGCTTCCAAGGAGTGCCTGGTGGATTCAAACTGCTGGCCTTTTGGTTAGCAGCTGTAGCAGTTAACCACTATGCCACCAGGGTTTCCTGATTGCTTTTAACCACAGACAGATAGAGCCCAAGTACTTCCTTGGCCAATGTCTTCATACCCTCAACTTAGCCTTCCTAACTCTCATTCTCAAATGAAAATATCTTCATACTGAACCGATACGTCTCTATAAAGAATCTGATGAAAACACCACATGCTTTTATCTTTTGTCAAGTACTTGACTACGTTCTGAATTAAAAACATTTTAGATTCACTATTGGTTCAGCATTCATTGTTGACTCGTCTTAGCCTCCAGAAAGGCACATTCTTATATGGTAAACATTATCTAACTACTAAGGGAAGGACACATCATGTATATAGCTGAAGGACACATCAGGTATATGGCTGAAGAGACATTAAGGCTTCATGCCAGGAAATGCACTAAGTAGCTCGATTAACAAGGATGCTTGGGATTGCACTAAACGCATCAAGCGAAGTGTGCTTTTCAGAAGCTTCATTTTTCTATTCTGTATCATGTCTATTATTGAGGTTGAAATAATAACTTGAGTCACCTCTCCCTACCTGCTTAGATTTGAAATAGTTCAATAACTTCCTGTTTATAGATTTAAGTGTGTGTGACATATATCGAGCAATTCTGAAGAACTACAGTTATCTCAGTGTTTCAACTTTCTGACTCAGCTGTTGAGTATTCCTAGTCAGTAAAGATCCAAAAGCATAAGAATCAGAGACGCACTGCCATTATGCCCAAAGGCCGTGCTCTAGCATAGTCAGTCACATTTCCCTAGTTGGTGTTCTGTGTGACAGTTCATGAAGCTAGGGCTAACTTCAGGGCTTGGTTTTCTTAGATCACTTTCCTTTAGAAAGGTTCAGAACTATCTGCATTAACAGCAAAGTAGAGATCTTGTTTAAAATGAGGATTGTCAGATCCTGCCAGCTTGGTTGAACCAACATTGCTTAGGGTAGAACTCATTGCATCTACATTGTAACATGCTCTTCAAGTGATTTTCATGCACATGATGTTTCAAAAAAAGACTTGGACTGAATGCCAGACTGACATTTTCACTGTAGACAATTACTTCACTTTAGCTTCTTCACAGAGAATAATCCATATGCTTATGCCATGATCTACTTCACAATTTTGACAGAGGAAAAAGATGTCACTTGAGAAAATTTTGGCTTTATGTATAAAAGAAATAAACTTCCTAACGTAGAATTGACGAAGGTGGAAATGATAAAATAGGAGAGGAAAAATGATATCAGTAAAAAAAGCAAAAATGTTAAAAATGGGAAAAAAGAGAAATTATAGGAAGAGAATAGGCTAACATTCTCCCACAGCATTACCAGGTGAAAGTCTTTTTTGCATATAGAATGAGGCTGGGGACTGATGACAGTTAGCCACTTGGGCAAAGTGGAAATCAGCATGTAATTTGCTAATTCTACATGTGAGATATTTGTAAGTTATGTGTGTGCTACTTGGGGAGTACCTAAATCAATTCTCCTCACCTCTACATATTATTTAGAGAGAACATTTAGTTCACTTCAATAATTTTGATTCTTGGTTTAATAATGTCAGTCAAAATGTATCTAACAATTAAAGACGTCTAATGCAGTCATGGCAACAGAAATAATCATTCTGTCAATACTAATTTGTGATACAGCACTGTAAAATGCAATTATATTTTGACCCAGCAGCTCCTGAAACAATCTCTCATCTAATATTTCTGACAATTCCATACCTAGAGAAAACATAATTATATTTCTTTCCTACAGTTAAATATTACCAAATTACAAATTAACAAGCAATTGTGCACAATTCAAAAGAATGCATCCTAATATTTGAACTTATTACTCCTAAATGACCTCAGTGCCAGCTTCTACATCAGACCTCTCTCCTTTTTAGACAAAATGAGGCTGCCCTACTTTAGAGAAGCACAGGACATAAACCTTTAGTTCAACTATAAAAAGATAGGTAGATTTTTGTTCCAATTTAAATCCAATCTATCACGAAGTACTATTCTAGACAAATAGGATCAAATAAAATACAACTTGCTCTGTTCCACAGTTTTCACTAAAATTTAACAATATGTTATTATCATACTTGGGCTAGAGCAAAAATACCATAAAAACTTCAAGTGAACATAGATCAGAAGTTTTCTATTTTTTCTGAAGAGATCAAGAAATATATACAACTTCAGTGTGTTTCAAAAATTTCTTGCACAAATTTGAGAATAAGGAGCCCTGACTTAAGAGTAATTCATGTAAAAAATGTACTTAGAATTTTGCTAATTTATTACAAATGTATCACAAGTCAATAGGAATTTTGTGTGAATTTCTCCCCCTCCAATAGGTGGTAAAACAACTATGATTATTTTTGTTTAGGTTTTAGGAATACAATGTCTGGGACCAAAGATGAAAATAAGGCTTACATAGTGCTTGTCATGGGTCAGATACTGTTCTAAGAGCTTGACTTATGTCTACTCATTTTAACCTCACATCACCCGGTACTATTTTTTATTTCATTTCACAAACTGAAAAAACACAACTAGAAAAAAAGGGAACCAAGATTCAAAGCGTATCAGTCTGACTCCAGAGTTAATTTTCTTAGCCACTAGGCTATATTGCCTCTCAAAGAGATGGACTAAATCCATGAAATTGTGGACAAATAATACCACACATGTTTATTCCATTCTGTATGCCATAATTTAAATAGGTCATTAATTACATGATAGTTTCTAAAGCTGCATGGTGAAAAATCTAGAAACCATGCCAACTGAGTAGGAAAAGGGACTATAAAGATTTAAAACAGGAAGACACGAGGGAGAAAATATTTAAAGTTTTCACATATTTGCAGGAAAAATGGTGGAAGAGAGATTTGATTCACTCAATAATATCAGTATAACAAATATTTTAATTTTCTTTCTGTAAATCCTCAAAATTACATCTAAATGGTGAAAAACACAATCTAAGCCCACATAACTGTGTATTCTAATATCCCACAAATTATTTTATGGCATTTGATTTAGTTTATACTTCGTAATACAGATATTAGGAGCCCTGGTGGCACAGTGGTTAAAGTGCTTGGCTGCTAACCAAATGGTCGGCAGTTCGAACCCATCACCTGCTCCGAGGAAGAAAGATGTGGCAGGCTGCTTCCATAAAGATTTACAGCCTTGGAAATCCTATGGGGCAGTTCTGATCTGTCCTATAGGGTCACTACGAGTTGGAATCAACTCAATGCAGGGAGTTTGGGTTTAATACAGAGATTAGAAAAAATCCAGCTTCCTACAAAATATAACAATTTCTAGCTCTTATGTCATTCTACAACCTCTGTTCTGGGTTTAAGAGTATCCGTTTTTGTTAGTTAACCTCTAATTGAACTATCTGCTCAGGCCACAGAATTTATTTTTAATTGAAACATCTATTTAGCGCTATGGCAGAATAAGAAAATCAAAAGCAAATTGATGAGTATCTTCAAAGAATTAAATTAGAAGCAGAGCAAATGTTGAATGGTGAGATTGAATTTGAAAGGTTTACAATTCTTGTTTATCAAAGCTAATGGAAGAAGAAGGACGAGACTGGAGCAAGCAGTGAGACCTGACTAGAAAACTCAAATGAAGCTAAAACCCTAAGGACACTTCTGAAAGGTGCACTGTGCATCATTCAAAGTTCAAGATATTTCTATCTTCATTTGAATTTTCATTCTGCTATGACTTTCTCATGCAATACTTCTGAAGTTTATAGTTTTTGTCTACGGTTGAAAAATATTTTTAGTAATATTAAATACAAAAATTCTATATTTGCATTTCTAGGAAAGTTCACTAAATGCCAAACAGAAGACAATGACAAACTCAAAATGTAAGCAATTACCATTAATTCTGAATATATTAGGAATAGTTTTACTGAATTATAAGTTGTTTTTGAAGACCTGTATATTTTTTTCATTCATTTAGCTACAGATATCAAGTGTTGCATCTGTAAGAGAAGGTTACATAAAAACAAAATTTTAAATTGCTCTTTAAATGATGCATGCTGTTATTAGACTGAATTTATAAACTAAATAGACCACCTGTTTAGACCAAAAGATATATTTATAGAATTTTCTTTCATTTAGCTTACTAGCTAGAATTTTAATGTAGTACTTGAGTATAAAGTTGGGGTTTAAATTACCAACATTTCTATACGACAATATTGTTCAATGTTTCAAATTAGTAAAAAGGAAAGCTAGCAAAGAAAAAAAAATATCATTTTAATGGTGTATTTTGGTAATGACCTAATCAGTATTGTACAAAAACTTGTCCTTTAAATTAGGCCTTAGCTTTTGTGCTTGAGAGACTTGAGGAATGGATTCCATTCAATAACTTAAATAAAATCCTTACTCAGTTACTCTTCTTGAATTCCACACAGGTGTTCTTTTGTGAGGGTACTTATCTGCAAATTATTATTTCATTAGATCCTTCTCTTTCACCTCACCTTCCAAGGTGTTATCTTGAAGGAAAATGTTTAATAAAATAAAATGATTTGTTTTTTCTTTAATAAAGACTACTGAAAGACCTTGGCCAACATGTGACTACAAATTAGTCATCTTTCAGAAACGTGGTCTCTTGTGGGAAGAGTACTTTCTCACTCTTTTGAAGTAGGATAATTCACCATCTCCTTCTTCTTCCCTTACTCTCTCCCTGCTCCCCTTCTTCCCTTTCTTTCTTCCTTCATTTTCTCCTTCTTTTCTTTCAGAAAAGCGAGCTAAGTTCACATTTTAAAAATTCAAACAAAACAAAATGTAAAATAACAAACAAATAGCTGTCAAAATCCCCTGATCACCAAGTATCCAAGAGTTACATTTGCCAGAGATTGCCATTGTTGATATTTTCTTGACTATCCTTCCTGAAATTATTATGCATACACACTATATGTATATTTTTTTTTTTCACACAGAATCAAACTACACATACCGTTTTCAACCTTAATATTTTCTCCATATCAGCAAACGGTACCTCATTTTTCTAAATGGATGAAAGTTCCTTGTAGACAATACTTTCTTAAAAGGGTCAGCTCTAAGAAACATTCAAATATTGGGATATAGGTAGAGGATACCCTTTTTATATTTGTTTTTTCAATGTTTTTTTATTTATAAACAAATTATTTTATTTAGGTTTTGAACAAGTTGTAGTTGTTGTTAGGTGCTGTCAAGTTGGTTTCAACTCGTAGCTACCCTATGCACAACAGAACAAAACTCTGCCTGGTCCTGTGCCATCCTCAAAATCACTGCTAAGTGTGAGCCCATTGTTGCACCCACTATGTGAGTCTATCTCATTGAGGATCTTTTTCTTTTTCACTGACCCTCTACTTTACCAAGCATGATGTCCTTTTGCAGGGACTAGTCCCTCCTGGTAACATGTCCAAAGTATCTAAGTCAAAGTCTTGCTATCCTCCCTTCTAAGGAGCATTCTGGCTGTACTTCTTTCAAGACAGATTTGTTGGTTCTTCGGGCAGTCCATGGTATATTCAATATTCTTTGCCAACACCATAATTCAAAGGCATCACTTCTTCTTTGGTTGTCCTTATTCATTCTCCATCTTTCACACGCATATGAGGCTATTGAAAATACCATGGCTTTGGTCAGGCTCACCTTAGTCCTCAAAGTGATATCTTGTGTTTTAACAGTTTAAAGAGGTCTTTTGCAGTAGATGTGCCCAGTGTAATGTGTCATTTGATTTCTTGACTGCTGCTTCCATGGGCAGTTGATTGTGGATCCCAGTAAAATGAAATCCTTGACAACTAATAGTTTCTCCGTTTACCATGATGTTGCTTACTGGTCCAGTTGTGAGGATTTTTGTTTTCTTTATGTTGAGGTGTAATCCATACTAAAGGCTATAGTCTTTGATCATCATCAGTAAGTGCTTCAAGTCCTCTTTACTTTCAGCAAGCAAGGTTGTGTCATCTGCATACTGAAGGTTGTTAATGAGTCCTCCTCCAATTCTGATACCACGTTCTTTTTTATAAAGTCCAGCTTCTTGGATTATTCGCTCAGCATACAGACTGAATAAGTACAGTGAAATGATAAAACCCTGATGCACATCTTTTCTGATTTTAAACCATGCAGTATCCTCTTGTTCTGCTCAAATAACTGCTTTTTGACCTATGTACAGATTCCTCATGAGCACAATTAAGTGTTCCGGAATTCCCATTCTTTGCAATGTTATCCATAATTTGTTATGATCCACGCAGTTGAACGCCTTTGCATAGTCAATAAAACACCGGTCAACATCTTTCTGGTATTCTCTGCTTCCAGCCAGGATCCATCTGACATCAGCAATGATATCCCTCATTCCATGTCCTCTTCTGAATCCAGCTTGAATTTCTGGCAGTTTCCTGTCGATGTACCGTTGTAGCCGTTGCTGAATTATCTTCAGCAAAATTTTACTTGCATGTGATATTAATGATATTGTTCAATAATTTCTGCATTCTATTGGATCATCTTTCTTTGAAATGGGCACAAATGTGGATCTCTTGGTAGATATAGATCTCTTCTAGCCAGGTAGCTATCTTCCAAATTCCTTGAACAACTTAATACATATTTATTACATAAAATTCAATAGTTATAAAAGGTATACCATGAAAAATAGGTTTCCTTCCCACTCCTATATTCTGTATCCTAAGGGAATCACATGGTTCCCTTACTCAGAACAACACTGTTACTGCAAGTATATTCTTTATGTATTCTCTTTCTAGTCAAATGATAGCATATAATACACACTATTCTGCACCTTTTCATATATCTGCACTTCATATATCTCAAGGATAGTTCCATATCAATACATGTAATCCATCTCATTTGTTCCAAACCTACAGGGCATTCCATTGTTCAGATGTTACCATACTTTATTGAAACATTCCCCTGTCAATGGACATTAAGCTTGTTTCCAAACTTCTACTATTGCAGACAAATGATACACTAACTATTCTTATACATACATTATTTCACAGGTGTGAAAGTATACCTGAAGTATAAATTCCTAGAAGTGGACTTGCTGAGTTGAAGGGTAGGCACATTTTTAATTTTGAAAGATATTACTAAATTTATCTCTGTAGTAGTTGTACCAGTCTAAACTCCCACCAGCACTTACCATGTTCTTGCCAGACAATAAGTTATCAGACTTTTTAGTCTTTGATAATATGAGCTAAAATTATATTTCTTTCTACATTTAATTGCATTTCTTTTGCATTGTAAGTGAATTTGGGCAACTTTTGACGTATTTAAGATTCATCTGCAGAGACTCAAAATTTTTTTTTTCTAAATTCAACTACGTTTGATATTAAAATAAGAAGTCTGGCTTCCTTTTGTTTGTATTTAGTTGGGATGACTTTGACTATCCAGCTATTGTTATATTTTTGATATTTAAATTCAGATATACGTACATATGCATTACTTTACATAAATGCGTAAATGGGATTATATAAGATGTCATTGAGGGAGGCAGTCTTTATCTATTTCCTGTTTGGCTGCCTGTCCAGAAGAAAATGCTGACTATTTATATGCTAAAAATAAAAAATAGATCATAAGTCTACAAGTTCTTATTTCTTTCTCTTTGCTTATACACACAGCCTGTGCTTATTTGTACTAATGTGATTATAAAATGCGTAATCCTTAACCATCTAAGTGAGAGAGTTGGAGTCAATTTGATTTTTTAATTTTTTTTGCTCAAACTTGACTAAATATATGACATCTTTAAAAGAAACAAGACAAAAACATCAATCTCATTTTGATATTCAACAATTTAATTAAATATTTATGAAATGCCTTTCCTTTGCAAAATATTGCAAAAGACAAATTTTGTCTTTATACACATAAACATCAGAACGTTATTAAAACCAAGATACAAATTTTAAAAAATGCCCTCAAGGATTTCTGTGAGTTAGTATACAGACCCTATGTAGTAGAAACCACTGAGTATCATTTATTTGTTTTGTACCCTATTTTCTGACTCACTGGTTTTCTTTATTTGCCAGTTTCATTTATTTGTTATTAATTATTTCTGTTGTTTTAAATTGCAGCTATTTTTAAACTCCTTGATGGTGTATAATTTCATTGCAAACTATTATGTAAACCTAGCATTTACGTGTTATACATTTTAGATAACTACAATCAAATTGTGGAAAATAGTTCATCAGTAAGTTAGGAGTCCTTATGAAATGACACTAACATTTATAAAGATAAACTAATAAGAAACTCTATATTTTATAATAACAAAAGGGAATAACTTTTCAGTATGCAGGTATGTCAGACATTGTGCTGTTTGGATTAGTTTTATGTGGATTAGTTCATTCAATCCTCATAATCTTATGATAACTCTAACAAACTACTATTATTGCCATTTTATAGATGAGGCAACTGAGGCATAATTTCTCAAGGTTATGTTGCTAGAAATTATTGCAGTGATATTTGAAATGAGATAGTGTTACTCTAAAGAGCACAATGTTCTTAATGATTGGACAACAAACACAATGGTTTGCAGTATTTGATTCCAGTAAAGAGCAAGCTCCCATTGTGAAATTAAAACATACTTAGATTTATCCAACAGCCCTATCCCAAAAGAAAGAGAAAGATAAGATATATATATAAAACACTGTTCAAAGTCCCACAGCCAATGTGTTGAAGCTGTATTTGAACCCATATAGTCTACGTGAAAGTGCATTGATGCTCTTGATCATTTATACCACAATTTTTTCCCCACAGATTATCCCATTGAAGAGTACATTCTCACAGTGCAGACCAAATATACTTAGATTTATCCATCAACCTCACCTAAAAAAATAAAAGATATATTAAACTTTATAGAATTCTGATCTATTTTTAAGAGGATAATGTTTAATTTAAATCATGGGCATAAAACTTTTTTACTTTCATTTCAGATTTTCAAAACTCTTAATTTTTTTTTTCTTTCTTGAAAATCCCAACGGTTTACCATAGGTATGTCACATAAATATCTACATCACTTAAAAATCCACATCTGAAATCCAAATTTAATAAATATCAAAAAAATTATCTTCCAAATTAACCAATTCATCCCTCCAGATATTTTGTGACATCTGTTTCTCAACCAACATCATTTCTTGCCTTACTTACTTCCTTGACCTTGTCTTTAATGTCTTTCATTGTCTTCTTTCATTTACTATTTTTCGTCTTATTCACTTATTTTAGGGATTTATTTCTGCTCATGTTTTTCATCTGGCAATACTAATGGCAGAGAAAAATAGGCCATAGATCTCCTGACTTCCATTGTAAGTTCTCACCAATATTTAGTTAAAAAGTTGTTATTTGTGTAAGGAAAATTTTTACAAAATACAGTAATTTATGTACTCTTTTATTATCCAAGAAAATCTTGCCTTTTTTTATTGTCCCTAAAGAGAGTTGGAATAGACTCAATGGCAACAGGTTTGGTTTTTTTATGTTGTTTTTATATCCATCATGATTAGATCTGAATTTATAATTTACAGTCTTGAAATTATATATATACAGTTCTCTTGTTTCACAATCAAAATTCTATCCTATCATAACATTTTACTTCAAAAATTCTATCTCAGTGAGATATGCACTTTTAAAGCTTTGTTATTTTTACTAGTAAAACTTATTAAGAAATTTTATGTTTTTAAACATTGTGATTTGGCATAAAAATTTATTTTCAACTTTGACGCTATCCAGTGGTACCATTTAGGAGTCCACTGGATTATTTTATTTAACATTCATCTGTTGCTCATATTTTTCATTCCTAATACCTGTGATTCAACATCAAGTGTATTGTTAAATTTGCTTTCTCCTTGCAGTCTCTCCTGAGGAATTAATTCATTGGTTTAAAAAAAGTCACTGAGAAGAGCTAATACAGGATCGGTAAGCAAATATTCTCTATATTGAATGCCCAAATTATGTTAGCACAGGCTGGACACATTTAAAGGGAGAAAGCACTATTGCCTGAAGAGAATATGATGCTACTAATTTCAAAACTTACACTTGATGCTCCAGATTTCCTAATTGTTGATATATTTGGCCTATGTGATTTGAATTGACTGTCTACATAAATGAAATTAAACCATCTGTACCCCTTAAATTTATATTAATTAAAATTAAATAAAATTTAAGATGCAGTTCTTCAATCAAACTAGTCACATTTCAAGTGCTCAATGGCCACATGTGGATAATGTTGGACAGTGCAGATGTAAAATATTTCCGTTATCACAGAAAGTTCTATTGGACAAGTCTGATAAGAATTCTGAAAGAATTTTGGTTTGTGATATTTAGTTGCAAACTTATTTCAGAATGGACATTAAAATATGCACCTCATTTCCTTGGTTACTACAATATACTTAGAATTTTATTGTCTTTTCTTGTCAGACTGCAGCATGATTTTGTACAAAAATACCATTCATCGCATGTATATAAGCAGCATAGCATCATACAGGCAGATGAATGTGAGTGATTTTGCACCAATATTAATTCACAATGTTTTAGCTAGTATCTATGCCAGGTAAGGATTGGCTCGTTTTTTTGATGCAGAAGTTATTTTCAGGAAGTCTCAATCACAGTCCTATATCTGCCAAAAAAAGAAAAAACAAAAACAAACACACAAAAAACACTTTGATCAACTTCTAAAGTGTCTCCATTTTCAGCTTCCTTCCAAGTATGAAAATTGTTTGGAAAGACTTTTTTAGGTATTTAAAAAAAAAAAAAAAAGATAGTACTGTTAATTTCTTAATACTTGATAAATATTTCATTTTTGGAGAGGATTGACATTATTATAAGGATTGATTGAGTTTCAGAGAAAATTCTTAAGAAATCCGAACAGAAACACTATGTCTGCATCTGTTAAATGGACAATCTTAGAAACATTAGTAGTTCTAACACATCTAGGACTTGCATTTCCTGTGCAATAAAGCCTTAATTCCTTAGTGCTCCTCAGTGAATCTAGTTTGTGTCCCCAATTGTTCTTCTCTAACCTTTCCATCACTGGAACCTGTATAATCCTGTCCACTAGATCTTTTCACTATGTTTTCCTGTCTAAAACCTCTTTTCTTTCACCTTGCCAATTATCTAGGTTCTACCTAAATTTCATTTCTGCTTACCTAGCCACCTGTGCCCACGCTGATTTCTCTCTCTTGGGAATTCTTATAGTACTTACTGATTTTTTTTAAATCATTCACTTCCTCTTATCACTTTTAATTATTATTTGTTTATTCTAAGTATTTTTAAGCAACTTCTTGAGGTCAGGAATATTGTCTAAGAATGTTTGAGTTGTATTTGATAAATGATGGCTATTAACTACAATTTAGTTTTCAGACAGTTCTTCAGAACTTATTTAATTTTTTAAACAAATAGTATTTCCCCTGGAAGTAGCAGAAATTCATTGTCTATTGCTTGCTCCTTGATATGTATATGCTTCTTCTTTTCTGCTTACTTGTTTGATTTTTCCTACCTTTTTGTTTGTTTAATATAACTAATATTATTGAGATTGGATTTCTTAACAGTTTTCCAATTTTTTTGTATATTATGTGGCTATGTCTACTAAAATCCCATAAAGCAGTGGAGATACCAATGCTCAGAAGAAAATAAGAGACAATTATGCTTTTTTAATTTTTTATTCACAAAATAATTTTAATACTTTGTGCCCAGGCTAGCAGTATCTTGCACCGTGACATTGTTATACACACATCAGCATTTTATCCAAGTACAAATGTTTCTAAAAGTACAGTAAATTAAATAATTGCCTGTACGATGGTAAACAGACACTAAGTTATTTTTCTTCTTGAATCATTTTACTGCATAGTATATTGCAATAACATGTCAATATAATGTTATTGATCTATAGAATACACTTTAAACTGTAAAGAATGACAACTCCTATGGGAGGGAGTTAATATGTAAACTTGGATGTTTTGAGTGATTTTTCTTTTTTTATTCACTGCCATGAATGGTCGAAACAAAAATATCCAGCTTTCAATGACCCTGAAAACTTACTTTTTGTAAACAATAAAATAAAATCTTTTAGTAATCTTCTGCTATTTTCTCATATTTCTTGATTGGAGAATTGTTGGTTGTACAAAGACAAAGTAAATATTAAAGTGAGGCTAAGTATGTTATAGAATTACTAATTACATCAGTTATAAAAACAGTAATAATCTGCCTGGTAGCTGCTCTTCTTTACATCAAGTTGAGATCCCGATATATACATCCCAACTTCATGATTTAATGGAAATCAGTTAAATACTTCTAATTTACTTGAATTACCATGGTAATAAGACAATTTGAAACCTTATATTTTTAAAATAGGAAATCCTTAACATTTTCTGATGATGCTTTTAGTTTTTGACAGCAATGTAGCATTGAATATAGCTATACGTCTCCTAGGTACACTCTAAGGCTGTGCTGTCTGGTCTGGTAGCCATTAGTCACCTGTGGTTATTTATTTTTAAATTAAATAAAATTTAAGTAAAGTTAAGGATTAATTTCTTCAGTCATACTAGCTACAGTTCAAGTGCGCAATATTCACCTAAGTCCAGTTGCTACCATATTGGCAGGACAGAACGGATATAGCCATCATCACAGAAAGTTGTATTGGATAGAAGTGCTCAAGAAATGTGTTCTGTAATTCAAGGAAGATCCCTCTGTAAGGTTGGCCTTCTTAGATATTACACATGGACCTCACCAAATGGAATACACAGCAATAAATCAACTACATCTATGGAAAGAGATGGAGAGGCTCTATATCATCAGTCGGAACAAGGCCAGGGACCGACTGCAGAATAGACCATCAGTTGCTCATATGCAAGTTCAAATTGAAGCTGAAGAAAATTAAATCAAGTCCACAAGAGCCAAAGTACAACCTTGAGTATACCCCACCTGAATTTGGAGACCATCTCAAGAATAGATTTGATGCATTAATCACTAATGACTGAACCAGATGAGTTGTGGGATGATGTCAAGGGCATAATATATGAAGAAAGCAAAAGGTCATTAAAAAGACAGGAAAGAAAGAAAAGGCACTTAACCACTGTACCACAAGGGCTCCATTAAATATGATATCTTATGATTAAATATGATATATGTGCATGTAAAATAATACAGAATTAATGAGTTTTTATCTTTTTCTCTATAAAAAATTTATTGTGTACATTTCTTCATAGTATATACATTAGAAGATATCATATTTAATGGATCCAGAATATTCAGTTACAGTAAATGTGGTGCAATGGGTTTCTCTTATGTGGCCATCCTGGCCCTGGGTTTGCAATTCTCCCAAAATGATTGGTCAGGCTTGCAACACACCTGAAATGATTGGTCTGTTTGTTATCTGCCTAAGTGGCTTTCCAGAAATGGTCAATTTGCCTAAGTGGCTTGCAATCCAGTTAACAGGATTTGTCAGTTTGCTACCTGCCTAAGGAATTGGTAGGTTTATGATCTTGTTAAGAAAGATGTGCCTTGAAATTGACAAGGAGTTTTCCTTTGTAAGCAGCCAATCTCACAGAGGTTTTTTGGGGGGACCTCCTGACAAACAATAGACTGGAGAGGAACGTGTCCTTTGGACCTGTGGTTGCTACTCTGAGAACCTCCTAGACCCAAATAAAAGAGCAATAAGGTGGGTTAAGGGCTGTAACATTGAGCTGATAGCACTGAATGGCCCAGGAGCACAGTTGGCAGCAAAAGACCCAGAGGCTCAAGGTGGCCTGTAGCAGAGACCAACGGCATAGTGCAAGTGGTAGAACCTGTAAGGCCACAGCCAGCAATAGTCAGGGTGGCAGTGGGGGATGAGTCAGCCCAAGGAGCAGAGCTGGGTGCCCCCAGGTAGGAGGTCTCCAGCAGAGCTGGGACTCCCGTAAAAGGGAAGCAATTGTAGTTGGACCTGTGCAGGCAGATACCTGAGCAGAGCAAGTAGCAGCATAGGGGCCAAGCTGGCTTGACTTTGACAGCTGCTGATGCCTCAGCTGTGCTAAAAGCTGTAATCCTAAGGCCAAGAAGTCACCAGTCTAAGGACCAAGAAGAGGTCAGTCCTAAGTGCGGATAGCGGTCATGTCCTAAGGGCTGAGAGGTTGTCTGTAGAGGCTTGGGCATACATGGTATAAGGGTTGCCTGGAAAACAATTGTGCCTCAAGAGCTGTTGTAATGCCAGACTAACCCAGTCACTGGTCTAGTGTTGTCCTGAAGCAACTGGTTGAGAGTTGGGACAGAAAGCACAGTGGGACAGATGCAGCCAAGAAAATTCACAGAAAGAGACTGAGAGAAAGAACAAACACAGCACGCCACCTCTGACCTGAGCTGATGACATACTTTCTGAGAGAGAGACAGACACACCTGCTGACACCTCAGCTAAGACATGCCCACCCAGTGACACAGAAATGGACATGCACCATTTGAGAAGGGTGAGTGGGTCGCCTTTTAGACATGAATAGATTCTTCTCCTATGATGCTAAATGGGGTATTCATGGGATAGAGAGGGGCAGTTCACCTCAGATCTGTTCCTACTCTTTACTGTTTGCTTTCTATAAGTAATCTGTTCCTATTGTTTACTGTCCACCTTCTATAAATGATAATGACTTTCAATTGCCAACATTTTGTAAAGTGTATGTGTGTTCCCATCAGATAGTAGAGTCCTCATTCTAGCAGTCTCATGACTGCATGGGATTTAGAGCACAATGTGTGTGCATATGTACACACACACAGTAAAATACAATTATTCATTTATAATTTATTTATTTAACAATTCTTCTATTGGATAATTGTTTTATTCCAAATTTGTTCTCATAAATAATGATCCATAGTACACTATGTTTTTCTGAGCGTACACTCACCACACTGTACTGTGGCTCTGTATTGGTGGTCTGCTGCCTGCACTATGGCATGTACACAATGCGTGCAGGGACTATAACTTTGTCATCTCTGTACCCACAGTGCTTAGCAATGAACCTGAACAATTTCTCACCTCCATTTTAAATTTATAACTGAAATATTTGTCAAAAAGACAGTAATTACCTTAAAGATCAGCTCAAACTACAGGTATTTTCCCTAATAGAACATTATAGTAATAAGAAAACAATGAAGGTATTATCATTTTATGACCTGGCAAACACATTATTGAGTTTTATCTTCCAATGCATGCTTAGGGATTTGTTATTTCATTGATAATGCACAACTATTAATTGTACTCAGAAAATGTGCATAATCTTTTATTTGAAGCTCTTAATATTACAAATTTGTTCAATAAACATGAGCAATTTGATCAATACTGTCTATGTATTATAGGGATGGAGCTAGAAGAAAATCTAAGCTACTGACTATGCTCAGCCATGCAAAGGGCTTACACTTCAATGCTTAGACTGTTTTTATTAAGAAAACTCATGGCCACTTACTTAAAGAAATTTTATAGTTATACTTCTTGTAAGCACTTTTTTTTAAAAAAACAGGAACCTATTTCTTATACACAATAAAAATTGACTTTATGTTGTGCTTACTGAGATGTTGGAAAGAAAAAAACGTATTATGATAGGAAAAATACAAAAAGTAATTACTAAAAGGTTGACATCGTTTGACAGATTATAAGATTTTATATAAAATAACATGAAGCCATCCTTCCACATACTGATACAGTTTTATCTCACAGAATTTTAGAATTCTGTTATCATTCCAGTTACTAGTTGTCGTCAAATCAATTGCAACTTAAGGTCAGCCCATGCGAGTCAGAGTGGAGCTGTGCTCCATAGGATTTTCAAGGCAGATTTTTCAGAAGTAGATTGCCAGACCTTTCTTCCAAGGTGCCTTAGGATGGACTTGAACCATCAACCTTTTGGTTAGCAGCCAAGGGTGTTAACCATTTGCACCACCCAGGGATCACAGAAGTAGCTTAATCCCTTAGAGAAGTTGTTTGCCTAAACTCATATGTCTGCATTGAATATGCTTGTTAATTTTTCAGCTACACTCAACTTGCCTTATACACTTTATATTCTGATTGATCCAAGGTTAAGCACTTATTTCAGCAAAGGAATTTCATCCATAGGTAAAATCAAGCCAAAAGTACTACCTATTCAAGAGTCGGAATTATGTGACTATATTCGTAGACAAATATTTTGTACTGATATGATTGTCAGGGTTGACCAAGAACGTGCCTTTTAGCTCCCAGCCCTCAAGGGACGTGTTTGAAGAACAATAGAAAACCAAAACCGAACTCACTGCCGTCAAGTCAATCCTGACTCATAGTGACACTACAGGACACAGTAGAATTGCCCCATAAGGTTTCTGAGGCTGTAATCTTTAGGAAGCAGACTGCCACATCTTTCTCTCATGGAGTAGCTGGTGGGTTCGAACTGCCAACCTTTTGGTTAGCAGAACTCTTTATTGAAGAACAATACCTGGTTAAAATTAATTTTCTTATTATGCTCTGTGTGTATATTTGCATTTGGTGTGTAGTTGTGAAAAAATTAGAAGCTTTGTGACATGCTGAAAGCTGAACAATGGAGACAGTATTAGAATATGTTTGGGTGAAAGAAAGAAGAAAATTCCAGAATCAGAAGTTTGAGACTTTTGGGGAAAAAACTATAGTATCTCGTGGGAAAGCTTGACTAAGCTTTGCTGTGTGGAGTGTAACATGACATGGCCCTGTCAATAGTTATCTACATTGCATGTCAGTGATTTTACAGATGGGTTGTCTCCTAAATTTCTGACTCATGGTGAGAACAAAAGCCACCTAAACATCCCAGTGACCTTAGATTATTCTTAAATGGAAACACACACACTCTCACACACACACACACACACACACACACACAGAGAGATATGGTCAGGGCCAGAGTGAGTAATATGGAACGAAAGCCATGGGAAAGTGGAGGGTTCATATTTTTAACAAGTAAAGGACACTGGTCTTCAGAGGGGAGAATGGATCAGACACACAGAGAGAAGCAGAGTCCAAAAGAATGAGGAATTCATAAAAGGAGAAAGGTACTTAGCTTCTTTTTTTCTTTCATTTTCAAGTCCCGGTTCCATGTAGCCTGTATTACTTTCTGTCCCTCATAGTCCCTGAAACTTCCTATTGAATCTTCTTTATAACATTTCTAGTCTGAGCTAGAGTGGACTTCTGATTTTTTTCAACTTAAGAGATTTTTTTAAAAGCAACAGCTTCTTATTAGAGGAAGATCTGAGAAAAGAAGCTAAGTTTTCATACCCCAGGCCTGGGCATTCTCCATGTTACCATGGTTGCTGCTAGATGCTTGCTGATAGATTTTTCTTTTCCTGTGAAGCAGAGCAGAGTGTTGTATGACAGATCCCTAACTTTGGGGTATCTCAGAATCAGGCAGTATCATATGCTTTAAAGAAATACATTCATGAAGACACTAGCCAAAAAAAATACATGAAAATTGGATTCAGGATACTATTTTATTGCCTGAAATATATGTATCACAGATAAAAGTTATCTAACTCAAACTGACATATTATTGCTAAACTATTAAAAATCAACTTTGTTGACACATTGTCATAGTGTTGCACCAGAAAATGAAGCATGATTCTTATTTAAAAAGTATTTTATGTTGCTTTAATAATGCATAGTACTGATGATTTCTTGTATTATACCAAAGTAATCCTTAAAAAGAAAACATAACATTAATATGCAAAAATAAAAAGGAAGGAGTCATTGTTGACTTGTGGACACAGATTACCCTTGGTTACCTTTGCTTGTAGAACTAACTACTCTCACCTAAACCAACTCCTCTCAAATTGCATTATGAACATGTCAATTATCCACAGAGTGCTTTAGAAAAAAAAAATCACAAGGATATACACCATAAATTACCATTGTTGTTGTGTGCCTTTGAGTCAATTCTGCCTCATAGCCAGCTATAGGACAGAGTAGAACTGCCCCATAAGGTTTTCTAGGTTGTAATCTTTATAGAAGCATATTGCTAGGTCTTTTCTCCCAATGAGCCACTGGTGGGTTCAAACTGAACTTTTGGTTAGCAGCTGAGCACTTAACTATTGTGCCACCATTCACACATATCAGTTTAGGTAAATTAACTACTCTAAGGCTAGTTAGAAGTCCTGGTGGTACAGTGGTTAAGAGCTACAGCTGCTAACCAAAAGGTTGGCATTTCGAATCCACCAGCTGCATTCGACTGTGTTGATCATAACAAATTATGGATAACGTTGTGAAAAATGGGAATTCCAGAACACTTAACTGTGCTCATGAGGAACCTGTACATAGATAGAACAAGGGGATATTGTGTGGCTTAAAATCAGGGTTGTATTTTTTCACCATACTTATTCAATTTGTATGCTGAGCAAATAATCTGAGAAGATGGGCTATATGAAGAACACAGCATCAGGACTGGAGGAAGACTCATTAACAACCTGAAATATGGAGGTGACATGACTTTGCTTTTTGAAAGTAAAGAGGACTTGAAGCACTTACTGATGAAGATCAAAGACTACAGCTTCACTATGGATTACACTTCAACATAAAGAAAAAAAAAATCCTCAAAACTGGACCACTTACCAACATCATGATAAACAAAGAAAAGACTGAAGTTGTCAAGAATTTCATTTTATTTGGATCCATAATCAACGCCCACAGAAGCAACAGTCATTGCTTTGGGCAAATCTGTTGTAAAAGACCTCTTTAAAGTGTTAAAAACAAAGATGTCACTTTGAGGACTAAGGTACACCTGACCAAAGGCATGGTATTTTTATGGTATTAAATAGATAAACACCATTTTCATGGTATTAATCACCTCATATGCATAAGAATGATGGACAGTGAATAAGGAAGATCAAAGGAACACTGATGCCTTTGAACTATGGTGTTGGCGAAGAACACTGAAGACACCATGGACTTCCAGAAGGACAAACAAATCTTTCTTGGAAGAAGTACAGCAAAAATGATCCTTAAGAACAAGAATGGCAAGACTTCGTCTCATGTACTTTGTACATGTTATCAGGAGGGACCAGTTCTGGAGAAGGACATCATGCTTGGTAAAGTAGAGGGTCAGCAAAAAAGAGGAAGATCCTCAACTAGATGGATTGATTCAGTGGCTGCAACAATGAGCTCAAATATAGCAAGGGTTGTGAGGATGACACTAGACCAGGGAGTGTTTTACTCTGTTGTACATAGGGTCAACTCGATGGCACCTAACAACAACATAGTAAGTGATAAGTAAAGGGATTTTTCATTTTCTTTTGAAAACAATCACTTCTGAAACATAATCTTGTTATATTTTAAAGGAAACTGGTTTTTCAACTCATTAAAGCAGTGAATACCTGTTGTCTGCCAGACATCACTTTAACCACAGTTGTTCTGACAGTGAACAAGAAAGTCAAAATCTCTGCTTGCAAGTAGCTTTCACACTAGCAAAACTGGAGAAAAGAAAATAAACAATAAATAATTAGAGAAAAAGATATTTTCAGGTAGCATCAGTGAATTTAAAAATAATAAAATGGACTAATAAATTAGGGAATAACAGGAATGGCAGGAATTACTTGGCTGATGACCTCTGTGTAGGAGAATTGACTTTAAATTATCTGAGTGTTCAAGTATAGAGTGAAGGGATATACTTTTTATTATTTTACTTAATCTCAAAAGACAACGTATTACAAAAATATTTGTTGTTGTTAGTTACCATTGAGTTGGCTCAGACTTACAGAAACCTTACGTGTAATAGAACAAAATGTTGCCTGATCCTGTGCCATCCTCATAATCCTTGTTATGTTTGAATCCATTGTGGTGGGTATTGTGCCAATTTAATAGTTAGGTAGGCATTTTATCCCTGTGAAGATGAAAATTATGGAACTGAAGATGATTATTCTTTAAAAAATTTTAAGTGAGTAGGATCATTTGAAATAGAAGAAATTTGTTTAACCCTTTACTGACTCCTACCTTGTTACATGCTCTTCTTTGATACCTATGGCATACTTTTGCTTACAGGGGTGAGGCAAAAGACATCACTGAAATTTATGTTGCCTTTTCTAACCCCAAAGACTCCCTACAAACTCACACACAAGATATGTTTCTCTAAGTGTAGGAAAGGCCTTGTCTATAACTCAAACAATCAAACCACCTCTGGTATCTCCATGGAAATAGGAGAGCTCCTACATGAGACAACTTAACAAGCGAAGTGGTACACAGGGTTTCTCAGACTTGGCATGATAGATCAACCCAATAGCAACAAACGGAATTAGTATGAAGCCCAACATCAAGTTTAGAAACTTTGAGTTTTCTGACTGTAGTAAAGGATCATCTCCCATTGCTGCAATAATTATAGTGTCAAATAAATTTAGTTTTGTGAATCCAAGTTGTTGTAAATCCAGCCTACAAGCTTCACACTACCTTGATTATGCAGGATGATTCCTAGATCAAATCCATTTACAGGGCTCTTGCCCTCTTCACAAAGACCTTGCAGATATAAAGAAGCCAGCCAAGATAGCAATGTCAATTTTTCAGGGGGAACCAGCATATAATTTTTATTTGTCAAGCCAGAAACTCACAAAGGTTAAGGAACTTTCAAAAATTATAGTTATCTAACACTGTCATGGTTAAGACCGTGTGTCAACTTGCCTGGGCCATGATTCTCAGTGTTCTGGCAGTCATACAAGGCTGTGATCACTTCCCTGTTGAGATTTGATACATGATCACCCCCATAATGGGATTTGCTGTGAGACGGTACCAGTGGGGGCAGGGCCTGCGGTGGCTTACCAGCCCCCCAACCTTCATCTCTCTGACCTCCACCACCTAGCTCTTCCTTCTCTCCTTGTGGAGGATTTTGCTTGTTCTGGATCCTGCAGCTGGCTCCTGTTTGTCTGACCTCCGGTTCTTGTGACTTGAGCTAGCTGCTTCCCTGTGGTCTTGCTTGGCAATCTAGGGATTCACTGATCTTCACAGCCAGTGAGCAACAGCCCTGCTCTCTGGCCTGCCGATCTTATGTTTGCCAGCCCCTGCAGCTATGTGAATCAGGAGAAGCCTCTATCTTGACTTACAAACTTGGGACTTCCAGCCTCTACAACCGTGTGAGCCATTTCCTTGATATAAATCTTTTTCTCTATATATATATATATATATTTATAAACTTTACTGGTTTTGCTTCTCTAGAGAACCCAGCCTAAGACAAACACTAACTTCTTTTACTACATCACAATAAAACAATTTGGTATCCTTGAAACTAGGAGACCTAGTATAGTAAAACTGTATACTGTCAAGTAGACACTAAACTCTATGAGAGTGGAATTATACCTACATTTCTTACAGAACTTAGCCAAGTGTCTGGCACAAAGTAGGCATCCATAAATATTTAATTAATGAATAAATATATAACATCCATATAAAAAGTTAAGACATTGTAATTAAAAGAAAAACTCTTGTAAAAAAAATACTTCAAATCTTCTAGTGAGTGAATTTAAAAGTCCTGACAATTTTCACTTCTTTTCTCTTTATAGTTACAGTTGCTGCAAAATTAAATATCAGAAGCTAATGGACAGAAATTGCACTGCTCCTTTTTATTTAATTCTACATTTTCCCTTTTGACCAGTTAAAATATACACTCCTTTTGGTCTCAAATTCTCAGACAGGCGGCATTCCCATTGATGTATCACTAGTGAGAACAATGCATCAGTCACTAGAAAATTATATCAGACATACACTAGTACCACTTAGCAGATGAAACACTGAGGGTAAAACATTAGAGACGAAAGACAAAAATAATTGGCAGAGACAGAATATGGATACATCTCCACATTCCAAACCACCAAGGATTTCAAAAGCAGCTAAGCAAGGGTTTAATGGGGCACAGTTCAATTTTACAATTAAGAACAACTTGTTTTCAAACGAGCCTTAGCAAAATGATTAGGCATAGTAAATAGAGAATATAAAATTGGATTAGGAAGGAAGGCATTGAAAAAAAAAGGAATGTTCTGTTCTAATCAACAAGAACATTCAATCTCTTGAGTGAATACTGTACCAAATGCTTCTGTCTAAAATATTAGAAATGTTGATATAATTTAAGACAATTTTCCTGAACAATGTAATATTACAATTTTAAAATATTTTTTTCATTCTTTGAATATAAGCAAACTACAGGAAATGTGCATAATATATGAGATTTGTAAAAACCATTAACTCTTGTCATAAATCTTGAAGATAATCCTTGATGGCATTTTGTTTTCTTTCTTCTAATTTTTCTTCCACACATTTTTTAAATAATAATTTCTTCAAACTAAAAAGTGAACCTATTAGAAGGTTTTTGGAGATAGCACACAATGCTACTTCTACCACAACTGTTACCAGTAATAATAATGACGGTAACAGTAATAATATTTAGCTTGATGCTAGTCACTTTGCATTTTCAATTAATCCTTACACAATTCAATGCAATAGATACTATTATTACCATTTTACATATGAAGACACTAAGTTTCTATAGTTTAAATAACTTTTTCAAAATTATTAATTAGCAAAGCTAGAACCTAAAACCACTTCTGTCTAATACCATAACGCCAATCAATATGCTGTATTGCAATCCACTCTTACTGATGAAATATAAACAGCAATACATCTGACAAGACTTTTTTAAAAAGATATGCCCGATAAGTCATGACTAGCTTATGTATCAATTATTTAACTTATTTTCAAATATGGTTGTAATATTAGCACATTTTTAAGACACGAGAGCAGGACTACCAGAAGAGGAAAATGTACAGATTAAAGATAGCTGTAGCAATCAATGCCTCTGGTCTAAAAAATTTTGTCTGACCTTGAAGCTATCTTATGCTTTTTTTCTTTCCTTATGAAATCCACATCCAACAAACCCTGTAGGTTCTATTTTCAAAATAAAACTCAAATCCAATTAATCCTAGCCACCTCCTCCATCATATCTCTAGTTCATGCTACCATTATGTACCTCTGAATTACTGCAATGACATCCCAACTTTTCTCTCTTTTTCGACACTTACTTTTCTCCATCTTCATGCCAAGAATCCTGTCCACACAGCAGTCATGGTAATTCTTTTAAAACATAAGGGAGCTCATTTTGTGCCCTGAATAAAATCACCAGTGGCTTCTTATCACAATGTATGTGCTCTTTTTTTTCTAAAATAATTTGAAACAATCTCAAAATTCTACAAATTATCAAATTCAATACTAAGAAAAATATTTTTCCTGAACCATTTTAGAGTAAGTTGCTGATATGATGCTCCATCATACCTAAACATTTAATGTATTTCCCACAAAATAAAAGGAAATTTCCTATACAACCACAATACAGTCACCAATTACAGGAACTTAACAGTGATGTCAGATATTGCATAATAGGATTTTGCAAGACCAACGACCTATTCATTGGAAATAGATTTTTTCAAAAACAAATCAGCGATTATACACATGGATCTCACCAAATGGAATAGACACTAATCAAATTGACTAGATGTGTAGAAAGAGATGAAGGAGAAGCTCTATATCATCAGTCAGAACAAGGCCAGGGACCGACTGTGGAATAGATCATCAGTTGCTCCTATGCAAGTTCAAATTGAAGCTGAAGAAAATTAAAACAAGTCCACAAGAGCCAAAGTACAACCTTGAGTATATCCCACCTGAATTTAGAGACAGTTTCAAGAATAGATTTGACTCATTGATCACTAATGACCAAACCAGACCAATTGTGGATGACATCAAGGACATCATACAAGAAGAAAGCAAAAGATTATTTAAAAAAAAAAAAAAAACAAGAAAAGACCAAAATAGATGTTAGAAGAGACTCTGAAGCTTGCTCTTGAAAGCAGAGTATATAAAGCATATGGAAGAAATGATGAAGTAAAACAGTTGAACAGTAGATTTCAAAGGGTGGCTCGAGAAGATAAAGAAAAGTATTAAAATGAAATGTGCAAAGATATAGAGTTAGAAAACCAGAAGGAAAGAATACACTCACCATTTTTCAAGCTGTAAGAACTGAAGAAAAAATTCAAGCTTCAAGTTGTAATGTTGAAGGATTCTATGGGCAAAATATTGAATGATGCAGGAAGCATCAAAAGAAGATGAAAGGGATACATGCACAGAGTCACTGTACCAAAAAGAATTGGTCAACGTTCAACCACTTCAGGGGGTAGAATATGATCGAGAACCAATGGTACTGAAGAAACAAATCCAACTGCACTGCAGGCACTGACGAAAAACAAGGCTCCAAGAATTGCTGTAATACCAGTTGAGATGTTTCAATATATGGACTCTGGAAGTACTCACTCATCTGTGCCAAGATATTTAGAAGACAGATACCTGGCCAACCAACTGGAAGAGATCCATGTTTGTGCCCATTTCAAAGAAAGGTTATTCAACAGAATGCAGAAATTATTGAACAATATCATTAATATCACATGCATGTAGAATTCTGCTAAAGATAATTCAAAAATGGTTGCAGCAGTTCATCAAAAGGGAACTACCAGAAATTAAGGCCAGATTCAGAAGAGGATGTGCAGTGAGGGATATCACTGCTAATGTCAAGTGGATCTTAGCTGAAAGCAGAGAACACCAGAAAGAAGTTTACTTGTGTTTTAATAACAATGCAAAGGCATTCAACTGTGTGGGTCATAACAAATTGTGGATAATTTTGAAAAGAATAGGAATTCTCCAACACTTAACTGTGCTCATGTGGGACCTTTACACAGACCAAGAGACAGTCATTTGAACAGAACAAGGGGATACTACGTGGTTTAAAATCAGGAAAGGTGTGTCAGGGTTGTATCCTTTCACCATAAAAATTAAGTCTGTATGCTGAGCAAGTAATCTGAGAAGTTGGACTATATGAGGAAAAATGCAGCATCAAGACTGGAGAAAGACATTAACAACCTGTAATACGCAGATGATACAATCTTGCTTACTGAAAGTGAAGAAGACTTGAAGCACTTACAGATGAAGATCAAAGAAAACAAAAATCCTCACAGCTGGACCAATGAGCAACGTAATGATAAATGGAGACAATATTGTAGTTGTCAAGGATTTCATTTTACTTGCATCCATAATTAACACCCATGGAAGCAACAATCAAGAAATCAAACAATGCATTGCATTGGACAAATCTGTTGCAAAAGACCTCTTTAAAGTGTTAAAAAGCAAAGATGTCACTTTGAGGACTAAGGTGCTCCTGATGTAAGCCATGGTATTTTCAATTACCTCGTATGCAAGCAAAAGCTGGACAATGAATGAGGAACACTGAAGAAGAATTGATGCCTTTAAATTATGACATCTGGGAAGAATATTGAATATACCATGGACTTCCAGAAGAATGAACAAATCTGTCTATGAAGAAGTACAGCCAGAATGCTTCTTAGAAGCGGGGATGGTGAGACTTCATCTCACTTATTTTAGACGTGTTATCAGGAGGGAGCAGCTCCTAGAAAAAGACATCATGCTTGGGAAAGTAGTGGGTCAGAAAAGAAGAGGAAGTCTCTCAACAAGATGGACTTGACACAGTGGCTGCAACAATGGGCACAAGCATAGCAATGATTGTGGGGATAGTGCAGGATAGCTATGAGTTGGAACCAACCCTACTACACCCACCACCACCACCAACAGCAGTGATGTTACTCCTATCTAATCCTCAGCACTCATTCTGGTTTCACCAATTATTCAAATAATATTTTTCTTAATAGCAAAATGATCTAGCTCAGAAACATATATTACATTTAATTGTCATGTCTCTTTAATCTTTACAATCTAGAATAATGCTTCAGTATTTCCTTTATTTTTGTTTCCTCAAACCATTGAAGATTTTAAAGTTATTTTGTAGAATGTTCCTCATTTAGGGACAACCTAGTTGTGGTAACCAAAATGTCTCCTGGGGAGCAAAACACCTCATGTTGAGAAACACTGATTACTGAAAATAATCTCTCATACAACATCTAAATCAAGGACATTTTAAGCCTTAGTTAACTAATCCAAGATTATACAGAGAGGTCTGTGAATTCTTTCCATATTCTTTTATAGTTCATAGAATTGCAACTGAAGATATCACCCACTATTACCCAGTGTTCCAATAAACAAAAAACCTACTGTCATTGAGTCAATTTCAACTCATAGTGACCCTATAGGACAGAGTAGAACTGCCCCATAGGGTTTCCAAGGCTGTAATCTTAACAGAAGCAGACTGCCATATCTTTTTCCCCCAGAGTGGCTGGTGGGTTTGAACTGTGAACTTTAGGTTAGCAGTAGAATGCTTAACCACACTGCCACCAGGTCTCCTTCCAGGCTGCCAATACCAGAGCTCAATCCCTTATTCCTGATCAAAGTTCCTTCCAGGAAAATGATCATCTTCACAGATAAATGAAAACTACAGAGCACAACATAATTTTTTTTTTCTTATCTGCCTGAATGCTTTGAACTAACATTATCTCCTAGTTTCTTTTGACAGTAATTTCAGTGCTTATTATTTGTGTCCTTGGATCCCTAATGCTCTCAGATAGCTCACAGCTTATATTGGGGAGAGAAGAAAACTAAGAAAATTGGCCCTTCGTCTCTGGTTAAACAGAATAACTCCATTGTCAATATGTCAGTTTCTTCCACTATATTAACAGGATAAAAAGAAAAAAAAAAAAAAGTGGGCATAAATCCTTGGAAACTATGCTGAGTGTTTTATCACAAATAGTTTAATTGCCAATGAAAATAAGACTCAAAAGGAACAAAAAACTGTATATATATTTTTAAACCCTCTCATAGTCTCAATATTTTTTTTAAGCCCTAGCTATAACATCAGTGTTTATATTTTTTTAGAAGTTTAACATTAAAGTTCAGGATTCCACTACCATTTGTGGAAATTATGCCCTTGAGAGCCTCTTTAACAAAAAGAAGAAAAATAATCCCTAAATACTGTCTTGCCTCTGTATATGACCTTGCCTCTCGACATTGTAGTAAAGGCTGGTACTTGTCTTTGTCATCCATTCTCTCCTCTCTCAGTCATGAAACCTACACTTTTTTTGTAGTGATTCTTGGTCACACAGAGTAAAGACTATGTTTCCTGCCTTTATCTGCAACAAGGTATGGCAGTGTTTCTAAGATTTGGCCAAGAAATTGCAAATGGAAGTGTCGAGCTCAACTCCCATTTTGTGTAAGTGTGATGTAGGGCCATAGTGAATCATGCAATCCCTAAACCCAGCAGAGCAACAAGATTAAAGAAACATGGAGTCTGGTTACTTCATAGGGCAGAATATGCCTGCGAACTTGGTCCTTGTCTTTCTGTTTTTGCTATTTTTGGGGGGTAAGTCAGAGAAACAAACTTTTATTTTGACAGTTATTTTAGTTCTCTTTCAAAATAGCTAAAATAATATCCTAAGTAATACAGACTATCAATAGAAATCAATACCTACATTAGGCACATCTCTATTGACTGCACTAATGAAACAACAAAGTGCTAAAAATAAGACGAGATCAGCATATAATTGAGACTCTGCTCCTTATAAACTGAAAGAAGTAAAGGGGCAGTTTGTAATTCTAATTTATGGAGAACAAATTCAGCAACTTTAGCAGGGTATTATGTCTCATTCCTGTAAAAAAATCTGTTGTTATCCAGTCAATTCCAACTCATAGTGATCCTATAGGACAAGAGTAGAACTGCCCCATAGGGGCACATCATTCTTCCATGGAGCAGCTGGTAGGTTCGAACCACTGACCTTCTGATTTGCAGCCTAGCACTTAACCACTGTGCCTCCAGGGCTCCTTTATGTCTCACTGTTGTTGTTAAGTGCCCTGGAGCTTCTTCCGACTCACAGTGACCCTATGTACAGTAGAACGAAACACTGCCCGATTCTGCGCCATCCTCACAGTCGTCACTATGCTTGAGCCCATCATTGCAGCCACTGTGTTGATCCATCCCCTTGAGGGTCTTCCTCTCTTTCACTGCCCTCTACTTTACCAAGCATGATATCCTTCTACAGGGATTGGTCATTTCTGATAACATGTCCAAAGTACTTGAGGCAAAGTCTCGCCATCCTCACTTCTAAGAGCATTCTGGCTGTACTTCTTCCAAGATAGATTTGTTTCGAAAGTCCATGGTATATTCACTATTCTTCACCGACACCGTAATTTAAATGCATCAATTCTTCATTGGTCTTCCTTATTCATAGTCCAGCTTTCGCAGGCATGTGAAGCTAACGAAAACATCACGGCCTGGGTCAGGTGCACCTTACTCTTTAAAGTTACATCTTTGCTTTTCAACACTTTAAAGAGGTCTTTTGCAGCAGATTTGCCCAATGCAATGTTATTTCATTTCTTGACTGCTGCTTCCATGGGCATCGACTGTGGATCAAAGTAAAATGAAATCCTTGACAACTTCAATCTTTTCTCTATTTATCATGATGTTGTTAATTGGTCCAGTTGTGAGGATATTTGTTTTCTTTATGTTGAGGTATAACCCATACTGAAGGCTGTAGTCTTTGATCTTCATCAGTAAGTGCTTTAAGTCTTCTTCACTTTCAGCAAGTAAGGTTGTGTCATCAGCATAACGCAGGTTGTTAATGAGTCTTTCTCCAATTCTAATACCACATTCTTCATCATAGATCCAGCTTCTCGAATTATTTGCACAGCATACAGATTGAATAAGTATGGTGAAAGGATACAACCCTGATGCACACCTTTCCTGATTTTAAAGCACACAGTATCGTTTGTTTTGTTGGAATGACTGCCTCTTAGTCTATTTACAGGTTCTGCATGTGCACAATTAAGTGTTCTGAAATTCCCATTCTCATTGCAAACTGTGAATTCATTATTTGATAAATATCTTATTATTAATAGTTATGTCCCCCCTTATTTTTATGTTCAAGTTGTTATAATATGATAACCATAGTGGGATTTCATTGTCCTGAAGAATTTAATCTGTTGAGGTAATTTTGGAAGAAAATAATACAATTTTTTCACCAAAACATTTATGAGCCCATTTAAGAATATTCCCCCATCTATCTATATAAACATACCTCCACCCAGTACATCAAGAATATCAAAATTATCAATATTAGAAATATCAGAAATTCACAGGTAATCAAATCTGTAATCCCATGATAGCACCTGCCTGGGGTTCACAACAATAAGTCAACCAATGGAAAAACTGATGTATTTTATGCCATACAAAAAAGAAAAAAGTTGCCATCGAATCAATTCCAACTGAAAGACCTGATGAACATGTGTGACACTCCAAGATTTGCCTTCTTAGTAAATTATTCTTGTTAATATTTTTTTATGTCTCATTTAGGCAAACCAGATACTTTTTAAATTCTGAAGGGATTTTTTTTAAAGTAGATTTTATAAAAATTGCAATAAGAGTTGGTTATTAACATCTGTAACTTCATGAAATATACTATACATTATTTATTAAACACTTAAGTTAAACGCAACTGAATATATATATGTAAAATAAATGTACATATGTAACTACAATACGATTCTGGCGTTACAAAGGACTAATTTTTCTTTGCTGTTTGATTATGTCATATGCTTACTCCTTGTCCAAACTGATGCATATCACCCACTCTATGTGTTGTTTCATGTCAGGCTAGTCAAATTCTTTATCATAGCTTACATACTTATTGAAAAAAAACTTACAATTTCTATAATTAGTCAATTTTTTGTTATTCAATTGCAAAGTTTTTGGCAACTTTTTTTTTTTTAATAACAGTAGCTTTTTTATGTTTCTATTTGTTGAGTTACAACTACACGAGAATGCTTTAGGGTCCTAAGTTATGGCTCTCCTTCAAGTTGGCTATCACTTATTCTAAAACGTATTCTTTCCTGCCACCTAGATTTGGGAGAACTTTAAAGCTGGAAATGGCTTTGGATAAGAAGGGAAGGGCTACTGAATTCAAGACATATGCAAATCTTTTTTTTTCTTGTGCCATATTCATGGATGGATATTTTTATATTTTATGACATTTGCTTTCCTTCTTAAACACATCACTGCAAAGACTGGAATGTTAAATACTAGGTAGCAAGAACCTTCACGTGATTTAAATGCTAAATAATTTAAAATTATTAAAATATACCTGCCACTGTGGTCATTTTCTAAGAAACATTTTGCTTAATTATTGTTTGTAAATGTCTCCCCCTAACTGCCACATCTATGATTTTGTTCCTTAACTAATCCATTTTTGCTATATATGGACAGCTCTAAAGAATTGTTTTATTAATTTCACAAAAATACATCATCCAAATGATCCTTCAAAAAATAATCTTGTAGAAATGCTTTGTCAATTTAAAGAGTCAATAATATATAGGATCTTTGTTAAATACAAAACAGTTGAAAATATACTTTCTTTTGCAATTCTAAGATTGGCAAAAAATGCATGGAATACAAAGGATGATGGCTGAAATTGAATAAAACAGCGAAGAGATTAATCATGCATGTTGTCAAAAGATTTTGAAGACATACCATTGAAGAGGAAAATGTGTATTGACCCAATAAATTAAGTGACTGTACCTTTAGGGACACTGGTACATAAAATCCCAATTTACCATTATTGAATCAATTTAGGATGCCTCCATGTAATATAGTTTTTAAATATTTCATCAATTAATACTAAAAATAGTTTTGATGTTCTGACAATCTGCATCTGTTACAATTACAACCAAGAAAACCCTACGGAGTACTTCTACTCCATAACACATAGGGTCACCATTAGTTGGAATCAACTCCATGACAACTAACAACAACAATCTAGTCAAATCTGAAAGTAGCATTGCTGTTGTTAGGTGTTACCAAGTCTATTCCAAATCATAGAGACCCCATGCGACACAGCAGAACTGCCCATAGGGGTTTCTAGGCTGCAATTTTTACAAGAGCAGATAGCCAGGTCTTTTTCGTGCCAAGCCACTGGGTAGGTTCAAACTGCCAAACTTTCCGTTAGCAATCCAGTGCTTAACCATTGTACCACCAGGGTTCTTGAAGTCAGCATTACACCTGGGCTATTCAGTTACATCAATAAATATTCCTTTTGTTTAAATTCCAGTTAAAGTTCCTTTAAACTGAGACTCTTAACTGATACATCATTTTAAGTAGATTCATTTTACATTTAGTCCTAATTATTTTCTGATGAGAACCTCCCACACTTACTTTTCCATTTGCCCCCCAGCATTCCCATCCCCCCCCAAAAAAAAAAACTTTGGAAAATATGATACTCCTGCCAGTACTATCTTTATCCCATGATTTCTGGAACTCCCCACCTTCTTATTGCATCCCTGTGTACCCATGCTTCTCTATGTTTATATGACAAATGTGTTGGCACAAATTCCATTCCCTCTATTGCCACTCTTTTTTGAGAGTTCTAAGAAATAACCTCCTCCCTCATTTTCATTAAAGCATAAACATTTTGAAAGTAATTTTCAAAGGACATCCTCATTTAAAAAAAAAAAAAAAATATTCCTTTTAGACTCATTCATTTTTCTCTGTATATTTTGCAACACTGAAGTTATTTTAAAATTTTAAAATCTACTTTAAAATCTCATTTGCACTAAAATTAATTCCATAATTTTCTCTCATATTGAAACAGCAAAATACTATTTTAAACTCTCTAAGACACTCTGAGGGTGCATTGGGTTATGTCACATTGTTGTATCTATATGGAAATCTATTTTCAAAATTATAATCCTGGTGGGACATCTCTAATGAAAAATCCAAGGAAGCTCTTTTTCTTTTTTCTGAGTCTATTTTTTTCTAAAGAAACTAATGTAAGATAATACAACATGTAAAGGAAAGAGATGTTTAATTATCAGTAGTCTAGAATTTAAGTAACTATGAAAATTAATGACAAAACTCAACGACTTATTTAAAAGTAATGGCTTTGTATTGATTAAAAAAATAATAAGAAAATCCTAACATAAGGTTTACCTTAAGCTTCATGGGTTCCTAGCTTTTTATCTTAACATCCATTTTTAGAATTAGTTATTCATGCTTTTAGTATAATTTTATTGCCTGTTTTTTGTAGACATTTTGTTAGTGCTAGAGAAAACATTGGTAAATATATATATATATATATACACTATCTTCACTCATTGAGTTTGCACATGGGATCACCATGAGCTGGAATCAACTTAATAGGAACTCGGTTGTTATGAGTGGAATGCACTCAATGGCACCTAACAACAACAACAATGAGGACACATACAGTGTTCTGTCCCAATCCAGGAGGTCAGAGCAACATTGTCCAATAGAAATACAATGTAAGTCATGTATATTATTTTAAAGTTTCTAGTAGCCACATTAAAAAATCAAACTGCAAAGACACATTAGGAAGCAATATTTTATACACTGCAACAGCTAAAATTAAATGCAGTCCTACCAAACAATAAAGTTATGTTTAACAGGAAAATAATTATTTATACTGCTTCAGTTTTTAAATTTAAATGAATTAGAAAGAAATAAAATTTAAAAATTCAGTTCCTCAGGTGTACTAGCCTCATTTCAAGTGCTCAATAGTCAGATGTTTCTAGGGACTACCATATTGGGCAGGCTTAGGGGATTCTTTGAGTTGGCCCTCTCAATTCTCTTACAGAATGACTTCTTGTAAAGCAGAGGCTAGAAAACCTAAAACAATTTCCAAGTCTCCCCAGCATCTGTGATGGGTCCTGCCAATCCAGTGTATTCACACAAGGTTTGAATTTAGAAATGATTTATGTAAGGAAAAAGCAAGGACATAGGGCAGGCATTCTGCTGGCATGAATCATAATAGAGGTTGTGGTTTTGGAGTCAGCAGCCTTGTTGGCAGATTCCTGATATTGAAAGAGGATGCAGGTCTCTTGGCAGCACAGTTCTTCAGTACGGTCTGGGGAACTGTCTTTTAATGGTCAGCCTAGAGTCTGCTACTGCAGCCAGCCTCCCATTTTCAGCGGTTATCACTATTCTGCTAATAAACCCATTTGTGGGTAAAATCATTAAATTTCTTTTCTGAAACTAGAATCCATGGCCAATGTAAGGGGCTAAAGAAGATTTCCCAAACTTTTAAGACTGCTTCTAAAGTCACAGTTGAGTGCAGAAGAATGAGAAGCAGTGAATTTTGGACAAGAGAAAGCATTTAGAAATGTTCCCAAACATGACTAGATGTTAATTAGAGGTGCTCAATAGAGTTGACTATGCTTGTAATAATACAGTAAATGGTGAGAGTAACTTAAAATAGAGGGCTGTAGCTCAGTGCACTAAAATCCGCTTCACAAAAAAGACAATTCATTGAAAGCAATAATTTGCCACATGATCAATTCAGTAAATCTTGTTTCTTGTACTTATTTATAAACTTCACTGTATTGCACAGTGGACAGGTTAGTAGGGTGGGGGAGGTGGGTTTTCATGATCCTTCAGACTATTCTTTTGAACTTGTCTTCCCTCTCTGTATCCCTCAATCTCATACTCTTGGCTACTCAGTTTCTCGTTTTTTTTGCTATCAGCAGGCAAGATTCTATGTTCTTTCTTTAAAATAGGAGAAGATGCCTTCTCTGTTCCCCAGTTGCCTATAACAGCAGGAGTCTGGGGCCAACCCACACTACATCTTGCTTAAACATGATAAGATCTGACATGTATTCATTAAAAAAATACTTTCTTGATTATGTTCAAGAAGACTATATGAATGAGGAATATATTCATAAAAAGAATAGTTTCTTTTATTTATTGTGCTTTAAGTGAAAGTTTACAATTCAAGTCATTTTCTCACACAAAAATTTATACACACATTGCTATGTGACCCTAGTTGCTCTCCCTACACTGTGACAGCACACTCCTCCTTTCCACCCCGGATTTTCCGTGTCCATTCAACCAGCTCCTGATCCTCTCTGCCTTCTCATCTCGCCTCCGGACAGGAGCTGCCCATTTAGTCTCATGTATCTACTTGAGCTAAGAAGCAGTCTTTTCACGAGTATCATTTTATGTCCCACAGTCCAGTCTAACTTTGTCTGAAAAGTTGGTCTTGGGAATGGTTTCAGCTCTGGGCTAACAGAGAGTACGGGGTCCATGTCTTCCAGGGTCCCTCCAGTATCAGTCAAACCATTAAGTCTGGTCTTCTTACTAGAATTTGAGTTCTGCACCCCACTTTTCTCCTGCTCTGTCAGGGACTCTCTGTTGTGTTCCGTGTCAGGGAGGTCATTGGTGGTAGCCAGGCACCATCTAGTTCTTCTGATCTCAGGCTGATGGAGTCCTTGGTTTGTGTGGCCCTTTCTGTCTCTTGGGCTAATATTTTCCTTGTGCCTTTGGTGTTCTTCATTCTCCTCTACTCCAGGTGGGTTGGGACCAATTGATGCATCTTAGATGGCCACTCACTAGCTTTTAAGACCCCAGACACCACTCACCAAAGTGGGATGCAGAACATTTTGTTAATAAGCTTTGTTATGCCAGTTGACCCAGATGTCCCCTGAAACCATGGTCCCCAGACCCCTGCCCCTGCTACTCTGTCCCTCAAAGTGTTTGGTGGTATTCAGGAAACAAAAGAATAGGTTTTTTTTTTTTTTAAAATATATATTTTATTGTACTTCAGGTGAAAGCTTACAGAGCAAATAGTTTCTCATGAAATAGTAGTACACATGTTGTTTTTTTTGACATTGGTTAACAACCCCACAACGTATTAAGCCTCTAAATTCTCAACCTTTTTTTTTGATGAAAATTACAGATGGCCAAAGATACACCGTTTCAAAATTTTCTACATTCACAGTTCAGTGACATTGACTACGCTCTTCCAACTGTGCTGTTATTCTCACTTAAGATGAAGGCTTACAGAACAAAATAGTTTTTCATTTAACAGTTACTACACATGTTGCCCTATGACAATGGTTAACAATCTCACAGCACATCAAGAATATCCTTACTCCACCTTGTGTTCCCTATCACCAGGGGGCTTCCTTGTCCCCTTCTGTCTTCTGGACCTTGTCAGTGGACTATTGTACCTCTTTAGTCTCATTTGTTTATTTATTTATTTATTTATTTTTATTTTATTTAAACACCATTTCAAAACTTTTTACTTACACATTTAAGTGATATTGACTATGCTCTTCCAATTGTGCTGCCATTCTCGCCCAAGATGAAGGCTTACAGGACAAAACAGCCTCCCATTTAATAGTTACTACAAATGTTGCCCTATAGCAGTGGTCAACAATCTCACAATACATCGACAGTGTCCTTATTCAATTTGTGTTCCTTATCATCAGTTTCCTATTCTCCCTCTGCCTTCTGGCCCTTGTCACCGGACTCCTGTACATCGTTAGTCCCATTTAGTTTTACTGGGGTGTCCATTCCCAGGCTTAACATCGAACCTTGAAGTTAACTTCCCCTCTGTGCTGAAAGGGTGTCTGGGGGCCACACTCTCGAGGTTTCTCTAGTATTCTTTAGGCCAGTATATCTGGTCTTCTTTTTTTTTTTTTTTTTTGGGGGGAGTTAAAATTATGCTCTACATCCTACTCCAGCTCTGCCCAGAACCCTCTGTTGTGATCCTGGTCAGAGGAGTCATTGGTGGTAGCCGGGCACCATCCAGCTGTACTGGGCTCAGTCCCGTGGAGGCCTTGGTAGCTGTGGACCATTAGTCCTTCGGACTAATCTTTTCCTTGTATCCTGTTCTCTTCGTTCTCCCTTGTTCCCGAAGGGATGAGATCAGTGGAGTATCTTAGATGGCCGCTTATAGGCTTTTAAGACCCCAGACACTACTCACCAAGGTAGAATGTAGAGCATTATCTTTATAAGTAGTGTCATGCCAATTGAGCTAGATGTTCCCCGAGATCATGGTCCCCAGAGCCCTCCGTCCAACAACTCAGTCCCTCGGGGGGTTTGGATGTGTCTATAGGGCCTCCATGACCTTTCCTTGTGCAGGTTGTGTTAGTTTCCCCTGTACTGTGTACTATCTCACCTCTCACCCATGGTACCACTTATCTATTGCCTATTTAGTATTTCCCCCCCCTCCCCTCCCATCCCTGGTAACCAACAAGGATTGTTACATTTTGCATGTGAATTTTTTCATGGGTTTTTACAATAGAGGTCTCATACAATATTTGTCCTTTTGTGATTGACTTATTTCACTCAGCATGATGTCCTCCAGTTTCATCCATGTTATGAGATGGTTCACCGATTCATTGTTCTTTCTCGTTGCATAGTACTCCATTGTGTGTATGTACCATAGTTTGTGTATCCATTCGTCTGTTGATGGACATCGAGGTTGTTTCCATCGTTTTGCTATTGTGAATAATGCTGCCATGAACATAGGTGTGCATATGTCTATTCGAGTGATGACTCTTATTTCTCTAGGATATATTCCTAGGAGTGGGATTGCTGGATCGAATGGTACGTCTATTTCTAGCTTTCTGAGGAAACGCCATATCATTTTCCAAAATGGCTGTATCATTTTGCATTCCCACCAGCAGTGTATAAGAGTTCCCGTCTCCCCGCAGCCCCTCCAACATTTGTTATTTCCAGTGTTTTTGATTCGTGCCAGTAATGCCGGGGTGAGATGGTATCTCATTGTGGTTTTAATTTGCATTTCTCTAATGGCTAGTGATCGCGAGCATTTCCTCATGTGTCTGTTGGCCATTTGAATGTCTTCCTTGGTGAAGTGTCTGTTCATTTCCTTTGCCCATTTTTTGATAGGATTGGTTGTCTTTTTGTTGTAGAGGTGTTGGATTTTCTTGTAGATTATGGAGATTAGACCTTTGTCTGACTTGTACTGTCCAAAAATTTTTTCCCAGTCTGTAGGTTCTCTTTTAACTCTTTGGGTGAAATCTTTTGAAGAGCATAGATGTTTGATTTTTAGAAGATCCCAATTATCTAGTTTATCTGTTGGGTTTTTTGTGTTGATGTTTATGGTTTGTATCCTGTTAATGCCATGTATTAAGGTCTGAAGTGTTGGTCCTATTTTTTCTTCTATGAATTTTATAGTTTGAGGCTTTATATTCAGGTCTTTGATCCATTTTGAAGTAGTTTTTGTATATGGTGTGAGGTATGGGTCCTGTTTCATTTTTCTACAAATGGATATCCAGTTTTGCCAGCACCATTTGTTAAAAAGACTGTCTTTTCCCCATTTGATGTATTTTGGGCCCTTGTCAAAAATCAGGTGACCGTAGGTGGATGGATTTACATCTGAGTTCTCAATTCTGTTCCATTGGTCAATGTCTCTGTTGTTGTACCAGTACCAGGCTGTTTTGAGTACTGTAGCTGTATAGTAGGTTCTCAAGTCAGGTAGTGTGAGTCCTCCAACTTTATTCTTCTTCTTCAGTAGTGCTTTACTTATTTGAGGTTTCTTCCCTTTCCATATAAAGTTAATAATTAGTTTTTCCATCTCTTTGAAGAATGTTGTTGGTATTTGTATCGGAATTGCATTGTATTTGTAGATTGCTTTAGGTAGAATTGCCATTTTCACAATGTTGAGTCTGCCTATCCATGAGCATGGTATGTTTTTCCATTTATGTAGATCTCTTTGGGTTTCATGCAGCAGTGTTTTGTAGTTTTCTTTGTATAGGTCTTTTATATTCCTGGTCAGATTTATTCCTAAGTATTTTATCTTTTTAGGGGCTATTGAAAATGGTATTGATTTCCTGATCTCCTTTTCATCGTTCTCTTTACCGGTGTATAGGAATCCAACTGATTTTTGAATGTTTATCTTGTATCCTGCTACTCTGCTGAATCTTTCTATTACTTCCAGTAAATTTCTCGTGGAGTCTTTAGGGTTTTCTATGTATAGTATCATATCATCTGCAAACAGGGAGAGTTTAACTTCTTCATTACCAATTTGGATGCCCTTTATTTCTTTCTCTTGCCTTACTGCTCTAGCTAGAACTTCCAGCACAATGTTAAATAGGAGTGGTGATAAAGGGCATCCTTGTCTTGTTCCTGTTTTCAGGGGGAATGTTTTCAGCCTTTCTCCATTAAGAATGATGTTGGCTGTTGGTTTTGCATAGATGCCCTTTATTATGTTGAGAAATTTCCCTTCTATACCTATTTTATTGAGAGCTTTTATCAGGAATGGGTGTTGGACTTTGTCAAATGCCTTTTCTGCATCAATTGAGATAATCATGTGATTTTTTTCTTTCCTTTTATTTATGTGGTGGATTACGTTGATGGATTTTCTAATGTTAAACCATCCTTGCATACCTGGTATGAATCCTACTTGGTCGTGGTGTATTATTTTTTTGATATGATACTGAATTCTATTGGCTAGAATTTTGTTCAGAATTTTTGCATCTATATTCATGAGAGATATTGGTCTGTAATTTTCTTTTTTTGTGATGTCTTTGCCTGGTTTTGGTATCAGCGTTATGCTGGCTTCATAGAATGAATTTGGAAGTGTTGCTTCCTCTTCTATGCTCTGAAATAACTTGAGTAGAACTGGTACGAGCTCTTCTGTAAATGTTTTGTAGAATTCTCCAGTGAAGCCATCTGGGCCAGGGCTTTTTTTGGTTGGGAGTTTTTTTATTACCTTTTCAATCTCTTCTCTTGTTATGGGTCTGTTCAGATTTTCAATATCACTTTGTTGTAGATTGGGTAGGCCGTATGTTTCTAGAAATTTATCCATTTCCTCTAGGTTTTCAAATTTGTTGGAATATAGTTTTTCATAATATTCTGTTATAATCCTTTTTATTTCAGTTGGGTCTGTTGTAATGTCCCCCATTTCATTTCTTATTTGGGTTATTTGTGCCCTCTGCTGTTTTTCTTTTGTCAGTCTGGCCAGTGGTTTGTCGATTTTGTTGATTCTTTCAAAGAACCAACTTTTGGTTTTGTTGATTCTTTCTATTGTTTTTCTGTTCTCTATTTCATTGATTTCTGCTCTGATCTTTACTATTTCCTTTCTTCCGGTGGTTGTAGGCTTTTTTTGTTGTTCTCTTTCTATTTGTTTGAGTTCTGTAGTTAATGTTTTGATTTTGTCCCTTTCTTCTTTTTTGATATGTGCATCTATTGCTATAAATTGTCCTCTGAGGACTGCCTTTGCTGTGTCCCAAAGGTTTTGGTATGATGTGTTTTCATTTTCATTGGATTCTAGGAATTTTTTAATTCCATCTCTGATTTCTTCTATTACCCATTGATGTGTAAGCAGAGTATTATTCAGTTTCCATGTGTTTGATTTTTTTTCCTTGCTCTTTCTAGTGTTAATTTCTACCTTGATGGCATTGTGGTCAGAGAAGATACTGTGAATTATCTCAGCATTTTGGATCTTGTTGAGGATTGCTCTGTGGCCTAAGATGTGGTCTATTCTGGAGAACGTTCCATGTGCATTGGAAAAGAATGTGTACTTTGCAGCGGTTGGATGGATTGTTCTATATATGTCTATGAGGTCCAGTTGGCTGATTGTGTCCTTTAGTTCTTCTGTATCTTTGCTGAGTTTCTTTTTAGTTGTTCTGTCCTTTACTGAGAGTGGTGTGTTGAAGTCTCCTACTATTATTGTGGAACTGTCAATTTCTCTTTTCAGTGCTGTTAGAGTTTTTTTTATGTATTTTGGAGCCCTGTCATTGGGTGCATAGATATTTATTATGGTTATGTCTTCATGATGGATCATCCCCTTAATCATTATATAGTGTCCTTCTTTGTCTTTTATGGTAGATTTTGTTTTAAAGTCTATTTTATCTGAGATTAGAATTGCCACTCCTGCTTTTTTGATAGTTGTTAGCTTGATATATTTTTTTCCAACCTTTGATTTTTAATAAATTCACATCTTTGTTTCTAAGATGTGTCTCTTGTAGACAGCAAATAGATGGATCCTGTTTTCTTATCCATTCTGCCACTCTCCGTCGCTTTATGGGTGCATTGAGTCCATTTACGTTCAGTGTAATTATTGATAGATGTGAGTTTGTTGCTGTCATTTTGTAGTGCTTTTTTTTGTGATGCTGAAGTTTTCTTTGTTCTTCTTACTCTCTTGTGCTGAGTTCCTTTTGTTTGTGGATTTTGTGTTCATTTCTTTTGTTTTTGTAGGTTTTGTTTTTGTTGAGACTTTATGTTTTTCGTCTTTATTTTTATGAGTTGGTTTGTTAACTTTTTTTGTGGTTACCATGAATTTTACCCTTATCTTTATAATTTTGAAGCAGTCTACCGTTACTTGGTATCGCCTTGCCTTCTTCTCCTTTAGAAGGTTCTATACCTATGCCGTTTGTTCCCTCTTTCATTGTTTTGATGTTGTTGTCATCCTTTGATTGATTTCTCTGATTCCCTGTTGTATATCTTTTGTTTTTGGAAAGTCGTCTGTAGTTCAGTTCCTAGAATGGTATCTGGTTCATGTGAACCTGCGTCCTAGGTCCTAGGTCCTGCCTGAGGGCTTAAGCTGTTTGTCCTCAGATCGAAGAACTCCCTTTAATAATTCTTGTAAGTTTGGTTTGACTTTTGAATATTCCTTTAGTTTCTGTTTATCTGGAAATGACCTAATTTCACCATCAAATCTGAATGAGAGTTTTGCAGGATATATTATTCTTGGCTGACAATTTTTTTCTTTCAAGATTTTATATATGTCATCCCATTGCCTTCTTGCCTGCATGGTTTCTGCCGAATAATCTGAGCTTAGTCTTATTGTTTCTCCTCTGTATGTGACTTCTTGTTTTTCACGAGCTGCTCTCAGGATTCTTTGTTTGTCTTTAGTTTTAGCGAGTGTGAATATGATATGTCTTGGTGATTTTCTTTTGGGGTCTCTTCTATATGGGGTTCGTTGAGCTTCTTCGATGACCAGCTTTTCATCTTTCATGATATTGGGGAAGTTTTCTGTCAGCAGTTCCTCAATGATCCTCTCTGTGTTTTCTGTTTTCTCCCCCTGTTCTGGTATGCCAATCACTCGTAAGTTTTTGCTTTTAATTGTGTCCCACATAACTCTCAGGGTCTCTTCATTTTTCTTTGTTCTTTTTTCTGAGTTTTCCTGAAACGGAGTTGTATCCAAGTGTTTGTCTTCAGTTCCACTGATCCTGTCTTCCATGGTTTCAAATCTACTTCTCAGCCCTTCTATGACACCGTCCATTTCTGAAATCTTGTTGTTTATCTTTTGGATTTCTAATTGTTGTTTTTGTATAATTTCGAGTTGTGAATTTATTTTGGCATTTTGTTCTTGCATCATCTTCCTGAATTCTTCCAATTTTTTGTCTGTATTTTCCATAAATTTGTCTATTTTTTCCTCATGTTTGTCAGCTTTTTGCCTCAGTTCTTGGAAAATTCTGAGTATTAGTCATTTGAGTTCCGTATCAGGTACTTCTAGCGCATTTTCTTCCACAGGAGAGTTATCTTGTGTTTTAATTTGAACGCCTATTGGAGCCATCTTGTCTTGTTTTTGTAAATGTTTTGATATTGTTTGCTGTTTTCGGGGCATTCAGTAGATATTTCTCTCGTTTATTGATTGTAGATTTTTTTTTTTTTTTTCATTCTTGTGGTACAGCTGGGCAGATCTAGTTGAGGAGGAGCCACTGGGATGGGTTGCTTGTGGCACTCACCGCAGCCACCAGGACAGTCGGTAGTCAGTGCTGGGCAGGTTCCAATAGGGCGTGCCTGCACCGCTTGGTGATGTGATGTCTAGTGCACGGTGCAGGTAGGTAGGGTGCAGCGGGAAGATGGTTATGTGTGAAGCTAAGCTGGATATGGGAGAGAGGAGAGAGGAGGAGGAGCAAAAAGCGTACAAACTTAAAAGAATGCTAGGGGAGCTTGTCGTTGGAATGTACGGATGAGAGACTATGGGATGGAGGAAACCAGAAGGGGGAAGAGAAAGAAAAGGAAAGAATGACCAAATAAAAATCAGAAAAGTTAAAGAACTGCAAAGTTCCCAGGGATCCCACCGATGTAGCTATGAGGTCTGAGGGAGTCGGTCTCAATTTTCACAGCTCAGCCTGGCCAGAAGGTACAGAGGCATACATCGCCTGGTATTCAGGGATCAGAAAGAGAAGGAAGAGATAGAGAGACGAGAAATTAAACAATGAAGAAAGACAAAAGGGAAAAAGAGGTAAAAGATGACAAAACTAATCAAAAAAGGAAGAAAAATAAAATTGAGAAAAAAAAGAAAAAAAAAAAAAAGAGCAACACCAGCAGTCAGTGCCTACAAATGGGACCCAGAGAGCCCCCACTCAGGGGCTCAAATTCCAAGAAGCCGGTAGTCTCGGGGTTAAGTGACCGTGGCCACGGGGAGCAGAGGGGCCAACGAACAAAGGCCCCAGGATCCCACCCGCGCGGGAGCCCAGACCTGGAAACAGCCACACGCCCGAACGCAGCCCTACAGCCCCGCAGGAGAGAGCAGAGACGGCACTCGGAACCAGGCACTCAGGCAAAAGGAGGGGGAGGCGGCAGGAAAAGCTTCGCTAGCGGCCAGCAAACGGCTCCCAGAAAGCCCCCAGCCCGGGCGCACGGACTCCAAGCACCAGCGCCCCCCAGCTCAGGGACTCCGGCCACGGAAAGCAAGGGATCCCCAGCTGAGGCGGAGAGGGGTGGGTGGTGGGAGAGTGCGCACCACAGTTTACCGGTCGTTCTGTCTCCGACCAGATGCTCTGCAAGGCTGCTCTCCCATTTGCTGGTCTCCTATAGGAATCCAAGATGGTGGATCCGCGCTGCGTTAGCTGGTAAGGAATCTCTGCCTGAGTCTCTCCTCGTTCTCCGTTCTCTTTTAGTATTCTCACTCCGTTTGGTGTTTGGCTGAGTTCTTTATCTCTTCATTTGGTGTTCTAGGGTTTCAGGATTGTTGATTCTCTGTTAGGCTTAGTTTTTCGGATCTTTGCTATGGAGGGACGGCGTGGTGTTTCTGCCTAGAGCGCCATCTTGATACTAGTTTTTAAAATATTATATGAAATGAAGTCACAGTATAAGAAAACCCATGACTCCTACAATATCATATGATTTAATAACAATAGAATTGAATTTTGAAATCAGAACTCTAGATTCTATCATCTGATTTCACTGGTTGACTTAAAGAGTCAAAATAATTTGGGATATTAGGGTAACATATATTGTTAAAAGCAAATTTTGCTGATCTTCACCAAGAGATAAAAAAAATCAAACATATTGATGTCAAAAATAGATGCCAATAACACAAAAGTGAAAAAATGAAGAAATGTATTTAATTCTGGCTCCAGAATGCATTTTGCATGTTTTTGATAGCATATTTTACTTCATATTTTTGCCTAATCTAATAGTGAATTTATTGTTATTATTAGTTGCCATAGAGTCAGCTCCGATTCATGGCAATCTTTTGTATAACGGAACAAAACACTGCTTGGTCCTGTGCCATCCTCACAATTGTTGATATGTTTGAGCCCATTGTTGCAGCCGCCTTGTTGATCCATCTTGTGGAGAGTGTCCCTCATTTTTGCTGACCCTCCACTTTACCAAGCATGCTATCCTTTTCTAGTGATTGGAATAATAAATTTAGGTAATTGAAAAGGCATAATTATTGAATAAGAAAGAACATCCAATCAACATTTATATTTCGGCCTTGCTGATTCTCAAAATGAAATTTCCATGAAATCAACATGTACTTATTGAATAGTTATTATGTTTCATGATTTATGTTATGAAGCTGAAATGAAGATCCACAAATTTATTCTGAGTGACTTTAAAGCAATTGAGTCAATATTTACCCAAAATGCCCCCAGTCTGATTGATAACATAAATTAGTAAAGGAAAATTTTGGGAAGAAATTTATAAAAGTGATAATTGACAATTTCAGAGTTCTTTTTACACTTTAGGAAAAGATTTTTATTTAATTTATTTATTTATTGTGGTTTAGGTGAGAGTTTACATAGCAAATTAGTTTCTCATTAAACAGTTAATACACAAATTGTTTTGTAACACTGGTTGCGAATCCCACTATGTGTCAACACTCATTTCTATGACTTTGCCTTGATCACATTGTACTGACTTCCCCTATAATGTGTTCTGTCATTCCCTTCACCCCTCCCCTTCCTAGTAACCATCAAAGATTCGTTCTTTCTGTGTGTAAACCTTTTCTTGAGTTTTTATAATAGTGATCTCATCCAGTATTTGTCCTTTTGTGATTGACTTATTTCACTCAGCATAATGCACTCCATATTCATCCATTTTGTGAGCTGTTTCACAAATTCATCATTGTTCTTTATAGTTGCATAGTATTCCATTGTGTGTATGTACCATAATTTGTTTATCCATTCATCTGTTGATGGGCACTTAGGTTATTTCCGTCTTTTTCTATTATAAATAATGCTGCAATGAACATGAGTGTGAAGGCTCTTATTTCTCTAGGATATATTCTTAGGTGTGGGATTGCTGATCATATGTTATTTCTATTTCTAGCTTTTTAAGGAAGTGTGTGTCATTTTCCACAGGGGTTGGACCATTTTACATTCCCACCAGCAGTGCATAAGAGTTCCAATCTCCCCACATGCTCTCCAACATTTGATATTTTCTGTTTTTTTTTTTTTTTAATTAGTGCCAGTAATGTCATTGTAGTTTTGGTTTGCATTTCTCTAGTGGCTGATGATCGCAAGCATTTCCTTATGTGCCTCTTAGTCACCTGAATGTCTTCTTTGGTGAAGTGTCTGTTCCTATCCTTTGCCCATTTATTAATTGGATTAAAAATAAGTATTTTAAAATTATTATTTTACTTTAAAAAAAAATTGCTGTCAAGTCGATTCTGACTCATGGCTACCTTACGGGACAGAGTAGTACTGCCCCATTGGGTTTCCAAGACTGTAAATCTTTACGTAAGCGGACTGCAACATCTTTCTTCCTGTGGAGCAGCTGGTGGGTTCCAACTGCCGACCTTCTGCTTAGCCACCAATTATTTAACTACTGTGCAACCAGGGCTCCTTATTAGGTAATGTTTAAATGGTTAAGGCCATTAATAAAGTTAGATCATCAGAGTTAATTTATGTTGTGGTTTTTAAGATAATCACTCATTTCAAACATATGTTGAGAACTTCCAATGAGATAGGTGCCACACTAGTTTTGTTATGTAACACATATCTGTCAGTTTATTTTATCTACCTGATATTAAATATAGACTTTTAAATCTGGAGGGGATTTTCAAAATTATAGTCTCAATAGCATTTCTCATTTTGCATATGAAAAAGGTTATAAAATAAAAACAAAATTTCAGAGAACTTAACTGGCTTCCCCAGGGAGTTGATACACAGAGTCTCTGAAATAGGAGTAAAATATGAACAGAGATATCAAGAAATTCAGATATCTCTAGTCAGTCAAAATATAGTTCACTGGGAGGGCAAGGGAAAGGAGATTTTATGTAATATAGATGTTTTAAATCATGGCAACAGACTTTCCCCTAATTTTTTAAAGGCTGCTCTGATGGATACTTACAAAATTCTCTAGTATAATCATCAATATATTTGGAGGAGTTCCAAAGCATCAAAGATTATTTTTTTTGTAATTGATTAGCCAAGCTTAGAAAAGGAAGCGTGTATAAATTATATTTATAACAAATGCATAAATATAAAGAATATCCACCATAATGCTTCGTATGTGGCTATTAACTGCTGTTGGATTTGCATAAAACCCATCATTTGGCTCCTATAAAAATGCTTTGTAATGCTTGAAAATGGTCTTGGTTTAATACCTTAGTTATAGCATTTGCCAGTGTTTATTCTCTTCTTGAGTTTTCAGAAAACATTGTCTATAGGAATACTTTATCAGGCTTGTTAGTAACAGTCATTCTCAGTGTTGAAGTTAAGGAGTGTTGGTTTTCTTGGACAATTGTATCCTAAATTAAATGTAATTTTTTCAAAATATTGTTTTGTTCTTGTTGTTGAGAATATACACAACAAAACATACACCAATTCAACCGTTTCTACATGTATAATTCAGGAATATTGATTATATTCTTTGAGTTGTGCAAACATTTTCACCCTCCTTTTCTGAATTGTTCCTTCCCCATTAACATAAAGTCATTGCCCCCTAAGGTTCCTATCTAATCTTTTGAATTGCTGTTGTCACTTTGATCCCATATACATAGTTCTTAAAAGACCATAATGCTCAAAGCAGACATTCTTTGCTAGTTAAGTGAAATGAGTAGGAATCGATCCGATGGCAACTTGTTTGGTTTTTGATTTTTTTTGAAGCTAAGCTATTGTTTGGTTTTAAGAAGACTTCAGGGGATGATTTTGGTTTAAGTTTTGAAGATTATCTCAGGGCAATAATTTCAGGAGATCATCCAGCCCCCTTGGCTCCAGAAAGTCTGGGGGTCCATGAGAGTTTGAAATTCTGTTATGCATTTTCCCCCTTTTCATCAGGATTCTTCTATAGAATCTTTGACCAAAATGTTCATTAATGGTAGCCAGCCACCATCCAGTTCTTCCGGTCACCTGGCAAAGAAGGCAATTGTTCATGGAGGCCATTAGCCACACATTCGATACTCTCCTATTCCTGATACTCCTTCTTCCGGTTGTTTCAGGCAAATAGAGACCAATTGTCATGCCTTGGATGGCTGATTGCAAGCTCTTAAGACCCCAACCACTACACATAGAACTAGGAGGTAGAACAGAAGCACTAAACATATTATTAGGCCAATTAACTGGGATGTCCCATGAAATCATGATCTAAACCTCCAAACCAAGGAACCAAATCCTGTGAGGTTTTTGGTTGTACATAAGCAGGCTCAGCATCTTCTTTTATTTATTTATTTATTGTAATTGTTGTAAATACATCTATCACACAACTTTTGCCAGTTCAGCTTTTTACAGGTGTACAACTTATTGACAGTAATTTAAAAAATTAGCTGTGCAACCCCACCATTAATCAATATGATTTTTCCATCATTGTTAAGCTCCCCCTCCTCCTGCCCCTGGTAATCACTAATAAACTTTGGTCTCTATACATTTTCCTTTTCCTGTTCTTTTGCATAAGTGAGGACATAGAATATTTGTCCTTCTGTGACTGACTAATTATAATTTAAACCAAATTTTCCAAATCTTTCCATTCTTTATTATTTTTTTTCTTGCCAAGTATTCTTAAAGCTGAAAAAAGACCTGGTTTAGAGGTCCTGAGGATAAATATGTAAATATTGACTTGTTGTCATATTACATATTTTGGTATTACATGTTTACAGGAATAACTAATGTTTGATAAGTTGTTATTATGCAACTTTTCATTACAAATATTTTTAAATGCTTTTTTGTGTTCCTTAGACTTAGAGTAGAATGCAGCAGTGACTTAATTGTTTCACTAGTGTATCCTGGAAAAGTACCTGACATTGAGTAGATAGTTTGTAAATTTACAGTATTTTATGATTGAGTGAATGAATGATCTATTTGTATGCTTACTGCGTTTATATGTGAGGCATTATCATACAGAGAGAATGTAGACCCAGCAAAATATTAACTAGGTGGTATGTTTATTAGCATTTTGAGGAACAGTTATAACCACAGTTGTTAACATTGTGATAATTAGAGCTATCATGTCTAAGGGAGGCCTGTCACTCTTATTATAACAAACCACCCTAGGAATTACCAGAGCAGTAGTTAGAGTAAAAGAGTTATCGATAGAACATCTGGGAATATACTCTGTTAGATTTTCACTTTTCTAGAAGTTCTCCACAAACTTCCCAAATGTGTACGTGGTGGTTTTAGGTCTATACATACTATCTCCAGAGAAACTTAAATATAATTTAATTTCTTTAAAAAAAAAAAAAGTCATTTTGGTACCTACCAGGTGGAAGTTGGCTCCTAAAAACTTACTATAGCCTTAGCCCATTATTCAGGGCATTATAATCTTTATAAAGAAAATGATTATGGCTCTGTTTCATATTCTCCTTGTGATTTAGGTAGAATCCAAGTAGTCCAAAAGGTATTGTGCTCTGGATTTAAAATCAGGTTTAGGGCACATAAATGTGCTTATTTTGATGCCACTATATTCATTCTTAATTAGGACAGGAGATGCTGAAAATTTACTTAATGATAAAACTAATAATTATCTTCCTGTAGCAGCTTGCCTCCAGTGGCCTGGAGTCATTTTCTAACCTGAATTTGGGAATAGTTGGGAGAGGTGTTCTCTGTGACCTCATTTGAATTTTAGTCATTGATACAGCAAGTCTCTTTAAACTAATCTAGAAACTGACTGAATACTCCAGTGTCCTTGGCCCAATATTTCTGGAAATATAAATGAAATATCCGAGTACCACAGAGAAATATAATTTTATTACTTCTGTTTTTTTTAATGTATATTTAATTTGTTTCTACCCAAAAGATTATCTATACACACATATATGTAGACTTACAGTTTATAAATACATGAATTTTCAAAAATCCTTGTTAAATGTCAATTTAGTATTTATTATTTGAATTTTTAAAGTTTGATTAATAATTTATTAACATATTAATTTAAAGAAGAGTATTTTTTTTAACTTTGTTATTTAAAACTGTTTCAATTATTTTAAATATCTAGAAATATCAGGTCCAGGATAACTAAGTAAATTATAGCCTTTACATGTAGTTATATTCTAGATATAAAATATGTAGAAATAAGAAAATTCAGCTAAAAGTGGTAATACACAAAATTTGTGTTTTAGATTAACTGTTTCTGAGATAACGAAGGTATCATATAGGAAACTTTGTTTAACTAACATCTGTTACTGTTCAAGTTAACTACGAGGACAGAATTCACTTAAAATTCATGTGATGCATTTGTTCTAGACATTAAATGTATTTTCTTCTTCCTCATACAGGGTTGAATGACAGACTTACTCACTTATTCCACCCATTGCCTTCAAGTTGATTCTGACTCATAGTGACCATATATGACAGAGTAGAACTACCCCATAGGGTTTCTAAGGAGCAGGTGGTGGATTCAAACTGCCAACCTTTGGTTAACAGCTGAATGCTTAACCAACTGCACCACCGGGACTCCTACTCACCTATTAGCTACTTTAAACCTCTAGTCTCCGCAGTCTCTCATATCCATCACAGTCTTCTTCAATGTCAACTATTAACTTTACTAACTGAAGATTAAGGGCACGTAACATAAATTATCTCATTTTTTTGCTCCTATTATTTCATTTTTTTCTGTCTGTTTTCACCTGCCCATTCATTTGATCCCTTTTTCTCTACTCTTCTTTCTTTATCAGAGAGGTTGTCTGGGAGTCTTCTTCATAGCAGTGGAGTAGTAGGACTGTGGTAAAAAACTGTCTTCTTCTGTTCTTTTGGGCAGGTCACTGAGTAACTCATCAGGTTTTGCAATACCTTTCTACTTATTATTATTATTATTGTGCTTTTGGTGAAAGTTTACAGCTCAAGTTAATGTCTCATACAAAAATTTATACACGTATTGTTATGTGACACTAATTACAATCCCTATAATGTGACAGCACACTCCCGCTTTCCACCCTGGGCTTCCTGTGTCCATTCAGCTAGCTCTTGTCCACTTCTGCCTTCTCATCCTGCCTCTGGTCAAGAGCTGCCCATTTAGCCTCGTGTATCTGTTTGAACGAAGAAGCACCCGCTTCACGAGCACTATTTTATGTTTTATAGCCCAGTCTAATCTTTGTCTGAAGAGTTGGCTTTGGGAATGGTTTTAATTCTAGGTTAACAGAGAGTCTGGGGGCCATGTCTTCAAGGGTTCCTTTAGTTTCAGTCAGACCATTAAGTCTGGTCTTTTTATGTGAATTTGAGTTCTGCACCCCACTTTTCTCCTGCTCTGTCAAGGACTCTGTTGTAGTCCCTGTCAGGGTGGTCAACAGCTAGATGTAGCCAGGCAATATCTAGTTCTGGTCTCAGGCTGATGGCGTCTCAGGTTTATGTGGCCCCTTTTGTCTCTTGGGCTAATATTTTCCTTGTGTCTTTGGTGTTCTTCATTCTTCTTTGCTCCAAGTCGGTTGGGACCAATTGATGCATCTTAGATGGCCACTCACTAGCTTTTAAGACCCAATATGCCACTTACCAAACTGGGATGCAGAACATTTTCTTAATAAATTTTGTCATGCCAATTGACCTAGATGTCCCCCAAAACCATTGTCCGTAGACCCCTGCCCCTGCTACTCTGTCCCTCGAAGTGTTTGGTTGTGTTCGGGAAACTTCTTAGCTTTTGGTTTAGTCCAGCTGTGCTGATTTCCCCTGTATTGTGTTTTGTCCTTCCCTTCACCTTAGATAATTCTTATCTACTATCTAGTTAGTGAATTCCCCTCTCCCTCCCTCCCCACCCTTGTAGTCATCAAAGAATGTTTTCTTCTGTGTTTAAACCTCTTCTTCAGTTCTTATAATAATGGTCTTATACAATATTTGTCTTTTTGCAACTGACTAAATTCACTCAGCATAATGCCATCCAGATTCATCCATGTTGTGAGATGTTTTGCAGAGTCATCATTGTTCATTATTGTTGCGTAGTATTCCATTGTGTGGATATACCATAATTTGTTCATCCATTTGTCTGTAGATGGGCACCTAGGCTGTTGCCATCTTTTTGCTATTGTGAACAGTGCTGCAATGAACATGAATGTGCATATATCTATTCGTGTGATGGCTCTTATTTTTCTAGGATATATTCCAAGGAGTGGAATTGCTGGATCGTATGGTACTTCTATTTCTAGCTTTTTGAGGAAGCACCAAATCGATCTGTATGTGGTTGTACCATTTTACATTCCCACCAGCTGTGTATAAGTGTTCCAGTCTCTCCACAACCTCTCCAACATTTATTATTTTGTGTTTTCTATATTAATGCTAGTCTTGTTGAGATGAGATGGTATCTCATTGTAGTTTTGATTTGTGTTTCTCTAATGGCTAATGATTGTGAGCATTTCCTCATGTATCTGTTTGCTTTCTGAATAACTTCTTTGGTGAAGTGCCTATTCATATCCTTTGCCCATTTTTTAATTGAGTTATTTGTCTTTTTGTTGTTGAACTTTTTCCACAACTGGTAGATTTTAGAGCTTAGGCCCTGTTCGGATATGTCATAGCCAAAATTTTTTTCCGAGTCTGTAGGTTGTCTTTTGACTCTTTGGGTGAAGCCTTTTGATGAGCATAAGTGTTTGATTTTTAGGAGCTTGCAGTTGTCTAGTTTCTTTTCTGGTTTTTGTGCATCGTTAGTTATGGTTTGTATTCTGTTTATGCCATGTATTAGGGCTCCTAGCATTGTCCTTATTTTTTCTTCCATGATCTTTGTTGTTTTCGATTTTATATTTAGGTCTTTGATCCATTTTTAGTTAGTTTTTGTGCATGGTGTGAAGTATGTGGGTCTTGTTTCAGTTTTTTTTGTAGATGAATATCCAGTTATACCAGCACCATTCATTAAAGAGACTGTCTTTTCCCCATTTAACGGACTTTGGGATTTTGTCAAATATGAGCTGCTCATAGGTGGATGAATGTACGTCTGGATTCTCAATTCTGTTCCATTGGTCTATGTATCTGTTGTTGTAGCAGTACCAGGCTGTTTTGACTACTGAGGCAGTATAATAGGTTCTAAAATCAGGTAGTGTAAGTCCTCTCACTTCATTCTTCTTCCTGAGTAATGCCTCTTCCCTTTCCATACGAAGTTGGTGATTTGTTTCTCCATCTTGTTAAAAAATGTCTTTGGAGTTTGGATCAGGATTGCATTACATCTGCAGATCACTTTGGGTAGAATTGACATTTTCACAATGTTGAGTCTTCCTATCCATGAGCAAGGTATGTTTTTCCACTTATATGGGTCTGTTTTGGTTTCTTGCAATAGTGTCTTATAGTTTTCTTTGTATAGGTCTTTTACATCTCTGGTTAGATTTATTCCTAAGTATTTTATCTTCTTGGGGACTATTGTAAATGGTATTAATTTTGTGATTTCCTCTTTGAAGTTCTCTTTGTTGCTGTATAGGAATCCAACTGATTTTTGTATGTTTATCTTGTATCCTGATACTTTGCTGAAATCTTCTATTAGTTTCGGTAGTTTTCTTGTGGATTTTTTGGGGTTTTCTTTGTATAAGATCATATCATCTGCAAATAGGAATATTTTAACTTCTTCCTTACCAAGTTGGATGCGCTTTATTTCTTTTTCTTGCCTTATTGCTCTTTCTAGGACCTCCAGCACAATGTTGAATAAGAGTGGTGATAAAGGGCATCTTTGTCTGGTCCCCATTCTCAAGGGGAATGGTTTCAGACTCTCTCCACTTAGGAAGATGTGGCTGTTGGCTTTGTATAAATGCCATAAATTATGTTGAGGAACTTCCCTTCTATTACCTTTCTACTCTTTTGGGTATCTTGTTGACATCCCCTGCTGAAAGCTATGGCACCTTCCATAGCTTTTGTTCACTAGATGCCTGAACTCTATGTTTTTCTTACCTTAACCGAAGTCTTCTTCATCACCATTGGTTCACATAGTGCATCTGTTTACTCCACCAGGATTTCTTAGACCTCCAGGATGGCAAAGAGGCACAATCTCAGGGACTCCTCACTAGATACCTCCCTCTTCTGGTATGCTGTGCTGTACCTTCTCAGGTACACAACTACATGCATGTTATTGGATTTTACCTCCAACTAGCAGGTTTCTTTTGAGGATTTTGGTAACTTCGGGATTCTGCCATCAACTTTTCCCAGTTCTTATCTCTTCCAATTCTATGCAAGCTCCTTCAAACACCAAAGAGGTTTTTACATCTTCAATGTAGAAAGAACTTACTATCTTCTTATATATCGTACCTGTATCCTCTCTAGACTGTATCTTACAGCAAAACTGTGAATCCAGACATCTAAGCCTTGCTACTGATATGTAAAGGGAGGTTTTGCACTTAAGAACCTCTTTCTTTACACAGAGACTGTCTTTCAAGATAATGTCTCTTGAAGGAGTTAAAAAAGAATCTAAGTTAAAACTCGGAACTAAGCAATAACTTCTCTGTTTGAGACTGTACTCAGACACCTTCCCTACAGAAATGAAAGCCATGGGAATCTGTAGACCAATATGAATTAGCTAAAAATATAGTAAAAATATATTTACTTCATGGTTTTAAAATATTATTTCCTTTAAATATGTATTACTTTAATTATTATTTTATTATTAAAATTATGCTCGGAATAACTTATCCCTTAGTTTGTACTTCATTCATGGACAGTTAGGAAGTCTCTAAAATCTAAGCTTCCTTATCCATAAAATGGCAATAACAATGCCTGTCTGGTTATTATCAGGATTAAATGAGCTAATTAGAAAAATGTCTGGGAAGACAATAGATGCTTTGTAAATAGTTATTATTATTATCATTGCTATAAGATTAGTATTTATTATCTAGTATGTAATATTGTTGGTTGATGATTAAGGGTAAAAACATGGGAAGATTCCTATCACTATATCTAATATTTAGTAAGTTTTCTTACAGGGATCCCTGGTGGTTCAGTGGTTGAAGCATTCAGTTGCTAACCAAAAGGTGGATGGTTCGAACCCACTAGCCCCTCCTCGGAAGAAAGATGTGGCAGTCTGCTTCCGTAAAGTTTTACAGCCTTGGAAACCCTATGGGGCAAATCTACTCTGTCCTATAAGGTTGCTATGAATTGGAATCGATTCAATGACAATGGTTTTTTTTTAAGTTGCTTACAGATAGTAATTACCTTTCTACAGCTTTCCTTTCTTTTTTCAAAGCCAACTCCCTCACCTCTGCTCTGAGTAGCATCATTTCCTGGCTTCTACACAGGCCCAGTGTCATTAAATACCTGCTATTTCTGTTGTAGCTTTAGTTTCTCCCTTTCCACCAACTCTTTTGTATCTTTAAATCTTTTCTGTTCTAAAGGAATTGCTAATTTCTGCTTCAAGCTTCCTTCTTTCTAATGCCAAACTTGTTAGATATATACTGGATATGTTTATTCTTGTGAGTGCCTAGTCTTTGATACTAACTTTGCAGAATTTCTTTACTTTGTGAATCTTGCTAAGAGGTAGAGTATCTATGTCCTAGTTATCTAGTGCTGCTATAATGGAAATACCATAAATGAGTGGCTTTAACAAACAGAAATTTATTCTTCCATAATCTTGGAAGCTAGAAGTCCAAATTCAGGGCACAGCTCCAGGGGAAGGCTTTCTCTTTGTCAGTTCTGAGAAAAGGTCCTTGTCATCAATCTTCACCTGGTCTAGGAGCTTCTCAGCACAGGGACCCTGAGTCCAAAGGATGCACTCCTGGTTCTTCTTTCTTGGTGGTATGGGTCCCTCTCCTCTCTGCTCGCTTCTCTCTGTTATATCTTACAAGAGATTGACTCAAGATAGAACCTAATTTGTAGATTATGTCCTACCTCATTAATATAATTGCCTCTAATCCTGCCTCATTATCATCATAGAGGTTAGGATTTCCAACGCATAGGATAATTACATCAGATTACAAAATGCAGGACAACTACACAATACTGGGAATCATGACCTAGCTAAATTGCCACACATTTTTGGGGGACACAATTCAATCCATAACAATATGTCACTAGAGAAGCTGAAAATCCATGGTACTCATTTTTCTAGTGTCCTTTACTACTAGAATGGGGACACATGACCCAGGATCCACCACACAGATATGCATATTCTAGGGACACAGCCATAGCTACTTACTTTCAAGGCCATTTCCACAGTTTCACAAAGAATGAGGACCTGGAGCTGTACTGACAGTAGTGTTAATGAAACTATCCTTTGTCCAGAGCTAGCTGGCTTGTAAGCCTAAACTTTACCATCAGGTGCTGAGATGTGATAGCACCGTTGAATTTCGACCTTGAAGTTCATGGCTGTGAATTTAGTTACCCAGCCCTTCTTTCAATTCTAATAATTACTCAATATCTTTTAAATAAATTCCTTTTTATGCTTCAGTCTGCCAGAGTTGGTATCTATTGCTTGCAACCAAGAACCCTGACTGAAATAAAAGAGTAGCCTATTTTCACTACTTCCTCTCCTCTCTTTCTGTTCTGTTGTTAACTCACTGCCAGCCAGCTTTCATCTGCACTAAAACTGCTCTCTTGGAAGGCAAAGTGACCTAACTATTGCCAAATAAAAAAACCACACTCCTAAGCCTACTGAGACTCTCTGTAACACTGAACAACATTGATCACCCTTTCCTGTGAAGCATTATCTTACTCTCCTGATTCCTTTCCTGCCTGTGGCTACTGCCTTCAACTGTTTTACACTTTCTTCTTTCCATGGAGCTATCCTTTAATTGTTGAGTTCTCTAATTCTTCTCTTGGTTATTTTTTCACCATATTCCTGAAGTTTTTCCTAGGAGAATTTTCTTCTCCACAATTCTAATTTCTCTTTAAGATTTCCTAGTCCAAACTTCAAGTCATGTTTTTTATTGGATATCATGTCCAATATCATGCTTGGTTTCCAAGTGCTTGCTTGATAGTTTTATTTTGTCCTATATGAACCTCAGACTCAGTATGTCCCAAATTAAACTTTCCCATTGAACCTGCTTTACCTAGGAAATTCCATATTTTAGAAAATGACATATTCTCAATTACTTAGACTTGCCAGATATCTTAGGCTGAGTTATATACATACATACATACATATGGTTTGGCTCCTCCAGAGAAGCCAGCCTGGTTTGGCTCCTCTAGAGAACCCAGCCTAAGATAGCTGGTACTGGGAGTGGGGTCTAGACGAACAAAATCATAACAACGAGTTTTCTGAATTGGTTCTCAAGTCTGGCTAGACTTAAAGGTACTGATGACTCTGCCTACAGTACTAAAGAGGGCACTGCTACGGCGTGAGGTGACAATAGAAATATGTAAGTTGTCATTACCAATGGATCAGATATTTGAGAGAGACAAGCCTCTGGGTGATTGTATATTTGATATTTTTCTACAATTTTGTCAGAATGAGAAGTATAAGGAAGGTGGTTGGTTGGTCCTTCTATTGCTAGACAAAGTGGTGAAAGAAAAAGATGAGCTCAGAGCTTCAGAATCACATCTTAAGCACCGCCCAACCTGAGGGGGTAGAGTTGCCATTCAGATGTACTAGGAGAATGGGGCCACCCAAAGCAGAAGGGGCAGAGTTGCCATCCCAGTGGCATGGAAAGTGCAGCTGAAGCCCAGGGCCAAGGGGCCCTCCACACAGAATCCAGAGGGCATGGCCAACACCCAGAGTCTGGAGGGTGGGGCCATTGCCCAGATGATCTTAGAGAACAGAGGTTTGTCTTCAAGCCTTTAGAGCTAATGTAACTTGTTCTGCTGAGTTTTGGGCTTGCTTAGTGCCTGCTATCCCTTCTTTCCCTCTGATTTCTCCCAACTGTAATGGAAGTCTTTACCTTTGCCTGTTCCACCGGTGTACTTTGGAAACAGGTAACAGATAAAGAGGAATTTTGCCCAGGATGGAATATTCCTAAAGTCTCACCCATACTTGATTTAGATGATTCAGAAGATGAGATTTTGGACTTGGAGTTGATTTAAGACTTTTGGGATGATGTGATGGGGTGAATGTATTTTGCATGTGGCAAGGACATGAATTTTGGGGGGCCAAAAGTGGAATGTTATGTATTGAGTCGTGTCACCCAAAAATATGTGTTGTAATTCCTAAACTCTAAACCTGTGGTTATAATCCCATTTGGGAATGGGTTTTATTATGTTAATGAGGCAGGATTAGTGCAGGGTGTGTCTTGAGTCAATCCCCTTTGAGATGTGAAGGAATTAAATAAGCAGGCAAGAGAAGCAGAGATGAGAGAAGAGATGGCAGCCATGTGAAGATCACCCAGGAGCAGAAGCTCAAAAAGACAAGGGCCTTCCTCCAGAGCTGACAGAGACAAAAAGCCCTCCTCTACAGCCGGCACTCTGAATTCAGACTTCTAGCTTCCTAAACTGTGAGAAAATAAATTTCTGTTAAAGCCACCCACTTGTAGTATATCTGTTATAGCCACACTAGATAACTAAGACACCAGATTTCTCCCTTTCCCTTTTCTTTTTACTCCCACTTCTCATTAGTCACAAAACTTGATTTATCACTGAAATCTCTTATATCACTTATTTTTTGCTCATCCCCTTAGCAGAAGCTTGGTTTAGGCCCTCATTATATTTTAATTACCTGCTGTTAGCTTTAATTCTAGTCTCGCCTTCTCAGATCCATTCCCACAATTCTGCCATTATCTTCCTAAATTACAGCTGAGCTGATGTCTCTTTTCTACTAAAAAAATGGTTTCCACTGAATTATGTCCAAATTATTTATTCTTAAATTTATAACCATAGTCTTTCTAATATTGTCTCTCATGGACTCAGTAATTTATATTGGTAATTTATTTTTCCTAAAAATGGTTTACTTTCTAGTACTGATACTTTTGATTAAACAATCTGTTTTTTCTGACTAGAGTATGCTTTCCCTTATGTCAGCCTTCCTGAGTTCCTGTTTTGAACTCTGTTACTTCTTAGATGAGGAAGTAACTTGTCAGAATAAGGTCAAATGTATAATAGACACTCTTTATGAAGACCATGGTTTACTCATAATCATGGAACAGATTGTAATCTTTACTGTAGAAAAATCTCCAAGTGTTTTTTGTTGTCTTAAAAAAATAGCTCAGCATGCCTTTTAACCCACTGCTTTTAAGTCAGTTCCAACTCATAGTGACCCTATGGGACAGAACAGAACTGCCCCACAGGATTTCCAAGGCTGTAATCTTTAAGGAAGCAGATTGCCATATCTTTCGCCCCTAGATCAGCTGATGGGTTCAAACCACCATCCTTAGCAGTATAGCATTTAACCACTGCACAGCCAGGGCTCCTTCAACATACCCTATTTATAGAAAATAATTGAGTTATCTGAGAATTTACATGTAAAAATCACTAGATGAAGGAAGAATGTGATACTAAAGTTACTATATTTAGTTCTTCATTTTACTAATTGTAAAAACTTGAACTATTTTCAAATAATTTGTTAGCTGTTGACGTCAGTGTTTTTGAGCCTCAGTAAATGTCCAGTAGGTATAATGATTTCCACTAATAGAAAAAGGTTTTCTATGCTAAGGAAGTTATTAACACTTGACCCTGATGCGAATGTTTAAGCAATTCAGAACATTGCCATGCCAATTATTAAATATAGAGATCAAAGAAAATGAAAAAAGAAAAAAAAAATTTGCCTAAAGAAGAGGTGACTACCATTGGATGTGCTCTGTCAAAGGTAGCATGGCCAATATCAAAATGTTTAAAAAATATCTGCGAGCTCCCCTTTGTTGTTGCTTAAAATCTCACTTGTATAGAAGTCAAATACATAATGGACTGCTGTTTTAGAAGTAACGTTGCTATATTCTTTTTGTTCTTCCACATTTTTTTTTATTGTTGTGAAAAAATACACAACAAAACATTCACCAGTAAAAAATTTCTACTTGTATAATTTAGTGACATTAATTACATTCTTCATGTTGTGCAACTATTATCACTATCCTTCTCTGTATTGTTCTACCAATATTAACATAAACTCAATGTGCCCAAGCTAAAACTCTTCTTTTTTCGGCTCTCTCCACCTTTGGTAACCTCTAATAATCTTTGGTTTCTGTACATTTGCTTTTTTCACATAAGTGAGATTGTATAGTACTTGTCATTTTGCAACTGACTTATTTCGCTCAGCCTAAGATTTTCAGAGTTCATCCATGTTGTGATATGTATCAAGACTTCATTTCTCTTTATGAGTGAGTAATATTCCATTGTATATAAATACTATGTTTTGTTTATCCATTTATCTGTTGGTGAACATTTAAGTTGTTTTTATCTTCTTGCTATTGTGAAAAGTGCTAGAATGAATATTGACATACAAGTTTCTCCTTTAGTTCTTGTTCCTGCTTTCACTTCTTTTGAGTATATACCTAAGATTGGGATTGCTGCATCATATGGTAGTTCTATGTTTAAATTTTAAGGAAGCACCAAACTCTTTTCCACAGTGGCTGTACCGTTTTGCATTCTCACTATTAATGGATGAGGGTTCAAATTTCTAAACGTCCTCTCTAACACTTGTTGTTTTCTGTTTTTGTTTTGTTTTTTTATCATTGCCATTCTATTGGGGGTGAGGTGGTATCTCATTGTGGTTTTGATTTACATCTCCCTGATGGCTAATATCTGTTGGCTATTTGAATATTGTCTTTAATGAAATAATCTGTTTAAGTCTTTTGCCCTTTTTTGATTGTGCTGTTTGCCGTTTCGTTGTTAAGCTGTAGAAGTTTATACACACACACACACACACACGCACACAACATATATAGGATATGAGACCCTTATCAGATATATTGTTCCTGAAAATTTTCACCCAAGCTTGTAGGTTGTTTCTTCACTTTGTTGATAAAATCCTCTTATGAACAAAAGTATTTAATTTTTATCAAGTCTCATTTATCTGTTTTGTCTTTTGCTGCTCACATTTTTGTTGTCATGTCTGATAATCTTGATTCAGTGTGTACTTTAGTCCTCCGGCTCTTTAACTGATGTCCAGAATTCTGAGATTATTGATTTCACCAATTTTACTTGTTTTCTTCTGGATTTGTTATGGGGGAATAGGAGGGTGTACATTGCAGTTTTTGAGAACTACTATGAGTAGGGCGGAAACTCTGGTGGCATAGTGGTTGAGAGCTGCGGCTGCTAACCAGAAGATTGGGAGTTTGAATCCACCAGGCGCTCCTTGGAAACTCTGTGGGGCATTTCTACTCTGTCCTATAGGATCGCTATGAGTCGGAATTGACTTGAGGCAACAGGTTACATGTTACAAGTAGGGCTGTAACCAATCTTTACTGACTTCCAGGGAAAATTGGGCAGGGAAGTGTTATAAGTGAAAACATTACAGAACCTTTCTCATGGTCTTCTTGAGAATATTAATACTCCAAAAGTAACAAATGGGATAAAGTGATTTCATGAGAAACAATATTCTGAAATCAGAAGATGCGTATGCATACTTGATGATATGCTGTCTTCTGCTGCTTAAGTTTTTTGTAATGATTCATTTTTAGTTATTCTAAAATATGTAAAACATTCCTCAGTCATATAAAATAATATTTTTAATCTTCATAATTGTTATAAGAAAAAATATTCAAAGATTGTCTCTATCTCCAGTTTGTCTCACAGTTACCTACTTCTTTCTATCTCTATCCTAGTTGTACTCATCTTTCACTCTCAGCTGGGTTACTGGGAGTCACAACTACCCAGTTAGTCTTCAGACTCCATTGCTACCCTTCTGCAGTCTTTTTTCACTTTGCAGCGAGTCATGCTATTCTCTTTATTACAACTCTTCAATGACTTCTCCTTGCCCCTAAGACAAAGCCTCAACTCTTTAGATGGACCTCCAAAGACTCCGCTTTCCTCTTCTTCCTCATCTCCGACCCAAGTAGACCAATGAAACTGAAAGATGAATCTACCTGTTTTCTAAATTCACCAAATTTTCCCATTTACTCAAAACTTTAAGAAATATTATTTTTGACTATAGTCAATGATATATTCAATGTGGCAGAAAGAATAAAAAAAAAAAACGCTCAACTTGTAAAAAGCAGAAGGTCAGAGATTGGATTTGTCTCTTAAAATCCTATTCTTGAATAAGATAACGACTCAGGAGGAAGGGGCAAGATGGCGCTCTAGGCAGAAACACCACGCCGTCCCTCCACAGCAAAGATCCGAAAAACTAAGCCTAACAGAGAATCAACAATCCTGAAACCCTAGAACACCAAATGAAGAGATAAAGAACTCAGCCAAACACCAAACGGAGTGAGAATACTAAAAGAGAACGGAGAGCGAGGAGAGACTCAGGCAGAGATTCCTTACCAGCTAACTCAGCGCGGATCCACCATCTTGGATTCCTATCGGAGACCAGCAAACGGGAGAGCAGCCTTGCAGAGCATCTGGTCGGAGACAGAACGACCGGTAAACTGCGGTGCGCGCTCTCCCACCACCCACCCCTCTCCGCCTCAGCTGGGGATCCCCTGCTTTCCTTGGCCAGGGTCCCTGGGCTGGGGGTGCTGGTGCTTGGATTCCGCGCGCCTGGGCTGGTGGCTTTCTGGGAGCCGTTTGCTGGCAGCTAGCGAACCTTTCTCTGCCGCCTCCCCCTCCTTTTGCCTGGGTGCCTGGTTCCGAGTGCCGTCTCTGCTCTCTCCTGCGGGGCTGTAGGGCTGCGTGCGGGCGTGTGGCTGTTTCTAGGTCTGGGCTCCTGCGTGGGTGGGATCCCGGGGCCTTTGTTCGTTCGCCCCTCTGCTTTCCGTGGCCGGAGTCCCTGAGCAGGGGGGCGCCGGTGCTTGGATTCCGCGCGCCCGGGCTGGAGGCTTTCTGGGAGCCGTTTGCTGGCACCTAGCGAACCTTTTTCTGCCGCCTCCCCCTCCTTTTGCCTGGGTGCCTGGTTCCGAGTGCTGTCTCTGCTCTCTCCTGCGGGGCTGTAGGGCTGCGTGCGGGCGTGTTGCTGTTTCTAGGTCTGGGCCCCCGCGTGGGTGGGATCCCGGGGCCTTTGTTCGTTCGCCACTCTGCTTTCCGTGGCCGGAGTCCCTGAGCAGGGGGGCGCCGGTGCTTGGATTCCGCGCGCCCGGGCTGGAGGCTTTCTGGGAGCCGTTTGCCGGCCGCTAGCGAGCCTTTTTCTGCCGCCTCCCCCTCCTTTTGCCTGGGTGCCTCGTTCCGAGTGCCGTCTCTGCTCTCTCCTGCGGGGCTGTAGGGCTGCGTTCGGGCATGTGGCTGTTTCCAGGTCTGGGCTCCCGCGCGGGTGGGATCCTGGGGCCTTTGTTCGTTGGCCCCTCTGCTTCCCGTGGCCACGGTCACTTAACCCCGAGACTACCGGCTTCTTGGAATTCGCGCCCCTGAGTGGGGGCTCTCTGGGTCCCATTTGTAGGCACTGACTGCTGGTGTTGCCCTATTTTTTTCTCTCAATTTTATTTTTCTTCCTTTTTTGATTAGTTTTGTCATCTTTCACCTCTTTTTCTCTTTTGTTTTTCTTCATTGCTTAACTTCTTGTCTCTCTATCTCTTCCTTCTCTTTCTGATCCCTGAATTCCAGGCGATGTATGCCTCTGTACCTTCTGGCCAGGCTGAGCTGTGAAAATTGAGACCGACTCCCCCAGACCTCATAGCTGCATCAGTGGGATCCCTGGGAACTTTGCAGTTCTTTAACTTTTCTGATTTTTATTTGGTCATTCTTTCCTTTTCTTTCTCTTCCCCCTTCTGGTTTCCTCCATCCCATAGTCTCTCATCTGTACATTCCAACGACAAGCTCCCCTAGCATTCTTTTATGTTTGTACGCTTTTTGCTCCTCCTCCTCTCCCCTCTCTCCCATATCCAGCTTAGCTTCACACATAACCATCTTCCCGCTGCACCCTACCTACCTGCACCGTGCACTAGACATCACATCACCAAGCGGTGCAGGCACGCCCTATTGGAACCTGCCCAGCACTGACTACCGACCGTCCTGGTGGCTGCGGTGAGTGCCACAAGCAACCCATCCCAGTGGCTCCTCCTCAACTAGATCTGCCCAGCTGTACCACAAGAACGAAAAAAAAAAAAAATCTACAATCAATAAACGAGAGAAATATCTACTGAATGCACCGAAAACAGCAAACAATATCAAAACATTTACAAAAACAAGACAAGATGGCTCCAATAGGCGTCCAAATTAAAACACCAGATAACTCTCCTGTGGAAGAAAATGCACTAGAAGTACCTGATACGGAACTCAAATCACTAATATTCGGAATATTCCAAGAACTGAGGCAAAAAGCTGACAAACATGAGGAAAAAATAGACAAATTTATGGAAAATACAGACAAAAAATTGGAAGAATTCAGGAAGATGATGCAAGAACAAAATGCCAAAATAAATTCACAACTCGAAATTATACAAAAACAACAATTAGAAATCCAAAAGATAAACAACAAGATTTCAGAAATGGACGGTGTCATAGAAGGGCTGAGAAGTAGATTTGAAACCATGGAAGACAGGATCAGTGGAACTGAAGACAAACACTTGGATACAACTCCGTTTCAGGAAAACTCAGAAAAAAGAACAAAGAAAAATGAAGAGACCCTGAGAGTTATGTGGGACACAATTAAAAGCAAAAACTTACGAGTGATTGGCATACCAGAACAGGGGGAGAAAACAGAAAACACAGAGAGGATCATTGAGGAACTGCTGACAGAAAACTTTCCCAATATCATGAAAGATGAAAAGCTGGTCATCCAAGAAGCTCAACGAACCCCATATAGAAGAGACCCCAAAAGAAAATCACCAAGACATATCATATTCACACTCGCTAAAACTAAAGACAAACAAAGAATCCTGAGAGCAGCTCGTGAAAAACAAGAAGTCACATACAGAGGAGAAACAATAAGACTAAGCTCAGATTATTCGGCAGAAACCATGCAGGCAAGAAGGCAATGGGATGACATATATAAAATCTTGAAAGAAAAAAATTGTCAGCCAAGAATAATATATCCTGCAAAACTCTCATTCAGATTTGATGGTGAAATTAGGTCATTTCCAGATAAACAGAAACTAAAGGAATATGCAAAAGTCAAACCAAACTTACAAGAATTATTAAAGGGAGTTCTTCGATCTGAGGACAAACAGCTTAAGCCCTCAGGCAGGACCTAGGACCTAGGACGCAGGTTCACATGAACCAGATACCATTCTAGGAACTGAACTACAGACGACTTTCCAAAAACAAAAGATATACAACAGGGAATCAGAGAAATCAATCAAAGGATGACAACAACATCAAAACAATGAAAGAGGGAACAAACGGCATAGGTATAGAACCTTCTAAAGGAGAAGAAGGCAAGGCGATACCAAGTAACGGTAGACTGCTTCAAAATTATAAAGATAAGGGTAAAATTCATGGTAACCACAAAAAAAGTTAACAAACCAACTCATAAAAATAAAGACGAAAAACATAAAGTCTCAACAAAAACAAAACCTACAAAAACAAAAGAAATGAACACAAAATCCACAAACAAAAGGAACTCAGCACAAGAGAGTAAGAAGAACAAAGAAAACTTCAGCATCACAAAAAAAAGCACTACAAAATGACAGCAACAAACTCACATCTATCAATAATTACACTGAACGTAAATGGACTCAATGCACCCATAAAGCGACGGAGAGTGGCAGAATGGATAAGAAAACAGGATCCATCTATTTGCTGTCTACAAGAGACACATCTTAGAAACAAAGATGTGAATTTATTAAAAATCAAAGGTTGGAAAAAAATATATCAAGCTAACAACTATCAAAAAAGCAGGAGTGGCAATTCTAATCTCAGATAAAATAGACTTTAAAACAAAATCTACCATAAAAGACAAAGAAGGACACTATATAATGATTAAGGGGATGATCCATCATGAAGACATAACCATAATAAATATCTATGCACCCAATGACAGGGCTCCAAAATACATAAAAAAAACTCTAACAGCACTGAAAAGAGAAATTGACAGTTCCACAATAATAGTAGGAGACTTCAACACACCACTCTCAGTAAAGGACAGAACAACTAAAAAGAAACTCAGCAAAGATACAGAAGAACTAAAGGACACAATCAGCCAACTGGACCTCATAGACATATATAGAACAATCCATCCAACCGCTGCAAAGTACACATTCTTTTCCAATGCACATGGAACGTTCTCCAGAATAGACCACATCTTAGGCCACAGAGCAATCCTCAACAAGATCCAAAATGCTGAGATAATTCACAGTATCTTCTCTGACCACAATGCCATCAAGGTAGAAATTAACACTAGAAAGAGCAAGGAAAAAAAATCAAACACATGGAAACTGAATAATACTCTGCTTACACATCAATGGGTAATAGAAGAAATCAGAGATGGAATTAAAAAATTCCTAGAATCCAATGAAAATGAAAACACATCATACCAAAACCTTTGGGACACAGCAAAGGCAGTCCTCAGAGGACAATTTATAGCAATAGATGCACATATCAAAAAAGAAGAAAGGGACAAAATCAAAACATTAACTACAGAACTCAAACAAATAGAAAGAGAACAACAAAAAAAGCCTACAACCACCGGAAGAAAGGAAATAGTAAAGATCAGAGCAGAAATCAATGAAATAGAGAACAGAAAAACAATAGAAAGAATCAACAAAACCAAAAGTTGGTTCTTTGAAAGAATCAACAAAATCGACAAACCACTGGCCAGACTGACAAAAGAAAAACAGCAGAGGGCACAAATAACCCAAATAAGAAATGAAATGGGGGACATTACAACAGACCCAACTGAAATAAAAAGGATTATAACAGAATATTATGAAAAACTATATTCCAACAAATTTGAAAACCTAGAGGAAATGGATAAATTTCTAGAAACATACGGCCTACCCAATCTACAACAAAGTGATATTGAAAATCTGAACAGACCCATAACAAGAGAAGAGATTGAAAAGGTAATAAAAAAACTCCCAACCAAAAAAAGCCCTGGCCCAGATGGCTTCACTGGAGAATTCTACAAAACATTTACAGAAGAGCTCGTACCAGTTCTACTCAAGTTATTTCAGAGCATAGAAGAGGAAGCAACACTTCCAAATTCATTCTATGAAGCCAGCATAACGCTGATACCAAAACCAGGCAAAGACATCACAAAAAAAGAAAATTACAGACCAATATCTCTCATGAATATAGATGCAAAAATTCTGAACAAAATTCTAGCCAATAGAATTCAGTATCATATCAAAAAAATAATACACCACGACAAAGTAGGATTCATACCAGGTATGCAAGGATGGTTTAACATTAGAAAATCCATCAACGTAATCCACCACATAAATAAAAGGAAAGAAAAAAATCACATGATTATCTCAATTGATGCAGAAAAGGCATTTGACAAAGTCCAACACCCATTCCTGATAAAAGCTCTCAATAAAATAGGTATAGAAGGGAAATTTCTCAACATAATAAAGGGCATCTATGCAAAACCAACAGCCAACATCATTCTTAATGGAGAAAGGCTGAAAACATTCCCCCTGAAAACAGGAACAAGACAAGGATGCCCTTTATCACCACTCCTATTTAACATTGTGCTGGAAGTTCTAGCTAGAGCAGTAAGGCAAGAGAAAGAAATAAAGGGCATCCAAATTGGTAATGAAGAAGTTAAACTCTCCCTGTTTGCAGATGATATGATACTATACATAGAAAACCCTAAAGACTCCACGAGAAATTTACTGGAAGTAATAGAAAGATTCAGCAGAGTAGCAGGATACAAGATAAACATTCAAAAATCAGTTGGATTCCTATACACCGGTAAAGAGAACGATGAAAAGGAGATCAGGAAATCAATACCATTTTCAATAGCCCCTAAAAAGATAAAATACTTAGGAATAAATCTGACCAGGAATATAAAAGACCTATACAAAGAAAACTACAAAACACTGCTGCATGAAACCCAAAGAGATCTACATAAATGGAAAAACATACCATGCTCATGGATAGGCAGACTCAACATTGTGAAAATGGCAATTCTACCTAAAGCAATCTACAAATACAATGCAATTCCGATACAAATACCAACAACATTCTTCAAAGAGATGGAAAAACTAATTATTAACTTTATATGGAAAGGGAAGAAACCTCAAATAAGTAAAGCACTACTGAAGAAGAAGAATAAAGTTGGAGGACTCACACTACCTGACTTGAGAACCTACTATACAGCTACAGTACTCAAAACAGCCTGGTACTGGTACAACAACAGAGACATTGACCAATGGAACAGAATTGAGAACTCAGATGTAAATCCATCCACCTACGGTCACCTGATTTTTGACAAGGGCCCAAAATACATCAAATGGGGAAAAGACAGTCTTTTTAACAAATGGTGCTGGCAAAACTGGATATCCATTTGTAGAAAAATGAAACAGGACCCATACCTCACACCATATACAAAAACTACTTCAAAATGGATCAAAGACCTGAATATAAAGCCTCAAACTATAAAATTCATAGAAGAAAAAATAGGACCAACACTTCAGACCTTAATACATGGCATTAACAGGATACAAACCATAAACATCAACACAAAAAACCCAACAGATAAACTAGATAATTGGGATCTTCTAAAAATCAAACATCTATGCTCTTCAAAAGATTTCACCCAAAGAGTTAAAAGAGAACCTACAGACTGGGAAAAAATTTTTGGACAGTACAAGTCAGACAAAGGTCTAATCTCCATAATCTACAAGAAAATCCAACACCTCTACAACAAAAAGACAACCAATCCTATCAAAAAATGGGCAAAGGAAATGAACAGACACTTCACCAAGGAAGACATTCAAATGGCCAACAGACACATGAGGAAATGCTCGCGATCACTAGCCATTAGAGAAATGCAAATTAAAACCACAATGAGATACCATCTCACCCCGGCATTACTGGCACGAATCAAAAACACTGGAAATAACAAATGTTGGAGGGGCTGCGGGGAGACGGGAACTCTTATACACTGCTGGTGGGAATGCAAAATGATACAGCCATTTTGGAAAATGATATGGCGTTTCCTCAGAAAGCTAGAAATAGACGTACCATTCGATCCAGCAATCCCACTCCTAGGAATATATCCTAGAGAAATAAGAGTCATCACTCGAATAGACATATGCACACCTATGTTCATGGCAGCATTATTCACAATAGCAAAACGATGGAAACAACCTCGATGTCCATCAACAGACGAATGGATACACAAACTATGGTACATACACACAATGGAGTACTATGCAACGAGAAAGAACAATGAATCGGTGAACCATCTCATAACATGGATGAAACTGGAGGACATCATGCTGAGTGAAATAAGTCAATCACAAAAGGACAAATATTGTATGAGACCTCTATTGTAAAAACCCATGAAAAAATTCACATGCAAAATGTAACAATCCTTGTTGGTTACCAGGGATGGGGGGGGGGGGAATACTAAATAGGTAATAGGTAAGTAGTAACTTGGGTGAGAGATGAGATAGTACATAGTACAGGGGAAACTAACACAACCTGCACAAGGAAAGGTCATGGAGGCCCTATAGACACATCCAAACCCCCCGAGGGACTGAGTTGTTGGACGGAGGGCTCTGGGGACCATGATCTCGGGGAACATCTAGCTCAATTGGCATGACACTACTTATAAAGATAATGCTCTACATTCTACCTTGGTGAGTAGTGTCTGGGGTCTTAAAAGCCTATGAGCGGCCATCTAAGATACTCCACTGATCTCATCCCTTCGGGAACAAGGGAGAACGAAGAGAACAGGATACAAGGAAAAGATTAGTCCGAAGGACTAATGGTCCACAGCTACCAAGGCCTCCACGGGACTGAGCCCAGTACAGCTGGATGGTGCCCGGCTACCACCAATGACTCCTCTGACCAGGATCACAACAGAGGGTTCTGCGCAGAGCTGGAGTAGGATGTAGAGCATAATTTTAACTCCCAAAGAAAAAAAAAAAAAAAAAAGAAGACCAGATATACTGGCCTAAAGAATACTAGAGAAACCTCGAGAGTGTGGCCCCCAAACACCCTTTCAGCTCAGAGGTGAAGTTACCTTCAAGGTTCGATGTTAAGCCTGGGAATGGACACCCCAGTAAAACTAAATGGGACTAACGATGTACAGGAGTCCAGTGACAAGGGCCAGAAGGCAGAGGGAGAGTAGGAAACTGATGATAAGGAACACAAATTGAATAAGGACACTGTCAATGTATTGTGAGATTGTTGACCACTGCTATAGGGCAACATTTGTAGTAACTATTAAATGGGAGGCTGTTTTGTCCTGTAAGCCTTCATCTTGGGCGAGAATGGCAGCACAATTGGAAGAGCATGGTCAATATCACTTAAATGTGTAAGTAAAAAGTTTTGAAATGGTGTTTAAATAAAATAAAAATAAATAAATAAATAAATAAACAAATGAGAGTAAAGAGGTACAATAGTCCACTGACAAGGTCCAGAAGACAGAAGGGGACAAGGAAGCCCCCTGGTGATAAGGAACACAAGGTGGAGTAAGGATATTCTTGATGTGCTGTGAGATTGTTAACCATGGTCATAGGGCAACATGTGTAGTAACTGTTAAATGAAAAACTATTTTGTTCTGTAAGCCTTCATCTTAAGTGAGAATAACAGCACAGTTGGAAGAGCGTAGTCACTGTCACTGAACTGTGAATGTAGAAATTTTTGAAACGGTGTATCTTTGGCCATCTGTAATTTTCATCAAAAAAAAAAAAGGTTGAGAATTTAGAGGCTTAATACGTTGTGGGGTTGTTAACCAATGTCAAAAAACAACATGTGTACTACTATTTCATGAGAAACTATTTGCTCTGTCAGCTTTCACTTGAAGTACAATAAAATATATATTAAAAAAAAAAAACAAAAAAAAACTAGTATCAATTTATATCATTGAACCATTATGAAAGTGATCTAAAAAATACAAGGTGCTTTGTCATGTAGAATATTTTCAAAATATAAGAATTTTTATTTTATTGAATATGAAAAATACGAGAATATCTTCTGGGAAAAATGTATGAGGAAGCAAAGTTTAACTCTGAATTTCTCAAGAAGGAGAACATTATAAACACTTAAATGGAGTATAATAATAAAAAAAAATTTAAATGTATTAAACCTGTCCCATCTAAAATGATTATTTTTCATAGTGCCATTGTTATGATTCATAGGTTAACAAAATAATTATGTATATTAGATTATTTTATTACATCCAGTTGTCAGGTAAACATCACATTTAAATCTTGTCTAGATATTCTACTCTTTTATATGAGATTTATAATTTAGGTAAGGAATAGTACAGAGAACTGTCATATTTCTTGGAATGAAAAATTGAGCCCTGTAGAATCAAATTAGGTGAGGCCTGGGGTATTTTGATAGTTTAGACAAAACTCTGATATCATAAATTCTTGAATACTATGTATGTTTGCAAGCTGAGTAGCTAGAAAAATAAGCTAAGCTGACAATTTGTTAAATGTCCATTTCAGAAATATTTCTGTGATTTTATCCTTTGAATAGAATCAATGTTTATTTTGTTTCCTCTGTGACTCAGCCAAGTTTCACACTAAGTTAGGAAGCTACGCTACAGAAACCTCTCTAAAATTAAGCAAACAGATGTCTGTAAATATTGTCTGCTAAATAATTATTTATACCAAACAATTAGTTAAACTTGTATAAACAATAACTTAGACTTTTAGATCTTTAGGCATAATTTTATAGGTGAAATATCTAGCTACATTTTTCTATTGCATGAAACTGGAAAACATTTAGGAATGGAATAGCTTTAATACAACATATGTCCATATTCACAGTTTCTTTCTAGCTGTAATTTTTTGGACCCCTGGTTTTCATGTGATAATAAGGCATTATACTGACAACTCTGCAAAAACGTGACTATTCTGTCAATTTTGGGGGTAAAAAAGTTTGCCAGAGATTTAAATATATTTGAAATCCACTGATGCAAAGACTACAATTGTACATGTTTTGTATGGCCGTACATAGAAATCATATATGAATCAGGAAGGGTCATGTGGCCAGCAGCTCCTGATTCCTTGCTCAGGCATGGCATCCAAGTATGCTGATGCTTGGTTTTGCCTAGGAAGATAGTCAAAGGTCCTAACACTTCATGATGCCCTATAAACTGCACGGAACAGGAAGCTGCCTTAGAAAAGGGTCATTCGTCTCCTGGGCCACAATGTAGTTGGGTAGATTTCAGATTTGTGTTGTAAAATCACGTACAGTGCTATGACTTTTCTCTACTTGCCAATAAAGATCATTAGAAATAGTGTGGCTGTATAATCTTTACAGTGATTATCTACTAAAACGTCATTAGGAAAAAATGTCTTTGGGTTTTTGCTATCTGTAAAGATAAAACATGAGTAATAAATCCCAAAATATGAATTTAGATAAACTATTAAAAGTGCTCCAAACTCTAAGCTGTCTTGAGTCATTCTTTGACACTCAAGACATTTATATATCTAAAGGATAATAGATTTGAATTATCTTCCTTTCTATTTGGGTAACCCACTCTTCTTTTTCCTTTTAGTAATATAATTATAAGTACCTGATGGTGCAGTGGTTAAAAGCTACAGCTGCTAACCAAAAGGTTGGCAGTTCAAATCCACCAGCCACTCCTTGGAAACCCTACGGAGCAGTACTACTCTGTCCTGTAGGGTTACTATGAGTTGGAATCGACTTGACAGCAGTGGGGTTAATCATGTATTTCCCAGCAGAGGTGAAAGTTCTTCCACTTGTTTTTCTCTGACCTTTTTTTGTTGCATTGGGATACACTTGTCTTGTTCCATTTTATTGGTTTGTACACAACGTATGTTCCATAATGCACCTATAGCTATACAATTCCATTTAAGAATCAGGTTTATCTTGATGTCACAAACTACTGAAATAGCAGAGCAATACGCATAATAGGGGTATCTGTTTCTCTAACATAATGGTAAGAAAGTAGGCATTTTAAGTCTGGCATAATGGAGTAAGAATGTCAAGGAACAGTTCTTTTAGAGCCTCCTAATGGCGCAGTGTTAAGAGCTCGGCTGCTAACTGAAAGGTCTGCAGATTGAATCTATCAGCTTCTCCTTGGAAACTCTATGGGGCAGTTCTACCCTGTCCTAAAGGGTGGCTATGAGTCGGAATCAACTTGACGGCAGAATGTTTGGTTTTTGGTTGTTAGTTTTTCCAAAATTCAAGATGGCTCCTGCAGCTTCAATGATCACGTCTGCATTTCATGAAGAAAGGAGGTGGACATATGAAAGTACAAAAAAAAAAAAAAAAAGACACAGACCAGTTGTATCTGCCTTCCTTTTAAGTGGCTTCAACTTATACTTAAGCCACATTGACCATAAGTGTGTGACATGCCCATCACTAACTGCAAAGGAGGCTGATAAACGGCATTTTTAATCGAGCATATTATCTTTATCAAAAAATTTGAGGTTTTTTTCAAGCAAGAAAATGGGATAGACACCTAGCAATCTCTGCCACAGCACCCACATAAACAGGTAATTCTTTTTTTTTTTTTCCCTGAAAAGCAGCTTTAAATTGTTTGTTAAAGCATATCATCTATCCTTTAGCTTACATTATGTTATTAGACAGATGATGGTGAACATGGCAAAGTAGAAGGAGACTCAGGTTTCAGCCTTGGTTCCATTCCAAATCAGCTGTGTGAATTTAGGCAAATCATATAAATCCCCTGGCTCTCAGTTTCCTCAGCTCTAGAAATTGACCCCTTCTACCTATAAACATTAAATGTAGAGTTGAACACTTGAAAATTCCATTAAACTGTCCATAAAATGCACATACAATCACAATACAATACAAACAATCTTATAAGGTTGAGTTTTACGTTACACACTGCTTGTGTCTACTAAATACAAATGAAAAATTGACAACTGCTGTATTTTCTAAATCATTTAAAATGGATGGAATGTTGCAGTTATTTATTTTAAACACTCTAAGTCCTGTTATGCATTTAATTTTTATACTTATTCAAATCTGAGCAATAATAGAATATTGGTAAATAACAAACAATAGCAAAAATACACTCATATATGGAACAATTGGTGTTTTATGGACATTCATATTTGTACCTTAAAGCAAAAACCAGTTGGTTGTGGAGTTAATTCTAATTCATCCCCATGTGTGTCAGAGTAGAACTGTGCTCCAAAGGGTTTTCAAAGGCTGATTTTTTAGAAGAAAATCACCAGGCCTTTCTTCTGGGAACCTGGACTCAATCTCCAGCCTTTTGGTTAGCAGCTCAGCCAACCATATGCACCTCTCAGGGACAAACGCACCTTTTAGTAATTTTAAAACAGCTAAACTTTATTGTCTGTCATTTTTTATGTGTACCGTTTTAAAAAACACAACTTTATCTACTTAAAACTTTTATCTTGTCTTTTAAATTCTAAAAGAAAATTAGTTAAACCTGGAAAGCTGAAAAATCATGTATATCTTGGCATTTGTTATAAGGAAGTGTATTTCAAGTTTTTAAAAACTATTTCTCTGTGCACCAGTAAAGTGAAGAAATAAAACCAAAGAAAATGAGGAATTGTAAGTACGAAGTGAAAAAATTTTTGCTTCCGTGTAAAATCTGTATTTAATCAAATTTATCTTTACACGAGAACTTTTTTTTGCAAAATAAACTATAATTTGACCCCAAAATTTTTTTCATAATTTTTATATTGCTAATGACATGCTACAAAATGAGAGAGAAAAAAAAATTCTAAAAATAAAATAATGATTTTTAAGTATGCTTGGTACATTGTTTTATAAGCCTCATCTTTAACAACATGTCAAAAAATTAAGTGCTAAAAAGTTATCACTATTAATCATGTACTCATGGCTCATTGAAAACTAATTAGACTTTCTGTCTCTGCAACCTTTGTTAGCAGAGCAAACATCAGTTTGAAATGAAAAACGTTAATGTCTATTTTAATGTCTGTTTTGTTCAGTTTTTTATATAGCAGAGTGCCTAAACCAAAAACCAGTTGCCGCTGAGTCGTTTCCGACTCCTAGCAACCCTGTAGGACCAAGCAGAATTGCCCCGTAGCGTTTCCAAGGAGCTTCTGGTGGGTTTGAAATGCTGACCTTTTGGTTAGCAGCCAAACTCTTAACAACTACGCAACCAGGGGCTTCAGCACAGTGCCTAGTACATAGTGAATGCTCAATATATATTTGATAAACAAATAAATGAATTAATAAATGAACAAATGAAATGTTTTACAGGATAAGTAAGATTCAGATTTTTAAAATTTCATGTTAATCCTGTGTGAACCAGCATACCTTTTGCCAAAATCATTAATCACTTAGATGCAACCAAATTTCATTATTATAACTGTCTTGGTCATCTAGTGAGGCTATAACAGAAATATCACAAGTGGATGGCTTTAACAAAGAGAAGTTTATTTCCTCACAGTAAAGTAGGCTAAAAGTCCAAATTCAGGGCATCAGCTCCAGGGGAAGGCTTTCTGTCTCTGTTGGCCTTCTCATTAATGTTCCCCCAGACTAGGAGCTGCTCTGTGCAGGAACCTCAGTGCAAAGGACATGCTCTGCTCCCAGCACTGCTTTCTTGGTGGTATAAGGTCCCCAACTCTGTACTTGCTTCCGTTTCCTTTTATCTCTTGTAAGATAAAAAGTGGTGCAGCCCACACCTTAGGGAAACTCCCTTTACGTTGGATCAGGGATGTGACCTTAGTAAGGGTGGTGTTACAATCCCACCCTAATCCTCTTTAACATAAAATTACGATCACAAAATGGAGGACAACCACACAATACTATAAACCATGGCCTAGCCAAATTGATACACACATTTCCGGGGGGACATAATTCAATCCATGACAATACCTAATTGTGAAAGATTGTCTCACTTCTTTACTTGATCTTAATGAAAAAAATTTAGTTTTAAGAATCTCAGATTTCTAGAATTAAATGATTATCTTACAATCAAGATTATATAACTATAAATATATGATGATAAAAATATTTTGGAATTTGATTAAGTACCTTTAAATTGTTTTAGTTTTACTAAAAATTATACTTTTATTCATATAGAGCAGAAAACATTTGAGCATATTTATTGATCCTGATTTTTTACAATAATACTCTGCTGCACATGCTTCCTGACAAACTTCTAAAGAACAGGAGGAATATATGTGCTCCCAATTAGAAAAGGATGTTAATGGAGGGAATTTTTCCACTCCTGGAAGACAAATAGCGGCACTTTTCAACTATGATCTAATAATATACTGACCCATATTAGTAACTGATATTTCAAGTTTCCTAATTTATTCTAAAGAAAATGTGTACTCTTAAAAGGCATAATATCATTTTAGTTTTTAAAATTGGCATTTACTTTAATTTTGGAAGGTATTTCTTATCAATCTACATAATGACAAAAATAATAGGAGAGCAAGACAAGTGTTAATATAGAAAATAAAATGGAAGACTTAATATGATTTCCCATTTCATTGGGGCCAAAAGCCTGTAATATAGCAGTGATCTTAATATAGGCATTAAAGAATGATTGAGATTTTGACAGGTAGAGTTGTAAGAGGGCACATACTAATCAGAGAAAATAGTATTATCCAGTGTGGGCAAGCGTAAGAGCTGCTGAAGCCTAGGGAACATATGGGAGTAACATAAATTTAAAGCTAGTCTGGGGCATATTAGAAATGTCTGGAATGCTAAAATTCAGATGGGTCTTGAATTTAATAGGCAATGGGAAATCACTGAGAGTCTTAAGAGGAAGAAAAATATGATCTGAGTTGCACTGCAGAAAGCTTAAATTGCATCATGGCCTAGAATGGGAAGAAAAGGAGGAGGCAATAAGATAAGTTTAAAAGCTAAAGTCCTGAAAAGAAGATTAAAGAGAGTTCTGTTTTTGAGAGAGTAAACTCCTGTGTTTTGTTCCCTGTAATTCCTAGGTCTTAATCGTCTTGTGACTCTCCCATTCATTTTTTTATATGATATTTATTACTCCTTGGAAATCACAGGATCAAGCCAGGATTAAGGGAATGACTACTCAAATTTGAGATGCAAGTTAGACTTACAGAGACCCGAGCAAAAGTCAAACCTTGAAAACTCTGTGTGTGTGTGTATGAGAGAAAGAGAGATTGATTTTCTAATTTCCAAAATTTTTCATTATATATTGTTTAAGAATATATTGATAATCTAGAGCACAGAATTTTACTATATTTTATATACTAGAGAGGATGTATGATATTAGAGTAATATGTCCTCTAATTATAAAAGGAAAAAAGTTTATGGAGTATGGAGAACATGAATAAATTTGAAGATAATGGTTCTAGAGCAAAATATGATTGTTGATTTTTCTGAGCCTCTAAAGGAGACTACCTTGCAAGTGCTCTATGCCAAAAAGGGTTAACCCAGTAAAGCAAAATGTGAATAGAAAGAGAGAGAGAGCATAAGATGGTACGTCTGGTGTATTTTAATCTTCAAATAGGATATTTAATACTAACTGATGGATATTCAAGAAATTTTAAAGTGAAAAATTCTATTCCCTTTCTGCTTTGAGTGAGAAGTACTCACTACTGGTGCCCTTAAATTTAGCTTCATGAAATTTCATCAATTTAACACAAATCTTTCTTATTTTATTTCACAGTAGGCTCAATAGATGTAAATAGCAGAATCAACATTGCATCTTTCCAAATCTGCTTTTATGTGAATTGTAATATACTGCTTTTAATTCTTGTTCTGTAATTTTATACAAATTCAAGTAGAAGGGAAAGATAAGATCCTCCTATTGCCTAAAAAATGCTTTAATCTTATAACTTTTGGGAGATCTCCTTTGCCTTACACTACTAAATTTAAGTAGACTTGGAAAAGGAAAACAGACGACCAAGAAGATGTCTGACTGCTTATTATGCCACTGGAAAGAAGAACATGCATATACAAGGGAGAGAGGGTTCCCAGATTGGGTGCTGTATTTAGACGATCAGATTTGACATTTCATTTGCAATAAAAGTTATAAACGCTAGAAAGACAAGACCTAGTCAAGTGGGAGTACACTTTCTAAATGCTATCCATGACATTACCACAAAGATGGAGATACAAATATAAATGTAGCATGCTATTATTTGTTGAATCAAATTCTATTTCATGTCCAGACAGTTTAATATTTCTGCATATTGAATATCAAAGTACAAAAAAAAGACATATCTGTTACGTTTTTGGTCAGGTAACACATTTACATCCTAAGAGAAAATAAATAAAATTCATAACTCTAATAAATACAATAGAATGCTACATAATTTGATGAAGAAAAATGTCTAGTAATATGAAGCTGTTACACTCGTGAAAGAAAGAGGAAAACCAACAGTATATTATTCATTAATTTCAATTTAAAGTGTATTGATTTTTTTGTTTGTCTGCTGCTCAATATTCTCTTAAAATATCTCTGAGCACTCACATTATGCCAAATAAGACCTGTTTTGAACAAGAACAAAAAGTCTTGATTACTCAAAAATATTAACAAAGACAGCTAAATTTGGGACTATTCTGTCTAAAGTATTTTATTTTTTCCTAAAGGTAAAATTCTACAAAGTTGGGGGCTAACTCAGTGGCAGCTAACAACAACAACAAAGTTATGGAAGAATTATGATAGAAATGTTGCCAGAGATCACATGATAGAATTTTTCAAGACCAACAAATTATTCATTGGAAACACCTTTTTTCAACAACATAAACAGGAACTATACACATGGACATCGCCAGGTGGAATACACAGGAATCAAATTGACTACCTGTGTAGAAAGAGACAATGGAGAAGCTCTATATTATCAGTCAGAACAAGGCCAGGAGCTGACTAGAGAACAAACCATCACATCAATTGCTCACATCAATTCAGGATCCATGGGATAAAGGATGCTCATTCACTGTTTCTGGCTCTCAGGTTTCTTCAGAGTCTGCTTTTCCCACTGAAAATATTTGCTGGCCTCCAGTGGGGACGTGTGTAATGGTGAAATGTGAAAGAAACATTCATTGAAGCAAAATAGCTGGGGTATCAAGCTTAAATATGAGGTAGTGCATCCAGCATTCTTAACTGTGTAAAAATTGTGTATCTTTTGGCTTTCGTACAGCTAGATAAGCCTAGTAAGCATATTTTTTTGTTTTCTTGTGTGACAGGGAGCCCTGATGGGTGTTGTTTTGTGTGTGTGTGTGTGTGTGTGTCATATCTGAAAAACCAGAGGTGCCCAATCTACCCCAATGGAAGTGTCTCATAATACATCCTGCCACACAGGTCCGGTGGGAAAGACAGGTGCTCACCAATCCTGGTGCCTGAGAACCCCTTGAGATTTGTGGTAACCATACATTCCCACACAATATTTCTCAAAATCCATATTACTAACCAAAAATTTAAAAATACTTTGTGACTCAGCATACTTACATTAATAAAAACATATGGTATGAAAAAAAAAAAATTCAGAGCACAAAGTTATTGGTCCTTGAAAGAGATCTACAAGTTGAAGGTGAAGCTGAATAAAATTAAAACAAGCTCATAAGTATAAAAGTATAATCTTGGGTATAACATACCTGGATTTAGAGACCATCTCAAGAATTGATTTGACGCATTGAACATTAATGACTGAAGAAGAGATGAGTTGTGGGATGACATCAAGGACATCATACATGAAGACAGAAAAAGGTCATTAAAAAGACAAGGAAGAAAGAAAAGACCAAAATGGATATCAGAAGGGACTCTGAAAATTGTTCTTGAATGGAGAGCAGCTAAAGCAAATGGAAGAAATGATGAAGTAAAAGAGCTGAACAGAAGATTTCAAAGGGCAGATTGAGAAGACAAAGTATTATAACGTAATGTGCAAAAACCTGCAATTAGAAAACCGAGAGGTAAGAACACGCTTGGCATTTCAAACTGAAGGAACCGAAGAGAAAATTCAAACCTTGAGTTGCAATATTGATGGATTCTATGGACTAGATATTGAATGATATAGGAAGCATCAAAAGAAGATTAAAGGAATACACAGAGCCACTTTACAAAAAATAAGTGGTCGACATTCAGCCGTTGTACGAGTTAGTAGATGATAAAGAAGGGAGGGTACTGAAGGAAGAAGTCCAAGCTGCACTGAAGGCACTGATGAAAAACAAGACTTTAGGAATTGAGGGAATACCCATTGAGGTGTTTCAACAAACTGATGCAAACTGGAGGGGCTCACTTGTCAATGCCAAGAAATTTGGAAGACAGCTACCTGGCCAATCAACTGGAAGAGATCCATATCCATGCCCATTCCAAAGAAAGGTGATCCAACCGAATGCAGAAATTATTGAACAGTATCATTAATATCACACACAAGTAAAATTTTGCTGAAGATCATTCAAAAGCAGTTGCAGTAGTACACCGATAGAGAACTGCCAGAAATTCAAGTCGAATTCAGAAGAAGTCATGGAACGAGGGATGCCATTACTGATGTCAGATGAATTTTGGCTGAAAGCAAAGAATACCAGAAAAATGTTTAGCTGTGTTTTATTGACTATACAAAGGCATTTGACTGTGGGGATCATAACAAACATTATGGATAAGATTACTAAGAATGGGAATTCCAGAACACTTAATTGTGTTCATGTGGAACTTATACAGACCAAGAGGCAGTCCTTGGAACAGAACAAGGGGATATCGTGTGGTATAAAATCAGGAAAGTTGTATGTAAGAGTTGTATCCTTTCACCATACTTATTCAGTTTGTATGCAGAACAAATAATCAGAGAAACTGGACTATATGAAGAAGAACAGGGCATCAGGACTGAAAGAAGACTCATTAACTACCTGCGGTATGTTGATGACACAACCTTGCTTGCTGAAAGTGAAGAGGACTTGAAGCATTTATTGTTGAAGAACAAAGACTACAGCCTTCAGTATGGCTTATAACTTAACAATTCTCACAACTGGACCAATAAGCAACATCATGATAAATGGAAAAAAGATTGAATTTGTTAAGGATTTAATTTTACTTGGATCCACAATCGATGCCCATGGAAGCAGAAGACAAGAAATCAAATGACGCATTTCATTAGGCAAATTTGCTGCAAAAGACCTATTTAAAGTGTTAAAAAAAACCAAAGATGTCACTTTAAGGACTTAAGTGCGCCTGATTCAATCCATGGTGTTTTCAATTACCTCATATGCATGTGAAAGCTGGATAATGAACAAGGAAGACCAAAGAAGGATTGATGCCTTTGAATTATGGTGTTGGCAAAGAATATTGAATATACCATGGACTTCCAGAAGAACAAACAAATCTGTCCTGGAAGAAGTACAGCCAGAATGCTCCTTAGAAGCAAGGATGGAGAGATTTCATCTCACATACTTTGGACATGTTATCAGGAGGGGCCAGCCCCTGGGGAAGGACATCATACTTGGTAAAACAGAGGGTCAGCGAAAAAGCAGAAGACCGTCAACGAGATGGACTGACACAGTGACTGCAACAATGGGCTCAAGCATAACAATGATTGTGAAGATGTCACAGGACTGGGCAGTGTTCCATTCTCTTGTACCTGGGGTCGCTGTGATTTGGAACTGACTTAATAGCATCTAACAACAACACAGAGGAACAATTTTAAAACAATCATCTCATGTTAACAAAATTAACAAGAAATATTTTACTTATTCCCAGGGTACAAGCAATTTCTCCTTAGCTAACTTTTTCTCATGAACAAGACTTCCTTTTCCTTCTCCTTTTCCAAAGTAACAAGCTGTAAAGCAAACTAGTCTCTATGAACCAGCCGAAAACAGTAGCTGGCAAATTTATACTAAAAGGTTTCAGAGAATCAGTCTGTATTGCCCTTAATTGTAATCATTACCTTTTTGCCCTCCATAAACCTAGTTTAACATCTTTTCCTAACTTTAATTTTCTAGATTGCACTTATCACCTTTGCTCTTAAATATTACCTCAAAATTGTGTAATATTGTCTATGCATATTTCTAGTAGAAGATAAGTCTGTATTAATCAGTAAGATAAGTCTATATTAATCGGAATACTTCGAGACTCTAACACTCCATTCCTGCTAAGATTTCCACTAAAATGGATACATTTGTACACTTCTCTGGATCCTGCTACCTCTTGTCTTCTTTTTCGTTTGCTCAATATATGCTAACAGAAAATGCAAATCTCAGGCGAAGCATATAGAAAAAAATAACTTTAAGCCTCTCTTTCTAATTTCCTTCTACAAATTAAGGAGAATAAATCTTCCTCAAATAGTTGTTCTGAGAAAAACACTTAGCATAATACTCAAGACAAAACAGACAATAAATAGTGCTAGGATCATTTCTGTATATAGTTGTATTTAGCCCCATAGTCCATTTTATCTGCATTTCCGGTCTTTTCCCCTAACATCTTCCTATGAAATGGACTGACACAGTGGCTGCAACAATGGCTCAAACATATCAGAGGTTGTGAGGGTGGTGCAGGACTCTGCAATATTCAGTGATGGAGCCAACTCAATGGCAACTAACAACAACAAGATCATCCCCCATATAATTGTATATAATCCTAAAGTCTATTTTATCTGCATTCCTGGACATTTTCCCTATGGTCTTCCCCACACTTCAGGTGGGTTTTCAAAATGATTACAAATAAATTTCTTATATAGTATTCATGCATATCACCCCTCATCCCAATTACTTCCCAATTCCAAGACCACTAGTTTATAAAATATTGCTTTGAGAAAGGAAAAAAAAAGTTAAAAAAAAATAGGAGCACTTGGGATTTAACATACAGATTTTAGCACAAGTGATATACTTACATCTTAAAATAAGCTTCAATCAATTTATACCTAATCAAAATAAACTTAGAATAAAATATATTGGAATAGTGTCAAGGTGAAAACGTCTATCATCATGCCATGACAATTTTTATTTATTTAAATTTAACTTATTTAGTAAGTTACTAAAACCTTTTGTCATAACAGTTCCTTGCAAATTAGATAGAAAAAAGGAGAAGACACCTAATCAGATATCAGCTGCTGGATCTTGGTGAGCTTGCTTGTGCATCACTTCCATTAATTGGCAGTTTAATGGGAAAAATAACCTAATGAACACATAGAACGTTAATGAGTTTGGCTCTGAAGTTTTGGAGAGCTTTTGAAAATTTGGCCTCTTGACTGTTACAGGATTATTGAATACCTGGGACTTGTGATTTCCAATATAGTACTTGCCTAATCTTATTAATTTATATAGTCAAGATATAGCTAACAAATGACCTGATGCTGCTGTGCACAACCAAAACCAACTATATTTTTATAAATTTATACCCGTTGCCATTGAGTCGATTCTAACTCATGACAACCCTAAAAGACAGGGTCGAACTGCCCCCTAGGGTTTCCAAGGAGCAGCTGGTGGGTTCGAAATGCAAAGAGCAGCCAAGTTCTTTAACCACTGTGCCACCAGAAGAACCCCTTATAAGTTTATAATCATCAAAATAACAAATAAGGCCATTTTGTGATGGAGAAGCAGATTTATTAGCTATATTGTGAAACTATAGAAACTAAGATATGGAGAAAATAACTTGTAGGAAATCTTTCGGTAGAAAAAAATTTGATCTCCATTTCCTTGAATGCCAAGATCAAACCAAAACCACACCCATTGCCACTGAGTCAATTCCAACTCATAATGGCTCTACAGCACAGAGCAGAACTGCTGCAAAGGGTTTGCAAGGCTGTAATCTTTACAAAGCAGACTGACACATCTTTCTCCTGATGAGCAACTGGTGGGTTGGAAACATGGACCTTTCAGCTGACAGCCCAGTGCTTAACTACTGTGCCACCAGGGCTCCTTAGTGATCATAAAAGTATACACAGAAAGACACATATATGTGCCCATATATGTGTAAGAAAGGATTAGATATTAGCAGGGAATATTTGATGCCTTTGGAATTAGCAATATTTTATTTGATGTCTTTAAATTTATCTCTATTAATTCTGTTCCTATCAAAAGGGATAAATGGTATGAAAGAGCAAAAAAAAAAAAAAAGTAACTGTAAAATTTTAGGAATAAATAAAGGAAGGTGGGAGAAAATGAAAGTAAGGAAGAAATGAAGGGGAAAAAAGGGAAAAAAAGAAGAGGAAGGAATGGGAAGGGAGAGAAGGAAGAAGGAGGAAAAGATAACATGATTAAATGTTATTAATAATTTTAAGCAGACAAAGCAGCCTCCTGGCCTGTTGCTCAATGTTTGGAACACAGAACTCCATGAAATGGTTAAGAGGTTTTATAAGCAAACTTATAGAGGATATTAATCTATATTTGGTTAGTACTAACAGGAAATCAATATATTAGAGGAAGTTATAAAAAAATGTTTTAATAGACTTCAAAGAGGCATGGGTTACAGAGTGAAAAAATAAATATCCATAATACCAATTAAGATAACATATAAAACAATTTCTCAAGTTGAAAAGGTTGTGGATAACTGTTATAAATTCCAGCAAATGGTTACCAATCTTAATTAGCAATGTCATAGTATCAGTTCTCCAAGAACATAGGGATGAGTTGAAACCCTTCCTAAAGGCATTCTAATGACCGTTTTAGTACATTGTATAAAATATCAAATACAAAAGTCAATTATAAGTTTTATACAATAAGGAAAATATAATAGGTGTATAAATAATTTTTATCAACACTTGCATTTTCACTATTTAAAGTGAATTTTTTTTTAACTGAATGTCAGCTTTTTAGGTTTTGAGCAGCACTACTCAAAATTCGATTTTTTTAAATTATAAAACCAAGCATTTCAATGCAAATGTGTGGGTCATATTTAGTGTTATGAATTGAAGGGTGTACCCCCCCCCCCACCCCCTGAAATACGTGCTGGAATCCTAAACTCTATAGCTGTGGATTTAATCTATTTGGAAATAGGGTTTTTGTTATGCTAATGAAGTATCAGGATAAGGTGTGTCATAAATCTTCTGAGTTATAAAAAGATCAGATTAGACACAGAAGCAAGCACAAATGGGAGAAGGACAGATGCTGCATGGAGATCTTGAAGGAACACCTAGAAAACTGGTAGAGAAGCTGAGAGAAGGATTTTTCTATACGGGTTATTTTTTAAAAGCAAACTTACAAAAAAGATGCAAAGCAAATAACATTTCATCCAGCATACAGGTTCCCCACTTGTGAATCTTACCACTTTTGCTTTCTCCTTTCCCTTCCGCCCTCCTTCCTTCCATCTCTCTATCTCTATCTCTGTATCTCTGCATGATATTTCTTACTGAACCATTTGAACGTAAATTCCACATTACATCTAAAAATTTTAGTGTGAATTTCCTAAGTGAAAAGGATACTATTCCCACATAAACAGAAAAATCATCTAAATCAGCAAATTAACATTTAAAATAATATTACCATCCATGTTGCTGTTGTTGTTAGGTGTCCTGTAGTCATTCCGACTCACAGTGACCCTATGTACAACAGAACGAAACACTGCCCGATCCTGTGCCATCCACATTGTTATGCTTGAGCCCATTGTTGCAGCCACTGTGTCAGTCCATCTCGTTGAGGGTCTTCTGCTTTTTCACTGACCCTCTACTTTACCAAGTATGATGTGCTTCTCCAGGTACTGGTCCCTCCTGATAACATGCACAAAGCATATGAGACAAGTCTCTCCATCCTTGCTTCTAAGGAGCATTCTGGCTGTACTTCTCCTAAGACAGACTTGTTCGTTCTTCTGGAAGTCCATGGCGTATTCAATATTCTTCACCAACACCATAATTCAAAGGCATCAATTCTTCTTTGGCCTTCCTTATTCATTGTCCAGCTTTCACATGCATATGAGGCGATTGAAAACACCATGGTTTGGGCCAGGCACACCTTAGTGCTTAAAGTAACATCTTTGCTTTTTAACACTTTAAAGGATCTTTTACAGCAGATTTGCCCAATGCAATGTGCCATTTGATTTTTGCACTGATGCTTCTGTGGGCGTTGACACTGTTATACATATGCATTGAACAAATTTTGACAACTGTCCCAATAATCCCTTTTTAGACTCCTCCCCACTCCCTTTTGTGGCGTAAGGGCCAATCTAATATCACACATCGCATTTTGTCATTCTCTTTAGTCTCTTTCAACCTGAAATAGTTCTTAAATTACCCATTTTCTTTTGTGATCTTTTTTTTTAAAATGCTGCCACTGAGTTTACAGAATATTCCTTGGTTTGAGTTTATTTGACATGTTTTTATGATTAGTTTCTGTTTCTGTACTTTTAGCAGGAATACTGCAAAAAAAATGTCAATTTAGCAAGTAATTTTTGATTACTTGGTTACGATGGTGGCTTCAAACATCACTACAAAGTTACAGTTTTTTCCTTTGTAATTAATAAATATTTTCAGAAGGGGGGTTGTTTCAAGACCACAAATATCCTGTTCTTAACAAACTTTCACCATCTGGTTTTAGCATCCATTAATGATGCTTGTCTGAAAGGATTACTATGATGATGGTTGTCAATGTTGATTTTCTAATTCACCAATCCTTCTGCATTTACTAGTTGGCATTCTGTGTAGGAGCTTTCCCTTTTCCAACATTTGTTTTTTATAGTATTTATTTATAGCATATAGACTCAAAGATTTCTATTTTATTAAATAAATTATCATCCGTAATTATCTATTTCTTTTATCCTTAGATTTGCTCAGTGAAGGCTCTTTAAACTGTTTTTTATTTTGTTTTGCTTTGCAACTCATCATTTTTAGTACTACCTTGTAAAACACGATAATCCATGTTCATCTTGAATTTTTACTGCTCCAGCCCAACCATCCATAACTCTAAGAACCTGGTGTCTTTTAGTAGAGAATGGTATTTAAACATTAAGATCTGGCTGCTTGATGTAATCATTGCTTCTGGGATATCATTGCTTCTTGGCCCTCTCAAAAGACAGAATTAGTAAATAACGTGTGTATTTAAGCAGATACATATGTACACATCTATCTCTACCTACCTATCTCTCTACCTGGGTATCCATCTATCTACCTACCTATGTATCATTTATCTTTCCATTTGCCCTCAAGTCCAATCCAAGGGTCAATCTGCCTTCATTATTTGTAAATCCCTTCTCTAATAGCAAGAAATCTGGTGCCCTTTATGATTAATAGATTTACTTGTTTGCTCATTTCCTATGTAACCAAGCTCCTTACTCCATTGGCTACTTTCTCATCCTTATCATTCTTCAGCCCAACCGACAACCATGGCCACCTCTTCAAACTTGAAGCCTCTTTGTCCTCAATGCCTTAAATCACACTGGTCCTGGCCACTTCAAAAGAAGGAAAAGAAAGGCAAGGGAAAGGAAGGGGAAGGAAGAGAAGGGAAACAGACAAAGAAAGGGAAGAGGAAGAAAAAGAGGAATGGGCAGAAAGGGAAGAAGAAGGGAAAGGAAAGAAAGAGAAAGGAATTAATATTTTTTTAAAGAAAATAATGAAGATAAGGGAATAAGATGAGGAAAAGGTAGTCAATAGATTTTAAAGAACAGAAGCATTTAATTGGATTATAATGTCCAGGAGTCTTCAATCGTTGATATACTACTTGAAAATGTGTATTTAAGCTTCAGTGCTAGCGTATTTGTTTCAAACATAGATAAAAGCCACACTAAATCAGGCAGCAAGGATTTTATCCCCAAGAAGCACAAACCTAAAGTTTATTAGAAAGAAAATTATTACACTATATATGTTCCTGTTACTTGTTAACCTAGACCTTATAGTCTTAAGGCTCTAACATGTCATATATTTTATCACCATGAGTAGGATTTTTCCTCTCACATTTGAAATTATCTGTTCTAAACTAAAAGTTATGGCACAGCTTAAACATTACCACTTTCACAAAATGTTCTCAATACTTTGAAAATATTTAAATGCTCCTTCAACAAACCAAAAACCAAACCATTGCCATCAAGTTGATTCTGACTCATGGTGACCGACCCCATGTATGTTAGAATACAACTGTGCCCCGTAGGGTTTTAAATGGCTGTGACCTTCAGGAAGCAAATTACCAGGCCTTTCTCCCTAGTCACCTCTGGGTGGATTTGAAGATTTGAAGTGCCAACCTTTTGACTACTGAGCACTTAACTGTTTGCACCACTCAGGAACTCTACTTCTTCAACATGATCCCCCAAATCAAGTAGTTACCCCCAAGAAGACTTAATTGTAATTGACTATATATAGCAGGCACTCCTTAGAAACCCTATGGGGCAATTCTACTCTGTCCTATAGGGTTGCTATGAGTCAGAATCGACTTGATGGCAATGGTTTGGTTCTTTTGTTTTTTTATATATATCTGTTCCACTTGAGTGTAAGCTCCTTGAAGGCAGGGATATTCATCTTATTTGTTTTATATTCCAACTCTAGGAGCAGGCTTAGGAAATAAATGATGTCCAATAAATATTTATCCACAGAATGAATATGTCTGTTCTTCAGATCTCATTTTAATTTCAGAATGATTGTGAAATCAGTCTGTGAGTACAGATATGGCACTGTAGTGCTAAAATACTAGAAGCTGCATACCCCAGTTCCTCTTTACTAATTCAGATTCAGTCCTGACTTATTCACATGTTTACACTGGTGCCCTCTTTGACTTTTTGTACCCTGTAACAATTCTTCTTAATCTTATATTTGTGTGGTTTGTATTGTTTTCATAAATTAAGTAACTCTGCAGTAGTCACTCTGAACTTCATATTATTTATAGTCACCAAGGTCAGTCAAACTATGCAAAATTAATTTCTCTAATAGAACAAGTCAATTTAAACTTCTATTGTTTTATAAAATCATGACTATATTCTTTATTCATTTTTCAAGTATATATTTAAGATATTGCAGAGCACTGGGTTTCCAGTTTGAGAGAAGAATCTGAGGGTGTTCTGGTATTCTGTCTAGCAATTTGGTTTGAAAAGTTCTAGTAACTGTTATCTTCTTTAGTCTTTAAAACAATGTATAAACTAGGTATTATCATCTTCATTTTAAAGTTGAGGGACGTGAAATCACACGTTTTATCAAAAAAAATCACACATCTAGTAAGTGTATCTATACCATGTCACATGACTTTCACTATTCCACCCATTGTTTTCCCCAGCTTTTTATTTTAAATATTTCAAACCTGCAGAAAAGTTGAAAGACTAGTTCAATGACCATTGATACACCCTTCATCTAGATACACAAATTCTTCCCATTTTGCCCTATCTCTTACTCTGTATTTCTGATGTTCTTTTTTTCTCATGCACTCTCTAGATACTTCAGTGTAGATTTAGACATACATGTAAACAGAATTTTTTTTTTTTTGAACTATCTGAAAGTAATTGCAGACACCATGGCACTTCACAGTTAAATAATTCAGCACACATATCTCCTAAGAATAAGGGGATTATATGCTGAGAACACTGCACAACATTACCTATTGTCATGGATTGAATTGTCCCTTAAAAATATGTGTCAACTTGGTTAGGCCATGATTCCCAGTATTGTGTGGCTGTCCTCCATTTTGTGATTGTAATTTTATGCTAAAGAGGATTAAGGTGGGATTGTAACACCCTTACTGAAGTCACAACCCTGACCCAATGTAAAGGGAGTTTCCCTGGGGTGTGGCCTGCACCACCTTTTATCTTACAAGAGATAAAAGGAAAGGGGAGTAAGCAGAGAGTGGGGACCTTATACCACCAAGAAAGAAGTGCGTCCTTTGGACCCAGGGTTCCAGTGCAGAGAAGCTGCTAGTCCAGCAGAAGATTGATGAGAAGGACCTTCCTCCAGAGTCAACAGAGAGAGAAAGCCTTCCCCTGGAGCTGATGCCCTGAATTTGGACTTGTAGCCTACTAGACTGAGATAAAATATATTTCTCTTTGTTAAAGCCTTCCACTTGTGATATTTCTGTCATAGCAGCACCGGTGACTAAGACACCTATGTAGTATTTTTTGTCACAAATATTTAATCCGAATGAAGCAGCAAGGAAACTATATGATAAATCTATATTGTGGGGTATTCTACATAAAATAGATCTGAAATCTTTTAAAAATATTAATGTCACAAAACAAAAAAGATGAGACTGTTCTAGATTAAGGGAGACTAAAGTATCATGGAAACGAAATATAATAAATCATTTTTTTTTGTTTGTTTGTTTCTCATTAAACAGTAAATACGCAAATTGTTTTGTGACACTGGTTGCCAACCCTGCAATGTGTCAACACTCTCCCCTTCTCCACCCCAGGGTCCCTGTTTCCATTCATCCAGTTTCCTGTCCCTTCCTGCCTTCTCATCTTTGCTTTTGGGCTAGCGTGCCCATTAGTCTTTTATACATGATTGACCTATGAAGGAGGTCCCTCATGCATGTTATTGCTGGCCCTATAGACCTGTCTAATCTTTGGCAGAAGGTGAACCTGAGGAGTGACTTCAGTACTGATTTAAAAGGATGTCCAGGAGTCATACTCTCAGGATTTCTCTAATCTCTGTCAGACCAGCAAGCCTGATTTTTTTTTTTTTTTTTTTTCGGTGTGTGAATTTGAATTTTGTTCTACATTTTTCTCCTGCTCTGTCCAGGACTCTCTATTGTGATTCTTGCCAGAGCAGTTGCTGGTGATAATCAGGCACCATCTAGTTGTTCTGGGCTCACTGTCTTGGAGGTCGTGGTAATTGTGGTCCATTAGTCCTTTGGACTAATCTTTCCCTTGTGTCTTTGGTCTTTGCATTCTCCTTTGCTCCAGCTGGGATGGGACCCCTAGACGAACTTTAGGGGCTGCTCAAAGACTTTTAAGACCCCAGTCACTACTCACCACAGTTGGATGTAGAACATTTTCTTTATAGATTATGTTATGACAGTTGAGCTAGATGTCCCCTGAGACCATGGTTCCCAGCCCTCCACCCAGATGGGTCTCTTAGGGCATTTGGATGTGTCTGTGAAGGTTCTATGACTTTGTCCTGGTCAAGTTGTACTGACTTCCTCAGTATTGCGTACCGTCTTATCCTTCACCAAAGTTATCATTTATCTACTACTTAGTTAGTGTTTTTTCCTCCCTACCCGTCCCCTCCCTTGTAACCATCAAAGATTGTTTCTTTCTATGTAGAAACATTTTCATATGTTTTTATAATAGTGGTCTTATACAGTATTTGTCCTTTTGTGATTGACTTATTGAAATTTTAGGGTAGTCTGGGAACCATGATTCATCTAGGAATTGATAAGACCAACCCCATATTGGTTATCACTTTTCGAACGAGCTTATGTAACAATTTTGGCCACTGAAACAGGAGGAAGAGTCTACTGTGTAAAATTTCTAGGCAAAGTTCTTAATAAAAGTTCTTAATGAAGAACATGGAAGAAAAAAAAGTTTTAGTACTGAGATCAAAATGCTTAAAATTAATTCAGCTATCCAGAAATAATCAAGGGAAAGAATTGCAGAGAAGTGAACTGAAGCCCTGTTTTCAATGAACAGTAGAATTCACTATCCTTGTATCCACACTATCTCTAAGCCTTCTTGTCATGTGAGATATTAACTGTCCTAATTTTACTTTCAGTCAGGTCTTCTGTTACCTGAAGCACAAATTCATTAATCCCAGTATACCTATGTTGTTGCTAATTACGCACCTGAGAAAATTCACCGTGTTTGGTGTGGAGTCCAAGCCATCTGGAATCATCATGGTCTGGCTCTAGTCTACCTTTCTAATTTTATTTGATCACTTTTTCTTAGCTTACCGAAACAGAGAATATTTATAAATCTTGAGTCACAGGTCCTTTCATTTCTCAGTGTCTTTTGTACTGCAACCCCTGTGAACAGTGCCTGTTACCCCTTTTACCCCTTCCAAATGGCTTGAAATCTGAATCATTCTTCCAGCCTCAATTTAAATGCTTCCTCCAATGTCACATCTAATCTGGCCTACCGGATCAGACCCAATCATTTTCTATTTATATCCCCAAAGCAAAATACTTACATTTAACCTTTAGTAATCACATCATGTTTATATCTAATATCCCCCCATTAAACTAGTAGAGTATAATTTTCTCTGTTTGTTTAGTGGGTGTGGTTTCAGTCCAGCCTAAATAAAATTCAGGAAGTAACTAATGAAGTGTTGGAGTTTACACCTATTCACCTTTGCAAAATGTGCCATTTTTTTTTTTTTTTCTTTTTAAAGATGAAGGAGAGAATAGAATTGTATGTAATAGGCACTTGAGATGAGGGGAAGCTCTAAGAATTACAAAAGGTCGTAGTGCATTTGGTTTGTTGTTTTTATTATTTTTGTTGACCCTGTTAAGAAAGGGATTATAGTTAGAAATGGAAGGAAGTGATTCAGGAGGAAATTTGTGGGACTGGGCCAAAGCAGAACCTCTGTTGGATATTCAGGGATTTTTCCACTTTGAGATTAAGCAGAAGATGGGGTGTGAGCAGGACAGCATTCTTGCAGCACAGCCATGATGACAGACATGGCTGAGGCCCAGTGTGGTGTGCAGGAGAGCAGCAGCAGGACTAACAAATGAATTTACAGTTGAACACCAGATTCTCCCAGGCCTGCCAGACATATTTTATGGGGGACTCTTCAAAAGGATTGAGGGCTTGTTGTAAGTAGAACAGGAATTTGAGCATTTATACTAATGTGACTTTATTTGTGCCCAAAAGCAGTATAGTTTTTGACATCTGCAGTGCATCTATATTCCATTGCACCTAGAACAATGCTTTACACTTAGTAGGCATGTAATAACTATTTGCTTGATTGAACTAAATAAATTGGTCTACTTCTTTAATAAACCATGACTTGTTGTCCGTCCTTGGTCATCACTCAGAAGGAAAAACTACCCTGAGTTGGGAAACATTTTATTAACTTCAAGGCAATTTTATAAAATTAAGAAAAAAGAACCGGACTGCAACCACACCACTAAACAAAATAAACAATTTTATGAAATAAAAACAACTGTAATAAAAGAACTGAGGATGTTTTTTGTTGTTGCTGTTATCTTGATTTTTTTTTTTTTTTCTTCTTCCTTTCAGTAACAGCAAGTAAAAAGATAGTAAAAGAAGCCAGGGCATTCAAAATTTCCAATTTGTAGAATTTTTAAAAACTACCATACTGCAAATGCAAATTTTTGCCTGCATCACTTTGCTGTCAAAAGAAATTGATCCCTCTGTGAATTATAATACTTAAGCTTATGGCCTCTCTGAGGAAATGCACCTGCAGCAGAATGACAAACGAGGGGAGGCCGATTATTTGGCACATGGTCAGTACGGTTACAGGAATCTGTTTTGAAATAGAAGGAGCACAGTCTCCTGAATGGCAGAACTGGTTAAATTCGTGTTTTTCAGGAGTTCTCAATTCTCTTTCAGATATTGCCTGGACTTATTTTACCCATATGCTGCCCTTGTAATTTCAAAGAGGAATTATAAGGCTTTGAAGATTATTTGCAGATTCAAATTTTAAAACACAATGGTTCTTTGGCCAACCATATCCCTCTGATGGTGCCTTGTATAAGATGATGTGGGGTTTAGCTTGTTGCTATCAGGGGATGATAGCAGAAGCAGAGACTGAGTCAATTACGAAGAGTTCTTTCCAAACTGAGGATAAATGGTCTTTGTCATAAGGCATCTTCCCAGAGATTGTTGCTTTCGTGATTCTATTTGCCTCCTGGTTTACAGTGAAAATGTGTCCTGAAAAGTCTACCTCGTCCACTTTGAGTTTCTGTATACAAGCTCTTCAATCCCAGGTTTATCTTTATTAGTTGTGTTAAGTTCTATGCTATATAGCACTACAAAGTTAGTAAATAGACATAGCATATCTGATATACTCAAACTTTCTAGAGAATGTTTGCACAATCACAACTGATTGAGCCTTTGTTCAATAAAAGTCATATGAAAATGTCCATTCTCATCTTGTCTATTCTATAGCTAAATATATGAAACATCTTTAAATAGTTTCAATTGTACTATTCTAAATTATGACTATCTCTTAACAAATAAAATGTCATACATTTCATCTTATTTTAGGGCCATATGCAACCTTCCCCTTATTTTACTTTTATGTTTATTTTATTATAAATAAGCTACTAAAATATCTTTCTTAATTTAATGTGGAAAGTGACACATTTGGAAATTCTCATCAGTGAAAAAATATAGAAATACAAATATTATGAAGCTATCCTATACATACACATACACAATTAGATAGGAAAAAATATGGAAGAAAAAATACTGAAAGATGAATAGTGATTAAATCAGTCTTATGTGTTGGGGTTATAGGTTTGTTTCCTCATCTCAATTTGTAAATTTTCTTGTATAAAAAGTAAAGAAATGTACAGTAGCCTCCTACTCATCACAGGGTTAACAGAGGTATCTTTGGATACTAAACTCTGCAGAAGATTTTTATTCTTTTCATTTTATTTATATGTATTTCCTAAACTTATAACAATGAATTTGTATTGCAAACTGTATTACAAGGTAGTTTTAAAACCTCTCATCAAGAAAGTTTACTTTTAGATGGAAAAATATGCATAAGTATCATTCTAATTTACGTGTAGCTTTTTTCTTCTATGAGCAAAATAAGTGGCTAGAATATACATTCAACCTTATCACTATCTAAAATTCTCATGAAAACATGGGAATTTTTTTTAAAAGGAGAAGATACAGTTAATACATTCTGGGCTTAAACCCAGATTTTCTTTAGGTCCACTGTGATTTATTGCGGCTCTAAAATTGAAGTAAGTTTTTAAAAAGGTGTTAACTCTTATGCCTGGGTTAATTTGATTTTTGTGTGTGTGTCTGTGTGTGTCCATGTCGGCAAGTTGTTTTATTTTACAATTATATACAAAAGTATGCATTTCTACAGGTTAAAGATGAAAGTGTCACCCTTTTCTAATTCTTATTTATTTGTAAACTATAAAATAGATTCACCTGGATGACTCCCTGGGCTGTTTAGCCATACATAGTCAGTAACCTATGTGATGTAACAGGTGAATTTCTGAAATTTTTGTGGAAAATTTTTTTTTAAATATAGGTGTTTTCTAAAGGCACTAAGGAAGCTTGATAAGTAAGGAATATCTTCTAAAGCAATGAATCCTCTTTTAAAGCTAATATTCACTTAACCTGCCTTATAAGTGTGAATTTTCATATACTATTTATTTTCAGTGCAGAGTATGTATGAATTTCTAGTGCTGAGTAAATTTTACTATTTACTATAGGAACTCTTGTTATGTAAAGTTTACGTAAACTTTACATAGGAATTCTTGTTATGTAAAGTCCCCCTAAACTACTGATAATTAAAATTGTAATGAGATATACTTTTTGATAGCAATTAAGTTTTTTTTATAAATATTATCTTTCTTCAAAAGAGTTGTTTGACAGCAAACTAGTTTTAATGGAAATTTATTTCCCAGGTCTGCATTATTATATCATATCTGATGCAATTACTTCATAAATCCTGATGTGGTACATTTTAAAAAAATTTGAAAATATACACTAATTTGATAAACTGATTGAAATAGAGGCAAGTTTTAATCCCATTTAATCCCATTTTATCATGCATAGAAGAAACAAATTATAAGTTTATTTTAAAGAGAATTTAGCTCACATGTAATATTTTATTTGCTTATGCAACCCATATCAGACTTATGTTCAAAGAAGTTTTAAAATATATGTTTGCTTTTTTTAAAATCTAGTAGCATGTAGAGAAAGATAGTTCAAAGGAGAATAACCAAATTAGAATAAAGCACGAAAAAAAGCTGTTCTCTGCTTCAAGATAAGAAGTCAACAAAAAAATTTAAAGTTGAGCAAGCTTCTATCATAAAATTTAAATCCACCTGAAGGTGGGGGGAAACTTTGACTTTCAGATCCTGATACTTAATTTCAAGCAATTCCCTCTCAACTCTGGTGACTGAGATTTAAATAAGACACTAGGAAAATATTTGTTGATTTATCCATTCATCCTTCCACACACTTAATGAATATCTTCTGTGGCAGTTCCAAAAACCAAAAATACCAAACCCATTGCTGTTGAGCTGATTCTGACTCATAGAAACCTTACAGAACAAAGCAGAACTTCCCCATAGGGTTTCCAAGGAGCAGCTGGTGGACTGGAACTGCCGACCTTTTGGTTAGCAGCCAAACACTTAACCACTGTACCACCAGGGCCCCATGGCAGTTCAGTGGAGAAAAATTCTCACTTTCCTTATGGAAGACCTGGCTCATTTCTGACTTCAAGTGCAGCCACCACCCATCTGTCATTGGAGGATTGCGTGATGCTTTAATGCTGAACAGGTTGCAGTGGAGCTTCCAGACTAAGGCCAAGAAGAAAGGCCTGGTAATCTACTTCTGAAAATCAGTCAGTGAAAACCCTGTGGATCACAACCGTCAGATCTGGAACCAATCGTGTGGTTAGGACTAGGCAGTGTTTTGTTCCATTTTGTATGGGGTCACCACAAATCAAGCCAAGCAGAAGGAAGCTAACAACAAAAATTTCTATAGCACACGTTGTTCTAGGTGCTGGAATGTAAAGATGAATATGACATGGTTCCTGTATTCAACGAGTTTATCAAATTGCCAAAACATAATCAACAAAATCAGAGATTTTCATACATTTTAGCAAGTACCATGATTGAAACAATAGTAGAGTGAGAGAAGGAAGGAACAAGTCAGTCTGAACGGGACCAGGAAGGCTTCCTGAGATGCTGATACTTGAGCCAAGTCTTAAAGTATTGCTCAAAATTGGCCAGAAGGAGATAGACAGGTGGAGAGGACAAACGGACTGCACTTTGGACAGAGGTAATAGCAGCATGTGTAATGGAACAGGGGTATGAAAAGTCATGTATTCAGGTCAGGAAGATGAATCTTACAGCATATATATGCATTTTATGTTTTTTTTTTAAATCAGAGGTTGTTTCTAAAACAATGCAAGATGTTCTATGTTGTTATATTTATATTGTATTTTCAATCGCATAGATTATTTCTCCCTTCTGAAGAGAATTAGTGACAATACCTGAGAATTTTTAAGACACTAATATTTTACTACAGATTAATAAAATTTAGAAAGGAAAATGCATTAAAATTAGTATGCAATGTGCATATCAGGAGAACATGCATTGTTTTATTTGAGTCATACGCATGGTTTATTTTAATCAAATAATTCAGCAATTAAATTCATAAGAAAAAGATGCCATCATGCAAAGCAATTCTATCATTGCACTTAATTTGTACCAGTGTGTTCTGCTCACAGTGATTATGAGCTCTTTACAATGGGATGTAATTAGATAAAAGGATGGATGACTGAAAAATATTGAGACAACTCCAGCACACTAGTTCTGGGTTTAATTAAATTAGGTTGACACTATATCAATGTTAACTTCAAAATACTGACTTTAATTTCATGAATACTACATAAATCTGTTTCAGTTATATACACAAACACCAAAGTATTTTCCTCTTGTAAATTTTTATAGTGGCAAAACTAAACACCTGAATTTGAACCTGGTGACACACTGGTTAAGAGCTGGCTGCTAACCAAAAGGTCAGCAGTTCAAATCCACCAGCTGCTCTCTGGAGACCCTATGGGGCAGTTCTACTCTGTTCTATAGGATCACTATGAGTCAGAATCGACTCAAAGGCACAGGTTTGGTTTTTTGGTTTTAACCAATACAAAGTAAATGTTAGAAAATGGAATCAGAGAGAGAGTATAATTATTCTGAAAGAAAGAATTCCTATTCACATAAATGCATTTAGCGATAGTAAAACTGAATCACTAAGAGGTTAAACAACTTGCTTAGATTCAAGGTTGGGATTTACAAAATTAATGAATTTTTTTGTTGGTTCATAGTCTGTGCCAGACTTTGTGTTAGACTCCAGGCTTCCTGATTCCATACTTCTAGCAACTGTAACATGGGACATTTAAATATCTTAATCACTTAATTTAGTACAAAGATGACTACCTCATTTTATATGAAGTACCTTTCTACATTTATTAATAAAACTACTACACTCATGCCAAAGTTCTCATTCCCAGAAAAGCATTTAGATTGGAAAAAAGAATTAAAATATTTTGGTAAATATTTCACTCCTCCTTTTGTATTTTTTATCATGAACAATTCTTTGAATGAAAAATGTCTCTAAGTTGTAGAACTATAATGAATCTAACTAATCAACCTGCAAAGTGAGTAATGAGACCAAATGTGAAATATTTAATGAAAAGTGTGTTGTTTGAAAGAAAATCAATTTGTTCATAAAATTCATGGATATGTTCATTGGAACAGATATAATAGAATAGCTGAAATAAAATATACTTTTTATTAAAAAGTACTGTTGAACAAGCATGACTGTAGCATAATAAAGATCCAATTATAATTTTATACTGTTCTTCTAATATTCATTCAATGGAGAAGTAGTCTTCTGTCCCTGTATGAGAACTGGCCAGGTTTCATGAATTTTCTGCTCTAACTTAAAGTCACTTGAAACAATTAAATAGCTTTTCATTATCTTCCATTCCAAGATCAACAAGTCTTCCTTCCCTCACGGTAATTTTTTTTTTCTTCCCCGTTACATGCCCAGTTCAGGCCTGTAGTTGGTGCCGTATGCCTTCAGGAGAGGAGGGCTTTGTGGTCAGCTATTGCCCCTTTGAGAATACACTATCTTTTCTAACTTGCTAAGTTAGGGGCAGGCAAATGGAAAACTATTCTGTGTCTTTGACCTTCATGAAAATGAGTAATGGGCTGTTATCTCTTTGGAATGAGAAAGCACAAGACTATCGCAAAGGAATATGATCCATATTTTTGGTGATGGGTTGTTTTCTCCTGCTACTTAGGACTATTTTTGTAATCATTTAAAAATAGAGATCTTTTGCGAATCATGTTTAAAAGAGAAAGCACGTTTTATAATTACACACTGTTTTTCAAGTTATATATTACTGAGGCCCCAAAATATGTGTCAGGGTCAGACAAAAAGCAAATTGCTGAAATATATTGTACATTGTTGTTGTTATTGTTAGCTGCCATCTGTTGTTGTTAGTCAGCCTCTGACTTGTGGCAACCCCATATGTTACAGAATAGAACTGTTCCATAGGGTTTTCATGGCTGTAATCTTTATGGAAGCAGACCAGCAAACCTTTTCTTCCTGCGAGCTGGTGGGAGAGTTCAAACCACCAACCTTTCCAAAAGCAGCTGATCACAAACCATCAAAGAAATGTTGACCATTAAGTTTTACAAATGAACGTCAGTAATAAATTATTTTATGTTTTATCAATAACTATTTCTGTATCTATAAGTCTGCATAGTTATAAAGTTCAGCCTACAACTCAGTGATTGCCTCAAGGGACTCATTACCAGTAAAGATTAATTTTTGTATCCAAATCTTTACCAATCAGGGCTCACTGGTTCATAACAACTTTCAGAGAAACACATACAATTCTTGAAATATAGTTAGTCCTCAGAATCAAAATTCCATTTAAAGTACCAAAATGGGATATGTTTCAAAACTGGCACAAAATAACTTCATAATTAATAAGTATTTTGGCAATGGGAAACAAACCATGTAAGTGATTTCTTTTTCATTCTCTCTGAAATAAATGAGAACCTTCTCCTCAAAAAGATCTTTTACATGTAAAATGGACTGAATGGATATGTTTTATGTGTCTATTGAATCACTATGTGTTTAGACATTATTTATGTTAGGATGTCAAAATAAATCAAGTAGAAATTATTTTAAGTTGGGTAGTCCCAGTTATTTAACAAATAAGGCTTTCCCACATCGTTTTGATTTAAAAGAATAATCCCCACTTAACTGACTGATCAAAAAAGAAAAATGGGAATGCATCAGGATAGAAAAAACCTGGAAGAAAAGGGATATTTTAGTAGATAAAATAGAAACATGATGTCTATTTAATAAATACAGACTCTATCCTAAAATAAGATAAGGAAAAATCAAACGCTTTTGCACTATACAATCTTCTGAAGAAAAAAGAGACAAAAAAAAGTTTAGTTGTTTATTCAGTAACATTTTAAACCCTGCTAGATGCTAAGGTATGTGATCTAGAAATGAACGAGACATGATTTCCTTTCTGAATGAAATCACTTACGTTCAGACAGAAATCTAACATTTTTTTAACAGAAAATTTTAACACAAAGTGATTGGTTTATGGAAGCAGATAATCAATGTATGCATGAAAAAATAGGTAAATATGATGAAAAATTTTTTCAGGGATTGAAAATAATTGCTTTGATAGCATAGATTAACTATTTTTAAGAAAAAACTTTCCTTTCCAAAGAAAAAGGTTGTATTGATTAAATATTTCTTGGTGTAGATTCATCTAAAAGTTAAAAAGTAAGCATTTTTAGCTCAAAATCATAGATAGTATTTATGATTAGATGCTAAGATTTATCATGCATATTTGGAAAACCTAGGAAAAAGATTTTTATCCAACTAAGAAAGACATAGCACATAAACAATATGAAATATTTTCCCTTTGTTCATTTACCACCTTAAAATTATAAAAATAATTAATAGTCATACTCTTCTACTATAAAAGGTGGAAAATGTGGACGATTTTCCTCCTTGCTAACAAATTCTTTAGCTGACACAGTAGATAGATTCTTAATTTTAGACTCTGCTGGAAGTGTCAGAACTTTGACAAATCTTTTGATCTATATTAGTAGTGTTATTAATATTCAGGCAGGGGACTAGGAACAAAAACAAGTCATTTTTCATTATTATTTTGCCATCATGAAACCAATCATCAAATTGGTAATAATAGGAAAAAGTTTGCAAGAAAGAGTTTGCGTTTCTGAGCTTGCGGATACTATAACTCTCCAACGGGGAGTAGGAATAGGGAGGAATATTTAAAGTCCCCACAGGAGGACAAAAGATGTTGGCAAACACTTTGTATAATACATTGGGGAAAAAAAGTTGCCGTCACGTCATTTCCTGCTCATAGCGACCCTATACTACAGAGTAGAACTGCCCCATAGGGTTTCCAAGGAGCGCTGGTGGATTCTAACTGCCAGCGTTTTGGTTAGTAGCCGAACTTGTAACCGCAGCACAACTAGGGCTCCATAATACATATACAGCATTTAATTGAGGCAGCTCAAATCTTCCAATCGAAACTTTAAAAAATAGTTTTATTAAATACCCATTTCTGCCTGACACTTTTCCAAGTTAGAATAGAACAAAAAGAGGAGAGAGAGAGAAACATTTATTTAGAATAAGAGAAAAGGTGTTTTCAATGCACTCATTCTTTCCCCCGTAAAACAATTGGTCAGCCTTCTTGAAACACTTTCCCCGTTTGCTGCATCATCCTGTTTTCATTTTGTTTGCTTCTGGTTACTATTTTGCTATTTCCATCTCAGGTTCCAGTTCCTGCTTATCCGGAACTTGTAAGAGTCAAGGCTCTATCCCTGGTGATCTGTTTATTTTTCTCTACACTCTCCAGCTTGAAGATCTCTTTCTTCCTCCTGCATTCAACAAGCCTCTGGCTGCAGTTGACTTCCCATGTTTGTCCTCAATATTATTGTGTCCTGATATACATTCCTCTCCTGCACTGAGCAGTGAGAATTATCACAAGTGTTCATCTTGTTACCTAAACTACAGCAACAAACATGTTTAAAACTAAACCATCATTGCACATTTTAGCTTTTCTCTGAACTTCCTTATCATTGCCAGCAGTACATAGTTATCCCTTTCTCTCAGGCTGAAAACGTTGTAATCATCTCTGTTTCTTCCTTTCAAGTAACATGAAGTTAGTCACTAAGATTTGTCAAATCATCCCTCATATGGACTCTTTCTGTCCTCCTTGTCTTTCAATTTCCATCATTACCATGTTGATACAAGAATATCTAGATGACGATATAGCTGACCTCTCTGCCTTTCTGTAGACTATGTTTCATGTAATTACTTCCATAAACACAGCTAAATTTTGCTCTAGCTATACTTTCTTGTAGTCAAGTATCCAATGCAAATATTTACTTAACTCTGATAGAGTTCCTTGATCATAGCAAGAACTTAATAACTACAGAATTAATAAATGAAAATTAGTCTAGCTGTTAACCCATGAAAATGATATGCAGATTATTATCATATTAATTGTTATGAAATAATGTAAATACCTTCCCTTTTCGCACTATTAGATATAAAGGATGAATATACATATATCCCTTATATATAATATTTTTTACATTAAAACCAGGTATAGACTATTTTAGTCTTCAGATATAACTTAGTTGTACAAGTCAGTTTTATTATCTTTGAAATTATAGAGATAGAATTACATATTCTATAAAACTTCAAAGATATCAGAAATTCACCATTTTTCTGAACAGTTCTAACCCATGGTAAACCTTACCCACTGATTTTTTTCCATCATATCCTAACTTGCAATTATTTTTTAAAAATATGCTACCCAAACATATCTATAAACATAAAATATACCCTGTCTTAGTTATCTACTGTTGCTGTAACAGAAGTACCACAAGTGGGTGGCTTTAACAAATAGAAATTTCTTTCCTCACATTTTAGGAGGCTAGAAGTCTAAATTCAGAGTGCCAGATCTAAGGGAAGCCTTTCTCTCTCTGTTGGCTCTGGTGGAAGGTCCTTGTCTCTTCTGAGCTTCTGCTCCTGGGAGAGCTTCAAGACACTTGGCATCTTTCTTTCCCCATCTCCACTTCTTTCACTTGCTTGTTTAGCTCTTTTATATCTCAAAAGAGATTGACTTAAGACACACCTTACACTAATTCAGTCTCATTGACATAACAAAGACCACCCATTCCCAAATGGGATGATAACCACAGGCATAGAGGTTAGGTTTTACAACACATTTTTGGGGGATGAAATTCAATCCATAACATACCCTATGCATAATTATACCTATAGACACATCTATTCATCAACCTAGTTATTGACTAACCTATCAATCCAGTCAGCTCCATAAACTTTGAACACATTTCTACAAATCTACTGTACAGATAGTAAGTATGAAATTAATTTGTTGATTTTTTTTCTATTCATACACAGTACAAATGACTTACTAGCCTGCATCTACAGTTACCTTCAATTTTAAAAATTGCCTTATCCAACCATTTATTTTTATTATAAGAGCATATTTTGAATCTGCTAATTAACTATTATTTTATCTTCTTTTCAACATCTAAATAATATATATTTACAGTCTATGAGAATTCTATAATTATGAGTGAGGATGAACGTTAAGAAGGTGGTCTAGGAATGTTCTCAGAGATGATCGTCAGAAAATACATTTAAAAAAAATTATAGTTCATTTGAGGCTTAATACTGTGAATGAAACAAATTTTGTTAGAGAAAAGAGGCTAAAAAAAGGTTGAAAAAAATAACACTACAGACTAAATGGCTAATCTTTTTCTCTCCCTTTGTTCGCCAATGGAGTTTAATCAGTGTTGTCCTGAAACCTTCTGCCAAGACTTAGCAGTAAGCATATTCATTCCTGAGTACAGGGTTAAATGCATTATGGGAATGATTTAGCAGAAAAGAACATCTGCCCCTTTTTATACAGAATATCAAAACTGCAAATTGCAACTTCAATAACTCACTACTTCCAATCTCTTTTAAAGAAGAAATTTTGAATTATATTTTAAGGATTAGTGATTGCCACAGTAACTAGTCCAGAAGATGTTGTTAGCTATCTGTCAATTCCTATTCATGGTGACCCATGTGTTTAAGTTATCTTTTAAATACTTACTGGCACATTCCTTACCTAAAACATATTTTCCTTATCTAAACAGCCTGCGGAGGAAATGAGGCTGTATCATCAAGCTTTCTAAATTAGAACAATTTACTTAAATGTCACCACAGAAAACATCTATAAAAGCTGTCGGAAAGGGTTGGTCATAATAGTCATCTTCAAAATGACAAACGCTATCACTTGTATCAATGAGAAAGTTACAAGTTAGATATTATGCAAAACAGAGCACTGAAATAAAATGATGAAGTAAGCCTTGGTGCATATAAACGGAAGGCAATCTTTAGTTATGCATGAAAAAATGTTTTTATCATAAAAGTTGGTTTTCCATTAAGTGCTTTAGTTTCCTATGATGTTTTGCGGTCTCAGAGAAACTTTAAGATTAGTTTTTATAATTATAGTTGTTACTTCTTCCATAAACAGATTACCAGAAAGGAGAATAATTGACATCTTACTACCTAGCATTTTCCAAAATATGTGCTTTTATTTTTAGAATATCATACATACTATTGCATGCATCTTTCCTTAGAATGCTATCTATGATTAGAAGAATATGGAGATATGTCAATAAGAAAATTAAATATTTATTAGACATACATAATACTAATGTTTTTTCATCTACTACCTAATAAAATTTAGAACATGTAAGCATACAATGATTTATAACAGATTTGGGGCCTATATTTTGAAATATCAAAGATGACAGGATAATCACATGAGTAATAGAAGACACTGAATTTTCTACAAAGTAAATAAGGATAATACAAATTACAAATAATAACTGCTAATGCTTACCACTGAAATAAAACAAGAAAACAGGCTAAAGGATATAAGTTACTTTTCCAAGGCTATACAACTGATAAGCAGCAAAGTCAGGGTTTTTTTAAAAGTGACACCACCAAAGCTGATACTTTTTTTTATTCTTTTCAGCCTTACAATGTTGTCAATTGCGACTACATAAATTTACCCTTACAATTCAAAGTTACAAAAATGAGGAATTTCCAGAGTTTGACTTTCTAACCCTGTATGAAGCACTGGTGAACTACTAACATAATTTTGAAGGTGGTTTTACTCTCTTATAAAATCTACCGAATTGAATGTGCAGTAAATGACTCTTTTTTATTTACTTAACAAGCACTTACATAACATTTCATACGCATCTGGTACTGTTCTAAAAATATTTTAAATATAAGCCTACTTGATCCATAACAACCCTGAGGTAGGTACTGAACAAGAATCCTGAGTCATGAAGAAGTTAAATATCTTGCTTAAGGTAATTCAACAGCTAATAAGAGGTGAATCCAGGATTTGACCCAGGCTGACTGGTTCTAATCAATGCTCTTAAGAATAACACTATGGTACCTCTGGAAGTCTCATATTCAATGATAATATTCATAATCTCCATCTGCTTTCTAGTCCTGCTAAACCTCAAGGCTCATTTACATGGAACCAAAATTGCTGTAATCAGTACTACCTGTCTTAGTTATCTAGTGCTGCTATAACAGAAATACCACAAGTGGACAGCTTTAACAAAGAGAAACTTATTCTCTCACAGTCTAGTAGGCTAGAAGTCCAAATTCAGGGCTTCAGCTCCAATGGAAGGCTCTCTGTCTCTCTGTTGGTTCTGGAGGAAGGTCCTTGTTATCAATCTTCCCCTGGACTAGGAGCTTCTCTGTGCAGGAATCTTGGGTCCGAAGGACGTGCTCTGCTCCCGGTGCTGCTTTCTTGGTGGTATGAGGTCCCCATGTCTCTCTGCTAGCTTCTCTCTTTTATATCTCAAAAGAGACTGGCTTAAGACACTATCTAATCTTATAGATCTCATCAATATAACTGCCGCCAATCCATTTTATTACATCACAGTGACAGGATTTACAACACATAGGGAAATCACATCAGATGACAAAATGGTGGACAATCATACAATATTGGAAATAATCATGACCTAGCCAAGCTGACAGGCATTTTAGGGGGACACAATTCAATCCATGACACTACCCTTATTATTTCACTTTGCAAACTTAGCACTGAGGGATATTTATTTATGGCTAGTTTTTGCCTGTACTTAGAATATTCTGTCATTAGGTGGTGACTTCCTTGTGGCTTGTGGCTTAAACAGAGGTTTCTTTTAATTCACTGAGAGACATCCAAGCAGGTTTTGTACTCAATTTTTCTTTGAAATAAACACTTAAAAACTTGACTGTATTAAAATGATTAAGTATACCAAACCAAAAGCCAAACTCATCGCCAACAAATCTATTCTGACTCATAGCGAGCCCATGTGTTACAGAGTAGAACTGCTTAATAGGGTTTTCTTGTCTGTAATCTTTATGAAAGCAGATCGACAGGCCTTTCTTCTGTGGTGCCACTGGGTGATTTCCAACCTCCAAACTTTAAGCTAGTAGTTGAGTGCAAATCATTTGCGCCAGCCAGGGACCTAAATAATGAACTGTTAAAAACCACTTATCTGACTTTCATTTATGTTTAACTACAAATATTTTTTCAATTCATATATTTTTCTTTTAAGAATTATAAAAAGATCTTCCAAAACTTCCCAGTCAGTGAGTCTAAGGTTTCATGGAGGTTGGAATAGAAAAATGACCCCTGTGTTTTGCTTATCACTCAGGTAGCCAAACCAGGAAACTTATTAGGTAGTTTGTTTCTAACCTCCCTGAGCTGCAATTTCCTTAACAACAGCAGTAACAAACACTCTAACATTTACAGTGGGTCATATACTATTCTAAGGGCTTTGCATCTATTAGCTCATTTAATCCTTACAATAACCCTATGAGGTAAATATAGTTATTTTCTCCCATTTTAAGGATGAGAAAAATGAGGCACATGACTATTGCTAATGCATTGTTATTGTCATTGTAAGAGCTCCTAAGTGACCTATTGGGATTTGTTCCTAGACATTGTGGCTCCGTGGACATGTTCTCTCATCACTAGGCTGTCCCATCTTTCTTGTACTAAATCATGGCTTGCAACCTGTGCCCTATGAATTCCTGGAGCTTCCATGGAAGTTTCTCAGCGCACAATGCCAGGAATGGGCCAGGAAGCAGGTTAAGGAAGATTGCTAAACGATCACCAAACCTCTAACTTTCTTGATTTATCTAATGACTCATTTAGTCATGCATTCAACATTCCAATAAATATTTTTTTGAGTATGTACCCTGTTCCAGACAAAAGCGGAAAGCAGAAGAGGGAAGTCACGTATAAACAAAGCATTTCTCTCACCTTTATCAGTCTTAAAAATCACAAGTTGATGTTTTCTGATCAGAAAGGAATACAACTGGGCACATTTTATTTGAGAAACTTGTTGCTAATGACATCATATAATTTAAAATTATCACAATTTAATGAAAATATAGACAAAGATTAATGGCCATTTCTTTTTACTTTCTAAAGAGACACTCCCGTCTAGAAGCTATACAGTTTGTTATTTACTTGGCCCTTCAACGCTGACACTGTATTATTCTTTCTGCATTTTTAATATAGGGTGCTCAAATTATTTCTCATTTTTGAGATAAATTAAAAATGTCATTAATTTTCAATCCCTCGTCCTTTAATTTCACATAAAATGCAAACTCGCTATATATACAAAATTGTAAGAGGGAGATAAACTGTATTCATGACTGCATTAGTTAGTTACTATTTAAATTCTGTGGAGAAAATTATCATACTGTATATAAAGGTACAATTTTAAATTAGTTGAGGAGGTTTAACTCCTTTAAATAATTAATGATAAAATAAAAAATGCTAACAACCACTGAGTGTGGCAGAAAGTTCACACAATCTAATACGATACTGGAATTGACAAAACTAAAAAGCTGTAAAGTTCAGAGAGAGACACCTCCCTGTCTCTCATCTTCTATCATCTGTATAATGGCTGATGGGTTGCGTGCCACCATCTGCACACAGATGAGAAGCACCAATGGGTCTTTCCTAACAAATTCATTCAGGCTTAAACATCATCTCATCATTCTTTCTTTAACTGTTCTCTTTTGATTAGGAAGAGCTTGACAAAAATTACTCAAGTTCTGGGTCTTGATTAGGATTTTTCAAATGTATAGTTGGGTCTAAGAATATAAGACTTGGCATCTAGAATAAGCAGGCAGGAAAATAGTAGATTCTCAGTATACTAAAGGGGCTGTAAGTATTTATGACCCAAGAATAGATGAAATCATATTATCAAAGTGATCGGTATCTATAGATGCCATTTAGACTCCAGAGTAAATACATCCCACAGTAAGAATATCATAATGTTCCTGACTTTAAATCAAATAGACATAATAGGTTTATAAGCAGCTTGAAGGTAGGATCTGTATTTTATTTATCTGTCTAGCCCTAATTGCCAAGTCTATCACATGGTACACCAAACCAGACCACTTGCCATTAAGTGGATTCCGACTCATGAGAACCCCATGTGTATGGGTTTTCCATGGCTGATTTGTCAGAAGTAGATCGCCAGGTGTTGCTTCAGAGATGCCTCTGGGTGGCTCCCACCACCAACCTTTCAATTAGCAGCCAAACAGTTTGACTGCTTGCAACATTCCATCATCTCATACAAAGTAAGCATCATTTTTCAAACGTTAATTGAACACACACATAAGCCCACACAAAAAACACTGGGAATATAACATAAATGTAACTGCTCCTGTTCAAAACCTATATTCTTATGTTTAATTAAAAAGATTTAGCTGAATTATTGTTTTATACTTAGCAAAAGTTTATTAGACAAAAGAAGTAACTGGCTCTTAACTCAAGGCTCTTAGAGAGTATCTAGTAAAATAATAGATAATTTTGTCAATAAAGATTTAGTTTGTTTTAAAAGATGGTATTTACGTTTTATTATCTGAAGGCTAGAGGCTTAGCCATCAGAAAAGAAACAGAACATCTCCGGGAAATCATGGGCTTTGATGACAAACACATCTAGATTTTAATCCCACTCTACTTCATACTATCTGTAGGACTTTTAAATCATCTTAAACATCTGTTTCCAAGGAAGATTTGCGAAAATAATAACTACTTTACAAAGCTATTAAAAAAGGTCTGGCACATAGTAGGTCCTCAACCAAAACCAAAAACCAAACCCGTGTCCATCGGGGTCAGATTCCGACTCATGGCGACCCTATAGGACAAAGTAGAACTGTGGCTGGTGGATTCAAACTGCAGACCTTTTGGTGAGCAGGCGGGCTCTTAACCACTGTGTCACCAGGGCTCCAGCAGGTCCTCAGTAAAGTTTCTTTCTTTATAAATTGCTACCAGAAATGTGCTAGCGACATCTAGTGATAATTTCTGCAAACCTCAAGAATGCCATCCTTGTAACGCACAGAGCCTCCCAACAACAAAACTCTGTGTCCGTTCCATCAATAAATTGTTTATTAAAAACCTTCTGTGTGCCAGACTTTTAAACAAATTTGTAAGGATGAAAAGATATAAACAACACAATTCCTGCCCTAGACAAGCTCTGACTTTAGCAGATACACATAAACCAATTACAGTAAAATGGTGTAATAATTTCTACAATAGCAGAAAAAATTAGTGCTAATGTGCTACAGAATGGATAACTTACTCTGCAGAAGGTGATGACGTTTGTACTGGGTCTTAAAGGATGAATAAAATGTCCTCATTATAGTTTAGCTGTAGAAGAGACGGAGAAATTTGGAGACACCTAAAATAGCAGGTTCAAAGAAAACCAAACCTGTTGCCATGGAGTCAGTTTGGACACATAGCGACCCTATAGGACAGAGTAGAACTGCCACATAGGATTTCCAAGGAATGGCTGGTGGATTTGAACTGCTGATCTTTTAGTTAGCAGCCGAGCTCTTAACCACTGCACCACCAGGGCTCCAAAAATAGCACGTTAGGAGCTATTAAAATTCTGGTTGCAATGCTAAGGAATTTAGCCCTTAGCTGTGTGTGACAGAAAGGTAGTAACATTCTTCAGCTACGAAGTGTCATACTTATATACAGGCAACAGGGTGCAGGATAGATCAGAGATGGCAGAAATCAGAGTCTGGAGAACCCATTAAGAGGTTATTATAATTCCCTTAGGAGGTGATGAATATCCAAACTCACTGGGAATTGGGAGACCAAAACCAGTTGCCTACTAGTCCATTCCTATTCATGGCACTATCACACGTGTCAGAGTAGAGCTGTACTCCAAGGTTTTCAGTGGCTGATATTTTGGAAGTAGATCACCAGGCCTTTCTTTCCAGGCACCTCTGGGTGGACTCAAACCTCCAACCTTTAGATTAGCAGCGGGATACTTTAACCCTTGCAACATTCAGAGACTCCCGGAATTGGGATAAACAGAAGGAAATAAACACAACTGACAGACATATCTGAAGTAGAACAGAGACTACATAATAACCCTGATGGTGCAGTGGTTAATCTTTCAGCTGCCAACCAAAAGGTCAGCAGTTCAAATCCGCCTGCTGTTCCTTGGAAACCCTGTGGGGCAGTTCTATTCTGCCTTATATGGTGGCTATGAGTTGAAATCGGCTCGATGGCAATGGATTTGGTTTTTGGGGGGTTTATATGGAGCTTAAGAGAGAAAAAAAGAATTGAGGTTGGTTCTTTGTTTTCCAGATGGGGTGAATGACATAGAAAACAAGCAGAAGGAACTGGTTTATAGGGAAGAGACTAGGGAAGATGATGAAGATGATGGAATCACTGTCTTTGAACATATTTCTAAAACTTACACAATATTCACATAGAGATGACTAACAGTTCTGGAGAGGAGACCTGGACTGGCGATAAATATTTAGGAACCATCAGTATACAGCCAAACGTTACAGTCCTCAGAGTAGATGTGATTACCCAGAAAAAAAATATGTAAAAAGAGGAAGGGCTGAGAGACAAGGTCAGAATCTACTAACCATTTAATTAGTAGGCCCCAAAAACGAACTGGATTCACCCTCAATTTGATCAGAACAATCTCTTTGTAAGTTACAGACACATGCGTAGACCACAAAATGGCTTTGGAAATAGCTTGGTGATAGGAATATTTCAGCTATACCAGAACATTACTTTTAAAAATGCATTTAAGCCTAACTTAAGCTGTAAAAGTAGGGCTCTAAAATGCTTTCACCACAGTTGGATGAAATAAGTTGTATTTGAATTTTCCGTTCATAACCTAAAACTCTGCTTTATGCTGTGAGGGTAGTCTTTACCAGGTCTGAGGGGAAATTTTATTAAACTGTATTTAAAATACATAGCTTTTCTACTTATCGTATCAAATAGGGCCATCTAGTTTTCTTACCATTTCTTTTTTTTTTGTATTACTGTCTTTTTTTTTTTCCTCTCACTTTTTCTCTTTTCCTATCTGCTGATAGGTGTATTTCTTGCTTCAGTGATTTTCTGGGAAAAGAGCCCAGTTTGGTTTAATGTTTTATCATTACAAACTACCTCACAAATTCAGGATATTAACTCTACACTGTAGTGTTGTCAGGTTGGAAAAGATTAGTTATTCATGCTATTTCATCATTTAAATACCTATAAATGTATGGCCTCCTAAAATATATATAATCTCTATTTTCTTTTTAAGACTCAGATTATTCGCTTATTCTTTCACTTCTTATCATGCTAGTAGAAATTAAGAAAAAAATAATTTTTCTATTAATTTTATTTTCATATGACTAATATTTTATGTATGCTAATGCTCAGTCTCCTGGTTCTTGTATTCATATATAACTTCCTGTGTCATTTTAAAGAGCATCCTTCCTTATTACCACAGGTTAGTTTAAATACCATTTAACTATGTTTTTTCAAAATCCATGTACTGAATCTGTACATATTATATAATTTTGGCAGTCAGTTAATCTTCTCTGCACCTGAATCAGCCTTATTTGTTCAAAGGGAATTATAGTTCAGGGTGGTCACTTCAAATGAACATGATGAGTGCCTGAAGACCTTGCATAATTTAATCCTGGCAAAGGACAAGGGATAATTTAACCCATTAAATGAGGATGAATTGGTCCCATCATGCAATAGCATAACCACACTTTAAAATTCACTTGGATCACCAGCTTCAAAATTATAAAATCTGGATAATTAAAAAAAAATAATTCAACTACATTACAATTTTTTTGTCTCATAAAATGAGGCTTTATAAATATTTTTCTCACTATTTCAAAATTTCTTATCTCAAATTCATGCAAAATGTTGTCAGCCATTATCAACATCTATTCATGGAAAAATTATTATTTTTCTTTTTTTAGAATTTTTTGTGATGCCATGTTTTTTCACTAATGGAATGGATGCTGAATCATTGTTTGTTGGTAGTTTTTTATTGTTTGAAAAAATAGGGTGCCAAATGCAAGCAGTATATATCAGTTCCATGTTCTATGAAGTACATCACACTCGAGGGACATATCTGTCCCATGGCCCAGGAAGTGCACCACACTTTCTGGTTACACTTGAGGCATAAAATATCTTATTCAGATTTCCAAAAATACACACAAAATACTAAATAAAATTGCACTTGCTACTCATAATTGTTATCAATTTGATTTAGAGTGGGACATATCAGTTCCATGAAGCACATCAGATTCACAGGACATATCAGTCCTATAGCCCAGAAAGTGCATCACAAACTGTTTTCACCCCCAAAATAACTAATTTACTTGAATATTTCCAAATGTAGGTAACCGTACCCTCCCAATAGCACATAGAAATGATAAACATACTTACCAGCTGTTATGGATTGAATGTGTCCCCAAAAAAATGTGGGTTAGCTTGGTTAGGCCATGATTCCCAATACAATGTTGTTGTCCTCCATTTGTGATCTGATGTATTTATCCTACGTGTTGTAAATCCTAACCTTTATGATGCTAATGAGGCAAGATTAGAGGCAGTTACATTAATGAGTCAGGACAAAAAATCTACAGGATCAACAAGATTGTGTTGTATCTTGAGTCAATCTCTTTTGAGATATAAAAGAGAGAAGTAAGTGCAAAGGAGAGGGACTTCATGCCACCAAGAAAGAAGCACTGGGAATGGGGCATGTCCTTTGGACCCAGGGTGCCTGCCAGGAGAAGCTCCTAGACCAGGGGAAGATGGATGACAAGGATCTTCCCCCAGAACCGACAGGGAGAGAAAGCCTTTCCCAGGAGCTGGCACCCAGAATTCAGACTTCTAGTCTCCTAGACTGTGAAAGAATAAATTTCTATTCATTAAAGCCACCCACTTATGGTATTTCTGTGATAGCAGCACTAGATAACCAAGACACAAGTCTTATCTTGCTGTATAGAAGCCAAAAGACACAAAAGTTTCACGCAATCACTCCTTGTAAGAAAGGCTCTTAACACTCAAAAGCGGCACAGACCAACTTCCTTGTTTTTTAGGCAGTTGCACCAGTACCCACTGCGACATCAGAACGTACTAATGTGTCTCAAATGCCTGCCAATAAACCTCCACAGGCAGAAAATATAACAGGGACATATATATATATATATATGTATATATATATATGTATGTATATATATATATATATATATATATATGTATATATATATATGTATGTATATATATATATATATATATACCATGGTTCATGAAAGTGGTAAGTAGGATATAAATGAAATTAAATATATTTATTTACTTTACCTCTATATTTAATTATAAATTAACATAATATCATAGAAGGATCTATGTAGAAAGGAACTCGCATAGATTACTTTAAACCCAACTCTTACAGATCCTAAAGAAAACCAAGATTCAACTCAACAAACATTTATTGAGGGCTTACTATGTGTCAGGAACTGTACCAAGTTTTATGGGTGCAAGCTGAATAAGACCCTGTTCCTGGGAACTTGCAGTCTATGTAACTGACTAGTAGGAAGTTAAAACAGAGTCAAAATACAATGTGATAAGCGTAATAATGTAATAAAACTATAGATCAGGTACTCGTTCTGCAAATACGAGTCCCTGGGAAACTTTTCCTTGAACATGCAACATTCAGTCTGAGACATGGTACTGGGTGAGTTTACACCCAGTTATGGGTGAGGATAGAATATCTAATGTCTTTTACTAATTCAACGTAATAGAAATAATAACAGTGTTAAAAACTTTCATACTGAGTGTTTTTATTAGTAACACACATTGATATCATTTATATAAGTAATTTCATTTTCTCTATTCATAGCAGCCCTATAAAGTAAGTTACAACTACTGATCTTATTTTTAAAATGAAGAAACTGAGGTACAGATAGGCTAGGCAACTTGTTCCACTTGATTTTGCTAAAATGGACAGAACTACCGTTAGAAGCTCTACAATCTGTGCTCTATTAAAAAAAAAAAAAACAGCTACTATGCTACAATGCCTCTTATTACATAGTCATTCCTTGGTTTAGAGATAATTTATTGAATTTTTGTGCCACAGATGTCTTTTTCCACAAACCTTATAAAAAATTCTTACGAAGTGTTTTTTTACAATCCTATGGAACTTACTGGCTCCATCGATCCCTAAATATTTTGCGGTTTTCATTGACTTCAAGTTATCTGAGTTCTATATAAAAGCATCTACAAATTACCCCAATCTTACTAGCTGAATACTAAATTTACTATCCTCTCAAGGTAGCACCTCACTGTCCTTTAAATTTCTTTGACTTGCCAGGCTCTTCACATACTTTTTCTTGTTGCCACCTCTTCTTCAACTCTTTTTAACATGGCTAACACCCCATTTATTCCATCGAAAGTCACTCACTAAGATTAGTAATACTCTTTTCAAGTCAAAATTGGAAGATCATTTGCTTTACCTGATGCTTCTGACTTCTCTACAGTGTTGACACTTTTTATTAGATACTACTTATTCTCAATACTTTTTGTGACCTTTAATTCCAGAAAGTAAACTACAGCTAATAAGTTTTTAAATGTAGCTTGTAACAGGAGAAAGTAACAACATTTTTGATTGGCTACAACTGGGAAGCAAGAAAGGGACAAACAACTTTTTCTCCATTTTTGGTAAAATGTAACTAAGCAGTTGTACACAGTGTGCACACAATCTTAAAACTGACTTGATGTGTTTCAAGAAATGTGTTAAATTTCTAAAATTACAAACTTCTAGAATATAAAGCAAATCTATAATTAAATTAATTTTTACATGGCCAAGCACAGGACAACGTTCATGATTCAGTTTGACAATGGCATCAGTTACTAGGAAAATAAGTTAAAATTGCTAAATTTCATTAATTTAATCATTTTTTTAATCTACGAGTTTTGAATACTTACAAATAAGACTTCAAATTCAAATAAGCCATGTATTTCCTCTCAACTGGGTTACAGGATATTCCTCAAAGTCCTGTTGGTGATTGTGTACCTCTGATGCCAGGCAGAAATGTACAAGCAAGTGTATTGTGAATTTTCCTCTACAGAATCTTCTCTGATCCCCTTCCCTTTACCTTACAAAAGGGAAGTACAGGCCATGCTAATGCTCAAGATTCACATACTAGCAATGCTTTGGTTTAATAAATACAATGATTTGGTTTAAGAAATATGTTGGACAAGTAATATCTGGATAAAGAATAGTTTTAATTCCCTTTATTACAAGTATCAGCCTCCCTTTATGAAGTGAGTAATTTTTAATCAGTGAAAGATAAGACTCCCACCCCCCTCCAGATGTTGTAGACTTGGAGGAGACAGTTGAGGAGCTAGATTTGCAATGATGAACAACACCTGGTTAAGAGAGCTGAGTCCCAATCAAGGGGAAAGGTTGCTCAATCCTACAGATTTATTGTTTCAGATACACTTTTTATTTTCCAAACTCAACCTCTATCAATTAAAAAATAAGAAAAGAAAGTGGAAGTGGTGGTAAGAAAGGGGAAGTGGTGGTCCAACAGTCGCCAAACATTCATTCTAGAAAAGTAATTAAAAACGTATCTTCCCTAAGCATGGCTTTCTTAAGGAGAGTATCCATATGATGAAAATCTTTCACCACAGTATTGACAGTAGACTAAGATGATGTGTTAAATGATGTTTTTTATTTGAATTGTTTCTTCTCTCTAAAAATCAAAAAGGAAAGAAAGAGAGAAAGGAAAAGAAAAGAAAAGAAAAAGAAAGCATTTTTTAAATCCTAGTTTCTGTTGCTAAAGTATATTTATTTCATTGAACTGTGTAGGTGAGCTAAGGAAAATTGTAACACTGTCTATAATTAGAAGGGCTTGCCCAATTGTAAAGTAGGTCACTGAGGTCATCATTTAGGGGCAGCCATGGGGGACAAAGTGTAAGCAAAATGTAGACTATCCAGTTTACACAGAGAAAAGAATGACACAGAATTTGGGAATTGAGGCCTTATTTTCCCAGAGAAACAGAACTGATTGTTGTACAATTCCCAAATGACCAAAAAAAAAAATTCTCTAGAAATGGATGCATCTGATACTCTACTCAATTTAACCTAAACCTTAAGTAGGTTTCTATCCTTTGAAATGAAATGATCCCTAACAGCAACAACAAAACTGTAGCTGTAGTGCAGTTTTTGATCTTGATGAGATCATGCTTATATGCAACAGTTATCTTGATGATAAGATAGATCGAGAGAGAGAGAGAAATGAATATTTAGCAAAAGGAGATTAGATAATTCTAAGGAATGCCAAGAGTCCAAAATACCCCAATGTACTCATTTATTCATTTCTCTCCTTATCAACCATAGTGTAACATTGAAGGTTCACTCCATAGTCATGTTTCTAGGTTTGAATTCTAGCTTCACCACCTACTAACTCTATGACTTTGGGTAAGCTATTTAAAGTCTTTCTGACTTTGTTTCTCCTCCTTTGAAATGAGAATGATAATAGTGGTTATTTCAGAAGTTTGTTGTGAAAATTAAATACATTAATATTATAAAGTGCTTATAACCGTGCCTGGCATATGATACGCACTTACTAAGTGTTAAGTCAAATTTTGTATGATACATATAATAAGCCAGTCAATGAGTTGGTTGGTGAAGAGACAAGACCCTGCTTTTCTACCGGTTTAGAGTGAAATGTATCTTACTACAGATCCATAATTACTATCCAAAATTCTTAAGGACAGAGATACCTTGTAATTCAGAATTATTCTGATTTTCAAATGGGTAATATAGAGCATAAGGAACCTGGGTGGCACAAGCAGTTTGTGATCGGCTAACCTAAACGTTGGCAGCTCAAATATACCTAGCAGCTCCATGGAAGAAAGGGCTGGCTAACTGCTTCTGTAAAGATTACAGCTAAGAACACTTCATGGAGCAGTTTTGTGCGTCCAGAAGCTGACTTGATAGCATGTAACAACAACAATACAGAGCAAAAACCATATCTTTTGAATATCTCCACTAAGGGTTGAAGCAGCAACCTGTAATCAAACACATGACATTTCCACAGCAAAACATATACATGTTCACACTAAATGGGAAAAAGAAAAGACTATACATAGATTCATATTAGTTCAGGTCAAGTTTTGCTACCAGAGGAGCTTGAGGCTCTATTTGAAAAAAAAAGAAAAAAGTTAATTTTCAGAGCATTTGGGATATCATATTTGTAGATAAGGAATTATTTATACATGCTATTTTATTCTTTTGATTACTGTTGATCACAGAAATTTGGATGTAAGCCAAATTTCAAGGTCATAGACCCTGAGAAAATAAGTGAAGAAGCTTCTGATTAAATTAGTGAAGGACAAAGAAGTAGCTTCTTTTATGAGGGAAACAGGTAGTACAGTTTTATTATTTTTAGTGTGTAATAGCAATTATAATTACAGAAATTATTTTGAACACACCTACTGTTTCTGTGAGACAGAAATTCTGTAGTTCTTGCATGTTTATACCATTAAAATAATTGTTTATGTAATATTTTTGATGGAACAATGTTTTCTAGGACCTAACAGATCATAGAAATATTATTTTTTTTCTGTTATTAGGAAATATGACCTAAAGGTTTTGGATTACATACTGGATAATGATGTGCTGATCTCTGATAAGGGAATGAAGGAGTCCTGTAATATGACTAAAAGACAGCAAGGGAACTAATCAGGAGCACTCATCTTCATTTGGGCTGACTGAGGACCAATGTCCAGTGAACTGTATCAAAGTGGGTTTGAGGACAGAGATGTGACCAGAGACTGGACATAAGGTCAAATAATTGTCCTGGACAGGAGAGATGATGAAAGGATGGGAAGAGATTTGGGGATCTATTTCCAAGCAGACAGAAGGAGAGCAGTGAAGATCTGCAGAGAAGAGACACATGTGTTCCCATTGTAGGTCTTTAGGAAGTGAATATGTTGGTTGGCATAGCCAATAATTAACCATTCATACAGTTTCCATGAGGATTATTTGTTTCACATTAAAACATAAATTCAAACAGAAAATAAATTCTCATACTAAGTAATAAATACATATCAAAATAATGAAAATGTTTATTTTCTTCTGTTTATTTTTTGAGGTGCCAATTAGCTTCCATGTGTATTAAGAAGGAATCATAAGTAAAGAGTTATCCTCATTTATATATGAGTAAATACTTCTCTGATGAAAGGAGGCTGAATCAGTTCAACCATCTGGAGTAGTTGTTTCCTTTTACATTAATTGACATAGTTAAAGGGCACAAAATAATTGTACAATCAGCTGCATACACAAATAAAAACAAGAATGCAAAAAAAATCCACATTTATTTATGACTATATTTTCAAATAAAAATATAAAGGAATTAAATAAATACCACAATTTATTTTGTCTTATAAAATGACAACATCCCCAGGGTTTAATTGATTCTAAAAATAATATACATTCCTTGTTAAAAAAAAAAAAATCTGAATTTATACTGATTAGAAAGTCAAAGTTCTGATACTATAATCCTTTCCAGTTCTTAGCTCTTTGCAAAATGCATTTGAAAACTATAAATTCTTATTTACATTCATTTTTAAAAAAGTAATCAGGCAGGGCCAAGAGGGAGGGGTAGTCAGATGCTTCCTGTGGTCTCTCTTACAACAAAGACCCCAAAAAACAAATGAATCGATTATATATGACAATCTAGGAGCCCTGAACATCAAAGGCGAAGTTGAGGAATCGGACTGAGTGGCGGGGGAAGGAGAAACAGTTTGGAAGCAGTGAGGAGTCGCCAAACCTGACCCGGCAGGAGCAGGTATCCTTCAGGCCAGATCAGCTAGCGTGAGCAGTGAGGCAAGCAGTGGTGCTCCAGAGGCGTTTTCCGCATTGGCAGAGACCCAGCGACAGAGAGTCTACTCTGGCACCCAGAAGTAGTGAAAAGGAGTGCACAGTCAGCAAAAGATAAGTACTTGCATCTGGCCTACCGCACGGACCAAATAACGCCCCCTTTGGGAAAAACTTCTCTTTCATTTACCTCCCACCTCTCAGCTCTGCATTGGGTCCCAGGCTGGCTTCAGTGATTGCTGCATCCTCTGGGCTGGAAGCACGACTCGTCCCATGCCCTGAACCATTCTCCTGGCCTTGGAGAGGGAACAAATTAACAAAGAGGAGAAAAAATAATCTACCAGGTTCCCTAAGCCAGGAACTCAGGGTAGGCACAGCTCCTTTGTCTAGGCACAGGCATAAGGGGTCCACGGGCTTTGAATGCCTTTACCCCTGCAGAGACTTGTGTGGGCCCAATTCAACAGCGTAGGTCCTCATTACCACAGTACAACAGGTTATATACCGAAGTTTAATTTCAACTGTTTCAGTTGTGGGGTGGCAGGTTCATGACATTTGACACTACTCTGCCCATTGGGCAGGTTCCTTGCCTGCTCACATTGGGGGCCTAAGGACTGGTGGCTCCACCTATACCACCTAGCCACACACAAAAGGGGTCCAAGAATAAATGGTGCCCCCTAGTCCTCATACCCAAGTCGTTATACTCATAGTCCAGCTGCAAAACCCACCCACCTACGTGCTGTAGGGAACAGGGACGCACTTTCCTCCCAGACACTCAGGGGTGGCTATCGGTATGTGACCACTGATACAGCTGGATGCCTATGCCTACACCAATCACCCATGCCTGTCTAGGACTGTAAGTGAGAACCTGCACTACGCACTTGGTGGCTGACTACCTGGACACCTGAGCTGAATCCATACAGGAGGAGTGGGCTTACTCCTGGGCTCACATACTTAGCAGCTGGTCTGGCAACCTGGTGACAGGACGTTGGAGCTTCAGGGGCACTGGTGATTGGCCTAGCTCACACGAGCAGCCTATTTGGGCATATCAAAACAATACAAAACAAAACTAGAAGCTAGGACACAGTAATTAAACATAAAATAAATAAATATAATAACTTATTGATGGCTTGGAGACAACAGTCAATATCAAAACACATAAAGAGGCAGACCATGATGCTTCAGCAAGCTCCCAAAATAAAGAATCAAGAAATTTTCCAGAGGAAGAAAATTTCTTGGAATTACCAGAGGTAGAATACAAAATATTAATATACAGAACCCTTCAAGAGATCAGGCAAAATGCAGACCAAGCCAGGGAATGCACAGACAAAGCAACAGAGGAACTTAAGAAGATAAGAGATGTGCATAATGATAAATTTAACAGGCTGCAAGAATCCATACAGAGACAGCAATCAGAAATTCAGAAGATTAACAATAAAATTTCAGAATTAGACAACTCAATAGAAAGTCATAGGAGCAGAATTGAGACAATGGAAGTCAGAATTAGTGAGACTGAACATAAAGCACTTGACACCAACTTATTTGAGGAAAAATCAGATAAAAGGATTTTAAAAAATGAAGAAACCCTAAGAATTATGTGGGACTCCATCAAGAGGAATAACCTACAAGTGACTGGAGTACCAGAAGAGGGGGTGATAACAGAAAATACAGAGAGAATTGTTGAAGATTTGTTGACAAAAAACTTCCCTGATACCATGAAAGATGAGAAGATATCTATCCAAGATACTCATCGAACCCTACATAAGGTAGACCCCAAAAGAAAGTCACCAAGATGTATTATAATTAAACTTGCCAAAACCAAAGACAGAGAATTTTAAGAACAGCTAGGGATAAACGAAAAATAATCTACAAGGAGAGTCAATAAGAATAAGCTTGCACCACTCAGCAGAAACCATGCAGGCAAGAAAGCAATGGGATGACATATATAAAGCATTGAAGAAAAAAACTGCCAGCCAAGAATTATATATCCAGCAAAACTGTCTCTCAAATATGATGGCAAAATTAGGGCATTTCCAGATAAACAGAAGTTGAGGGAATTTGAAAAAAAACAAACCAAAATTACAAGAAATAGCACAGAGAGTACTCTGGTTAGAAAACCAATATCAGATAACAGTAAAAGACTAGAACACAGGACTGAGCAACCTAATATTGACATAGGGAAGTCACAAAAATAAATCAAAGCTAAAACACTGAAAATAGGGAAACAGAGATGTCAATATGTAAAAGATGACAAAATTAAAAAAAGAGAGACTAAAAAAATGCAGACACAGATTTTTCACATGGACAGGAAGTCAAAGCAATATAAAGAAATAAAATACTGGTTTAAACTTAGAAAAATAGGGGTAAATATTAAGGTAACCACAAAGGAAACTAATGATCCTACGTGTCAAAAGAAAAATATAAAAGCTCAGCAAATACAAAATCAACAACAATGAAAAAGATGAAACGAAAATACATAAACATGACTCAGCAAAGAAAATTAAGTGGAACAACACACAAAAAAAGACATCACAATGACATCACTAAACTTATACCTATCAATAATTACACTGAATGTAAATGGACTAAATGCACCAATAAAGAGACAGAGAGTGGCAAAATGGATAAAAAACCACAATCCGTCTATATGCTGCCTACAAAAGACACAACTTAGACTTAAAGACACAAACAAACTAAAAATCAAATGATGGGAAAAAAATATATCAAGCAAACAACACTCAAAAAAGATCAGGAGTGGCAATATTAATCACTGACAAAACAGATTTTAAATTAAAACCCACCACAAAGGATAAGGAAAGACATTATATAATGATTAAAGGGTCAATACACCAGGAGAGCAAAATTATAATAAATATTTACACACCCAAAGACAGTGCTCCAAAATACATAAAACAAACTCTAACAGTGGTGAAAAGAAATATAGGCAGCTCCACAATAATAGCTGGAGACTTCAACACAATACTTTTGGTGAAGGACAGAACAGCCAGAAAGAAGCTCAAAAAAGACATGGAAGATCTATATGCTACACTCAACCAAACTGATCTCATGGACATATATCAAACACTCCACCCAACAGCAGCGAAGTATACTTTCTTTTCCAATGTATATGGAACATTCTCCAGAATAGACCACATATTAGGCCATAATGCAAGCCTTAACAGAAACCAAAGCACTGAGATATTACAAAGCATCTTTTCTGAACATAAAGCCATAAAAGTAGAAATTAATAACAGAAAAAGCAAGGAAAAAAAAAATCAAACACGTGGAAACTGAACAACACCTTGCTAAAAAACTACTGGGTTACAGAAGAAATTCAGGATGGAATAAAGAAATTCATAGAATCAAATGAGAATGAAAACACATCCTACCAGCAAAAGCAGCACTTAGAGGTCAATTTATAGCAATAAATGCACACAACCAAAAAGAAGAAAGGATCATAATCAAAACATTAACCCTACAACTGGAACAAGTAGAAAGAAAGCAACAGAAGAAGCCCTCGGGCACCAGAAGAAAGGAAATAATAAGAATTAGAGCAGAATTAAATGAAATAGAGAATGGAAAAACATTTGAAAGAGTTAACAAGACCAAAAGCTGGTGCTTTGAAAAGATCAACAGAATTGATAACCATTAGCCAAACTGACAAAAAAAAAAAAAAAAAGAAAGAAAGAAACAGGAGACAAAGCAGATAACCCGTATAACAAATGAGATGGGTGATATCACAACAGACCCAAATGAAATTAAAAGAATCATAACAGAATACTATGAAAAATTATACTCTAACAAATTTGAAAACCTAGAGGAAATGGAAAAATTTCTAGAAACTCACTATCTACCTAAATTAGCACAGATGTAGCACAACTAAATAAACTGATAACAAAAGAAGAGATTGAAAAGGTAATTTAAAAACTCCCAGGAAAAAAAAGCTCTGGCCTGGACAGTTTGACAGGAGAATTGGACCAAACTTTCAGAGAAGAGTTAACACCACTACTACTAAAGGTATTTCAGAGCATAGGAAAGGATGAGATATTCTCAAACTCATTCTATGAACCTAGCATAATCCTGATACCAAAATCAGGTAAAGACACCATAAAAAAAAAAAGAAAATTACAGACCAATATCCCTCATGAACACTGATGCAAAAATCCTCAACAAAATTATAGCCAAAAGAATTCAGCAATATAACAAAAAAATAATTGACCATGATCAAGTGGGATTTATACCAGGTATGCAGGGATGGTTCAACATTAGAAAAACAATCAATGTAATCCATCATATACATAAAACAAAAGATAAGAACCACATGATCTTATCAATTGATGCAGAAAAGACATTTGACAAAGTCCAACACCCTTTCAAGATAAAAACTGTCAACAAAATAGGAATAGAAGGGAAATTCCTCAACATAATTAAGGGCATTTATACAAAGCCAAAAGCCAACAGCCAACATCATTCTAAATGGAGAGACTTTGAAAGTGTTCCCCTTGACAAATGAGGATGCTCTTTATCACTACTCTTATTCAACATTGTGCTGGAATTCCTAGTCAGAGAAAATAGGCTAGAAAAAGTAATAAACAGCATCCAAATTGGTAGTGAAGAAGTCAAAGTATTTCTATTTGCAGATGATTGATCTTATACACAGAAAACCCCAAAGAATCCACAAGAAAACTACTGGAACTAATAGAAGACTTCAGCAAAGTATCAAGATACAAGATAAACATACAGAAATCACTTGGATTCCTCTACACCGACAAAGAGAACTTCGAAGAGGAAATCACCAAATCAATACCATTTACAATAGCCCCCAAGAAGAGAAAAGAAGTTGTCTAAATAAATTTTTCATCAGGACTCCTCAGTCATTTTGGCCCTCCAAGTCAAACTCCAGCTTACTTTATATTTGAACTCATGCATACATTTCTCTAACTGGCTTGTGCCACCAAATACACTCTGAAATTTCTGTGTCCATTTTGGGAAGCTTTGACATGAACGCGATTGCTGGATTGTTCCTTAATGGAACTGACAAGGGTTCAAGTTGTTTAAACTTGTAAATATTCTTTTGTGTGACTCTGTGTGTGTGTGTGTGTGTGTGTGTGTGTGTAAGTATATAATGGGTTTCCTGTATCTAAGACTGTCATCCATGCACAGTGATGATTTCATATCTCTCTCAAGCTGACTCCTTCTCACTTAGCTTTTTTGACTCTCTCTCTCTCTTTTTCTGATTCTCTTCAGAAATACTATTCTGTTGCTATGTGCATTCTCTAGGAATATCTAATCTAGAAAAGCAGTCAAAATTTCCAAAAGAAATTTAAAAAATTTAAACTGTGTGTAATTCTTTTGTATGTTTTTCTCATTTGGAGATACTACTATGTTTTTCCTTACTGAAGTAGCTCTGATAATGCTAGTTTTACTTGATATAAATATTTCTTTCTGGTGGTCTCTTGGAATATCAGTGGTCTACAAACATAAAAAAGACCTTTAAAATCCGATACGCTGACCTTCACGAAAACGTGAAGGATGTGAAAACAGCTTATAAAAACCTCTAGGCCTTAGGCAATGCCATCTGTAAACAATGCTATAAATGGGAAAGGTAATTTTTTTGTCTGTTATTGAAATCTGAAATGCAGAATTAAGGATTTTGAAATTTTTACAATGGATTACAAGTAGATCCTGTTGCCCAACTTGAAATTTGTCATCTCAGAACCGATTGAGAATGTAAAATCTGTTAAGATCGGGCTTGGCCTTGGATAACATTGATTTTCATGCTGTAGGTTAGTCCATATAGACAGTAAAATCCCCCAGTAACATGACACTCAAACTGTCTGTGACTGGGGAAAAGGTGAAGGGAAGAGCAGATGATATGAATAATAATAATAGTAACAGTTTTCATTTATTGGATGCTTCCTGTGTGCTAGGCACTGCTCAAAGAGCTTTACACATATTATTAACTCATTTTATCCTCTCAACAACTTTTTTAAACAAGAGCAATTATTATAGTCTTGTTAAATGTAATTCTTTCAAGGAAATATTAATTTATAAGCACAAAGATCTTTCACTTCCTTTATTGCCTGTCAATTCCAGGAAGGTTAAAAAAAAAAAAAAATCAGGCATATTTTATTTTTTACTGAGTCCTTAAAAGGTCCCTTGATCTCAAATTCATACTGCAACTCAGATACATCTTAGCAGCAAACTACAGGCATTGAACCATTGAAAAATCCTAGTTATAAAAGAAAGAATTACATTTGTCTCTGCTTTTATATCATAAAGAAGACTAGAATTTTACCCATATATATTTGCAAAAAAACAGTTTCATCACTAAGGTAATAAAAGAAACTTTCATCTTAAAAAAAATTCTGCCAAGAGTGGTACAGCAAAAGTTGAATAGAAATAAAAACACAGAGAGTATCTTATTCTGAATATAGGCAACAAAGAAAATATTAAAATGGAAGTTATTATTAAAAATAACTGGTAAATCATGATCTATTTCCTGTGAAAGATTTTTTATTTAATAAAAAAATACATAAAAGAAGCATAATTATCTTCTGGAATTTTATAGTTATATAAAATATTAGATTTTAAGAGAACAACAGCACTTCAATATTCTTAGCTCTCTCTTATTTCCAGGAATGATATGCTTTCTTCATTTTTGGTTTTATTCTTGGAACTCACTTTTTTTGTTATTTTATTCCTTTAAAGGATAATTCCTTTTAATGGTCTATGTGACCTAAGAAAAGTAAGAGTGAGTTTTCTTAACTCAAGTAATAATCTAGTCCTCAAATACTGTGCTTAATAATTCAAATTAAGTTATAAATGGAAAGATAAGTCAATGGCTGATTTTTATTTTCTTCCACTTGAAATCATGTCTATACTAATATTTCAGATATATTTAAAATTATTTGGAAAGGCAGAATGCCATTATCTCAGTTTCTGAATGCTTTCCCTTTTGTGTCAAGATTTGAAAATGATTTCCAATTTTCAGTAGAAATAGATAATTTGCCAGGGAATAAACAATGCAAAGTCTATCCAAGTATATTAACAAGGGTATACAACTAACTATTTATCAGGATAGGATAATTACAATTTTTAGGGTATTATAGTTTCAAATGATATTTTACATAAATAAAAAATCTGGAGGTATATTGTAAATGATTAATGTATTTAAATATAAAGTATGGTTGGGAAAATAACATTTAACTAGACATTTGTTTTACAATATATCTTTTTCAAATGTCTCTGTTTAGTCATGTTTCTTTAAGTCTTAGAGGTCCATATCACTCATAATTTACAATTTATGGCTTTGGGCAAAGAAAATAGAGGACTGGATCACTGTTATCCAGTAGAGAAAGTTAGTGAAGCATTCTGGTCTACAAAACAAGAAACAGGTTGCAAGACATGCTTCATGATTTTCTTTAGAATGACACATTCACACTTCGGCTATTTTAAACATTAGAAATATCTGCTTTTATTCTAACTCTGTGTCTTATCAGAATCTGTTTGCACTTGCAATCCTATAAGTAAAAATGTAATTTTTTTATATCATTGTTAAGGTAAAATATTATCATGTAAAAATTGTCTGAAAACTCAACAGAGAATTTTTCTAGCAAAAGGATGAATATGTTTATAATGTTTTCTTGTCGTATCTCTAAAAATGCTTCTAAAATTATCGAAACTGTTAATTTCCTTTCAGATTTTTAAGAAGCATATTAATAATATGTTTTCAGAGAACATAAAATTATTTATGTAAATATTGAAGTATACCAATATTAACATGCACTTATTTATTTTATTCATCACTTTGGGACATCTGAGCTTTGCAAATTATATCAAAGTATTCTTTGATCATTATACAACTGTACTTTCTTTTCATAGCCTCTATGATTCTGGAATCCCTTTGACCTCCAACAGCATACCCACAAGCCAAATGTCTCACTAACCATTGCCTTTCACATTATCTTAACACATTTAGTAGAATTTCTGAAAGTAAATGTTTAACCCTGATTTAGAGATCTACACATATTAATAGTTCTCTCATCCATGATATAAAGTCACAGATCATGTGTATTTAGACCTATGATATAAGATATTCAGAATTCTAACTCTTGGGCCTTTTTGAGCTACAGTGGAGGCAGAGAAAATCTGCTACCCACAATAAGTACGTAAGTGCACACACATGCACAGATATTGTTCATAACTAGACAAGGAATCTTTCACCAATTAGTTTACAAAAAGTTATATTTTGGACAATAAAACACTATTTAAAATAGCAACAATATATAGTCTTCTAAGAAAACTGACTGAAACTAACTTAGTTTTATCCACATTTCACTATATGGAGGAATACAAATTCCTTAAGGAAAGAAAGAGTTATCTATTGCTGAGGGTTTTCTACGACTTGCAAGTTCCCTTTAAAGGCAAAAAGTTCATTTACAATCAGTTAGAAATATCATTCAATAATTATATTGTGGACAGTATTCCATTAATCTCCATTTTTAAACAAGTTCATAATTATCTATGATCAGTATCTCTCACTCTATACACAAATATTCATGTAGAAATATGCAAAAATGCTAATTTAATGGAAGTTTCTTTTTATACAACTAGTATCTTTTTTCAAAAATTTTACAATAATACAAGTGATTTAGGTGCTATCCATCTCTCTTTCCTTCAGAAAAGTAATTTACATTTTAATCACTTCTTCCTAATTTATATTTTTATACAGCATGAAGTGTTCAAATCTGGCCTTCCTGTCTAGCAATTAGCTTTTTAATAGTATTTACCACTTAGCTAAATAGCATATTACTGCTTCAATTTTCCATGCATACTTTAGCTGTTGTCATTACCTCAAATAAGTAAATAGAACATTTTTAATGACACTCCTTAAATCTTCTTATAAATATTTGGTAATAGGCTCTAGTATTATATCCACCAGCACCTATTGGGAATATGTGTCATTTGAACCAAAACAAATTAATTCATATTAAGAAGTAATCATTGTCATTAAGTCTTTATCAATCATAATAGCATTAGGATGAGAAGATCTAAGAACATGCTTTCAGTAAGGTTTTTACAAATTTAAATTTAACATAATCAGAAGTATATTGTTCATCAAATTCTAGTAAAAAGACCAGACTTAATCGTCTGACCGAGACTGGAGGAACCCCAGAAAGCATGGCCCCCGGACTCCCTGTCAACCCAGAACTAAGACCATTCCCAAGGCCAACTCTTCAGACAAAGATTAGACTGAACTATGGGACATAAAATGATACTTGTGAAGAGTGTGCTTCTTAGCTAAAGTAGATACATGAGACTAAATGGGCAGCTCTTATCCGGAGGTGAGATGAGAAGGCAGAGAGGGTCAGGAGGTGGTTGAATGGACACAGGAAATCAGGGGTGGAAAGGAGGAGTGTGCTGTCACAGTATAGAGAGAGCAATTAGGGTCACATAACAATGTATGTATAAATTTTTGTATGAGAGTCTAACTTGAATTGTTAACTTTCACTTAAACTACAATAAAATTTAAAAAAACGTACGAAATGCAAACACACACACACACAGAAAAAGTATATTGTTCATCTGTGTAATGTGCAAATAAACTAGAATGCAGAAAATAGAAATCAGAGAGATACAAGCCACATTTCTTAAGCTAAAGAGGTTACAAGGCTTGTACCATAGTAACAGTATGTTTACAAATTATCTTTGTTTACAAATTATCTGTCTAAGACTTCACAGAGTAGTTTTCACAATATATTTCACCTGGTTAACAGACACTTCCCTAAATTTTTTTAGCATAGATCACATTAGGCTTTATGCAAAACCAGTTGCCATCATCAATTCTGACAAATGGCAACCCCATTTGTGTCAGAATAGAGCTGTGTTCCATAGAGTTTTCAATGGCCAAATTTTTGGAAGTAGATCACCGGAACTTTCTTCCAAAGTGCCTCTAGATGGACTCGAACTTCCAACCTTTCAGTTAGCAGTTGAGTCTCTTAACTTTTAGCATTACCCAGGGACTTCTATTAGCCTTCACAGTCACGGGGAAAACTAGGATGAGTCGTTAGGTTGAATAGAAATATGCCCAAATAACCCAATTTTGCCCCAAAAGGACGCAAAGTATTGTTTTGAATTTTAATAGTAGACCTTTACTTTCTGTTCGATTGGGGGTGTCAAAGTGAGAAGGCATTACTAGCTATCATTAATTTGCTGACTTTACCTTCTTCACAGTTATTCCACTAACCTCGAGAAGAAGGCCCAAATCAAGTGTAACCCTTCTATGTAGATGTATATATTACATTGTAAATTATTAAGAATTTGACCTACGCTCAAATAATAAAAGACTTTCAAGAAAACCTTTTTCTAATTATAAAAGATAATACTGACATATTCACTATCCATAAAACCACAAAATCTTAATCAAGCATATGAATAATTTTGCCATGATTTAGCAAGGCATATATAGATACATGAATTTAGGTTTTCTTTCTGTGGCTGCATCGTTACCATTGGACTGGGGTATCACAGTGAGAAGCAGATTACTATAATTGTATGTCCCTAAAGGCACTAAACCAGTGGAGATAAATTACAACACTACTGCCTGAGTGTGAACTTACACCTAAGAGGTGATGAGTGAGGTTCTTCCTCTAAGTACATCCATTTTGGTTATGTCTGAGTGAAAGCAGTTAGTCACCCTAACAAAACTGCAAAAGGCTCTGAGGTCTTCCTTACAGAGAGCATTTTTTTTAATGTCCACTCTGTCATAACTGATGACCATGTCTTTTTTATCTTGCTTTCCTACCACATAAAAAAATATCTAAAGGTTTTATCTGTAATTCGTCCTCTCCAGCTCTTCTGCCAATGTGAGCCAACTATTATTATTATGTGTCCCTTAAATGGAATAGATGCTTCTGGATGGAAAATAGCAGCGAAAATGGAAAAAGGCCCCACACGACAAGTTTACTAGGAACTAAAATACCAAGTACTAAAAACACACAAAGGAAATTGAAACAGCAAGAAAAAGGGACAAACATCACTTACTTAATAGGGAAGAAATCTGTATCTACATAAAGAGAAGGCACAGATGAGGAGGGGAGTTATGATTGATTTTCTCATTGGACAAGACAAAATGTCTCCGATTTGCTTCAAAAAATGTGTTACGTAAACCCCACAAAAAAGAATTACTTTTTGTGCAACAAGAAAGTACTGATTCGCGGAATTAAATCTCACCTCTCAGCCACTAGTATCACGGAGTGAAGTACTGCATTTACACACTCAGCAATTTTAATCAATGTAAGTCAGTATTTTAATCAATGTAAGTCTCCACATTCAGTTAGAGTTAGAAAATAATAACATGCATGATTATGCTTGGTACTATTAAAAGTTCCTTCTCTTTATAAAGCATTCTGGATAGGCAATAATAAAAGAAAGTCTTAAAATTCTTAGACTTCCCAGAGCAACTTCATACTATCTTATAATCCATACCAGTCTAGTAGCATATGCCAATGGCTTTTGATAACAAGAGTGAAGATCACCAGATGTCATGATATATTTGCACTGTTAGGATTTTGCTAATTTCTCAGTAAATCATTTTGAATATTGCATTGTAATGTTTGCTTTAAAAGGCTTTTCTTTTCCTCCTTATGGAAGGCCCTGCTGCTGTGGAAATCCATTTTAACAGAAACAATGCTTGCCTAACCAGAGAAACAATACTTTCTTCAGCTTCAGAGGAACACACACAAATAATACATTTAAATAAGATGTGTAAAACATGCTTTGACTAAGTGAATGGGAGTCCATGTACACAAAATGTCTTCTCAACACATTCCCGTCAGCACCATGATCATCATCTCAGCAATCACCATCACCAACCAGGGCACTGTAACACTGTACCCGTGCTCTCTTCTTCCCTCTCCCTCCCCCTCTCCCTTAGACACTCTTACCTCTCTCCCTCCCTGTACTGCCTCCAGTCTTTTCAAGTTCAAACCCTGCAAGAAAGGAACCAACATATTATTGCTGGCAGAAGTACCAACTATGATTACTAACCAATAATTAGTGCTAGAGCGAAATTTTTGAATGAAAGAAAAAATTCATAAAATCTGAATATTGACGAACATTACCTCACACATGTGTCAATATATATCAGAGTTAAGTCTTCCAACGTGGTACCAAAGAATTTCTTGCTAAAGACCATAGATTAAAATAATATTTATGGTACCTATGTTTGTTTAATTAACAATTGCTTGTCCCTTGTACTATTCACAACCGGAAAGGTTTAATGTATTATATGAAGTAGTACATGCAATATATGCTAGAATGGTAAGCTTACTTCACCTTACTTCACCTCACCTGGCATATCTCAAAGCCCAAACATTAATAAATGTTGATAAAAACAATGCAGTTCTTGCAGTACTGGTAGTAAATATTCAGGATTTTACTTGCTGGCAAAGGACTTTACCTCTTTCTCTATTACAGCTACTGATTTCTATGTTCAAGAAGGAGGGAGGGTGGTGTGAATCCATTTGAAGTCCCCCCAAAATACTATGCTTGATTAAAAAAAAAAGAATCCACCTTTTCCCTAGCAAACCTATTGTAAAATGTGCTTATGGCCCAATATGGAGAACCCAAGAGTTATCAAGATTTATATATGTACACATTGTTGTTGTTGTTAGGTGCCATTGAGGAAGATTCCAACTCACAGCCACCCTATGTACAACAGAATGAAACACTGCCCAGTCCTGTGCAATCCTCACAATCACTGCTATGTTGGAGCGCATTGTTGCAGGCACTGTGTCAATCCATCTCGTTGAGAGTCTTCCTCTTTTTCACCGATCCTCTACCAAGCAAAATGTCCTTCTCCAGGGACTGGTCCCTCCTGATAACAAGTCCAAAGTACGTGAGACGAAGTCTTCCCATCCTCGCTTCTAAGAAACATTTTCGCTGCACTTCATCCAGGACAGATTTGTTCATTCTTCTGTCAGTCCATAGTATATTCAATATTCTTCGCCAACACCATCATTCAAATGTATCATTTCTTCTTCGGTCTTCCTTATTCATTGTCCAGCTTTCCAAAACAAATGAGGCTGCTGAAAACACAGTGGCTTGGGTCCGGCACACCTTAGTCTTCAAGTGACATCTTTGCTTTTTAACACTTTAAAGAAGTCTTCTGCAGCAGATTTGCCCAATGGAATACATCATTTGATTTCTTGACTGCTGCTTCCATGGGCACTGATTGTGAATCCAACTAAAATGAAATCCTTGACAACTTCAGTCTTTTCTCCGTTTATCATGATGTTGCTAATTGGTCCAGTAAAGAGGATTTTTGTTTGCATTATGTTGAGGTGCAATCCATACTGAAGGCTGTGGTCTTTGATCTCCATCAGTAAGTGCTTCAAGTCCTCTTCACTTTTAGCAAGCAAGATTGTGTTATCTGCATATACCAGGTTGTTAATAAGTCTTCCTCCAATCCCTTGTACTTCTTCATACAGTCCAGTTTTTCAGACTATTTGCTCAGTATACAGATTGAATAAGTATGGTGAAGTGATACAACACTGACACACACCTTTCCTGATTTTAAGCCATGCAGTATCCCCTTGTTCTGTTGCAAAGACTGCCTCTTGATCTGTGCACAGGGTTTGCAGGAGCACAATTAAGTGTTCTGGAATTCCCATGCTTTGCAATGTTATCCATAATTTGAATCGCAGTTGAATGCCTTTGCATATTCAGTCATTAGTGTTCAATTGCCTCAAATCTGTTCTTGAGATGGTCTCTAAATTCAGGTGGGATATACTGAAGCTTGTACTTCTGTTCTCGTGGACTTGCTTTAATTTTCTTCAGCTTCACTTTTAATTTGCATATCATCAATTGATGGTCTATTCTTCAGTCGGCCTTTGGCCTTGTTCTGGCTGATGGTATTGGCTTCTCCATTATGTTTTTCCACAGAGGTAGTTAATTCCTGTGTATTTCATCTGGAGAGGTCCACCTGTATAGTTGTCATTTATGTTGTTGAAAAAAAAAATTTGCAATGAATCAAATTTCTTGCAATTCTTTGCAATTGCAAAATTCTTGCAATTCCATCATCCTTTCTATCACCAAGGCCATATTTTCCAATTACTAATCCTTCCTTTCTGTTTCCAACTTTTGCATTCCAATTACCAGTAATTATCAATGCATCTTGATTGCATATTTGATCAATTACAGATTGCAGAAGTTGGTAAATATCTTCAATTTCCTCATTTTTGGCATTAGTGGTTGATTCATAAATTGGAATAAGGGTCGTATTAACTGGTCTTCCTTGTAGGTATATAGATATTATCCTACAACTGACAGCACTGTACTTCAGGATAAATCTTGAAATGTTCTTGATCATGATGAATGTGAAGCCATTTCTCTTCAATTTATCATTCCCAGCATAGTAGACCATATGATTGTCTGATTCAAAATGTCCAATACCAGTCCATTTCAGCTCACTAATGCCTAGAATATTGATCTTTATGTGTTTCACTTCATTTTTGATGATTTCCAATTTTCCTAGATTCATACTTAGTATGTTGCACATTCCAATTATTAACGGATGTTTGGAGCCCTGGTGGTGCAGTGGTTAAGGGTTTGGCTGCTAACTCAAAGTTCGGCAGTTTGAATCCACCAGCTGCTACTTGGAAACCTTACAGGGCAGTTCTACTCTGTCCTATAGGGTCACTATGAGTCGGAATCAACTGGAAGACAACTGGGTTGGTTTCTTGGGGTTTTTTCTCATTTTGAGCAGTGTCACATCAGCAAATGATGGTCCTGAAAGCTTTACTCCCTCCACGTCACTAAGGTCAACTCTACTTTGAGGCAGCAACTCTTTCTTAGTCATATTTTGAGTGCCTTCCAACCGAGAGGCTCATCTTCCAGCACTATATCAGACAATGTTCTGCTGATATTGATATTTTTACTGGCCAATTTTATCTTTTAGAAGTAGATAGCCAGGTCCGTCTTCCTAGTCTGTCTCAGTCTGGAAGTTCCACTGAAACCTGTCTACCATGGGTGACCCTGCTGGTTATTTGAAATACCGGTGGCATAGTATCCAGCATCACAGAAACACACAAGCCACCACAGTACAACATAGCGACAGACTAGTGAAACATATATTAATTTGCTAGAAATATTGCTATTTAGAAATTAAAACAATGGGAAACTAATTTATTCCCTCTAAACTCAATGACCTGTTGCCATCGAGTTGAGTCCGACTCATAGCGACCCTACAGGACAGAGTAGAACAGCCCCATAGGGCTTCCAAGGAGTAGCTGGTGGATTCGAGCTCCCAAACTTTGGGTTAGCAGCCGAGCTCTTAACCACTGCACCACCAGGGCTCCAAATGACAGGGCCCTGGATGCACAGTGGTTAAGAACTCAGCTGCTAACCAAAAGGTCAGCAGTCGGAATCCTCCAGCTGCTCCTTGGAAACACTACTGGGCAGTTCTACTCTATACTATAGTGTCTCTATGAGTCGGAATCAACTTGACCTCAACGTGTTTGGTTTTTGTTTTTGTTTTTTTTTCTTGGAAACTCAGTGACAGTGCTTTCTACTAACCAAAAAGTTGAAGAAGAATGATAAGGCATGCATATAAAATTTTCTCTGACCATAAAAGGAGAGAAGCCAATTCTGCTTAGGACTGAGCATGCACACAGAAGACAACAGAGGAGGGTCACATCTCAGTCTTAGAGGCTGAGGAGGGAATTCAGACAGAGAACAAAGCATGCACAAAGAAAGGCATAAAGTACTCTAAAATTCTGGCGATTCAAAGTGTGATGCCATGAAGTTTTGTTTGAGTTGTCCTTCCCTGCATCATAATCCAGAAATTGCCTTCAGGCAGAAAGCCAGAGATTTATAAGGCTCTATTCATTTATTTTCTTTCTGTCAGTGATTAAAATGCTGTTCTGTCTGTTGTTTAATGTCTAAAAATTTTAATATTTTTTCAGATATTCTAGTTGTATGTATATATATATATATATATATATTCTCACTAGAGAGTATAAATTCTTTGTGTTGATCAAAATTAAACATATGAGACACACCAAAATGTTATAAATTGTAGGTAGAAAAAAATTACCTCAAAGCAAACATTCTGCAGTGTACTAAATTAAGACAATTTTGTAAAGCATTAAGGGGGAAGTTATTAACTGAAAACAACAGAATTTACTACCAAAATCTCTCTTACAAAACAGTATTTAGATGTTTATGCTCACACCCCCAGGAACTGTGCTAGAGGGTGACGTCATCTCTGTCTAAATTATACACGGGGGTAGGGGAGAGATTTTTCCCTTCACATTGATTGCAAACCTTTCCAAAATTGTTATCATCTCATAAAGATTTCCTCTGATTCCCTGTAACAAAACATCAAAAATATACTCTGCAATATCCCTGGATTTGGTAGATTTATTGTTCCTACATGGAAAAATATAGAATGGACAGATGGTATTGATATTTCATTTTCAGCACTTTGGAAATTTAATTGTGATACTTTTTCTTAAACGTGGGAAGCAGTTATTATTTAATTGGATAAAACCATAATTAAATATAAAAGACCTCAAATAACTATGTGACCTTTTTACATTTAGCCTCCACTATGAAGGCACAGAAAAGAGCTAGAAAAAAAACCTTAAATAACTTGTAATTCAGTCTCTTCATTTGACAGATGAGGACGCTTACAGCCAGGGAACTTAAGTAACTTACAAGGTAAGTGGCAGATTTGGGACTCAAACTCTTGCCATTGGGTTCCAAATCCAGAACTATCTTCATTTTACCAAATTGCTTTAGTAATTCAGTTAGAATTCATTGTCTTAAAAGCTGTACAATTTCTGTACATTTCTTAGCCACTTTGTGACCCAGGTTCCACAGCTGTAAAATGGAAATAATTTGCAGGAGTGAGAGAATCCATGGAGAACACAGCACAGCGCCTACTGCATAGTTAGCCTCAACGTGTACTAATTTTCTTATGAATAGTTTAAGATGGTGCCACTCCTGTGTGGTGTTGTTCAATTGAAAGACTCATTATTACAATGACTTTAAAAATAATTATTATATTTTGAGTATTTTCTGTTTGTCAAGTACTGTTCCAAGTGTTTTGGCTGGATTAACTCAATTCTTATAATAACCTTATTATATAGTAAAACCAGATAGTTCTTTGCATGTTGGGGCAAAAAACTGAAAATGATCTTTCAGTTGTTCTGCTCTATCTGTTTCTGAACTGATTTTTTTTTTTTTAAGCAAAATAAGACACTCTAACTTGTTAGCTATTGCTACTGTTTTGTTTCATTTTGTAGCTATGGCATATGGACCAAAAGAATGAGAGAGTGTCTGCCAGATACTTCTGGCTTCCCTACTTATTACCGCATTTCTTCTTCTTACAACATATCATCACTTTGTGGGGAAAAGCATACTTTTGGAGGGTGAGGAAAATGGCTTAACTCTCTGGGTCTTGGTTTACATATCAAGAAAATGGAGATACGTAGAGAGTTGTATTGGAGGATCTTTGTAGAATCTAATATCAGTGCTGTGTTTTAAGTTTAAGACAGGCAGATTGGTTTCTTACAGGTTCTTGGTATGCGTATTCGATTTTGTATGGCTTGTGAGTGAAACTGATGAAACTACCCAAAAAGTTGAGAAATTCCAAAAAGAGTGAACAGAGCTTGTCCGTTGTCAGCCTTATTCGCTCCCTAAATTCTTGTTTTCTTAATTTGGATACCTACGTTTTCTCTATCAATTTGCTCTGCAGACACTAAATTCCAGGTCAATTTTCAATTATATTGCTGATTAAAATCTTTAGTTGTATATATGGATTTCTAACCTTAGCCTTCTTTAGGATTCATTTTGTGAGTGATAGGATGGAGATGTGTGACTAGTCATAGGTTTACAGAATAGACCTAGAAATTCAGTAAGTTCCCCAAGGCTGTTTAACCTACTTAAAAACTGTAAGAATTTATTCTTACATACCTATTTCCAGTCTTCCTTTAAATTTATGAACATAGCTTAAATATTCTTTGCCATTCTCTTATTGCTTTTCTAGCAATTATATTGGAAAAAGCTTTTCTTTTTCTTATACTATACTGAAATTATATATCATATACAAGCAAAATTTTTGCTGCAGATCATTCAAAAGCAGTTGTAGCAGTACATCAACAGGAAACTGCCAGAAATTCAAACTGGATTCAGAAGAGCATGTGAAAAGAGCGATACCATTGCTGATATTGGATGAATCCTGACTGAAAGCAGAGAATACCAGAAAGATATCTACCTGTGTTTTATTAACTATGCAAAGGCATTCAACTGTGTGGAGCATAACCAATTATGGATAGCACTTCAAAGAACAGGAATCCCAGAATTCCAGAACACTTAATTGTGCTCATGAGGAACAGGTACATAGATCAAGAAGCACTCATTCTAACAGGACAAGGAGAAACTGTGTGGTTTAAAGTCAAGAAAGATGTGTGTCAGGGTTGTATCCTTTCACTATACTGATTCAGTCCGTATGCTGAGCAAATAATCCGAGAAGCTGGACTATATGAAGAAGAATGCAGCATCAGGATTGGAGGAAGACTCGTTAACAACCTGTGATATGAAGAGAACATAGCCTTGCTTGCTGAAAGTGAAGAGGACTTGGAGCATTTACTGATGAAGATCAAAGACTACAGCCTTCAATATGGATTACACCTGAACATAAAGAAAACAAAAATCCTCACAAGTGGACCAATAAGGAAAATCATAATAAATGGAGAAAACATTGAAGTTGTCAATGATTTTACTTTACTTGGATCCACAATCAACACCCATGGAAGCAGCAGTCAAGACATCAAACGACGCATTGCATTGGGCAAGTCTGGTGCAAAAAACCTCTTTAAAGTGTTAAAAAGCAAAGATGTCACTTTGAGGACTAAGGTGTGTCTGACCTAAGTCATGGTGTTTTCACATAAGTGCTTTACATGGCTTATCTTTTAATTCCTCACAATGATACTATATTCTAGATGCTTACATTTTTCCTCATTTTTCACATTAGAAAATTGAGGTAAAGAGAGGTTACTTAACGTTCCTAGGGAAATATAGTTGGAAGGAGGTAGAGTTGGGTCTTGAACCCAGAGTATCTGAATATAGAGCTTCTTCTGCAATCACTGGATGTACTACTTCCAAAAGTAATTATTACTTTATTTTTTATGTGTGTTGAGATGCATATCTAATATGAGTTATATAAATATGTGTTTAATAAGTGAATTTATGTGTCACCCATTAAGTGAGTAAGCTTAATTCCAGGATTATATTAAAGTATAAGGGATCAACCTGCACCATGTCATTTTTATATAGTGAAGTAAATGCAAGAGAATAAATGCTTGATTTTAAATTCATGTAGGATTTGGGAAGAACTGTGAAAAAAAAAAGTAAATAAGATTAGATTCCAGAGTTTCTGATACCTTGGAAAGAAATTTGAAATTCAATTGAAATATTTCCTAGGGCAGATAAAGATGAAAAGAAAATTAATGTTACTGGATGGGCACAAATAACATTTTATAGAGTTTGTCTGTGATTATTGTTATATACTAACTGTCTTTGTTATCTAGTGCTGCTATAACATAAATACCACAAATGGATGGCTTTAACAAACAGAAACTTATCTTCTCACAGTTTAGGAGGCTAGAAGTCTGAATTCAGAGTGCTGGATCTAGGGGAAGGCTTTCTCTCCTCAGCTTCTGTTTCCTGGTTCCTTGGAGATCTCTGTGTGTTTGGCATGTGTCTTCCCATCTTTGTTTCCTTTGCTTGCTTTTATATCTCAAAAGAGACTGACTTAAAATATACCCTACATTAATCTTGTATCATTAACATAACAAAGACTACCCATTCCCAAATGGAATTATAACCACTAGCATAGAGGTTAGGATTTACAACACATATTTTTGGGGGACACAATTCAATCCGTAACACCAAAATATTAAAATAATGTAGCTCTTGCATGCCACTAGTTTTCTGTCAATTCTCATCTTGATATACTGCATAAGTTAAAGTTCTGCTCCTGGGTCATCCTAAAACTAAATTATTTCTGTGTTTCTCATGTTCATAGCTAAAGCCAGAAAACCATACCCATTGCTGTCAAGTCGATTTTGACTCATAGCAACCCTTTAGGACTGAGTAGAATTGCCCCATAGGGTTTACAAGGACTGGCTGGTAGATTTGAACTGCCAACCTTTTTGTTAGCAGCCAAGCTCTTAACCACTGCATCACCAGGGCTCCATGTTCATAGCTGGGTCATTATTTTTTGTAAAGGTTTCTTTCCATTTTAGATTAATCAACGACATAGAACTACTATTAAGACTTTATGTAATATTATTTCCTATGACCTCTAATTGTGAATCTAATTTTTAAATAAGAAGTTAAAGTTGCCATTTCAGAAAACAAGTAATCCTATGTATTGTTAATTAAAGTTATAATTGCTTTAGAAATCTCTCATGCTGGTAAACATTAGTCCAACTGTGGATTTAAGCATGCAAGGATAACATTAGCACCTAATTAGTGGAATGTGGCATCATGAGAGGGAACTATTTTACTATTTGAAAAATTATCCCTTGGTGATACTAAGCTAATTGAATAATTAGCCTGTCCAGTAAACTCTTTTTATTTTCTTACTATGGAACATAAAAAGAGATTTACTAAAGTAGTTTGAGGGAGGATTAATAGCTAGAATATGGTTATCTACCAATGTATCTGTACGTCTATCTTCTCTGACCACATCTCTTTCTTTATCCCACCCCCATCACTCCATAATAGTATTCTGACTTTCTTGCTGGTCCTTGAATACACCAGGTAGTCTTCTTCCCTGGGCCTCTGGCCTGAGCGTTCCTTCGTCTGAAAAACTCTTCCCCTAGATGTTTGCATGGTCAACTTCCACATCTTCTTACGTCATTGTTTACATCTCACATCTCAAGAGTGAGATATATTCTTTCACCCTATTTAATATTATAATGTACTGCCTACTTTACCTCTAGGCACATTTAAAATATTTTAATATATTATACAAATTTACTATTATTGTGTATTATCTGTCTTCCCATGTTAGAAAAAAGAAGTCACAAGGTTAAGGATCCTTGTTGTTATGCTTTCTAATTTATCCCAGATGCCCAAACAACGCCTGGTGTATCAACCAAAAACTCACCATCAAGTTGATTCTGACTCATAGAGACCCTATAGGAGAGAGTAGAACTGTCACGTAGGGTTTCCAAGGTGCGGCTGGTGGATTTAAACTGCCGTCCTTTTGGTTCACAGCTGAGCTCTTAACCACTGCACCACCAGGACTCCACCTGGTGTATAGTAGGTACTAAATAAGTATGTATTTGTTGAATGAATGGAATACAGACATCAAGTTTATTTTAATTTTCTGCTTGAGACTTACCACTATAAAATATTTTTATTTATTGAAGGGGAAAATTGGCTGTTCAAGGCTGAACGTGGCTGCCTTTACGCTTTCCATTAGTTCACTGTTGTTTCTGTTAATTTACTGCTATTTTCCAAGCCCCTGCTATGTGACCTTGCCGAGGCAGTCTTATGTAACTCTCTGGCTTGAAACCACCTTTGCCCTTGACCACTATAAAACCTCCACTCTTCTGCTGCTGGGTGTGGAGAACTGCTTTGGTCCTTAGGCCGGCCAGAACCACCTGCCTTGGTATGTAAATCTCCCTAATAATAAAAACTCCTTCATCACCACATTGGAGTTGGCTGCCTTTTTCTTTATTCTCTCAGTACCCTCCAATTTTGGAGGCAAATGTCAAGTTACTGGTCCATATCTGGACATTTATCTATTGGTTTCATTGTGTACTGGCTATTTCCAGAATGTAAACTCTATGATAGTAGGCACCTTATCTGTCATGTGAAAGTTTATATCCCCATCCTTAAAACCATGTCTGGCACATAGTATATGTTCAACAAATATTTATTGCATGAACTGAATGAATAAGTCTTTACAATTCTCATAAAATAGACCTTTATTTACCTTTTTTGTAAACACGGTATTAGAGTGTAGACTTTAATATTTGCAACTCAACTTCATTCAGAAAAAAAAAATGAATAAATCGATTACTTTCACTTACCAACTTTGGCAAATCATCTAATCATCTAAGACCACATAACTTTTTCTGTAAAATTAGAAAATTTAAGCTCTAAATTTCTGGGATTTTCTCTTATTTAGAAAATTAATCTTAATACCTGTCATTTTTAATTTGATCTTTGTTTTCCAACCAATTTTAACTCAAGAATTGTATCAACAGTTGTGGTATTTGCCTACATCAAACTAGTATTTGAATGCTTTTCCTTAAAAATGTCCCCCAATTATTCAAACAAAGAGGTCTCCAAAATATTAAACAAGTAACCAGTGCCAGTATAAAAATGCATTATTTAATCTTTGCTGGAGATATTTTATATGTTTTAATAATTATTACCTTGTAAATTGGCATAGCTTTAAGTATATCCATTTAAAGTTTCCACTTTTAAATGTACTATTCATAATGTACAGCTAAATATTGTTTGAGCCACTCTATTGAAGACTCAATATTAAACAAATAAATCATATTCTGTCAAAATCCACTGCTGGAGATCTTATTTTATTAAATGTGTTTATTTCTGTCATTACTAATTTCCAGTAGCAGCAAAACAGAACAGAAAAGTAAATGTGTAGTCTCAGACTTCAAATCAGAAAGTGCACCGTGGTTTAAATTTTCATCTAATAGATTGGTATTCCATAACGTAATTTAATGTCCTCACAAACCAAAAGACCTACCTGGGGAAAAAAAAAAAAAGACCACTTACTTCCACTCTGGTATCTGCTCCACTTTAACAGCATTTGCATCATGAATTTCTGGAATTTAAATTCATCTAAGAAATCAGTGCCATTAAGCAGAGTATGTTACAACTAGTTTAGGTATATTTTTAGTATTTCAATTTGTTAATAACATGATGGCTTTCAAAAATGGTGATGCTTACAATACATAATTTTTTATCATTAGATTTTCATTCAAACTAATATAATAAGTTTTTATAGTCAGAGGAAGCTAATTAAATCAACTCTACTACAACATTTGGCAAAGTGTAGCCAGGATGTATTATGACCCAGCTATGGGAAGATACATTTAGAAATAAAATACTGTGTATTAACTCTAGTCATATTGTTCTCTCATTTATTCAACTACAAAGTGTAGTCATGGAAAAGTTAAGCACCATTCCTTATGAAATAGCACTCAGATCACAACTTGAAGGTCTAGGACTACACTCTGTGGCACAGAACTGGTCTCATAAAAGGTTTAGTATTAGGGACGTCAAAGCACTTTGTAGCTTTTCCAATCCAAGGCATGCAAATCTCTGAGAAACTCTGAGACTCCCTGCTGTGGATTGAATTTTGTTCCCCCAAAATATGTGTCAACTTGGCTAGGAGATGATTCCCATTATTGTGTGATTGTCTGCCATTTTGTCATCTAATGTAATTTTCCTGTGTGTTGTAAATCCTATCTCTACAACGTTAATTAGGCAGGATTAGAGGCAGTTATGTTAATGAGGCAGGACTCAATTTACAAGATTAGACTGTGTTTTAAGCCAATCTCTTTTGAGATATAAAAGAGAGGAGAGAACAGAGAGACAAGGAGACTCCATACCATTAAGTATGTAGTGCCAGGAGAAGAGTGGGTCCTTTGGACCTGGAGTCCCTGCACTGAGAAGCTCCTAGTCCAGGGGAAGATCGATGACAAGGACCTTCCTCCAGAGCCGACAGAGACAGAAAGCCTTCTCCTGGAGCTGACGACCTGAATTTGGACTTCTAGCCTCCTAGACTGTGACAGAATAAATGTCTGTTTGTTGAAGCCATCCACTTGTAGTATTTCTGTTACAGCGGCATTAGATCACCAAGACACTCCCGAAGAACTCCTTTCTTACCTACTTTTCCCCACCATCACCAAAGGTACAGTTTTTCTTAAAGGAGGAAGAAGATTAATGTAGCAATGTATTAGCATATACTGTCCAACTGTTAACAGTCACTTAACCAACCCACCTCTCGTCTTCATTGTCTGGTACACATTCATTCAACAAATATTGTTTTGAGTGCCTAATATGTGATAGGCCCTATGCTATGTACTGTGCCAAGACAGCCAAAGTACTTTTCTCATGGTACTTACATTCAGATATTTTGCAAATATGCCATTTTACAGAAAGTTTTCTAGAATGTTAGTTTTAAAAAAGCAGCTTCAGAAAACATTTACACCATCTCCCTTATTTGACTTGTGACGAAGCTGAGGCCTATAGATAGAGGTATGACTTGCTCAAGATTATACAGCTTGTTAGTGTTCATATACAGTACATATGATTCCAGTATTTGTTCTATTTCTCCACATATGCACAAGGATAATTACCTATTCATCTCTGCTTTGTAATACGTTCCTTTCTTTTTCCTACGTTAATTCTTTCACTATGCTCTGGTTATTCTTTTACTGTGATGTGGATGACCTGGTTAAGAGAGTTACACCTTTCAGTTTGAGCTTTTCTGAGTCACCTTCAATTTCAGGTTCTTTAATTGTTGTCTGACACCATAGGAACAATCTTGGCTGTGAAGGAGGCCAGGTGAATCCCCAAGGTTTACTGCTCTGTGCTTCATTTCTCTTCTGTCGCTAACTGTGAGACCATTTGGCAACGGTTGACTCAGAGCCTTAAGATAATTAGTTCTTCCTCAGAACTGCATGGATTTTAAGGGGGAAACTACTCAACATTTGTTTCAAAACCCTGAAATATCATTTGTAGAATGTGACCCACTTTGGTGACTCTTTGATATTCTTGAAAATAGTTTATATGCGTAATGTCCTCAATAAAATGATTTCCATGTGTTTCACTTCTGAGCTATTTCTAGTAAAGTTCCAAGCATATCTTGTCTCAATTAAAGCGAACCAAAAAAAAAACACTTGATGGAAAAAACATAAAAAAATACTACAAATGAGGAATAAAATGCAAAAATAATTTTCAGTAATTGTACACTTTATATAATTTCATTTTGATAGACATAAGAATACTTGGCACTTAGCATTTAGAATAAATTACTTCACTCTGAATCTCTCAGTGATTTTTTAACATTGTAACATATAGTCATATTAATATAGGAATCCATATTCAAATATGAGTTTTAGAAAGATGAATATGGATTTTTCAGTATGATAAGATAAAAAAATTATTCATAATTTATAACATATGTCTATGAGATAATAATCTGAGTTCAATGAAGTTGAAGCCATTCTTAATAAATGGAATATAATTTTTTAAGAAATTTGTATAAACATACCAGAACAATACAATCAGGTCTTGCTAATTTTTTTGTTTTTCATTCTACAGGTAAAAGGACACAAAAATACGTAACATTAAAAAAATGAACATATTATGTCATATTATTTTCCAGCTTAAAAATAACACATTGTAGGAAACAATATACTGTTTAATAGCCAATGAGATGTTTCATTTTTTTGATAGAAAAAGTGAGCACAGCACACCGTAGTAAAGATGAGTGTTTGAACACGAACACTTTTGGCATGGAATTCAAGATCCTCTCAAACCTTGGTTCACTGTACAGTTCTGATCTTATTTTCGATTATATTAACTTATGTAGTAAGTAATTTATTAAATTACTTATATAATAATATAGGTTCTTTTTGTTGTTGTCAAGTGCCAATGAATCAGTTCTGACTCAAAGTGACCCCATGTACAACAGAGTGAGATACTGCTCAGTCCTGTGTCATTCTCACAATAGTAGGTGTTGGAGCCCATTGTTACAGCCACTGTGTCAGTCCATCTTGTTGAGGGTCTTCATCTTTTTTACTGACCCTCTATCAAGCATGATGTCACTCTCCAGGGACTGATCTCTCTTAATAACATGTCCAATGTAAGCGACACAAAGTCTCCCCATCCTTGCTTCTAAGGAGTATTCTGTTTGTACTTCCTCCAAGACACAACTGTTCATTATTCTGGCAGTCTATGGTATATTCAATATTCTTTGTAAACATCATGATTCAAATGTATCAATTCTTTGATTTTCCTTTTTCATTGTCCAGCTTATATCATATTGTATTACTCAAAAAATACTCAATATTCCTTAATATCCTGTATAGTCATAGCTCTCTCTGTTTGTTCCCTGTAACAAGAATGCCACTGACCCCTCTCTGCTGTAGAAATCATTAAGAACTAGAGTTGAAATATCACTATCTCAGAGCCTTCTTAAATTCCCCCAGTCAGATTTCACATGTCCTTTTCTTACATTCCATTGAAACTTTTAACATTTACTAAAGTATTCTACATGGTTCGCTCCAAATGTTAAATACCTGTCTGCGTCCCTCTCCACCTACACGGCCTTAGGTTGTTTTGTTGTCATTGTTTTTGCTTCTGAAGAAAATTTTGAAAACCCTGGCCTAGACTATTAGGATTCTTCTACCAATAACAGAAGAATAGTGCAATTATTTTGTGTACTTTCTCTTACTATAATTTTATATTCTGTTTCAAAATTCCCCTGGACTCTCACATACTGGCACTTGAAAACGCTGGGGCAGTCTGCAGGAAGGAATTAGCACACTAGGTCTAATGATGCTCTTTTGAAGGGTCTACTTGCAGAGATGGCTGTGTCTAGGAACAGCAAAGTTGCCTTCACTGATAAGACTGCTTTACTTGGATTCCGCTGTACCAACCTGCCTAGACTGTATAAACAATGTGACTAATGGAGAACACCTGCTTTCCTTCTAGGAGTCTGACATTTCTATGATTGTGGCTGATCACGCAGGCAGAGAGTGCCAACAGAGTCCAACAAAAACCTTGGACTCTGGGTCTCTAATGGGCTTTCCTGGGCAGAAATGCTGGCTTATGTGTTCCTGTGTTTTGCTGCTGGTGGAAGACGCACATTCTATGTGACCTCTCCTGAGAAGAAGTTTCCAAATACTGTGAAAGGATTCCTCCAGACTCTGCCTGAGGTGAATGTTGTGTATCCTTTTACGGTAATCAACCATAGCTATGAGTACAACTGCCTCTGACTCCTGTGAATGTCTCTGATGAATCACCAGACATGCAGGTGTTTTGGGAACCCCCAATACAGGAGGGACTTACTTAGATACTGTTTTGTTACTTCACTTGGCAATCATTCTCCAGTCACTTTTTTTTTTTTTTTTAATTTTTAGCTCTAAAAACAAAAAGAATCCATTTATAACCCAGTGTTAAACATAAAAAATAATTGCTCCCTATGGAGCCCTGGTTGCACAGTGGTTAAAGAGCTTGGCTGCTAACCAAAAGGTTGGTGGTTCGAACCCACCAGTCATTCTTTGGGAGAAGGATGTGTCAGTCTGCTTCTGTAAAGATTTGTAGGCTTGGAAACCCTATGGGGCACCTCTACTCTGTCCTGTAGGGTTACTATGAGTCAGAAGCGACTCAGTGGCAGTGGATTTGGTTTGGTTTTTGTCTCCTAACATTTCATTCTTCCATTAGCAATTCCTTTTTACTCATCTTTCATCTTTTTCACAGCTTTGCATATTTGAAAGATGACAGAGTGAAAAAAAAAGATAAGGAAAACATATTTTTTTAAAAGCTAAGTTATGTTTATAAAGATAATGGAGAGATAACACAATAGAAAGAAAACAGCACTAGATTTTATGATCAAGTTACCATCCTGTCATTTCCCAGACATGAGGCCTGAGGGAAATCATTTAACCTCACTAGGAACCAATTTCTGAATACATAAAGTGGAATAATAAAGCACTCCTACCATTCTTGTAGAAGTGTGGAGAAGATCAAATAAGTTAAATTATGTGAAATATAGCTGAACATTGTTCTATTTAATTAGGATTTGTTTCCCCGCAAATTTTAGGTTTCAGGTGTAAGCCAGAAAGAAGGATCAGGAAGATGTGATGCCATTCAATTTTGATCTCTCCATTCAAGGTTAGAAATATATAGGCCCTTACCCTCACCATGGGGGAAAACAAAGAAGAAAGAGAAACGAGAAAAAAAGAGTCATGATAAATACCAGAAGTTCTTTTTTAAAATTTTTTCTGCAGCAACAAGCTCTTCAGAGAGCAATTATTTCAAGTTAAATAAATCTTGATGAATACCACGAAAAGATTCTTTATTGTCATCTCCAAATGTGTGTAAAGAAAAATATTGATAAAACTAAGAGAAATAACATTTATTAAGGGTTTATTGTGAGCCATACACTAAGCTACAAAGTGCACATCATGCCTTATTTCATTTAATCCTATTTGTCACCTTAGACATTAGGTGTTATTATTATCCTAAATTAACAGATGAGAAATTCATGACTTTGTGGTGTGTTCACATTCACATAGCAGTAAGGACACAGCAAAGCACAATTCCAGCACAATTCCTCTTTCCTAACACTATATAGTTTTCCTTTTCCTCTGCTTTGCTTTAGAACCCAAAACTTCATGATTTAAAAAATTTACTTCAATGTAATTATTAAAGTTATAGCTAAATACCTATTTTGTCATTTCAATAATAGTTTTAATAATTTGTGAATGTTAAGATTATACTATATCCCAGTACTGTCTAAATGTATTACTAAATTAGGTCTAAAGAAATAATTGGTTATTTCAGAATTTTTATTTTCAAGAGTCCCTTGCCATGTCTACATAAATCAGTTATATATGTCAGAAAAAAATTCCGTCATCAGAGGAACTTAATGCTTAGGGAAACTGTACTAGAGACTGTATTTGTAGGGGTTTACTTTACATTCACAACTTGGCTAACTGGTGCAAGAGGCCTAGCTTTTGGTCTATTGTGGCTTTTGACATGCCCTTCTCACTAAGCTTAATCATTTCTAGCTTTTGATTTAAAGTGGGATACGTGGGACTCTTCCTTTCACTTGAACACTTAGAGGCCATTGTAGGGTTATTAATTGGCCTAATTTCAATATTGTCATGTCTCAGGAAATAGGCAGGCCCAAGCAGAGGGAGAGAGATGGGGGAATGGTTGGTCAGTGGAGCAGTCAGAACGCATACAACGTTTATCGACTAAGCTTGCCGTCCTACATGGGCATGGTTCACGGCGCCCCAAAACAATTACAACAGTAACATCAAAGATCACTGATCACAGATCACCATGACAGATATAATAATAATGAAAAAGTTTGAAATATTGCAAGAATTACCAAAATGTGAGAGAGACAGAGTGAGCACATGCTGTTGGAAAAATGACGCTGATAGACTTGCTCAACACAGGATTGCCACAAATCTTCAATTTGTAAAAAACGCAATATCTGCAAAGTGCAATAAAGCAAAGTACAATCAAATGAGGTATGCCTGCATTCGTGAACGTATATCAATAACTTTTTTGGGAATGAAGTAATAATTAAAGGAAAAGAAGGAGAAAAATTTTAAAAAGGCTTCCCCTTAGTTACTAATAATGTTGTAATTCAATGTAGAAAGATTTTACAAAATGATTTTGTTAGTATTCCTATAATCTAAGAAATATTACAGTTAAACAATTTACAACTATACCTATCACATATTATTCTATGATTAAAATTGATAATAAGCATTACTAAGAAATCTGTATGGTCTGGTACGGGAGGAGGTCCATGATGGGGAGTGACACCATGAGTTACCCCACCGTATGACACCCACCCTAGTGACACCAGTGACTAGAGTAATTGAAATGTGCTCTCATACGAGAGCACACACTCAAACTGTTACTTGGAATTAATGACCTACACATAGATTCTTTGCTTTAAGGCTTAAGATAATAATAATAATCTTTTCGACTTCCAGGTTTAGATCAGCTCAGGAGAAAGGACAGAGAACTCTGATGTGGTAGAGTTGTTAGCCAGGTCTAATCAGCATTCCAGAAACAAGTCGGTGGCTGGGAGTTGGCCATATATGAGCACTGAAATAAGTTAGCACCAAGAATTGCTATACTAGAAGACAAAGTCTGAGAAACTTTGTCTGAGATGAGCCCTGAAGTTGGTCCCCATTCTTAAGGAATTGAGCAAGAATGGGCAGTGAGCAGGATCAACAAAGCAACGTCACGGATCTGTCTTAGCTCCGGGCACCAATGACTGACACTGTGTGACAGTAGGCATCAACGTTAGGATGACAGGAGAGATTCTACTGCTCCTTATGCCTGAGTGAGGAAATCAAATTGATCCTGTTTTGGACTATACATTCTGGAGTAGCCTAAATAATTAACGGGAAGGCAGAGTTTTGACCAAGAGATATTGGACTTGCTGCTAACTACAGTTAATCAGAAAAAGAGATGAAGCAATTTTGCAGCCTAGTTATATTAGTTATTTAAATATGATGTATCTGTACTTATATCTGTTACACTGACAGCAAAAGAGAGAGAGTATAGAGATGTACAAAGATCCTGTATGATCAAGATAATAGTTTAAATATTTCCTATAGTAAATTTGTCCCCCAGGAAGAGTTTGATGGCCACAGCCCTCATGCCGCCTAAATCAAATACCAATTGCCATACAAAACTGATGCATAAATATCTCCCACCTTTACTTAACTTAATAAGCAAATATTTATCAGGTACCTATTTTGCTCAAGGCACTTGGCTATGCGCTTGGCTATGCTATGCTACAATCAGAAACAAAATAGTCACAGACCCCACCCTAAGGAGCTTACATTTTACCACAGGAGAGATTTTAAGGAGCTATGCAGACACAAATATTTATTTATTATTTATTAAATACGTATTTATAAATCTCCATGAAAATATGTATTGCACATTTATTTATTATTCTAATTACAATAATTGTTATGAAGGATAATTAATAGAAGAACCCATAAATGAATGACACCCCTCTGTCAACATGAATTAGATAAGGAGTGTGCATCAGAATAAATTTGGGCAATAAGGTGAAATAAAGTTTAATGCAGCTTCTGAGATATTTGACTTTAATCTTAAATTAGACACAGAAAAGAGACAGTTTCTCTACTCTTTCCTGAGAAGATATAAGGCCTGGATCTCCTGTACCTATTTCATTTCCAGCTTAATGATGAAGCTAGAAACGTGGAGAAACGGACCAAGAAAATTCAAGGGAAGTGTTACAGGATAGAGCCACTGGATGACGTCAACCCTGAAGCTCGCCTTCTTTCTTATGTGAGTTTATAAATTTCTTTATTATTTATGCCAGTTTGAGTTGGGTTTCTGTTATTTGGAGTTGATCTGATAACACTCTTGCACAAGTCATTTAACATCATAATTTTTTTTTTCATTTACAATATGAGCCCTAAGGATGTCAGAGGCTTATAGTGAATATCTAATGAGATCTCGTTTGTCACTGTACATTGAAAGCTTTAAAATACCATACATTTTAAAGTCATTATTTAGGAGTATGAGCAAGAAAAATTATTAATCAGATAGATTTAAGTTCATTATTACTAAGCATTATGTTTATGCAAACAGAAATGGTCACAATATGGTTATCTTTTTTTTTTTTTTTAATCTATCTGCTTTTACAGAGAAGAATCTTAGGAATGAACCAATTTTTATTTTTATTATGGCAACTATCAACACTGTAACTGAACCTATTATGAGAATTGAGTATTTCAAAATACTTCCACATTTACTGTGCAAGAAGAAAACTTCATTGAAGGACATTATGTGAACAGTTATTATGAAACATTGTGGTTAGTAATAAAGGTGAACACTTTCCTGTTAAAACGCACCAGATGTTAGCGTATGTAAATATGTTAACACCATCACCAACTTCACCTAGATTTTTGAACTAGAAAACACATTAAGTACTTGGATGAGGGTGAAGATGCTAGCATTTAGGTTTGGACACAGAAAACCAAATTTGAGAGAAGAGAGCAACTCACCAGCCCTGAAGAACAACAGCTTGGATGTGATATGAGCAGCAAGAACAAACGAAGTAGAACAGCTTGACAGTAGAAAAAGCTGGAGAGGTTAAGAACTTACTCAGTGACATTTTGAAAGAACTTGCTTCAGAGAATTTCCCAGAGTGTACATAAATCCTAATGTCAATTTGGCATTTTATCTTCGTATCTTTGAAAACACATTGTTCTACCTTATAAGGGATATCCTATTTAAACTTCTCATTAAATTACCCCAATTTGACCATGGGAAAGAACATAATTATGTTTTGAAAAAAGACTAGCCAATTGTTTCTGTTTATTAAACACTCAGGATTTCCAAATTATTTTTGTTTGTCTTTTACTTATCTATACTCAGTAGTGTCCAGTGCTCTTCAACCAAATGGTGAAAGCATATTGGTTTTAACAGCATATTAATAGCTGGTTGAATATTTTATATTAGTATTACAATAGCTAATGAGGAATTTTAAAGGTATTGAATAAAACGAGAAACGTTTCAGAGCTACCAAAATGTTAGCCATTCTCCTGAATCGAACGCTGATCCCAGTCAGGGGAAAAAAGGAGTTTGTTGAAGGATCAGGACTAAAAGACTGATTGAATGATTGTTCAGTAGCCTGAATTATGGCAAGAAAATTGATCCTGGAGAAAAAAAAAAGCAATTACTATTTTTGCTGGCATTTCAGCAATGATAGAGAGGTCTGTATGAACCTGTCACCACTCTGACTAATGAGGAGGTTTCTAGAGGCCTGTATTACAGGTTTTTTTGAAAATCATGATCGTCCTATAGCATGCAAGACATGTTTTTAATATAGTAATGGCCATATCTTGTATAAATGTCTTAAGGAAAAACTTGCCAAATATAGACACATGCTAGGTAGAATTAGTTTTTCTAAACACTGAAAAGTAATCACATAGAATGAAACAATGACTGATGGGCCTCTTGTAAAATTATAAATTTGGGGGGATTTTTTTCTTTGTTTGTTATTAGTTATTAACTTCAAGTCTGAACTTCTGCCTATCTTGCTAGTACAATTCCTGTTATGCTGTTTTCATTTAAAAATAAAGAACATACTTACATCTTATCAATCGTATATAGCACTTAAACATTTCTAGTAAACTACTAAGACTTATTACTTAATCACTGGCATAATACAAAGAAACAGTATTCAAATTTGTGATTCGACTTTGGAGATATTTAAGGGTTAACCCTTAATATATATACAATTGAATCTCTCATTAAAAAGAAAAGTAATAATTAACACAACATTCACAAACACACACTCTCTATACTGTATCACTTGGATCCAAACAAGAAAAAAAACAAAAAACTTTCTCACTATGTACAAGTAAATTTAGAACGGGTAAAGTTTAGAGAAATTTCTATGAATAATATGTAGAAAATATTAACCAAATTATGACCTGACATAAAATAAAATAGTTTCCAAAGGTGTTGTATGGTAATCTTAAAATACAACCAAAGTAATTTAATATTCTTTCAAATTCCATAGCATTGTTTTTTTAAACACAACATACCAGTTTCTTCTACTAGTAAATATTTCTTATTTTTGTACATGGAACAGATTCGGTATCCTGTATTTGAGGGGGAGAAACGACTGTCGAAATTATTGTAGAGCAGGATGCAAATAATGATGAATCAGTCTTCTACATTCCTTGCTACAGATGATGCTTGTAGGTTAGGGGAAGGAAATGTTGCATTCTTGTTAAGTATAGACAACATTTCAATTCCCAGATCCTCCACTTAAGAGCTATATAACCTGAGCAAGTCATTTAAACTTTATAAGCTTCAGTTTTCTCATCTACAAAATGAAAAAACTCATGATTAACAAGGTTCCATAAAGCAATATATGTGAAGTTTAGGGCTTCTAAGGCCTAGAGCGAAGTAGATTTCCAGAAAGACTGGAGAGAAATGTGCTTTCTAGAGATAGAGGGAGAGAAAGGAGAATGTTACTAGGAGGATAAGACTTGTAGGGGCCAGAGAAATTAAGTTATATTCCAGGAAAAAAGAATGAGAATACAAGATTGGAAGACTAGTCTAAAACCTAACCGTGGGACAAAGAAATTGGTTTGGAATTTGTCTCTGGTTTCCTGAAAATAACCTTTGGAATTTACCAGCAAAGGAGGTGTCTTTACGTGCGAATGTAGTGAGACCCCCCAATGGCCACACCTAGGATTAACATCAAGAAGGGAGGGAGAATGCAATCAATCATATATATTCATGACTGCATATGCAATGAGGCCCTGATCATTGACTATGCATAAGCCTGGGACACAGAAATTACTTGGATCATCCAGATTCAGGTAACTGTCTCAGTACCAGACCATGATAACTGTAGAGCACAACGCATAAAACTGGAGACAGCGTGGACTTGTGACGAGAAAGAATTTAAGTAATTAGCTTGAGAAATGAAGCAGAAAAGTCATGAGGATTTTATAATCTGACAGACTTGGCTAGTTATTTAGTAGGCAATGATGGTAAAGTTATGTAGGTGGTGTGACACTTAGTTTATTTGCTAAATTATCCAATCAGGATTGTTTTGTGGAGTTGAAACAAATACAGAAATATATAAATTCATGTACATATACAGTGATGCTCATGTAATACTGATGGAATAAAATGATAATCATTATTTCAGATTAGCTCAACCTGAATCTACCTATGCTTAAAGCCTGGATAGCTTTGTGAAGCCTCAATCCAATGAGTTGGTAAACTTTTTTTCTTACAGTAAGACTAAAGAGTCACCTACACAAACATTAATGACTGAATGGGAAGAGCAGCTGTGAGCAAAGGAAGCTCTTTCAAACTCCATTTGATTTTCGATGAAGACCAGAAACAGCTATTGTTTTTGTTAGCTGCTATCATGTCAGTTCAGACTCATAGCGACCCTGTGTACAACAGAATGAAACACTGCCCCATCCTGCACCATTTCTCATGATCATTGTTATGCCTGAGCCCATTGTTGCAGACACTGTGTCAATCCATCTCATTGAGGGACTTTCTCTTTTTCTTTCACTGACCCTCTACTTTACAAAGCATGATGTCCTTCTCCAGGGACTGGTCTGTCCTGGTAAATGTCTGAAGTATGCCATCCTTGCTTCTCAGGAGCATTCTGGCTGTACTTCTTCCAAGAAAGACTTGTTCGTTCTTTTGGTAGTCCACGGTATATTCAATAATTCTTCGCCAACACCATAATTCAAGCCATTAATTTTTCTTCAGTCTTCCTTATTCATCACCCAGCTTTCACATGCTTATGAGGCAATTGAAAACCATGGCTTGGGTCAGGTGCACCTTAGTCTTTAAGGTGATATCTTTGCTTTTCAACACTTCAAAGAGGTATTTTGCAGCAGATTTGTCCAATGCAATGCATCTTTTGATTTCTTGACTGTTGCTTCTATGGGTTTGATTGTGGATCCAAGTAAAATTAAATTCTTGATAACTTCTATCTTTTCTCTGTTTATCATATGATGTTGCTTATTGGTCCAGTTGTGAGGATTTTTGTTTTCTATATGTTGAGGTGTAACCCATACTGAAGGCTGTGGTCTTTGATCTTCATCAGTAGTAAGTGCTTCAAGTCCTCTTCACTTTCAGCAAGCAACATTGTGTCATCTGCATATTGAAGTTTATTCATGAGTCTTTCTCCAATTCTGATGCCCCGTTCTTCTTCATACTCCAGCTTCTTGGATTATTTGCTCAGCATACAGATTGATTAAGTATTGTGAAAGGATACAACCCCAACGCACACCTTTCCTAACTTTAAACCACGCAGTATCCCCTTGTTCTGTTCGAATGATTGCCTCCTGATCTATGTACAGGTTCTCATGAGAACAATTAAGTGTTCTGGAATTTCCATGCTTTGCAATGTTATCCATAATTTGTTATGATCCACACAGTTAAATGCCTTTGCATAGTCAGTAAAACACAGGTAAACATCTTTCTGGTATTCTCTGCTTTCAGCCAGGATCCATCTGACATCAGCAATGATATCCCTGGCTCCATGTCCTCTTCTGAATCCACCTTGAATTTCTAGCAGTTCCCTGTCAATATACTGCTGCAACAGCTTTTGAATGATCTTCAGCAACATTTACTTGCGTGTGGTATTAATGATATTGTTCGATAATTTGTGCATTCTGCTAGATTACCTTTCTTTGGAATAGGCATAAATATGGAACTCTTCCAGTTGGTTGGCCAGGTAGCTGTCTTCCAAATTTCTTGGCATAGATGAGTGAGCACTTCCAGAGCTGCATCTGTTTGTTGAAACATCTCAACTGATATTCTATCAATTCCTGGAGTCTTTGTTTTTCACCAATGCCTTCAGTGCATATTGGACCTCTTCCTTCAGTATCAACGGTTTCTAATCATATGCTACTACCTGAAATGGTTGAATGTTAACCAATTCTTTCTGGTATAGTGACTGTATTCCTTCCATCTTCCTTTGATGCTTCATGTGTTGTTTAATATTTTTTCTGTAGAATCCTTCAATATGACAACTTGAGGCTTGAAGTTTTTTGCTGAGCTTGTTCTTCCCTTTTGGTTTTGTAACTCCAGGTCTTTGCACGTGTCATTATAATACTTTACTTTGTCTTTTCGAGCCTCCATTTGAAATATTCTGTTAAGCTCATTTACTTCATCATTTCTTCATCTTGCTCTAGCTAATCGATGTTCAACAGCAACTTTAAGAGTCTCTTCCAACATCCATTTTGGTCTTTTCTTTCTTTCATGTCTTTGAGATGACCTCTTGCTCTCTTTATGTACGATGTCCTTGATGTCATTCCACAACTTGTTTGGTCTTTGGTCATTAGGGTTTAACACGTCAAATCTGTTCTTGAGATGGTCTCTAAATTCAGGTGGGATGTCCTCAAGGTTGTACTTTGCTCTCTTGGACTTATCTTCATTTTTTTCTGCTTCAGCATGAACTTGCATAGGAGTAATTGATGATCTGTTCTGCAGTTGGCCCCTGGCCTTATTCTGACTGATGATATGGAGATTTTCCATCGTCTCTGTCCACAGATGTAATTGGTTTGATTCCTGTGTATTCCATCTGAAAAGGTCCACATGTATAATTGCCATTTATGATATTGAAAAAGGTATTTGCAAAGAATAAGTTGTTGGTCTTGCAAAATTCTATCGTGCAATCTCTGGCTTCATTTCTATCACCAAAGCCATATTTTCCAACTACCTATCCTTCTTCTTTGTTTCCAACTTTCACATTCCAATCATCAGTAATTATCATTGCATCCTGATCGTATGTTCAATCAATTTCAGACTGCAGAAGTTGGTAAAAATCTTCTATTTCTTCAACTTTGGCCTTAGTGGTTGGTGTGTAAATTGGAATAATAGTTGTATTAACTGGTCCTTCCTTGTAGGCATATGGGTATTATCCTATTACAGACAACGTTGTACTTCAAGATAGACCTTGAAATGTTCTTTTTGATGGTAAATGCAATGCCATTCCTCTTCAAGGTGTCATTCCTAGCATAGTAGACCATATGACTGTCCAATTCAAAATGGCCAATACCAGTTCATTTCAGCTCTCCAATGCCTAGGATATTGATGTTTATGCATTCCATTTCATTTTTGACAATTTCTAATTTTCATAGATTCATACTTGGCACATTCCATGTTCCAATTATTAATGGATATTTGCAGCTGTTTCTTCGCATTTTGTGTCATGCCACATCAGAAAACGAAGGTCCCGAAATCTTGACTCCATCCACATCATTAAGGTTGACTTTACTCTGAGGAGGCAGCTATTCCACAGTTGTCTTTTGAGTGCCTTCCAACCTGAGGGGCTAGTCTTCCAACACTATATCAAACAATGTTCTGCTGCTATTCATAAAGTTTTCACTGGCTAATTCTTTCCAGAAGTAGACCTCCAGGTCCTTCTTCCTAGTCTGTCTTAGTCTCAAAGCTCAGCTGAATCCTGTCCACCATGGCTGACACTGCAGGTTTTTGAATACCAGTGGTATAGCTTCTAGCATCACAGCAACATGCAAGCCCCCACGGTATGACAAACTGACAGACTCATACTTCTGCATATTTTGTTGTTGTTTTAACTCTGTAACTTCCCAATTATATTCCAATTATGGTAGCCTCCTTTCTGTTTTCCTGATGTTACTAGCAATAGCAACTCTTGATTCAGAAAAAGCAGGGACAAAAATTAGGAATACTGTACCCTCTGGATATCTAGGAGTGCAGGATGGCAGCTTGCAAATTAGTTGGTGGCAGTTACAAATATAAAGGCAAATGGACCAAATCTCTGAGAATTATGAGGGAGAAAAAAGAATGAATACGAAGTCAACCCAGGACCAGCCAGGAATCCCTAAGTTTGGATAATATCTACACTGGTGATAATATTCACTGTCAGTGTTTCCCAGAACTATACAATCACTGCATATAATACTCATTTCAAAGTGCGATAGCAAGGTTTAGGAAGTTACCTTTTGTAATTGCTTCCCATTTCCCTTCCATATGTCTAAATCAAAACGAAGACAATTGGAAAGAGTTACTGTTGCTAGTAGTGATAGCAGATGTGTGGAGAATTTTGTACATTATAACTTATGGAGCTTCACAATTCTTAGTCAACTGCACTGTTAGGAAAATTTTTTCCAAAAGATTGTGGTTTCTTCAACGGCATTTTAAAAATAGTATTCTCAAACTACTTTTGGTCTAATATCTTTGTAGAAATTGAAAACTATTTTTTGTTAGTCATTCTGATTTCATTTAAGTTTGGGTTATTTTCCATTATTTTAATGATTTATATATGTTAAACAATCTTGCTGGAGGAGAAAACCTACAGAGCTCAACCACCAACTGACTATGACTACTTTAAGCTGTATATGCAAACAGGCTATTCCCATCTTGTTAAGTTTCACAGATTTAAAAAATCATGCTCTATTAAAGAAAAGATGTAATCTTGAACATTTAAAGGCACTCCGAAGGCTCAACAATCAAGATTATATTTTCTAATACTGTTTTGAATAGAGTAAATACATTAAATCAAGATTTGTTATCATACCTTTGTATAGAAGGAAGAAAAAAATGTTTGTGCACTGTCATATTTATCTTTATAAAGAGAGAAGAGAGTTATTTACATAAAATGGCACAAAAGTTCTTTTCCTTTAAATGTATCTCTAGTAGTCTTCTGCACCCTTTACTATAAAATCATTTAGGAAAAAAGATTTCATATCCTTAAGAGATAGACAGGAGGACAATGAAGGATGACTAATAATAATCACCAAGCTAAAAACTTTTCCAAGTTTTTCCAAGGAAAATACCAAGTCTGTATCTAGAAAAGTCTTTTTTTAGTTTTGAAATAGCAAAGTAACTTACATGCGTTAGCCATGCAGATATAATAATGACAATAAATAAAAAATATTTGAAACATTCTAATACTAAAGGAAAAAAAAAAAGATGGCATTTTATTATTCAGCATTGAGCCTTGAATTACCCTAGCACAAAAGCAGCCTGGGTTACCCTCCATTATGGTTAGAGTACAGATTAAGTTTCCTACCTTCCTGAAACGTGCATGGGTAGTATCCAAGTTAACATTAATTATAAGTGTATGAGGCTGTAACTAAAGTTCTTCACTTTGATTCATTTGCCTTTTAGCTCAATTTAAAAGTTTGTTTGAGAAATGATACAAAGGAATATATTCCAGAGAACAAGCTTTCTGTGTACTCTAGCTATTATAAATAATTTCTACATTTAAATCAAGCTACATTTAAGTATTATGTATCTAGACTTCAATGGTTTATCAACACCGCAGAAAGGCTTTTATTGAGTTTGTTTTATATATATATATATATATATATATATATATGTATGTATATAATGCCTACTTAAAAATATTTCTTAATTTTCTACAAACAGTGGCAGAATGATGTTAGCTATTTTCAGGGGTGTAATGAATGAGTATTCATTTAATATCTTTATAATTATAGAATTAAATAATTTAGAATTAAATCCCTTGAAAAGCATGTCTTATGAAGAACTACTACAATTATTCTGAATGCTGAATGTGTTTACTATGCTTTTTACTTCTAGATTTCTAACTTTCAAATTTTAACATACAGTGATTACAAAATATATTATTGCATGCTTTTTGGAAATATATAAAGTATATATTATAAATATAGTTCAAAATATTAAATTAAATGAGATTGTGTAATCATGATTTTTAAAATATAAGGTATATATACATTTTTAAAACTTGCTTTTAAGTTGGGGCATTTTAGTCCATAATAGTAATTATCAAAAAGTTTATAATCCTACATGGGTTAAAATTGCATGTGAAATCTTAACCATAGCATTGAATATAATAGCTTGAGTATTAGAATAAATTTAAAAATAATTTCTTCTTTGAACTTCAGCTTATACCTCTCCTCCCCTCCACGCCCAGCATTTGTGAGGTATTTCCTAACATTGCAAAATGTACCCCTACATCACTAAACTGCAAGCATTTTACTGGAAAATGTAGCTTAAGCTGTTAGTTTATTCTATAGTAATCTTTCTTCCTTCAATATATAATTTCTGTCTTGGAATTCCATTATCCCTTGCCTTTAGAAATGATATAATAACTTGGGTGGAAAACATTAAAAACTTCATTTTAATAATTTTCATAGTGTTACAGTTCTAATAGTTTATTCCATAACAATAACATTATATAAATTGTTAAAATTAAAGATAACTTTCCTGTTATATTTAATATATAAACCTCTCAGAATGGCAAACACTAGTGTTCCATAACAATTTTACCAAGAAAATATTTCAAGTAATTATCTTGCATTTTCTCATAGACAATAGTTTTGAAAATTGCTTTTAGACATTTAGGTAAAATATGCAGAAAATAAACAATATAAATATATATTTCAGGTCATTCTCTGATTAAACCGAGTGCTCTTACGGATGTATTTTTAAATGTGATTATCCAACTCTAATATTAATTTAGGAGATAGTCTCTTTGGTAAAATATTACTACTATTAACAATTGTATTATTCTCTGTTAAATTTATAAAAACTGTTCTTTCAATATTTGCACAGATTGAAACAATGTTCATGAAATAATGCATAAATCAAAATAGTCACTCCAAAGTCATGTCATGATATTGAATCAAGTAATATTACCCTGAGAATGTACACAAATCTCTCACTGAAAAATGTACATTCTTCAGAAAACTAACCTTTAGTGTACATTATATTATATATACTAGTATTATTTCATGCATTTTTTTTTTTTTCATTTCCTTCCACATTTTGCTCAAATGTCACCCTCTCAATAAGGCTTCCAAATCACCCTATTTAGTATGGTAACTTCTCCACCTATGACACTTAAATTTCAAACTCCCCCTATTGCACTCTATTTTTACGGTAACATTTATCACTTTATAAAATACTGTATAATCTACTTATTTATTATGTTTATTGCTACTTGTCTGTCTTTATCTACAAGAACATAAGCTTCACAAGGGGGGAGATTTGGGTTTACTTAGTTCTCTAATTAGTTCCTTCCATAGTCTCCCTTCTCTCTCTCTCTCATTCTCTCTCTCCAAGGCCGTATTATATTCCATGGTGTGAATGCACCACGATTTACTCAGATATTCTCCTGTTGGTGAACCTTCCATTTCTAGTATTTTGGCACTATAAACAGTGCTGCAGGTAAATCATTGTGCATATATTTTTAAGCACTGATGCTTTTACTTGTGCACTGTGGGTTTCTAGATGCAGATCACTGAATCAGCAAGTATATATAATTTAATTTTAAGAGATATTGTCAAAAAGCTTTTAAAATGGTTGTGAAAATTCACATTTCCACCATTAATATAACCTTTTTTCTTACATCCCAGCCAGCATAGTTATTGGTTTTTAATTTTATTTTGTAAGTCTAATGGGTGTAAGTGGAGCTCTGGTGGTGCAGTGGTTAAGAGCTTGGCAGCTAACCAAAAGTTTGGCAGTTTGAATCCATCAGCTGTTCCTTGGAAATCCTATGGGGCAGTTCTACTCTGTCCCGTAGAGTCACTAAGAGTTGGAATCGACTTGATGGCAATGGGTAATAGGAATGGGTATAAAGTAATAATTCAATGTAAATGTAAGTAGCATTCTGACAACTAATAAGTTTGAGCATATTTTCAAGTTTGTGTCTCCTTTGATTTACCTTTTGATATGATTTGTCTTGGGTGCTTTATCCCCTTTTTGGCATTTGGTAAGAGCTCTTTGCCTATTATAGATATTAATCCTCTGTCTTATGTGTTCCAAATAACTTTTCCAATCACCTCTGTTCTAAAAAACAGATATAAATATGTGAAATAATGCCTCTAAATCTTGAAATTTTCCTGTTTGTTCATAGATCTAATATTCAACATGCGCCCGAAAAGGAATTACCTCTATATCACATGAAATTCCAAAAAGGACAGAGCTAGAGTATCATCAGCAATTCTCCTTTTTGAAAATACTACTATAAGAAAGGAATGAAATTATAACAATGCCAGAGGCATTTTGAATTTGTTTTCAAGGAGACAGCTGTTCCACAAAGGAAGCACAGAACTTTGAAAGAAGAGTCTAACATTCAACTGGTCTGTATAAACCAAGTGGGATTCAAAAGGGAACAGAGACTCAGAAGACAAATTACAAGTTACACTGTTATCTGGTTGGGCCTCTGCTGCTTTATCTTACATTCTAACTTTCAACAGTAGTTCTGCTGGCTTCTTCCCAAAGAATGTAGTGCTCTACTAGTCTAGAGAAAGCAAAGCTAATTAGATTGGCAAAGTGACTTTCCTAAGCTTGTGTTTTTGCTCCTTTCTAATCTTAATCTGTTTAAAAAGAAAACTTTTAATACTAAATTAATGGGCTGGTGACAGTGAAAAGCACTATTTCAGCATAAGTACTATTTTAAATAGTTATACAATTTACCCAAAGAAACAGTAGCAGGTTATCAAATAGTTTATTATATGTAATTTTGTTTTCAATTACACACACACACACACACACACACGTGGGTATGTGTACAATCCCACTTGACTGAAAACATATCCATAAAGTAGGTAAGGCAAACGTTAAAAACCTAATGCTACAATGCAGGATAGATATTTAAGTGCAGAGAGGTGACTATTATGACTAGGGTCACCTGGTCCCAGACTTCTGATAATTGATGCTGTATTTTATATTTTACCCATTAAAGATTATCAAATTATGGTACACACATATCCTGTTGTCACTGAGAGGATTCTGACTCATGGGGAACCCATGTACACAGAGTAGAACTGCTCCATAGGGTTTTCCAGGCTGTGACCTTTCAGAAGCAGATGACCAAGCCTTTCTTCTGAGTGAGTGGGTTTGAACAACCAACCTTCTGTCAGTAGTCCTGGGTTTAACTGTTTATGCCACCCAGGGACTCCGTAATATACACATAGATTGGAAAATAGTTCTTAAGTTACAAATGAAGCAATGCTTCTTTTTCCTGTCTCTTAATAAGAAACAATTCATGAAATTAACACTTGTTATTCATCTACCCAGAATAGGTATTCTTCTATTGCAATGATACAGTGCTGGTACTTCAATGCTTCCCGCTTATTAGTGCAGAGATGTGGTTTAAGGTGCTTTGTCCACAAAGAATGACAGCAATGTGATTACTGTTCTTTCACCAAATTATACTTTTGCATCAGTCCTGGATTTCTTGAATTTATTGTGTTTAATCTTAATAAACGAAGAAAAGATTGAAGTTGTCAAGGATTTCATTTTACTTGGATCCACATTCAACACCTACAGAAGCAGCAGTCAAAAAATCAAATGACACCTTGCATTGGGCAAATCTGCTGCAAAATATCTCTTTGAAGTGTTGAAAAGCAAAGATGTCACCTTGAAGACTAAGGTGTGCCTGACCCAAGCCATGGTGTTGTCAATCGCCTCATATGCATGCGAAAGCTGGAAGATGAATAAGGAAGACCTTAGAAGAACTGACACCTTTGAATTGTAGTGTTGGCGAAGAATATTGAATATACCATGGATTGCCAAAAGAATGAACAAATCTGTCATGCATAAAGCACAACCAAAACGCTCCTTAGAAGCAAGAATGATGAGACTGTCTCACATACGTTGGACATGTTATCAGGAGGGATCAGTCCCTGAAGAAGGACATCATGCTTGGTAAAGTAGAGGGTCAGCAAAAAAGAGGAAGACCCTCAACAAGATGAATTGGAACAGTGGCTGCAACAATGGGCTCAAGCATAACAACGATTGTGAGGATGGTGCAGGACTGGGCAGTGTTTATTTCTGTTGTACATAGGGTCGCTATGAGTTGGAACCGACTTGACGGCACCTAACAACAACAACAATCTGCCCCTTTACGTATTAAAAAGTAAGGTAGATTAGAGGGAGATACACCAGCAAGGAAGGTACCATAATGTCTTTGTAAATGGAAAAAAAAATTCTTTTATTTTGTGTTTATTATCCTCTATCTCCACCAGCCTCATTTAAATTCAGGCTCTGGTGTTGAATGGCCAGGATTAAACTCCTGATTTCACTATTTGCTTGTTATGTAACATTGAGTAATTTATTTAACTCTTCTAATTATTGATTTCATCTTTGGTAAAACAAAGAATGCCACATAAAGAACAAAAATTGGTGCATGGAATGTACCCAATTATATCAATTGTATTATTATTCCCAGATCCACTATTATTTCCTCTAAGGACTTCACATTAACATTATTTCTACTTATCCATACCTTCTCAACAGTATCAATAATCATTACTGCTGCCTACAATCCTGGGTGCTTTCCTTTACTTTAAATTCTGGAAACTGGCTAACGTCTTGTGATGAGCGAAGTATATCTTCATTCCTCTTTGTGTTGACCTTCTCTCTCATTTAAAAGTTTATTTATCAAATAGATAAATATTAATGACAGTCACTCCTAGCTAATATTAAAGAAAGCTACTTAGGTGCCCCTGGATTTACTCTTTTGTGTCCCTAAGGTCAATTGTTAGTCTTTTCAAATTATCCTTTAAGTATGTTAAAAGCCTTAAATATCTCAGACTTCAGTTTATTATTAGGGTTTTATCATTGATAGTTTTTGTCTAAGCCTTTATTATGCCAGTAATGGATCATTAAGCATGTATGAACCCATAGAGTGTTATAAGGAATCCCATTATTTGATCTTCCCATGACTATAGTGCAGTCATACTTGAAACTCATTGTAGAGATTTTGAATGATAATTACTATAAAGGATTGCTCCTCCACCAGTATCGGCAGATTTCAAAAATGATTCTGTTGTGGACTGCCAGTAAATTTTAGAAATGCAGAAAGATTTAATCATGAGTAGGGTTGCTGGAAGTCATTTGGTCATCATATGAAGTTGAGTAGATACACATGCTCTTCAGAAGGATATCAGCTTATTGAATAAGTATATACAATTGTACAAATGAAAATTCATTACATTCATTCTCTTCTACTGTAGAGTACCCGTGAGAATAGATTCTCTCTACCATCAAATAATAAAAATGACACTTTAGTTGATATGATTATGATTTAAGATCCTTCTTTTAAAAATCTTTATAAACAAAAAAGCACGTTATTTGATAGTTTAATAGATACATAGTATAGTAAGTGAGTTTATACCATTAGTAACATCTTACATGAGTTATTTACAGTCAAAGGTCAATGAACAACAGAATTTTTCCTCTAAATTTTTTTTTTAGATTATAAAACAATAAGTCTATCCTCAAAGAACAAAAATGAGTATTTAAGCTTTGTTTCTTAGTAGAAACTAGCACATATATGTTGCTTACTAAAATTGTGATTTAGATGAATAAAGAGAAAAAAATTGATACGTATACTTTAAGATACCAACTTTTTTTTCTCTTTAGTTAAAAGAAAATGGTATGTATACTTTAAGATACAATCAACACCCATGGAAGTAGCAGTCAAGAAATCAAATGATGATTTACACTGGGAAAATCTGCTGCAAAAGATCTCTTTAAAGTGTTAAAAAAAAAAGATGTCACTTTAAGGACTAAGGTGCACCTGACCCCAAGCCATGGTGTTTTTAATCACTTCATTTGCATGTGAAAGCTGTATAATGAATAAAGAAGACTGAAGAAGAACAGATGCCTTTGAATTATGATGTTGGTGAAGAATATTGAATATACCATGGACTTCTAGAAGAATGAACAAATCTGTCTTAGAAGAAGTACAACCAGAATGCTCCTTAGAAGGGAGGATGGTGAGACTTCGTCTCACATGCTTCAGGCATGTTATTAGGAAGGACCAGTCCCTGGAGAAGGACATCATGCTTGGTAAAGTAGAGGGTCAACAAAAACAAGGAAGACCCTCAACGAGATAGATACACAGTGGCTGCAGCAATGGGCTCAATCAAAAATAATAATGATTGTGAGGATGGTGCAGGACCAGGCAGTGTTTCGTTCTGTTATGCGTAGGGTCATTGTGAGTTAGAACCAACTTGACGGCACCTAACAACAACATAATTTAAGATGCTTTAAGATTCCTTAGGTTTTAAGCTTATTTTCTAAAGTATATTAATGTGCTATTTAAATAAAATTTGGCCACTTACACCATATATGCCTTAATACTTTTTTCGACATATACCACATAAGTCTAAAAAATGGCCTCTGAGAGACTGCAATTAGTGATTTCACATTCATAGTAGAAAAATAAATTTCACTCATAATCTGCACTAGACTAGCTTCAAATTCATTGGGGAAATCTGAAGTAGAATCAGTTATAATAAGTATCAATACTAATTATGGAGATAGCGGAATAGAGTCATGTATGGGAAATAGAGCTAATAATTAGGAGAATTCAGAGATGGAATCCAACTGGTAGAATGTCAGGAATGAGAGACAGAGAGAGAGAATAGGCTAATTGCCATAAACTGTGCTTATAACTTGTTTTTGTGGTTAACTTGTTACAATATATGATTTGGTTAATCTGGTTTAGAGAGTCAGAGGATTGTTTTTCAGAGGTTATACATTTGGATTTCTCTTTTTTTTTCTTTATGGCCATATATATTATTTTTAAATAAATAAGTATTTTAAAAGGGAGAGCTAGAAGCCAAGTAGAAATCATCTTGCAATGAAAAGGTATATCAAACTTAGACTTAAATATAAAAAGAGAAGCTAAAGTTTAAGCTCACTGAAACTCTCACTTAATGTTTCAATTGTCCTCAATATTATTAAGTCATCTGCTTACGTACTTTTCCAAGTATCCCTAGCAGTTAAGTTAGGGCCATGTGACCGAGTTCTGGTCAGCTGGGTTAGAATAGAAGTTGTGTAAACAATTTCTAGCCTTTGCCCTTAAAAACATAACAATATCTCCCTCTTCTTGCACTGTACATTCTTAGAGGCCACATGCTCTAGTATCATAGCTACAAGATGGAGGAGATCTAGCTTATCCACATTGGACGTAGCAGGAATGAAAATAAACCTTTACTGTGTAAGTTCTGGACATGATTTTTAGATTTGAATCTTACCATGAAGGTAAGGAGCCAAGTGAGAAGGACAGAAAATAAATGGTGCTTAAAAAAAATCAGTGAAAAAGAAAAAAAAATTAGTCTGATTAGATTAAAGCTTATTTTATTAAATTCTGATAATTACTAATAATAAAAGAAAAGCTGCTAGTAGCATGAATTTGATAAGTAGTATAAAATGTAATACTTTTGTGGAAATAAAATACACATACACAGAACATTTAATTCATTATATATAGGAGATTGTATCTTAGTTATAATGTATAGTACTTGAGTACTCAAGGGACAAAATCAACTTTGGACTTAAAAATAATCAAGCAAGTAGTTTAAAAGAAACAAACGTAAAAAAGATGTACAAAGAGTAGGCTATTCATCTTTTCACAAGTATCTGTTTTTAATTATACCCTGATGCTGTATGGTATTTTCTTCTTTTCTAACTGTATAATGGAAACAAACTGAAGAGACCCAGCACATAAAAAGCCACTTCATAGAAAAAATTTAGGAAACATATCTAAGAATTCTGCTATAATTCTGAACACTATGAAAGATTATAGAATTGAGATGCACTAAATGTTGCCATCATGATAGCTTTGACTTCACTCTATGTATGAAAAAAAATAAAATGAGTATGATGTTTTTAAAGGGTTTTGAAAAATTGTGTATGTTAAGGAATAGCTGTATTTTAAAATGAGGAACATAATTGTTAAAATGTATGAAATCTTAAAGTGGATCTTAAATCTTTTCTAAAGCAATTGGGGTTATAGCAAACAAAAATCAATTTTTATTTATTTAGTGAATTATATAGTATTTAATTAAGAGCATAATCAAACATATTAATATGAACTATTTTGTCAATTTTTTTTATTTGCTCAGATTTTACTAGACTTACTTTGAAGTGCAAAAGGGTCTGATTCAGTGGCTGTGCAGAATTTATAACTGGTAGAATGACTTCAGGATGAGTGCTAGTGCTCTCATAGGCATATTATTATCATTTACAATCACAGTCATCTTCTCTAGGAAACCCTGGTGGTGTAGGGGTTAAGAGCTATGGCTGCTAACCAAAAGGTCAGCAGTTTGAACCCACCAGGTGCTCCCTGGAAGCCCTATGGGGCAGTTCTACTCTGACCTATAGTGTCGCTATGAGTTGGAATCCACTCGACAGGAACAGGTTTGGTTTAGTTATCTTTTAGCTATATGCTACCGTTCTAGGTTCATACTTAAGACATAGCCTTCTGTCTCCTCTGCTCACAATCTAGATATATCTGATAAAGAATAATATAAAGTAACACATGCCACAGATCAAGAGATAGGACTAATAGGTGCTTGTCCCTAAGCAAGTATATAAATTATGAGCCCTTTAATGAAGAGACAGAAAGCAGTACACCAGGCAGGGAGAACAATATGCATGAAAAACAGCACTTATTCATGTGATGAGCAAGTACTTTTTGAGCAATTATTATGTGCCAGCAGCTAAGAAGGCGAGGTCTAGGTGGATCTAACTTGGTGAAGGGAATTAGGGTAGGTTTATCTGAGAACTATTTAAGGAATTAGAAGTAAATCAAGAAAAGAGGGATGTAATCCCAGGCCTTTGGAAAAGCTTGTGTAAAGACCCTGAGATGCAGAAGAGCTTGGTGTGTATGAGGAACTGAGAGACCAATCTGCATGAAGTGTACTGGGGTGATGGAGAGAGTGGCATAAAATGAAGACTGTAGATAAAGCAGAGACCATACAGTGCAGGATCATCTAGGTTAAGATAAACCATAGTTAAGTTCTTCATTAATTTGTGTATAAATTAATTCTATGAGTTGGAAAAAAATCATCATGATTATGTTCACTTTGTTTACTGGAAAGCCAAAAATCTGCTAGAATTATATTCTCTACTATATATCTAGTATGCCGTTCAATGAAGTAGAGTGCAAATGATTTCTTCTATTTTCTTTACACATCTTCAAATTTTAACAATTCTACCAATTCTATTTATTTTCTAGAGCCCTCTTTTCCAGAGGACACTTTTGATTCCACTATGGATTAGCAGTTTTCTAGGATATATGCTGGGTTTTTACCTTAAGACAGAATTTCGTTACGAAACCCTGGGTCTTATCTAAACCCCATACATTCCTAATTCTTGGTTCAATTGTTCATTTTACTAGTAGTTTTGTTAGTAAAGATATGTTGCAGGTAAGCATGCTGTGTCTTTACATGTATAAACGTGTCTTTATTTTACGTGCACATTATTAGTTTATTTGGGTATAAAATTCTAGATTAAAATAATTTTCCCTCAAAATTAAACACCATGTCCACCGTCTTCTAGAATCTAGCTTTCTAATGAGAAATCTGATGCTAGCATTGTCCTTGTTCTTTTTCAGGTGAATAATTGCTCACTCTTGGGAGAGCTTCAGGAGATTATCTTTTCTGCAATTTCTCTATCATACATCTACAAGTGTGTTGGTTATGGGTTTCAGTCTGAACATTGTAAATTCTATTGATAAGATATTGAACCTGGTGGATTATCCTTTGTTTATTTTGTATCATCTCTCATCACTTCTTTCTCTTTTGTTCTACTTTCCAAAAGCAAAATTTTTCTACTTTTAATCTTCTAAAGAATAATTTTGGCAATTTAATTTTGATTTTTAAGATATTTTTCCTTTCCTATGATTTTTCCTCTTCATGATAACTTTTTTTTTTTTTAATGAATGCCTTATCTTCTAGGGTTATCAAACGATACTAAATAAAACTGTTCATGAATTATTATCTCTGTTTCTTTTTGTATCTTATTTGTGGTTATTTCTTTTGGGCCTTTGCTTTCATGTTGCTTCCTGACCTCATATGTTGGGTGGTACCTGGCTGTTCACCTCTATTTAATCATGAGGCAACAAAAAGCTGTTTCAGAACTCCGTATGATTATGGGGATTGTTGACTGGAGGGGAGAGGGCTTTACTTTTTACAAATTGGGCAAGGAGCTAGTTTTTGAGGAACCCATTTATGCCAGAATGTAGAGCTTTTCATTTTCAAAAGCACTTTGCAAGGTGCCCTAGTTCTTCCCAGAGTGCTTGTTCATTTTCCTTAGAGACGTGGTCCCTCTCCCACCACCCTTCACGCATTTTTAAAAATTGTTTTCCTCCAGTGTGTTAGATTCCTAGCCACCGGTAATTCAGCCTGGTAGTGGGAGGACCAACTGTTTCAAAAATAGCCTTTCCTGATCTCCTTAAAACCCAGAGTTTTCAAGTCACAAGCTTTTCAAATAAACAAAGGATAACCCACCAGCTTCAATATCTTGTCAATAGAATTCACAATGTTCAGATTGAAAGGCACAACCAACACACAGCCCACTTGTAGATGTATGATCTACAGGACAGGCAGGTCCCTGGGTGGCAAAAGCATCTGCATTCATCTACTAACCTAAAGACTGGTTGTTAGGAACCCTCCCAGCAGCAACGCAGAAGAAAGGTCTGACAATCTGCTTTTGTAAAGATTACAGCCAAGAAAACTCTGTGGAGTTCTCCTCTGTAGCACATGGGGTAGCTATGAGTCTGATGGCAATGGGCTTGGTTTGAGTTTTTTTACAGGACAGGTTATTTCTTTCTCAAACTGTACACCTCTCTGCCTTTATTGCAGGTTGCAAGTATCATTCACTGATTCATCAGTCACCCCTCCCCCATCCTCTTTCCATCTTCTAGAAATATATTGAAATCTCCTATCTGCAGAAGACATTCAATCACTTTACTATGGTTGTGGGTATATACCCTTTAAAAATTTGTTCACTGTCATTCTAATAGGATTTTGTAAGGATAATGAAAAAAAAAAAAACCTCGACAGTTAACAAAAAATTCCCAGATTCCCAAATTTCTTGCAGGAGCAACAGTCTGGATAATGCTAACATTTACTAATGTTGTAAACAAAGGAAGAGGAGGAAATTTTAGGTGGAAGATTCTGTACCAAATATTAGTGAATGACTGGGTTTATCTTTTTATCCTCATAAATGCATGCAAAAGGCACGCTTTGATAAACCAAATAAATAAAACATCTAATTAATCTTATCTTTTAAGTACCTTTGCAAAAGCAAACAAAGTCGCCACAAAAACTAAGGCAATGCGTTTTTTTTTTCAGTTTCGATTCTATAACAATGAAGGTCAACTAACATAACATCTGAAAAGGAAGATCACTGATAGTTTCAGAATCATATATTCTAATAAGCAAAGAACAAAGAAGTGGACCTTAAATGTGACTATTTCAATCAGTAAAACAATGTCTGCTCATCCTCAGGAACTTGGCAAGAATACACACAGCTTCTCAAGTACCTGGAGAGCATGTGAGTGATTTTGGAGAACTGAGGTTTTGGGAATATTGTAATTCATGTGCACTGAAACAGGTTGTTTGATCTTTAGTTAAAACAGCTGGAATTTACTTTGTTGAAATATATGCCAGTCATTTTATGCTGGCAGAATCTGTTCTGCTTCATTTGTGAAGGTGCTTACATTTTTTTTTTTCCTTTCACTTTAAAAACAAATAAGACTGTAACACCTGGTAGCTGTCATGTCAAACTTAAGTACTGCCAGTGACGGCATCGTCCATATCTGGGGATCTGCTGCACAAAGTCATGGGGATTCTTTGCTTCTAATTATCTCCAAGTGATGCAAGTTTATTCTACAGTTAGAAATAAGTTTGATAAATAAAGAAAGTATTTTTCAGAATTTATTTTTCCAATATAATCCACAAATTAAATACAAGTAATCTAGAGGAATATAACCAAGATTCTCTCACATAATTTACCATTTCTAATCTTGTACACTTTCCACTGACCAGAATCATTAATGTATGGGAGAACAATACGCAGTAAGAATCAAGCAACTCTTTAAATAAAATTCAAATGATAAGCATGAAAACCTGCTAAGAAGAGATGAGAGCCTCAAAGTTATAGCATGGATTAATTATATCCCGTAAAAGTAAAACTATACAACAAATTCTATTGCTTTCCTGATCCCCCTCCCCTAGCCCATTTGACACTCTAAAGCCATATAAAATTTTCCCTGTATAATATTTTAAGTATGTCTCTCACCTATTCAAATACCTTTAGTAGCTCCCTACTAGAAAGTACAAAGCCAAGTGAGATCTCTCAGCTATCTGGCTCCATCCTGGATTTTAGTGTTATATCCTCCTAATTAATTCTCTGCTCCACCAAAAATGGTAACTCAGTTTTTCCTGAATATATGTCTTTGTCTACTGCTTGCAAAACTTGGCTTGTTTCATTCTGCTTGGCTAACCTATCAATTTTCTGCCTTTAACCTTCCACTAATGAGCCCAAACCCAGTCCATGTTGCACTTTCTTTGTGCAAACATTTCAAACATTATTGATCACTCTTTCTGCTGGAATTGGGTGTCTTTTCATTCTCTGGATTCGACACTGTGAAAATATTTTGGATATGACTTAGGACTCTATCCTTTACTATCATACAGACTCAGTAACTAATACAGTGTGTGGAGTAGGATATTAGCTCTTTCAGATGAATCAAATCATCAATTCTAGTTGACTCTTTTATGACAATATTATTTAATTATGACTGTATTATATATGCCTCAAAAACTAGTAATTCTAAATAGACAAAGTTTCTTTTGATTCAAAGACTAAAACAAATGAACAAACAACATATCTAGAACATGAGAAGTAGAAATGCTACTTTTAAAAAATATTTTATGTGTGCTTAAGATATTCTGGCACAGACTTTATGTCTCCCACTGGACATCTGCAGACCTATGACTATGAGCAAGTAGTGTTTATCTATTTCAGTCTTGATTTTCTTACTGTAAATACGTAGTCCTTCCTTACTCCTTTCTCCAAAATAAATTCAACCTGCATTAAAGAATGAAACATAAAAGTTGAAGCCATAAAATATTAGAACAAAAGAAGGTTTTTTTTGTTTTTGTTTTTTTTTAACATATACCTTGGAGTAAAGCAGGTCTTCTATCCATGACACAAGAATTTGGCTATATAAATATTTTCCAAAATTTAGAGCACACATGCCCTTTGGCCCAGCAATTCTACTTTTAAGGACTGTCTTTATAGATACAATTGCTCAAATGTGTGTGTCTGTAAACACATAAACATTACATATATATATTATTTATATATATAATATTATATATTAGGTATACATATATATTTAATTCTACATTTTATAATTTTCTTTACAGATGCAATCATTAAAATGTGTGTATATACACATATACATTTCAGACAAATATAAATATTATATATGTGTATACACTAACACATTACACACACATACACACATGCACATATCTGCAGCATTTTTTAATAGTAACCAAATGGAAACAACTTAAATTCACAAGAATAAAGGACCCATCGAATATTATTTTACCATCTTCATCTAATGGATTATTATACAGCTATTAGAAATAATGAGCTAGGTTTAATATGATGATGTTGGAGAGATGTCCAGAACATGTAATAATAATAAAAAAAAGGTCATATAATGATATACCTTTTCATACAGTAGATCCCATTTTATGCTTAAAGGATAAATATGGAAAGAATTCTTGCCTAGAAGTCAGAATTGTTAATTTTTAATGCAGCAGGTGTTGCTAAATTTTGCTGGGTAAGGTTCACTCATCCACCGGACAGTTCTTCAGGTTGCCCCTTTGTCAGTCCTGGCTTTGACCAACACAGTATTTTAAATCCCATTTTACTCTTCCCTTTCTTAATGAAACATTACTTCTATGCTGTCTGCATTTTCATTTCACACTGTTTGTTGAGCAAAGAGGCATATGATGGATTCTCTGCAATAAACTTAGAATAAAAAGAGAAAAAACCATGCAAGTAGGAATTTGTCTAATTTTGTGCAGGCTGATCCAACAATGTTTTAACCAAATCATATGCTCATCCATGGTTAAAAAAAATACTTAGGTTGGAAACCAAAGTACAGAATTCATGATCTAATGTCATTGACCATTTTAATTCCATTATAATTAATTGTGTTTTATGATATTTTGTTCTTCATTCTTCCCCACTAAGGAGGATAATAAATTATTTCATTTATCTCTTGAATCAAGCGTATACATATTTTTACATTTACTCTAGATGGGATTATTTTGGGCCTGTATTTTTTTTTAAGTCTTTTGCTGATTGCATATTTGTAGTCTTGGCTAAGGAACATTAGCTACTGTTATGAACTCACTTAAACACGGTCTCCTCTAATTACATATTCTTTTTAAGTACTTTAGGAAACAGTGTGCCATCTTTCAATTCCAGAGGATTCAAATGAGTATTGTTTCATTTCTTTACTATATATTTCTTTACAATAAATGGGATGGAGACTGAAATTTATTACAACAGCAATAAACTTGAAATGTTTAACAAGGGCAATCTGCACTGTTCGTTTACACAGAGGCAACAAATTCTCCATGTTGTGTCAGTGCTAGCAATGGACCCTCTCAGCCTGGCTAAGGAAAAACTTCCTACAGATGAACTACTTTTTAGTTGACACTGTGTCTATAATATGGTCTCCAAGTCCCCAAATAAAGAACCAAAATATTGAAATACATTCTCTTATTTTTCTAGTTATGAAAATAATACATTTGTTGTAAATATGATATATATACAGAATTGTTTAAGAAAAAATAAAATTTATTTATATTTCCATCCTTTAGATATATGTCTATTTTATATATATACATAGGTCCCTGGGTGGTGCAAACAGTTTGTGCTCATCTACTAACCTAAAGTTGACGGTTTGAGCCCACCCGGGGGCAGAGCCAAAGAAAGGCCTGGTGATCTATTTCTATAAAGATTACAGCCAAGAAAACCCTATGGAGCAGTTCTACTCTGTAACACATGTGGTTGCCATGAGTTAGAATCGATTCAACAGCAACGGTGTACACATACATGTTTTACAAAAATTGATTCATTCTAAAAGTTACATTCTATAATATCTATTTTTTTCACTAAACATAGGTACTCAGTAATGATGTATTAAAGAAATGGTAATGTTTATTTCATTAAATATGATATTAAAGATATAAGGAATATGTTAAAGAATTTACATATACACAAATTTGAAGCCATGCACACATATATTACTCCATGGAGTGCTCTTTCTTTTCATTTTCATGGGAAATACAGAAAAGAATTGTTAAAATAGTTTAAAAAAAGTGGGAAATAGGAAAGCAGACAGGAAGGTGAAAGACAGACAAGTAGGAATATAAAATAAGATAATAAAATACAAAAAGATTGGTGCTAACATGGAGTTCAAATAGTACACAACTAAAAATAAATAAAATAAAATTTATTAACAAATAGATTGCTTTTCCTGATGGTCCCAAAAATTTAGTTTTTTTCCAGCTACATCTGAATTTTCTTAGGTCAGGGCAAGGGAAAGGCTTTGCAGAATGACTCCTGCTAACCGGAGACAATCCAGTATCTGCTGCTTTAATCTTCAGGGTCACAGATCACAGGGGAGGCCAGCAGCTTGGCTCTGAGCAAAAGGGCACAGGTGTGTGATTGTGGTTGTGTGTGAGAGAGAGAAAGAGAGAGTGATTGCACATGCACACAGGTAAGGTTAGGGGAGGCAAAGGTAAAGAGAAATGCAGAGATACCACTGTTTGGTTGGCTACTGTAGTTCAGACAACCATTTATTTTTCCAACTTTAGTTTGCCCTCAATTTCTTTAAAATTTGGTCTCTATTTTTCTAACTTTTTTTTTTTAATGTTTTTCTTTGCCTTTAAAAGAAAAGAAAACTGTTCTTAATATTTCTGGTTTAATTTTTGTATTTTACCCTCACTTCAGGTATTTATCATTCATGATTTTAGAAACAAAGGAAGTCAAAATGTATTTTGCGAATGGAATGGGCAAACGTAGTTATGAGATGTAAACAAAATTTTAGACTTGTGCTCTCTTCACTGACTAGAGTCGCAAGCGACTTGGCAATGGGCTTTGTTTTGCTTTTTTTACTTCCATTTATGATACAAAAAAATATTGTGACTTGGCGAAGTAATAGTTTGGGGATGAAAATCAAGAGTTCTGGACAAATTAACTTTGAGACATCTTTAAGATAATAACGAAGTAGAGAATCAAGAAAGTAGGTGTGCATCAGAATCTCTGGCTTTAGAGAGAAAGGTTAATTTTGGAAGGATCACCATTCTACACGATGTAAGTAAGAGTGCTACAGAAATACTGTTTCATGTCAAATAAGTTCGTCAAAACAACGTTTCTCAGTGGGGGACCTTTCGGCATTTTGTAACAGTCTGATACTTTTGTGAAGTTGTCTCACATACTGTAAGCACTGTCAGCATCCTTGCTCCCTGCTCATTGCATAACAATAGTATCCATTCAGTCTTGTGACAAACAAACATCCCTCTACACAGACGTATTTTCCAATGCCCCTTAGAAGGGGCATCTCGTCTACTTTTCCAAACCCTGTGGTTTAAACCAAGTCCAAAATGACTCTTCGTTAGAAGACTACAATATGTATATGCTAATGTATATTGTAAAATAACAACGAATGATGTGTAGATTGCATTTCCAAAATGTATTTATTATTGAATACCTATTTTGTGGCATTCTACTAGTAAGTTGTAATCAACAGTTTGGAAACCACTTATCTATGGCTGAGAACATTAAGCCCTAAATCAGACACTGAGGATCCAAAATCACTTACTACTTTGTTTTCAGTTTTGATTCGGCATGGAGTTCTACAGGCTTTTTTAATATTAAAGTGATGTACATATTATGAAAAACTCAAAAAGCCTGAACAATGAAAATAAAAGAAAAAATCCTTCATCCCCCTCCATAGCTAAAATTCCACATCATAAAGATAATACTGTTAATAGTTTGATGTGAAATTTTCCAGATATTTACAGAATTCCTTCTTTACATGTATGGATGTAACCTTCCCACTTGCTTTTAAGAGGTGTTGTTGTTGGTTGACGTCTAGTTGGCTCCAACTCATGGCAACCTTACGTATAACCTAACAGAATCACGAGGTGTAATGGCCTTTAATTCAGACATGTTAGCACCTGTCAATCATAGCCCCTGCTTGACTGACTGTAAAATCAAATGGCCTTAGAAAGAAAACACTTGCCATCACACTAACCACTCTACAATGGTTATCAAAAGCTTGACTGAAAGAAACAAAAGTTATGGTGAATTTTCTGAAAAATACGCAGTCCTTTTCTTTTTTGGATATGTTAAAGTCTATCGTTTGATTAAGTCACCATGAGAAAGTCACATATCTTAATGATAATGACACCTTGTAGTATAAGTTTACAGAGGTATGCTTCAGCAAGGGCAGCTCAATTTTTATGGATCAAAACATCCAATCACATTGTGCATTTACTCTGTGAATGTCACCGTTCACCACATTAAGATACATCATCTTCTTAAAGAGGACAAAGGATAAATGTTTTTTCTGGACTCAGTTGCAGAAATAGTTATGCTTCTCCTGAGCAATTCATCTTTGTGTGTGTGTGTGTGTGTGTGTGTGTGTGTGTGTGTGTGTGCATGTGTGTGTGTGAGTTTGCCTCATAACATCTTTGGGTCTTATACCTAAAATAAAACTTTATTTCATTCGGGTTCTAGGATACTTAGAACTAATCATCTTGTGGCCTAATTCCATCAAGCGATAAGGATTTTATGGTATATTTTCAATCTAGTAATTGGAATCCTGCAATCACTTTCCATCTCTAAGTTTACATTTGACCTCCATGCCTCACCTCTTTTGTCTTATTATTCTGTTAGTACACCCTGGTGTTTCTTACACATCTTCAGAAAACATTTTAAACCCTTTTTTGCAGCAATCCTCATAGATAGATAGACAGACAGACACACAGATAGACAGAAATAGAGCCTGATTAATATATTGATATGTAAATATATACACATGCACATACATGCATATATATTTTGCCTTAGCTTCCTAATCAAGAAGAAAATGTCAGGATATTTTTCCCTCTCTCCACCTCTTTATACACTCAGGAGAATTAAGAAGCTTTAGTTCCAGTATAGTTTTATATGAACTTCCATTTTAGTTCAATTTAACACAAACTTTTTTATTGTCTACCATGTAAAACAGGTCCCTGGGTGGCACAAATTGTTTGTGTGCAACTATTAACATAAAGACTGGAGGTCTGAACCCACCCAGGCACTCTGCAGAAGAAAGGCCTGGCAATCTGCTTCCATAAAGTTTACAGCCAAGAAAACCCTATAGAGCAGTTCTACTCTGTAACACATGGGATTGCCATGAATTGGAACGACAACAGGTTTCAGTTTTTTTTTTTTTTACTATGTAAAAGACAGTAAAGATAATAAATAATTGGAACTAACTTTTATATTCCACTTTTCCAATTTGCTGGTTTTCACCATTATTTACTCATTTGAGCCTCACCATAGCACATGGAGGTAAGCTGGATAGTAACCACTTTCCATATGAGACTGGAGAGAGAAAATGACTCTAAACTAAGTAACTTTTAGAAACTCATATAGTTATTCAGATATTCCATGCTCAAAGCCATACAAATATCTACCTATAACTCATTGCAATAAATGGTAAGAAGTACTTCAAATTAATGGTATAAAATTTTTAGTTATTTTTAACTATACAATAAGGTGGGATAAAAGTGGCTTAAAAGTAACAGATTGTACTGTGGGAATTCAAGTTTCAAGTTGGAAGAATCAAGGAAGGATTTATGGAAAGACTAGTATTTGAGACAATGCTTTTAAAAAGCATAGATATAAAAGGTGGTTTCAGCAAAATAGATTATATAAGCAGAGTGACTTAAAACAAGTGCATTTTAGATGAAAAACATACTTAGTTTGCTTGATACTTAGGATGCTGTGTTAGTTTCCTGGTGCTGCTATAACAGAAATACCACAAGTGGGTGGCTTTAACAAACAGAAATGTATCATCTCACAGCCTAGGAGGCTAGAATACCAAATTCAGAGTGCTGCCTCTAGGGGAAGGCTTTCTCTCTCTGTGGCTCTGAGGGAAGGTCTTTGTTATCAGTCTTCCTCTGGGTCTATGAGTGTCTCAGCACAGGGACCTCATCCAAAGGATGCTGTCCTCTCCTGGCTCTTCTTTCTTGTTGGTAGAAAGTCCTTCTCCTCTCTGCTCAGTTCTCTCTTTTATGTCTCAAAAGAAATTAACTCAGGATACAACCTAATCCTGTAGATTGAGTCCTGCCTTATTAACATAACTGCCTCTAATCGTGCCTCATTAACATCATAACCAAACCCAAAAACCAAACCCATTGCCATTGACTCGATTCCGACCCATAGCAACCCTAGGGGACAGAGTGGAACTGCCCTATAGGGTTTCCAAAGAGCGGCTAGTGGATTCAAACTGTCGACCTTTTGGTTAGCAGCCTGAGCTCTTAATCACTGGGCCACCAGCTGTTAGGATTTACCATATATAGGATAATCACAACATGGTGTACAGCCACACAATACTGGGAATCATGGCCTAGCCAAGCTGACACAAGTTTGGGAGACACAATTCAATCCATAACGGATGCATATAGAAAAACCACAGGACTTAAGGGTAAGAATATAATTGGGATCCTACTATCACCTTGAATGTCAGCATAGTCTTAGTGCTATCATCACACAATCAATTCTTCTTCTACTCTTGCTTCAGAAATCCTGGAGAAACCACAGGACAAGATTCTGAAGTGAATGAGACAGTAAAAGCCCTCTCATATTTTTTACTAAGAATTATAAAATAGTGCTGGTATTTATCACACCTCACAACCTTCAGGAATTTAAAATCAATTCTAGAAGATGCCAGCTCTTTGAAGGGAGGATAACTAAACTCTTTTTTTGTCTTGTTGGTGTTTATACAACAGCTTCAGGGTCTTAGAAGTCAACTCACAAAGAGCAAATTGTCCCTGTGCAGGCTGAATTGGACAATCAGTTATCTCCTTATATACAGAGCACACAATGGGCTTTTAATAGCACTTTTAAGTTATGAGTTCTTCTGCTTAAGGTTCTGCTGTAGCAGGAGTTTTTGAACTTTAGCCCAGCTGATAAAGAGGCTCTAAAAACCCCTCTGAGTCTGTAGTAAGTAAGCAATTAGATTGCTCATCTCACTTCCATGCTGCTCACTGCTCAGCCTGTTGCTCCCTAAATACAAAGGCATAAAATAAAAATGCTGGATGATGATGGTATGAGCAGCAAACTGGACGTAGGGCTTAAACAAGACAGAATCTAGAATAACTTAAAATGTTCAGCTTTCTGAGATCTGGTATGTTCCTCCAGACACTGACCCATGGCTGTCTCACCCAGGAATGCCCTTGCACACTGGCTTCAGGCTGGTTTCTGCCAAAAGGAGACATCAGCAGGACACTGGGGTGCAAAAGACAGAGTGCAGGAGGAGGGAGTAGTTGGGTAATTTCTTTATACCTCCTTCCCTGTATCAATACTTCTCTGATAGCAGCTGCATCCCTCTAAAAAAGTCCAGCTCCTTCCCACTGGCCAGACTCCTCTTCAGGGTTCCAGCTCTCCAAGGGTGTTGCTAACACTGTTCCCACTTACCCTTTGGCATCTAGGGGTGGCATTTGCTTCCAGCTGCCTCACCTCTAACCATATTACAGTAATTACCCCTTCACTAAAATCCCTTTACTTAAACCATCTGGTGAATTATATTTCCTACCAGAGCCCTGACTGATTCACGTAGAGTAGAATTATGGTTTGCAGTACTTTTGACTCTAGTTGATCTTACTTACTTAAAGGTTTGATTTTGTCTATTTGTATGCACTTTGTTCTAAGCTTACCTCTCAGGGATTGTTTCAATATAAATTTCACATTAATTGCTAGTAGAAAAGAAAGAAAGAAAAAACCTTCAATATTACCAGACTCCCTTACATGGCAAGTAGGAGGAAACCACTGAAGGAAAAGTTTTGTTCTAATCACTAGTTCACCAAGAGTGGTCCCACGCCACCTGCATCAGCATCATCTGGGAACTAGCTAGAAAAGTAAATTCCAGGCCCCACTCAACATTTACTGAATCAGAATCTTGGGGGTTTGGGGCCAAGCAGCCTGTGTTTTAAGATGCCTTCATGTGATTCTGATGCCCACTAAACTTTGAGAACTACAGTTCTTAATGACAATTAAGAAACATAATTCCCAATCCCCATAAATTAAAGTATTTATCTTCTCCCTATTTTCTGCAATAAAATCCAAGTATTACTTAAATTTTTTTAAAAGTTGACTCTAACAAAGTACCTTCTTAGACTGGGTGCCTTTCTTATCTATCAAAATCCTATTTGTTACATAAATTCTGACATGAATACCGCTTGCCGTCAAAACCTTTCCTGCTCTTCAAAATCAAGGTGGATATTTGCTTTTTTCTGGTATTTTAGCTTATTACTGTGCTGCTTTATAACACTGCAATGTATTATTTTTCTCCTTTTCCTCCACAAGATCGTAAGCTTATTGAGAGTACAAATGATGCCTTATTTCCCATTGGTTTTTTATACCGTCTAGTATAGTCTGACTCATCAAAAATATTGTCAGCTCCCCAATAGTATGGCCCTAAGACACCTTTTGAACTCAATACTGAAGTCACTCCTGAGGTTCACCTTTCAGCCAAAGATTAGACAGGACTATAAAACAAAATAATAATACAAGCAGTTCAACCATGTATACAAGACTAAGTGGGCACACCAGCCCAGGGGCAAAGATGAGAAGGCAGAAGGGGACAGGAAAGCTGGACGAATGGAAATGGGGAAACCAAGGTTGAGAAGGGGAGAGTGCTGACACATTGCAGGGTTGACAACCAATGTCGCAAAACAATATGTGTACTGTTTAATGAGAAACCAATTTGCTCTGTAAACTTTCACCTAAGGCATAGTTAAAAAAAAATTATATATATATATATATATATATATATATATATATATATATATATATATATATATATATATATATATATATGTTGTCAACACTCTGAAAATGCAGTTTAAATATTCACTTCTAGGTAAAGGTCTTTGAAGAAATTCATAACACGTAAACAATATAAATCAAGGCTTGGGATTAATGCAAGGGTAGTGTTCAAACAAGATAAGGAATTATGCAAAGGTAGCATACATTTTCTTTCCTTCTATTGCTAGTCAACTGCTTTATAACAGATATTCTTCCACAATATAATGTACAAATCTGGGAGTACAAAGTCAGAACTGATTGAGGTGACAAAATAACTTAGCCTCTCAAATATTTATGGTTCAGAAATAATCAGTGTTACTTAGGATACAACATTTATCAAGACTAAATAATATTAGAAAAAAAGATTTATGTGACACAAGGATGAATTTCTGGTAAAAGATAAATTTTTACAGCATAGATTTGTACATTTTAATGATTCATTTTGTTTACTTGATACTATACATTACCAACATGTATCTGTTTTGTAATATAATCATTTTTAAACAATGGTATAAACGATCTATGGTATTTTAAATACTTACAGAATTTATATGACTCCATAGGAAGTTGTAGTTATCAGAAAATAAAATGATTTTAATGAAAGAAAATGCTGAAATTATCCATGAAGGAGGGAGTGGTCAAAAGACTTTGACAGCTCTCAAGAGTTTTTAAGAACCTCACATAAAAAATATAGTCAAACCAAATCAAATGAAACCTAGACTTTTTTTTTTGGTAAGGTTGACATTTATTACGCATTTGCAGGCATTCTTTCTAAATTCCAGGGTGCTCTTATTGAACAAGCATTTCCAAATTCTTGTTATAAATCAGTAACCAGAGGGAATAAACACCTTGAAAATAAATATCATTTATTAGCTAAATATATACTGTCAAGCGCTTGTCTTTCCTGGTGCTGCAGTAGGCTCAATACATAAACTACTGTTTAGGAGTAAAATGTTCATCCATGTAGGACAAATAAAGTATTCTAGGGAACTGTGTCCAAGAGCATTGATGTACTTGTACAGCTTAGGGCTGTAAATAGTTATATGAAAAATTAATAAAAGTTTATGACAAAATCAAGATTATTTAGGCAGTGATATGTTATAGTCCACCATATTTTCACACCGTGTATATGTGAAGATTACAGTAATGAGCCACAGTAAAAGAGATCTGCACCTTCACTTTTCTCAATAAGAATTCATACTTTCATTTCTGATTTTCCGCATAAGCAAAAGCAAATAGTTACGAGATGGCTGGCTACTCATCAGACTGAAACTAACTGACCTTTCTGAGCGCAAAGTTTTGACCTTGGAGATAACTGCTCTAAAAAACTATGCTAAACTATGCTAAAGAGAAACATGTCTTACAGAATATTCAGAATGGAATGATGTCTTCCAGCTTTTGCCTTTTACACATGAAGAAAACACACCCCAGAGGTACACTGATTGGCTCCATATATTCCTATTTTTTTTCCAGAGAAGCTGGAAGTCTATATTTTTAAATAAATTTTCCCCATTCTTAAAACATCTGACGTGCCCCACAGCTGTCAGTTTGAGATGTCTGCAAATTATACCAAATTCTTCCCACTTTGGTTTTCATGTACCCAATCCATTATTTGCCTTTCAACTTCAGGTTCAGAAGGCCAGTTCTTACCCACAGAAATGAAGGACCAAAGACCCTCTCATAAATGCTGCCTCCAGGACTCCCTCAGCCTCCAAGTTGAATTCCATTCTCCCTTGCTTCCTGTGTAGAGCTCAGCTGTCCAATAGACACATGCATTCTTTACATTTAATCTAATTAAAATTCAATAAAATACAAAATTCAAGCCCTCAATCACAGTAATAACATTTTAAGTGGCTCTTGACTTCCATATTGGAAACATTCAATAAAGAACATTTCCACCACTGCAGAAAGTTGGATTGGTCAGTGTTGGTATCTTAGTTCTTCAGCTAATTTTGAAATTTCCTCCTTTGGTTTTTCTTAATATATTTATAATGTGGTTTTACAGCTTTTTTAAAAAAAAATCCTAGACTTCAAATACCAATCACACCATTTTCTGTGTGTTCTTGAGCAAGTATCTTCGTACACTTACTAGCTTACATTTAGCGTTTAAAAAACCAAGCAACAACCAAGGCCTCCACCGGACTGAGTCCAGTACAGCTAGATGGTGCCCGGCTACCACCACTGACTGCTCTGACCAGGATCACAACAGAGGGTTCTGGACAGAGCTGGAGAAGGATGTAGAGCATAATTCTAACTCACACAAAAAAGACCAGATTTACTGGCCTAAAGGAGACTGGAGAAACCCCGACAGTATGGCCCCCAGACACCCTTTTAGTTCAGTGGTGAATTTACCTCCGAGGTTCACTGTTCAGCCTGAGAGTGGACAGCCCCGTAAAACCAAATGAGACTAACGAAGTACAGGAGTCCAGTGACAAGGGCCAGAAGGTAGAAGGGGACAAGGAAGCTGGTGATAGGGAACCCAAGGTTGAGTAAGGATATTGTTGATGTGTTGTGAGATTGTTAACCATTGTCATAGGGCAACATTTGTAGTAACTGTTAAATGAGAAACTCTTTTGTTCTGTAAGCCTTCATCTTAAGTTAGAATAACAGCACAATTGGAAGAGCGTAGTCAATGTCACTGAACTGTGCATGTAGAAATTTTTGAAATGGTATATCTTTGGCTACGTGTATTTTCACCAAAAAAAAAAAGGTTGAGAAGTTAGAGGGTTGATATGTTGTGGGGTTGTCAACCAATGTCATAAAACAACATGTGTACTACTGTTTCATGAGAAACTATTTGTTCTGTAAGCCTTCACCTGAAGTACAATAAAACAACAACAACAACAAAAAACCAAGCAACAATAATAATGATTGCAGAATAACAATTATTACATGACTTGTAATTTGTATATTTATTATTTTGTAATTGATGAAATTAATCCTATCACCATTGAGTCAATTCCAACTCATAGTCACCCTATAGGACAGAATAGAACTGCCCCATAGAGTTGCCAAGGCTGTAAATCTTTACAGAAGCCAACTGCCACATCTTTCTCCCTCGGAGTGGCTGGTGGATTCAAACCACCAACCTTTCAGCCGAGTGCTTAACCACTGCATCACCAGGCCTCCTTCTATGAAATTAATAGGCAAGAAATATCAAGCACAGGCATATAATCAGTATTACAGTAGACAATGAATAAAACAATGTTTTTGTGGTAAAAATATTTGCGTATTATTATCAGTATGAATTCAATGTCTACTTCTGGGGTATGGCGGAATAAGCATAATGTTAGAGACTTACACACTTAAATAGAACAATGTGCCAAACACTTTTCTAAATGTTTTATAATTATTAACTGATTTACTCATCACAGCAACCCATTCACATAGGTACACTTATTACTCCTTTGTACAGAACAGTGAAATGAGGTACATTAAGGTTAAGTAACTTACCTAAGATTGTACAGCTAGTAACAGATGGATGCTCTAACCCTGGTTTTCGTGGTGGTAAGTTCTGTGACTTTTGAAAAAGTTGTGTTTTCCATTTAAAGCTACATACCTTCTATTAAAATGGGAATGATCGATAACTTAGAGGATTGTTGTAAGGACTTTACAGCATACTACCAAAACTAAAAAAAAAAAAAATAATCAAATCCACTGCCATCGAGTCAATTCCAACTCCTAGCAACACTATAGGACAGAGAAGCACTGTCCCATAGGGTTTCTAAGGCTGTAATCTTTATGGAAGCAGACTGCCACATCTTTCTTCTGCAGAGCAGCTGGTGGGTTGGATCTGCTGACCTTTTGGTTAGCAGTCGAGTGCTTTAACCGCTGTACCACCAGGGCTCCTAGAACATACTCCTAGCGTATACAGACATGCCTCATTGTATTGCACTTCACAAATAATGAGTTTTTTACAAACTGAAGGTTTGTGGCAACCCTGCATCAAGCAAGTCTATCAGTACAAGTTTTCCAACAGCATGTCCTCATTTCCTGTCTCTGTGTCATGTTTTGGTAATTCTCACAATATTTTAAACTTTTTCATTACTATATCTGTTATTGTGATCTGTGATCAGTGATCTTTGATGTTACTATAGTGATTGTTTTGGGGTGCCATGAACTACACCCACATAAGACAGTGAAATTAATCAATAAATGTGTGTATTCTGACTGCTCCATCAATGGGCTGTCCCCCCATCTCTCTCTCTTTCCTTGAATCTCTCTATTCCCTGAGACACGACAATATTGAAATTAGGCCGATTAATAACCCCACAAAGTGTTCAAGTGAAAGGAAGAGTCCACGTCTCTTACTTTAAATCAAAAGCTAGAAATGCAAAGCTAGTTCTTTGAAAAGATCAACAAAATCGACAAACCACTGGCCAAAGTGACAAAGGACAAACAGGAGAGGAAGCAAATAACCCGTATAAGAAATGAGATGGGTGATATCACAACAGACCCAACTGAAATTAAAAGAAATGTAACAGAATACTACAAAAAATAGTACTCTAACAAATTTGAAAACCTAGTGGAAATGGGCAAATTTCTAGGAACTTACTACATACGTAAACTAACACAAACAGAGGTAGAACAACGAAGTAAACCTATAACAAAAGAAGAGACTGAAGGGGTAACTAAAAACCTCTCAACAAAAAAAAAAAAAAACCCTGGCCCAGATGGTTTCACTGGAGAATTCAATCAAACTTTCAGAGAAGAGTTAACACCACTACTACTATAGGTATTTCAGAGCATAGATAGAAAAGGATGGGATACTCTGATACTCATTCTATGAAGCTAGCATAACCCTGATAACAAAACCAGGTAAAGACACCACAAAAAAAAGAAAGAAAGAAAATTAGACCAATATCCCTCATGAACATTGATGTAAATATCCTCAACAAAATTCTAGCCAACAGAATTCAGCAACATATCAAAAAAAAATTCACCATGATCAAGTGGGATTTATACCAGGTATGCAGGGATGGTTCAACATTAGAAAAACAATCAATGTAATCCATAACATTAATAAAACAAAAGACAAGAACCAAATGATCTTATCAATCAATCAATGCAGAAAAGGCATTTGACAAAGTCCAACACCCACTCATGACAAAAACTCTCAACAAAATAGGAATAGAAGGAAAATTCCTCAATGTCATTAAGGGCATTTATACAAAGCCAACAGCCAAGATCGTCCTAAATGGAGAAGCTTTGAAAGCATTCCCTTTGAGAATGGGAACCAGACAAAGATGCCCTTTATCATCACTCTTATTCAACATTATGCTGGAGGTCCTAGTCAGAGCTATTAGGCTCAAAAAAGAAATAAAGGACATCCAAATTGGAAGGGAAGATGTAAAAGTATCTCTATTGAAGATGATATGATCTTGTACATAGAAAATCCCAAAGAATCCACAAGAAAACTACTGCAACTAAGAGAAGATTTCAGCAAAGTATCAGAATACAAGATAAACATATAAAAATCAATTGGATTCCTCTACACCAACAAAGAAAACTTTGAAGAGGAAATCACCAAATCAATACCATTTACAATAGCCACCAAGAAGATAAAATACTTAGGAGTAAATCTAACCAGAGACGTAAAAGGCCTATACAATGAAAACTACAAGACAGTACTGCAAGAAACCAAGAGACCTGCATAAGTGGAAACACATACCTTGCTCATGGATAGGTAGACTCAAAATTATGAAAATGTCAATTCTACCCAAAGCAATCTACAGAAACAATGCAATCCCAATCCCAATTCCAACAGCATTTTTTAATGAGATAGAGAAACAAATCACCAATTTCATATGGAAACGGAAGAGGCCCCAGATAAGTAAAGTATTCATTACTCAAGAAGAAGAACAAAGTGGGAAGCCTCACACTACCTCATTTTAGAACCTATTATACCACCACGGTAGTCAAAAGAGCCTGGTACTGGTACAGAAAAAGATACATAAACCAATGGAACAGAACTGAGAATCTAGATGTAAATTCTTCCACTTATGAGCAGCTGATATTTGACAAAGTCCCAAAGTCCATTAATTGGGGAAAAGACAGTGTATTTAATGAATGGTGCTGGCATAATTGGATATCTCTCCGCAAAAAACTGAAACAAGACCCATACCTCACACCGTGCACAAAAACGAACTCAAAGTGGATTAAAGACCTAAATATAAAATCAAAAACTTTAAAGATCATGGAAGAAAAAATAGGGACAATGCTAGAAGCCCTAATACATGTCATAAACAGAATACGAACCATAACTAACAATGCACAAACACCAGAAGAGAAAGTAGATAACTGGGAGTGCCTAAAAATCAAACACTTATGCTCATCAAAAGGCTTCACCAAAAGAGTAAAAAGTCAAAGTATAGACTGGGAAAATTTTTTTGGCTATGACATATCTGATCAGGACCTAATCTCTAAAATCTACAAGATGCCGCAAAACTTCAACAACAAAATGACAAATAACCTAATTTAAAAAATGGGCAAAGATATGAACAGGCACTTCACCAAAGAAGACAGTCATGAGGCTAACGGACTCATGAGGACATGCTCACGATCATTATCTTTTAGAGAAATGCAAATCAAAAGTACAATGAGATACCATCTGACTCCAACAAGACTAGCATTAATCCAAAACACACAAAATAATAAATGTTGGGGAGGTTGTGGAGAGACTGGAACACTTATACACTGTTGGTGGGAATGTAAAATGTTACAACCACTTTGGAAATGGATTTGGTGCTTCCTTGAAAAGCTAGAAACATAAGTACCATAGGATCCAGCAATCCCACTCCTTGGAATAAATTCTAGAGAAACAAGAGCCGTCACATGGCTAGATATATGCACACCCATGTTCATTGCAGCACTGTTCACAACAGCAAAAAGATGGAAACAGCCTAGATGCCCATCAACGGATGAATGGATAAAGAAATTATGGTATATTCACACAATAGAATACTATGCAACGATAAAGAACAACAATGAATCCGTGAAACATAACATGGAGGAATCTGGAAGGCACTATGCTGAGTGAAATTTGTCAGTTGCAAAAGGACAAATAGTGTAAAGACCACTATTATAAGAACTCAAGAAAAGGTTTAAACACAGAAAAAAACATTCTTTGATGGTTACGAGGGTTGGGAGCAAGGGAGAGGGTTATTCACTAATTAAATAGTAGACAAGAATTATCTTAGGTGAAGGGAAGGACAACACACACTACAGTCAGCACAACTGGACTAAACCAACGCTAAGAAGTTTCCTGAATACAACCAAACACTTTGAGGGATAGAGTAGCAGGGGCGGGGTTCTGGTGACCATGCTTTCAGAGGACATCTAGGTCAACTGGCCTAACAAACTTTATTAAGAAAATGTTCTGCATCCGACTTTGGTGAGTGGTGTCTAGGGTCTTAAAAGCTAGCTAGTAGCCATCTAAAATGCATCAATTTGTTTCAATCCACTGGATTAAAGGAGAATGAAGAACACCAAACACACAAGGAAAGTATTAGCCCAAGAGACAGACAGGGCCACATAAACCAGAGACTTCATCAGCCTGAGACTAGAATAACTAGATGGTGCCCGGCTACCACCAATGACCACCTGACAGGGAACACAACAGAATCCCTGATGGAGCAGGAGAAAAGTAGGGTGCAGAACTCAAATTCTTGTAAAAAATCAGACTTAATGGTTTGATTGAGACTGGAGGGACCCTGGAAGACATGGCCCCCAGACTCTCTGTTAACCTAAAACAAAAACCACTCCCAAGGTCAACTCTTCAGACAAAGATTAGACTGGACTCTGGGACATGAAATGATACTCGTGAAGAGTGTGCTTCTTAGCTCAAGTAGATACATGGGACTAAATGGGCAGCTCCTGTCCAGAGGTGAAATGAGAAGGCAGAGAGGGTCAGGAGCTGGTTGAATGGACACAGGAAATCCGGGTTGGAAATAAAGAGTGTGCTGTCACAGTATGGGGAGAGCTACTACGATCATACAATAATGTATGCATAAATTTTTGTATGGAGATTAAATTGTCTTGAATTGCAAACTTTCACTTAAAGTACAACAATAAATCAAAAAAAAAAAAAAAAGCTAGAAATGATTAAGTTAGTGAGGAAGGCATGTCGAAAGTCAAGACAGGTCAAAAGCTAGGCCTCTTGCACCAGTCAGCCAAATTGTGAATGCAAAGGAAAAGTTCTTGAAGCAAATTAAAAGTGCTACTCCAGTGAACACACGAATGATAAGAAAGCGAAACTGCCTTATTGCCGACTGGAGAAAGTTTTGGCGGTCTAGATAGAAGATTAAAGCAGCCACATTCCTTAAGCCAAAGCCTAATCCAGAGCAAGGCCCTACCCCTCTTCAATTCTAAGAAGGCTAAGAGAGTTGAGGAAGCTGCAGAAGAAAAGTTTGACACTAGCCGAGTTGGTTCATGAGGTTTAAGGAAAGAAACCATATACATAACATAAAAGTGCTGGGTGAAGCAGCATGTGCTGATGTAGAAGCTACAAGAAGTTATCCAGGTCTAGCTAAGATCATTGATGAAGGTGGCTACACTAAATAGTAGATTTTCAGTGTAGACTAAACGGCCTTATATTGGAAGAAGATGCCATCTAGGACTTTCATAGCTAGAGAGGAGAAGTCATTTCCTGGCTTCAAAGCTTCCAAGGATAGGCTGATTCTTTTGTTAGGGGCTAACGCAGCTGGTGACTGGAAGTTGAAGTCAGTGCTCATTTACCATTCTGAAAGTCCTAGGGCCCTAAAGAATTAAGCTAAATCTCTGCCTGTGTTCTAGTAATGGGATTACAAAACTGGGATGACACCACATCTGTTAACAATATGATTTCTAAATATTTTAAGCCCACTGTTGAGACTTATTGCTCAGAAAAAAAGTTTCCTTTCAAAATACTACTGCTTGTTGACAATGTCTCTGGTCATCCAAGAGCTCTGATGGAGACGTACAAAGAGATTAATGTTGTTTTCACGTCTGCTAACACAACATCCATTCTGCAGCCCATGGATCGAGGAGTAATTTCAACTTTCAAGTCTTATCATTTAAGAAATATATTTTGTAAGGGTATCGCTGCCATAGATAGTGATTCCTCTGATAGGCAAAGTAAATTGAAAACCTTCTGGAAAGGATTCTCCATTCTAGATGCCATTAAGAACATTCACAATTCATGGGAGGAGGTCAAAATATCAACTTTAACAGTTTAGAAGAAGTGGATTCCAACTCTTATGGATGGCTTTGAGGGGTTCGAGACGTCGATGGAGGAAGTAACTGCAGATGGGGAGGAAATAGCAAGAAAACTAGAATTAGAAGTAGAGTCTGAAGATCTAACTTAATTGCTGCAATCTCACGATAAAACTTTAATGGATGAGGAGTTGCTTCTTATGAATGAGCAAAGAAAGTAGTTTTTTGAGATAGAATCTACTCCTGGTGAAGATGCTGCGACTACTGTTGAAATGACAACAAAGCGTTTAGAATATGACATAAACTCAGTTGATAAAGCATTGGCAGGGTTTGAGAGGATGACTCCAATTTTGAAAGAAGTTCTACTGGGGGTAAAATGCTATCAAACAGCATGGAATGCTACAGAGAAATATTTCGTGAAAGGAAGAGTCGACTGATCTGACAAACTTCACTGATGTCTTATTTTAAGAAATTTCCACACCCCAACCTTCAGCAGCCATTTCCTTCATCGGTCAGCAGCTATCAACATCGAGGCAAGACCCTCCACCAGCAAAAAGGTTATGACTTGCTGAAGGCTCAGATGATGATTAGCATTTTTTAGCAGTATTTTTAATCAAGGTATGTACCTTGTTTTTTTTAGACATAATGCTATGCACACTTGATCGACTACAGTATATTATAAACATAACTTTTATATACACTGGGAAATGAAAAAATTCGTGTGATTTGCTTTATTGCAATATTCACTTTATTGCGGTGGTCTGGAACTGAACCCGCAATATCTCTGAGGTATGACTGTAGTAAATACTCATCAAATAGAGTTCTCCTTCCCATGCTTCTCAAAGTATCTGGGTAGATTATCTCTAATATCTAGTATTTAACACATACTTATTTGTTTTAAAACAATCTTTAAAGGTCTATCATGGTATAGTCTTACTTTTGGTATGTGATTCTTCTAACAATTGTCTTCAGTACTTTCATACATCTGTATGTTAAAAAAGAAACAAAAAAACTACATGATAAATGTTCTATTAAAATTATTGAGATGAATCAAATTAAATTCTAAGCTAAAAATTACTTGTTGATGCCACAAATGTGAATCTATTTAAGAGAAAAATGGGAAAACTATGACTAGCAGATTCACAGTCATTTCATTTTACCTTGTACTGTTAAAAGAATTGCTCTGTAATCCTTCTCCTGACTTTGTTTTGAATGCATTTCCAGTGCATTTACATGTGATTTTATCCTAGTTTGTATACTAAAATTAATTTTGGAATTATTATGTAACTATGACTGTCTTTAGTGGAGCTTTTAGCACTGAGTAACTTCATTCTTCTCCTGGATCTTTATTTTTTGTTTGCTGGAGCTTATAATTGTCTTGAACGTAGTATTAATATGTATTAAAGCTTCTAAGTGATGTTTCTGCTACATTGTGATGCGATGCAAAGCATTCCCTCTGGTTATAGCTACATCTGTCTCAAACCAATAATCTAATTTTTTCAGATCTATGGGGAACCATGCTCATTATATTCACCAGGTTTAAGGCTTCAAGAATTAATTTTCTTTCTGGACACATGAATAATCAGGAGACTGTTAACAAGCACCAAAGAAACAAGGAGATTACTTTTGTATATTAGTGGAGCATTATGTGAGCAAACAAGTTTGTATTGTTAATATTTATGCTCTCTTTTGTTCAAATCATAATTTATTGACATATGTGGTATTACACAGCATATTTCAATGTGTGTGAGTAATAAAACTATTTTTTGTTAGCACAAAATGCCTGGTCTAATGGCAGTAGGACATGACCTTTGAGTTATTTTATTATTTTCATTTGAGTACTTATTGAAGTATTTATAAAGTGTTGTGAAGAATTTGCTCTAATACAGCAACACTTTCTCCTCTAAATGTGACTATTTCAAAGGCAATACTTGTGTATATTACCTATAATTCCATTTCATCAGCTCCATACTCTAACCAATTTAGGACTCCAACATAAGGAAAGAGCCCCGGTGGTGCAGTAGTTAAGCACTCAGCAACAGGTAACGGGATATATAAGGACAAGATACTTTCATTTCTGATTAATGGAGAAGAAAGACACCTTCTATGCTGATAAACCTATCAAATATTTATTTAAGTTCAAATACATGAGAGTATTATTATACTTAAAACCACAGAAGTTGAAAGCAGGTATTCTCAATTACAATTAATAAATTAATAGTTTTCTGCAGCTGGATGTTTACATGCTATAGTCTCCTTTCCTTGCCCTACTTTTTCCTTCTCCATCTTCTAATTAGAATAAATAAAATTGCAATGGACAGAAAATAGCAGAATTATATTGTAGCAGAGTTACAATGAACAGAAGATATACAAGCTACCGCTAACATTGCCATTGTTTCTGTTTTTCCACAATTTTTGGCTTATATGTAGTTTTGACATAAATATTAACAACACTGGCATGGACTCAACATAACCTAAGCTCTGCCCCCCAGAAAAAAAAAATTGGCTGTAGCTGCCATTAACCCAATCCCAAATTCATATGGAGATATGCCCAGCTGAAATCAGGTGGAAAGGTGGTGGACAGTTCCACATGATATACTATTGCCACCTAAGCTGATCCTACCTTCTCAGGAAAGGTAGTTTCCAAAGTTTCCAAAGAAGAGCTCTGAAGAGACAAGCATCCTAAGCTATATATATTCCACCCCTAGAAGACATTTCACTTCAGGTTAGGTACAAAAAGAATCTTTTCAAATATACTCTTTTTACTAATTTACTAATAAAATATTGAAACATGCTTTATTTTCTGAAAACACAACTTATGACCTATTACAGTAGCTTAAATATAATTTCTATTTTATTAATGAAGAAATTTAAGAATTAAATGGGCTAATTAAATAAATTTTCTAGTCATCACTTCAATGATTCTCTTTCTTGGTTCCTGGTTTAGGACTGTGAATTTACCAAACAAAAATAGAAGACACCCAGTTAAATTGGCTTTTCAGATCCCATTGTTATCGAGTCAAATTCCGACTCATAGCGACCCTACAGGACGGAGTGGAATTGCCCCATAGAGTTTCCAAGACTGTAAATCTCTGTGGAAGCAGACTGCCCATCTTTTGCCCATGGAGCAGTTGGTGGGTTCAAAGCACTGACCTTTCGGTTAGCAACCAAGTGCTTAATCACTGCGCCACCAAGGCTCTTGATTTTCAGATAAACAGTGGATATGTTTTTTGTATAAGTATGCCCCATGCAATATTTGGGACATAGTTACACTAAAAAAAATTATTAATTGTTTATCTGAAATATTTGGGCATACTTTATTTATCTGGCAATTCTCTCTGATATTGAGGAGTTTTACATGGGTGGTAACTACTAGCATTTGTTTAAACACTACTCTTTTAGAAATAACACAAGAAAAAAATAATCTCAATCATAATGTTGTTTTAAAAATTGACAGGGTAATAGAAAATTTTAAAATTTAATTTTAAACTCTAAAGTTACTCACTGGCTTCACGCCAACTCTAGACAAAGTAAATGCCTTTGGTTTTCATCTTTTTTGCTTAATAAGCCATAACTTTTATTAATACCTTTCAGCTAATGGCTTGCAAAAACACATCTTCTGCCTTTAAACACGACTGCTTAAATCACTTAACAGCCTTTTAAACTTTACACTCAGAAAGTACTTACAGGATTAGTGCTTAAATGGCACATAGTGAAGTTTAATTGAAAAATACTCAAAATCAGTTCAACCTACTATTCTGTGTATCCAAAAATCAAAGATTTTACTTCTTATCACAAAAAAAGGCCTCATGTATTTGGGACATTTCACAATGTAAAAAGCATTTATAATCACATATTTTAAAGTTAGTTTATTATAACGATGGACCATGACAGCATGAATATTCCAGGACAGCAAGAAAATATAGTTCCATGAAATGTTGAAAATTCACTGACACTTAGAAAAAACAGTAAAGGTAATTTCAAAAAAATTAAGCATGATTTTTAATTCCAGCTGCTTTAAAGCTTTAAGTTATTAAGGGCAAATACTTCAGATTTCATGACCATTTTCAGTAAGGGAAAATCATAATGGATAAATAATGGATATAGAAAAAAAGGACCATAGAAATAGAAGGCAAAGGGAGCAATGGCAAAATTTATGATTACCTGTAATTTTATATGTATATAGTGTGAAGTATAAAGCAAGATGTCACATATATCCCATTTAGCAAATGATGCCCTAAGAAATGCTTGCTTTTGTGCCTCTTAGTCAAGTAGATACAAGAGACCAAAGGCGCAGCTTCTGTCCAGAGGTGAGATGGGAAGGCAGAGAGAGTTAGGAGCTGGTTGAATGGACATGGGGAATCAGGGGTGGAAGGGAGGAGTGTGCTGTCACAGAATGGGGTGAGCAATTAGGGTCACATAACAATGTATGTATAAAATTTTGTATGGGAGACTAACTTGAAATGTAAACTTCATTTAAACTACAACAATAAAATAAAAATAAAAATAGGTTGAAATACTTAAAAAGAAAAGAAAAGAAATGCTTGCTTTTGTGGCAATCTCATTTTATGACTAATCTGTGAACATCCTAAAGTAAAGAATGTGTTTGGCTGGCCTTCTTTACATGAGGGTAAAAAGTAAACCATTGGAAAGTTGAAGTACAAACTTGGTGCCCCAGCAATGGACTGTATCATATTTGTTATTCAGATTGTTCATCTCTCTTCCCCTAGCCCAATCCTCAGTAAGCACATGCTGTGTTCCTTGAAAGAGAATACTCTGAGGTAAAGACAGACAAGCAAACAAACAGAATCAAAACCAAACACACACACTCTATAAGCTAGAACTACGCAGCTAAGCTGCTGCTGAATTCTTGATCTAAATAGACTGTGTGAACATAAATCTTTGTTGTTTTAAGCCATAAAAAAGTTGCTTATAAATACTATATTCAAATATCTACAACTTTGTAATATATCGTATGTATAAATATAAATATAATTAAGAGGTACAACTCACATAGTTAGGATATATTGACCTAATTTTGGATAACAGCACTGATTTATTTACTTTTTATTGTTGATTAAGGTTGATTACATTTAACCCAGTGAACAATATTTAAAAATTGAGAAAACTCCTCTGTGCAAACTTTAACACATTTACAATAAAAGGAATTTAGTATTCACAGATTTTATAAACTAGAGTTCTACTAATAAAAGCTAAAACTTCCTTTTGTCCTTGGAGTTCTTATTTAAAATTTACATAAATCAGTACTTCTATAACTATGTATGTATGGAGAAAAGCCATTAAAAATATTTTCAATCTATCACAAATTAATATTTTGGAAAACACAATACGAATAAGTTATAGGAAACAAAATTAAAAAAATAAAAACATTCAAAATGTAAGCCTCTGCTTTTTTATTATTAAATTTAAAAGACAAAAAATTACCCTGTGAAATTACAAGTTTTTAAATGCTTACTCTAAATTTCTATATTTATATCATTCTGTACCAGTGACAAATATTTTGCAGATCACACTTTGAGAAGCCTTGGATTAAATGATCAAATATGTATTGATTTTGAGAGTACTAAATCACATGGTGTGGTGAAATGAGTTCCTTTATGTGGCCTTTTGCCTTGGTTCTTTGGAAAAACAGGTTGAGAAATTTTTCCCCTAAGCCCTGAGGAGCTATTACCTTTATCCTAGTCTTCTACTTCAGAGGGTTTGTTACTTTTTTCCAGGTTGATTGACATTTCTTAGGCAAGCTGTAAACAACTTGACTTTTTGTCTGTTCCTATGCTGTAGCTTGCCCTGTGATTGGTATGCACCTTGCAGGGACTGGTCAATGTACCCATGCAAACGAAGTGACTATGTACTATGCAAATGTGGTGACTATATCCCACTATACAAATGAAGTGTCTGTGGCCTGCTGAGAAGGGATTGGTCAGTTTGTGTCCCCTGCTGGGAGGAGCCACACCTTGAAATTGACGAGGACTTATGCATATATATGCAGCCAGTCCCACAGAGGTTTATCGGACACAAAGCAGCAGGAAGAGAAGCAGAAGGAAGAAAGAAGAGAGAAGGAGCAGAGAGACAGAAGAGGCAAGGAACCTCCTAAAAGAGCTGTAATATGGGTCAAGGGCTGTAACACTAATGACTAGCGAGAGTTCCACAAAGGGCCCAGCAACAGAGCCAGTGGCAACAGATTGCAAGGCCAATAGGAGCCCGTTTTGAGGGGGCCAAGAGGAGCCTGTCCTGAGGGGGACAAGAGGAGGCCTGCACTATCAAGAGGAGCTGAGAGAGTTATCCTGTGTGCTTCCTGATCCTGATCCTGATCCTGAGTTACAGCCTCTTGATCACAATCCCAAGCTGTACCCTATTGCTTCCTTAATAAACCACATAACTATAAGTGCAATTCATGAGTTCTGTGAGACCTTGCAGCAAATTGCCAAACCCAAATGGGGAAAGGAAGAGTGCTGAGGGGAGAGAGAGTGGCCGGTGTCAGAGATAGAGCGGTACAACAGCTTAGAGAATATGGAAATCTGGGATATATTTGACCTCTGCTTCATAGGAATTGACTTTGTGCTGATTCTTATATTTGAAGTTATTCATACATAAGGCACAGCAAAATTTAAATACTTGAAATATACCTACTTCTCTATGTTGTGTTTCTGTGTGTATTTGTCTAGGTTTGTGTATGTGTGTGTGTGTGTGTCTATACATATAAAACTGAAACCAAGTAATTCGTCCACATTACATCTTTTAAAAACCCAGTCCAACTTCCAAGTTTGAATTATAGATTGCTCCTACCACATGGGATGCCTTATGATATTAAATTTGTAGGTACTAATTTATTGTTGTTGTGTGTGCCATTGAGTCTATTCCAACTCATAGCCACCCTTTATGACAGAGTACAAGGTACTAGTTTATAGGAGATTTATTGTATAGCATTTGCTCCTGTGTCTTTACCATAGATGGTCAATAAATAGATGTTGACTAACAGAATCATTCAGTCTCAGATTTATTAAGCTAAGAAAAAAAATTATTTTTATAAAAAAGAAGAAAAAATACAATATAGTTCTAAATAAAAAGGGAAGAAGAATAATGCTTTGACTCATCTTGTTTTTCACAAAAATGTGTGCACTTAATAATTAGATAACAAATTTACATTTTGTCATTGCATATTAGTCAATTATTTTTCATCAAGATTGTCTTAAGATCAGTTTGAAATGTTTCTGGTTTACATAATTAGCCTAATGTTGGTGACTACATTTTCTCAAACTCTGCCATTTTTTTTTTTTTTTTTTTTGTCTGTAAAAAAGCATCTGTAGAAATATTTCTTCCTTTCCATTACATACACGATCTCATGGAAAGTAGCTATTCAGGCTGTAGGCACAGTGTGTGTGGTAATCTCTCTTTTCTTCTAACCTTGACTTAGAAGTCACTGAAAAAGGAAAGAAGAAGGAACGAACGAAGGAAGGAAGGACAGAAGGAAGAAAGGAAGGGAGGGAGTGAAGGAAGGAGGGAGGAAGGAAAGGAGGGCAAGAGGGAAGGAGGAGGGAGGGAGGGGAAAGGGGGAGTGGAGAGGGAACGGAGAGAGAGAGGGAGAAGAAAGAAAAGAACCAAAGCTAGACATTTGCATAACAGGTGATGAGAAATCTTGAAATGACATTTTGATAATAGCTAATTTTGCCAATTATTCCTCTTATCCATACAGGCATTTAATTTCAAAAGTCAGTTGGTTCTTATTGGCATAATCTCTTAAAGGAAAGATGGTCCCTGTTTCATTAAGATACTCACTTCAAATTACTTCATTTTCTTAAAGTTTAAAAGAATATAGCTGGCAGTTTTGGTTACTTATAATTACAGGTGTTTTAACATTTTCATAAGATATGATGTATAGTATACTAGATCATGTTTAAATAAGGCTAACGGCCCTTGAGACTCAGTTTCCAAATAGAAAAAAGATAAAATAAAAACACATGCACATTAAGTACTTTTTTGCAATGACAAATTGAGAAATAGAGGTAACCTGAGACCAAATATATTTTGGTTATATACACAAACTCCAGCATTCCTAGTATTTTCTTGCCCTTATTGTAGACTGGTCAGGGTATGTGATTTTAAAGAGTGACACAATATTGATTAAAGTGACTTAGCAATAATTAAAGACTATTTATCAAAAGACCATCTATTATTCAAGAAGTATGCATATATAATTTTGTGAGGGATGTGGTTCTAACTACAATATCTATGACACTGAGGTTCTATATGCAAATTTAATTGGAACTATAAATGTAGATAAAACTATATGTTCCATAAACATTCATTTTCAAAGTGAATCTTTTCTGATAATCTTTTAGTCTTGACTTTCTTAGTAATTTTTTCCCCAAAGAGATTGCAGGTGCATATATTTTAACTCTTGATAAATATAGCTCTGATGAACTTTTCCTCAGTTACAACTGGTGGCAATTTCTATTTTTTGAAAGATATTAATTTGAAAATTACATCTATTCTTTCTTTATTGAAGGCTACTGGTTGAATACGCCATATTTTTTATATTTGCCCATTATTGGAGGGCAAGCTTAAAAAATAACAGCTTGTGATGACAAAGATTTACTTATTTACTTATGGGCAAAATCATTATGGTGTCTAAAGCTTGTCTGGCATGTATTATGCTCGAAGGATCCCATTCATCAACGACTCCTGTGGCATTTCAGGGGGAATTTTCATGTGATTCACTTCTAAATTCCATGTAATATGTCCCTTCTGAGTGAGTTACATAGCAATTATTATTCACCATTATTGATTACTCTTGGTAGTAAGCAAGAGATGCAAATCTGCTTATGAAAGAAAAGGAAAGCTAGGTCTGTACATGATTAAATATAACTGGAGGCAGAGGTTTTATCTTACTGTCCTTTTATATCACATGTGGACTTGAATATCCAGCAAAAAGCTGATAATGTTACTTTTTCATGCTCTTGATATTAACCAAACTTCACCATTACTAAGGCAAATTCTAACGGAGACTCCTCTCATATAACCAAACCAAACTCATAGCAACCTTATAGGACAGAGTAGCACTGGCCCATAGTGTTGCCAAGGCAGTAATCTTTATCTTTCTCCCTCAGAGCGGCTGGAGGTTTCAAACTGTAGACCTTGCGGTTAGCATCTGAGCACATAACTACTAAGACATAGGGCTTCCTCCCCTCTTACAGTAAGCTAAAATCATTTGTGTTTTAAAATCAAAAGGCATGATTACGTCTTTTGTAATAGAAAACTAAAGAGTAACAAAAAATAAATTCTAAATAGTTTTCATAAAACCATGAATATTAAGTTTGAAATTAGGAAGTAACCAAAGTGGAGTATTTTAAGAGACAGTTTCAGTCCAAAACACATATTTTATAAATCTATTTATAAATAGGTTTATTTAGATAGGCATAAAAAAGGGAATAAATATTGAAAGGAGCATCTCATACCAGCATACTAAGAAATAAACTGAAATTTGGAAGATTAAAAATAAAAATACCCTGCATTGCATCCTATCTGAACTCTCAGCATTCCAGTTATTCATCCAGTAAGCGTTTATAGAGAGGCTGTGTCAGACATCGCAATAAATGATGGAGATGAAGGAGGCCAACTTATTCTATGCTTTCACACAGATCGGCGTGCAGGAGGGAAGATAGTCATTTAAATTAATCACTATCACTAGAACATGTGATGAGCATACATATAGGGGGAGTATAGGATGCTGTAAGAACACAGAGAGGGGCATCTAACAACGTCTCAGAAATCAAGGACCTCTGGAAGGAGGTGACATTTCAACCTACAACTGAAGGATAAGTAGGGGTCAGCCCAGGTGAAGATTTGAATTGGGAGACAACGTATCAGCAGGGTTAGGGGTAGCATGAAAAAAGGCTCAGAAGCCTGGGACTGTGGAATTGAACAAAGGAAAAAAAAAAGAAGTTGAGGGAGAGCTTCGCATACTATAAGTGTGGCAAGGATGAAGTCAAAGAGGTAAACAGATGTCAGACTATTGAGAGAGAAGTTAACCTAAGGGCAGTAGATATCCATTAAAGGTTTTAAATGAGGAGACAACATGAACACATATATGTTTTGGTTATGTAATTCTACCTGCCAGGAAGTCTGGAGAAAGTAATCAAGATCAAAGAAAAGAGACAAGTTAGGAAGCCCAGTAGTCCAAATGAGAGAAAAAGACGACCTTAATTAATAAGTAAAATTTAATAGGACTTGAAAACTGATTAGAAATAAGGGATGAAGGATAGGTAGGACAACTGCTTTTTGGCTTCAGAGGTACCAATTATTAAGAAAGGAAATACTAGAGGAAGTGCAGTGTTGTTTTGAGGAAGATGAATTTCGTTTAGGAAATGGTGAGTGTGAGAAAAACAAGTCTCAAAATCATGGTAGAAGACAAACTGAACAAATAGATTAGAGAATTATTAGAAATATTACTCTGTAACTAAAATCATGGGAAAGTATGCAGAGCCTTTTGGTATCTCTGTGTGTTCTGTACTCTGGGCACTTTCTAAATGAGGCTAGTTACATCATCTCATTCCTATCAAAATCTAGAATTAAATCAGCACAATAATATAAAAATATTACCAAATACCTGCTATTCTGAATACCCTAGTATCTGATGAAACCATAAAGCAAAACTTCCTCTGCATGGATACATAAATATATCTATCATCAGGATATATTTTTTTAATTGAAGAAGTAAAATTGATAAGGTGGTGCTCCCCTTAGAACATAGAAAATGTCAGATTCTGGAATATATTGCAAACATCACTTAGATAAATTCCTGGTGCATGTGATTTCACTGAAGGTTCCAAAACGTCCTTCACTGACTTTCCTAGGCATCCCTTATTTAATTTTTTTTCTTCTTCTTATAAAACTTGGAAATAAGAAATGTCATCCAGTAAAATAGGTAGAATATTCTGAACTATATATACCTACTCCTCATTTATCAAAAAACTTGTTATCTGATGTTTCACATTTATGACAATAGAAAAAAATCTACTATCCAACTATTGTGTACACTAATGACATACATCTGGCAGTAAGTGAAGTGCAAGGCAACAGTAATGCTGGCTGTGATGGCTAAGATTATGTGTCAACTTGGCTGGGTCATGATCCTCAGTGTTTTGGCAGTTGTGTAATGAGGTAATTTGGCAGTTACATAATGTCATAATTTGACAGTTTTGTAATGATGAAGTCATCCTCCATTTTGCAATCTGATGTAGTCATCCTCCATTTTTTCATAATGACTATTTCACATAACAACTTGGTCTTTGGAACCTAACCATGTCAATAAGTGAAGAGACAGTGTATACTATGAGTGAGTATGTGTGAGTTAAAGATACTCTTCCTGCTTAAATTCAATCTACAATTAAAAACAACAGTAGTGAAGATTGAGGTATAATGTAAACTATGTCTTAAATGTTTCTAATTCTTCACATCTACCCATTCAGTTCTCTTTCCCATCATTTCCTACAAGTGTTTGTGTCTTTTTGTGTCTTCTCCAAACACACACTCTAATGCTTCTCTCTGACACCAACTGCAAATGCAGTTCTTCTTCTTCTGAGTTTGACATTGGAGCTAAGTCATATTCCACACATTAAAGGGCACAGTCCTCCAGATTACCAAGTCTACACAAGACTTCAGATACAAGCTATGACTCATGGATCTCCACAACACCCTCACTTTTGACCTGCTGCCTATGAATTCAGAGGTTCCCACTACCTCATTACGTTCTATAATTTGCTAGAATGACTCACAAAACTCAGGAAAGTGCTATACTCACAAAAACAAAACCCACTGCTGTCAAGTCAATTCCAACTCATAGTGACCCTACAGGACAGAGCAGAACTGCCCCATAGGGTTTCCAAGAACGGCTGGTGGACTTGAACTGCTGACCTTTGGTTAGCAGCTGAGCTCTTAACCACTATACAAACAGGGCTCCACTATACTTACAACTACAGTTTTATTATGATAAAAGGGATACAAATTAAGAGACTCATAGGGTGAGGACTGGAGGGTCCCCAATGTGGACCAAGGAATGCATCACCCTCCTACACATCGATGTCTTTCACCAAGTAGGTAGTTCACTTCAGCTTCAGTGTCCAGAGATTTTATTAGGGTTTCATTATCTAGGCACAATTGATTTACTCATTGCTTACATGGTTGAATTCAACCTCCAGCCCCCACCCAAGAGTCACATCCTTAGCATAACAAAGATGAAAATCATAAGGGAAATTCTGAGGGTTTAGAGGTTATCTCTCAGGAACCAAGGATGAAGCCCAAACTACTTCAGTAAAGTTAATTGTGTACCCTACATTTCTCACTGTGATGGTTTCAAAATGCATTCATTTTTCTCAGCTCTCTACTTCTCCTTTATTACAGGAAGTAAGAATACAGACAAGAGGTCTCAACAGATGACCTTACAAGAAGATAAAAACCATTAGGTTTAAATTCCCTCAATCTCCTGCTCTTCCTAAAGCCAGCCATGTTTTCCCCCAATAAACTTATCAGCTTATTCATTTATTCTTACTATGTGGGGTCACCATGAGTCAGAACTGGGTTGATGGCAACTAACAGCAACAACAACAACCCCACCTAAGTCTCCAGAATAAAAAATTGAAGTTGTCAATGATTTCATTCTACTTGGATCAACAATTAATGTCCATAGAAGTAGCAGTCAAGAAATTAAATATATTGCATTGGGTAAATTTGCTGCAAAAGACCTCTGTAAAATTTTGAAAAGCAAAAATGTTATTTTGATGACAAAGGTGTGCCTGATCCCAGTCATGGTCTTTTCAATTGCCTCACATGCATGTGAAAGCTAGACAGTGGAAAAGGAAGACAGAAGAATTGATGTATTTGAACTGTGATGTTGGCAAAGAATATTGAATATACCAGGGACTGCCAAAAGAACGAACAAATCAGTCTTAGAGGAAATACAACCAGAATTTTCTGTAGAAGTGACGATGGTATGACTTCTACCCCCTTACTCTGGGCATGTCATTAGGAAAGACCAATTACTAAAAAAGGACATCACGTTTGGTAAAGTAGAGGGTCAACAAAAATAGGGAAAGTCTCATTGAGATGGATTGACACAACAAGCAAAACAATGGACTAAAACATACCAACGATCATAAATATGGCATAGGACCAGACAACATTTTATTCTGTTATACAGAAGATTGCTGTTAAACACTTGTCGGAGGCAAATCGACAGTAACCAATAAGTTTCCAGGGGCGACAGATTCTTCCAGACTTAGACCAGTTCCTATGCTTCCAACTTTATTCCTTCTTTCTCCTACAGAATTAATTATTCCCTCTCCTGTATTCAAACTCTTCCCTTTTACTCACACTTTACTCTTAACACATAAAAATTATTGAATCATTCACACTTTTAAACAAAACTAATTATATAAAGCAAAACAAGCAGCAGCAACAACAAGAATTCTCTCCAAAACCACATCTTCCCTATTAGACAGTAGGCAGGGAGTTACCCAAGTTAGGGATATACCATCCTCTCTTTACATACAATATCTAATACACTATGTTTTGTGTGCTCAAATAATTTCCTTTTATATTAATAGATATATAAACAATATCAGCATCAAGAGAGCTATTACCAATGGTAGGTAGTGGGAATAGAAAAGGATTAATTTTGTTACATTGCCTAGAACAGTAAAAATGGTAATAATGATGATTATGTTGATGACAATAATAATGAGGATTATTTTAAATGTATGTCTAAAGCTTGCAGTACATTTAAAACAAGCAAGGAATAATTTTTCTCTTGCTTACTCAAGTCAGTTGGAATAATCCCATATGTAATTTTATTTATACTGCTGATACCTTTTATTATAATTAGGGATAAATTTCAGAAGCCTTTAAAGACATAAAACACTGTAAAACTTCTTACAGATCATTTCACTGAGCTCATTTTATTTTGTTAATGATACTTTTGAAGAAAATAAAAAGTACATGCTTATAAAACTAAGAGCTATTAAACATCATCTAGTCAACTTCAAATGAAAAAAGACATTAAAATATACTTATTGTTGGTGTTTTTATTAACATTTCATACTGTTTAAAATGAACAACTTGTATAAATTGCATGTACGTAGACAGAGGGCTCTTGATCCCCATAAGAAATCTGCTCAGTAATAAGTATTCTTAGAGGAATGAAGATAAGCTGTTTTAAATGAAGCCTTAATAAATCAAGTACCAAACCTATGCATAATTTCTCATGTTTACAAAAATGCTATTAAATTCAATCCTTAACATTTTAAATTGAATAGCATTAAGGTTCCTATAAATGTGGAATTCAAAACACTTTAATAGTATGAAAAGGCAAAAACCATGAACTGAATAAGAACAATATCACATACTGAAATTAAAGTTTTTTCTTTAGTTACTTAAAAAAAACAAAAACAACAAACCAAACCTGCTGCCATTGAGTCGATTGTATAGGACAGCCTCATAGGGTTTCCAAGGAGTGACTGGTAGATTCAAACCACTGGCCTTTTGGTTAGCGCCCAGACTCTTAACTACTGCACCACCAGGACTCCAGTTATTACTCAGTGGCCTTTAATACACTTGGCTTAAAATAAAAAAACTTGCATTTTTGCTTGAGTAAAGGCAATCATTTATATAGTAAATTAACTACTAATATTTGTGTAGACTATAAAAGATATATGTATAGAGATATTTAAATATTATATCAAATATAAAAATTAATTTTGAAATTATAAGTTAAACATACTAAAACATTGCCTGAAACTATCTTCCACAATTTAAGTAAAGGCATCATTTATGTAAAAAAAGATTAGTGAAACGTTTATAAATTCCTGCTGCAAAGCATCTCATTTATTATCAGGCTCTTTACTAAAATTAATTTCCTTCCTTGCTTTCTTCTTTCCTACCTTCCCTCCTTCCTTCCTCCCCTCCTCTTTCCTTCCCTCCTTTGCTTCTCTCTTCCCGTCCTTTCTTCCCTTCCTCCTTCCTTCCTTCTTTTTATTCATCCTTTTTCCTTTTGTTCGTTGAAATAATTAGTACTCTCACTCTCACTCCATATAATGGGCAGAAATAGTAGCTAATCACAGTTGCAGGCTAGTTAAAACAAATTGGTGAAAAAAATATTTAAAAAATAGATAAATTAAAAAATGTAAAACAGGTGTTATTTTTTCCATGTAACCATAGTATAATTTATGTAAGAGATGATTGAACTTATCTATAGTCTAATTAAGGTGAACGTAAGTACATACTTTTTAAATGAAAATATAATTTTTCTGTAATATCATTATGTAGTAAATTGAAGTATTGAGTAATAAAATAAATATACAGAATACTACCATATAATTGGAGCCCTGGTAACACAGTGGTTAAGAGCTCAGCTGCTAACTGAAAGGTCGGCAGTTTGAATCCACCAGCTGATCAGATTCAGCCAAGTACAGATAAATATTTGTCCTCAGAAAATGCTTTATTTTAGGCTAGTATGTTTGCATTCATATTGTACTTTTTCTTTAAAAGAATTAAAAAAAAAATTGAAGATTAATTTATTCATACAATTTCCACTGAGATAATCTGTGGGTTTAATTATCTCCAAATTTCAACTTTTCTGCATTAAATGTTGCCATTTTCTAGCCCTACAATGAATAGAATTTAATTATCTTTGTGTGACAATCTACAATTTGTAGTACGGAAAAAAAAAGTCCATTATTATGTCTTTATAGTATTTGTTATTTTTAGCTTAAATCAAGTCATGATGTTGTTGTTAGTTAAAGTAGATCAGCAATACTAAATAAAGGCATCAAAATTCATCCCCCATGCTCAGCAGGTACAAGAGGTGAAAAAACTCCCTCCAGAATTAAAAGTCTGCTAAAGACTGTCCTGAAATCTCCCTCCTTCGAGTAATAGTGACATCTTGGCTTATTCACAAAAGCTACTGTGTGATGAGACTGTGTAATATGCCCTTTTGTTTTTCTAAGTGGCAGCATAGATTTCAAATTGGGGTCATAATCTCTTATCCACAGAACCCATCCTAAGGGAGTAGGAAAATAAAGAATGCCACAGGACAGCTGAGAAGACTTGTTGGTAAACACACTTGGGATAAACTGTGATTCCAGGAACCACTGTTGGTGACTGAGTGGTTCTGGAGTAGAGTGGGAGTGAAAGTCAGTCAAACAAATGTTTTATTTCAACTGTTTTAAATCATATTAATATGACTCCATTTTTACCCACAGGCTAATATAGCTTGTGTGACCTTAGGCAATTTACTTAAACATGTTGTGGCAAACTTCATTTACCACTCAGTAGTAGGAGGCATTCATCTGTTGATAAGCACTTCTTTCTTCTGCAGGATTAAAAACCAACCAAACCAAACCCATTGCCATTGGAGTTGATTCCAGCTCATAGCGACCTTATAGGACAGTGTAGAATTGCCCCATAGGGTTTCCAAGGACTGGCTGGTGTATTCGAACTGCCAATCTTCTGGTTAGCAGTTGGACTCTTTAACCACTGGGCCACCTGGGCTCTCCTGCAGGATTATCTTTCTTTAAAAAGACCTCAGGCTGAAGGCAGGCCTGAGGAGTGCTTTGGCCTTAAGCAATTTGAAGGCACATGTTCATCTCAGAATTGTTGTGGAAATCAGTTTTGATAATGTTTACATGTGTAAAAGTGCTTTGTGACATGCAAAAACATTATAAAATGGGATGTGGTCTTAATGTGCTAAGTAGTAAAACCATAGCTTTCACTGAAGACTAAATAGCACAGCAACTTTACACTGTAGCAGGATCAATATTTTATTCCTTCTTTTGACTGCATCTGTCCTTAGGAGTGTCTGGGCAATAGTTTGGTGGAAAGAAACCTTGTGTTAATTCTGTTGCCACAAGGTGATGCAAAACGGCTTTTAGGGCTACTGATTCATAACATGGATAAAAGTGGACAAGAAAATTATTTCGTAGAGGATTTCTTGAGATTATACATACTAAGACGTCAGATGTAAGACGCTCAGACTGAATTTGAAAGAGGTGCCCAGGACCATGCTCTTTCCCTGTTCACTTTATACTTCTTTCTTGGAGTCCTTCTCCTAGTTGGTGAAAGATGCCATTAATGTGCTTCCATGCCCACTTGGGCTAACATAGAGCAAGGGGATATTGAGGCCAAGATCCAAAATAGTGTGTCAATGACCTTGTTTCATCAATGAGAATAAAGCTGTAAAGAACTTAGAAAAATTACCACTGGATAAATAAATTACTCAGAAACACATAAAAGGTTACTACCAAAGACAAACACATTTTTATTCATGAGCAAATCATCAGTACTTAAACATTAAACTTAGGAGTATCAGGGAAGCTTTCATAAGTACAGGTTTCAAGTGTCTGAAAACTCCTATTAAAGTTTTTTTCATTAAAATTATATTTGTCTAACACCCATAGGCTTGGCAGCTCAATGTTAAAGGAAATAACATATTCATATGCCCTTTTTGGAAGATTTCCAAGTCTAATACAACATTATTTTTTATTCAGCAGGCATGCAGGACTCAAGAAGTAAATAACTGACCAAAATAATTTTGTGTATACACAATTGCGTTATGGAAAAGTTGAAATGATTTCAAGATCATTTAATATATTTTATCTTCTTTGCTTAAAAGGCTATTTTTAAATAGTGTTACAGTCACAATGTTCTCACGTTAAAACTAAAAAATGATGTAGTTTCACATACAGAATTGTGTCTATAAAATAATAGATCATAAGCTTTATGAAAATCATGAATTACTGAAAATAAGTATCTTGGTTGGTATTAAGATATATAATCAGATAGATTTTTAAAATATCATAATTCAGAATTTAGTATTTTTCATACTGTCAGAATAGATTCCTGGCTTCTGTGATTAGGTAACTTAGGAATCACATGCACAAATACAGTCTAAACATCTTGGCTGTCTATGGCAAGAAAGGGGACAGCTGTATCTAGTAAGGATTGTTAAATAGATGCAGTTCAACATTAGTTTTCATTAGGAAGTTTAGGAAGCTGAAATGATGTAACTATCATTAAGTCAGGACATAAATTACAGAGAGAAAAAAAGAAAGGAACCCAGATATATATTAGATTTTGCATCTTTATAACTACGGGAATAATCAATTTCTTATTATATTACTAATATTTTAGTTTAAAAAATTACCATGATATTTTAAATGAGCTTTCAAAATGTAACATCAATTGCATATTTCTCTGATCTATCATTTTCAAAAAATTTTCTCTGAATTTTTATTGCCTGATAGCACAATGGATCTATTCTACATTTAATCACTCGTACACAAAATCGTCATTATCATAACTGATGCCATTTTTTAAGATAATTTTCTAAGGTTAGGAGTATAACTGTGTAAATATAAACACTAACTGATTAAAATTTGTTAAACCCAAGACACTAACCTTACTACCACCAATTTTCAAAAATTTGCATTGGCTCAAGCTACATTTATTTCTCAATGCAATTCTAAGCAAGCCCATAATTTCTGTTCCCTGAATCACTATGGCAAACACTTGCATCAACAATGTCAAACACAAATACTCCAGGAGAATAATTGTTTTAAAATGTTTTTAAAAAGGAAAATACGTCAAATAAGACTTTTGAATACCTAGGCCAATTTTAGGCTGAAGAAAAAGGGCCAATGCTTACTATTCTGGTTACGTTATTTTTATTTGTATTACATTTATTTTGTTCCCTTGCGTCAGGGACCTCTGCTTCCCATAAAGCTCATGTACACTGCGCAGACTCTCGGGCAAATGCTCTTGTCGCTGTCAGCACACAACCTGCACCACCATATGCAATAGCTCTGCCTGTAGCGCGAATGATAATAAATTTACCCAATTTGTGAGCACTTTTGTAATTGTACAATGTAAGCAATGCCTAGAGTTGGGTGATGGTACTTGATCTGCAAAGGCATAAATAGCTGAAGCCCATGGAAAAATATCATTAATTGAGAAAAGCGTATTCCAGGACAACATTATTCACTTACCCTTCTTTTGCCATGGCTTGTATTGCCACAGAATATCAGAAGGAATAGTTAGTGTCACTGTGTAAACATTTTCAAAATCAATAATAATAATAAAAGCATTCTGTAAAGAACTGAAAAATCTACCCCACATTCCCAAAATGACAACAATCTGCAGGAGTTGAATACTTGACTCTCTCTTTATTTTAGATTTAGACTGAAAAATAAAGTAAGTAAAGGAAACTAAGTATTTCATGTAATTGTTGAATTCCATATTACCTTCTCTCCGAGGTTTTGCTCCCTTCATAATGCTTATGTGTCTGTTATGGGATTTTTGACTCTGTATTACAATTATTTGAGCAGTTATCTGGTTCCACAAATAGAATGGAAATTCTTTTAAGTCATAGACTGGCTTTTATTCACCTTGATATGCCCACTTGCTGCTATGACATTTTAAGAAAATCTAGAGACAAAATAAACATCTGGAGAATGAATAAAAAAGGGAATGAATTCTAGATATGCTACTGAAGGACTCTTCCTAAAATATTTTGCTATTTTTTTAACCATATACTAATGATATTGGACATAATCATTCTTACCAGACAGTGATAATTTTACTCATGCATATAGTCAACAAATATTCATTGCATACCTAGCATGTGTCAGCTTCAGGGTCTAATTCCTGAGATAAAAAATGTAAGAGGATTTGTTGGAACTCTGCCTTCACAGATCTTAGATAATAGATACAAAACAGACACTATACGTCAAAATGCAATAAAATATTTTTTAAATCTTATGGTTTTGGCAGTACAGGATGCTGTTAGAGCATACAGTAGAGAGAACTATTCTTGAGCAGGAAGTTCTCTCTGAGGAATTTATTTTAAAGCCGTGAGTTAGAAGACAAGTGGGAGTTTACCAGAAAAAAAAGGAGAAGCATACAGGGGAAGAGTAGTCAATGTAGTACTAAATCCGATCTATGAATGCAAATTTTTGACAAGTGGAAGTAAGCTTTTAAAATACAATGCTCAAATAAAAACATTGTTTATAACATTTAAAGTTTGTTTTCAGTGCGATTAATAACAGTTTATGGATTATATACTAATTATCTGTATCTTTACTAATTATTTGTCCCAAAATAACATATATAAAAATAAAGCATGAATTCCTGTTAAAGTATACAGTATAAAACAGTAAACATAATTTCACATTTTTTGCTGATTTAAAGTAACTATAGGAAATAATTGTATGTAAAATCCTTTTGCTGAGGGAGAGAGAAAAATCAATAAAAAAACAGAAAAACTGTTCATTTAAAAAATGTCTTACATTCTTTTCATTCAGTCTGCAGATTTTGATTCTGGAATACAAGAATAACTTAAGTAAATGGAATTCTTGGAATCAAAAGAGTCCATTTCTTTTTGGCCCATCAAAAATGGTAAAAGTTAATATGTGATCTAAATGCACAAATCCGTGCTTGAATTTGTCCTCTATCATCAAAAGTAAGGAAAAATATACTGCCTATAACTTGTGAATGAATCTTCAGGGTTTTTTTTTTTATCCTTTTTACAATAAATCACTCACAGGTTTTATGTGCAGATTTGTAGAGATAGTATTCCTACCTCAAGAAGGTCGTTATATTTCACGATTGCCAGAATTAGAACAGAAAGTCAATTAGGTTAAACAGCATAGTAAATGATTAGAATTTCCCTTATAGTCCTGCAAAGAATTATATAGGAATTTCCCAAACCTCTTAATCTGTAGCAGAGAAAGCATTCTAAAACACACGTTATTTTTAGTATCAGGACTTCAATAATTTCAAAACAAGAATGAGATCACCTAAATTAGAATCTACCTATACAGTAAATCCTTATTTTAATAGAGTTATTAAAAAATCTATAACTCTAGATTATACTTTAGTGGAAAAATTTTTATTTTTACTCTAAATAAAAATAATCAAGTCTGCTTAGTCCAGCACAACTTAAATCTTACATCATTTATCCTCATTATGTATCAGGGAAGAGTGATTCCGGAAAAAATGAGAGAAGCTGAGTGTTCAAATAGTAGATTACAGCAAATTTTTATTCTTAATAAACAAATTTTATTGGAAAAATTATAGACCTTATTCTTTTCAGCTGCATACTAATATTATATTAGTAGAAACGCCTTTTTAGATCTGAAATTTAATATTATACTCAGGTTTTATTAGGAGTCATTTTAAGAAATACCCAAATTAAAAAAAAAATAATAATTATGCTGTATTTGTAAAATTATAGCTTATTTTCTCTCGGTGTCTTCTTCATAAAGTATACAGGAGAGGCCGGAGAGTCAGCATCAGAGAAGGAGATGTGGTAAAAGGAGCTGAGGTCAGAGAAATAGAAGGAGAGAGAGATAGGAGAGAGATTGAGGATGAAGATGCCAGCTGCTGGGTTTGAAGACGGAGGAAGGGGCCATGTACCAGGGAATGCAGATGACCTCTAGAAACTAGAAAACACTAGGAAGCAATTATCCTCTAGAACCTCCAGAAGGAGAACAGTTCTGCTGACAACTTGATTTTAGTTCAGTAAGAATTCTGATCTCCAGAACTGTAAGAAATTTTTGGTATTGTCTTTTAAGTTCGCTATAATACGTTATAGCAGAAATAGGAAACTAATGTACCATATAATCCAGCAATTGCACTCTTGAGCATTCATTCCAGAGAAATGAAACCTTATGTTTATACAAAAACCTGAACATGAATGTTCATAACAGCTTTATGCATAATATTAAAAAATTGGAACCTGTCCAGATGTCCTTCAGTAGGTGAATGATCAGACAAATTTTGGTACATAAATACCATGGAATATTACTCAGTAATAAAAAGGAATGAACGATTAATACATGCAACTTGGATGAATCTTCATGGAATTGCACTTAGTGAAAAAAGTCAGTCTAAAAAGAATATATAATGTATGATTCTATTTACATGACTTTTAAAAAGACAAAATTTTGGAAACGGATAACAGATTAGTATCTGTCAATGGTTAGGAATGGAGGTGGAAGGGAGGAGTGTTGGTGTGATTATAAAATTGCAACATGAGCAATACTCGTGATGATGGGATTGTTCTGAATCTTGACTGTGGTACTCGATATGGGAACCTACGCATGTGAAAAAATTGCATAGAACCAAATACACACACACACACACACACACACACACACACACACACACAGGGGAAAACTGAATAGGATTGGTTGATTGTATCTATGTCAATATCCTGGTTATGATATTTTAATATTGTTTTGTAAGATGCTACCATTCAGGAAGAAAGCCCAGGTAGCACGTTGGTTAAAGTGCTTGGCTACTAATTGAAACATCAGTGGTTCGAACCTACCAGCCTCTCTGTGGGAGAAAGATGTGGCAGTCTGCTTCCATAAAGATTTACAGCCTTTGAAAGTTTATGCGGAAGTTCTTCTCATCCTATAGGGTCGCTATGTGTCAGAATCAACCCGACAGCAGTGGGTTTGGTTTGGTTTATCATTGAGGAAGACTGAGTAACGCATACATGGGATCTTTCTATATTATCTCTTACAACTGCATGTGAATCTAAAATTATATCAATAAAAACTTCAGTTAAAAAAAAAAAGCCTTATGGATTAAATGTTGTTGTTGTTGTTAGTTGCCATTGAGTAGATTCTGACTCATGACAACTCCATATGTGTGAGTAGAACTGCTCTGGAAGGCTATCAAAGCTGTGACCTTTCAGAAGCTGATCACCAGGTCTGTCTTCTGAGGTGCCTCTGGGTGGGCTCATACTTCCAATCTTTTGGCTAGTAGTCAAGCCCTTAACTGTCTGCACTACTCAGGGACTCCACAGAGCAATAAAAATTTTGGTGGTGAGAACTCTGGTAAATCTTTAAGAAGACTTCTAGTGGTAGAATGGTTTAAGTTTTAGGCCAACTAATGAAAATCATATTATCCTGGCTTGGCTATTCAATTAGAATCCATAATAAACATACTCTTCCAGTTGTATCGATTCAACGTTTTTATTTTCTTCTCTAAGACTGAGTCCTCTGGTACTTGCATATAGGTGGAAGGACTCCAGAAGTAAATAAATTGAGCATCATCTACTAACTTAACTATTAATGGGGCAGCTGTTTTAGGGAGCTAAGGTTTGAAATATATACTCCAGCATATTTGTAACGATACCCTGAAGTAGTCACAACCAATTCGCTGTAGGGGCTTGTGGAACAGGAAGTTGATGAATACCTAATTAAATGTTTTATTTGTTACCAAGATATAATTCCTCTAATGCCTACCTTTCTAAGATTTGGCATGTCTTAACGGGAACTCTTTTATTAGTGCATATGCTCATCAGTCATTGAAATGTCACATGCATGTGAAAATAAAACCCTATTTAGCCAGAATTCTCTTTTGTATATTAAAATTCTTTTTGTTAGTTATAGTATTGTCCAATCATCTAGAAGATTTTATCTATCATAATGATTTAAATTTAGACCAAACTATGAATCTAAATTTAAATTCAGATTTAACAAATTCTCAGTATCTGAACTGAGAATTATATACAGAGGTGATACTCTCTCTATATATATTTCTGAATCAATTTTATATTTTTAAAACTTAAGAATCAAAAGTATAAAAATGTAATTTTTTTTTAAGGACCAAATATGAGAGGTTTCAAATTAACTAAGCATCTTTTTTGGGTCTAAAAAGCTGTCACTGGTGAAATGAAGAACATATAATTTTAATTTAGTTTTTGAGTGGCAACACACTGAAATAATATAGTCCTTCTTAACTGTGTTATTATAGTTTGTATTTTGGTTTGGGTTCATACTCATAAATAGTAATGTAACTTTAAATAATTTTGTAATAATAACTGACTATATTCTAAATGTTGGCTATGAATAGAAGGTAATCTCAGCTTAATTAGCTGGTTACTTCTACATGCTAAATTAGAGCTACATTACAAAATAAAAACCTTTAAATTATATAGAGAAAAAATCTCCAAACATAATTACCAGAATATCTACAGGAAGATATAATTACTATGGGCTAAATTCTTTCTTCAGCTTCATTTCTGTATCTCTCACAGAAGCCAATAGACACAAACTGAATACATATGTGAGGGATGAGTATTAATTTACTATGAAATCTTCTGGGCAATGTTCAAAAACTAATGCAGGATATATCATGGAAGCTTAAAATGAACACTAACAACTGTGTATAGTAAAACCAACTTGAAACACCACCTGCTCCTTTTAAGAGCAGGGATCAGGAATGTTCAATGCAAACCTTGATTTTCTAATCAACTCACTGTCTGCCCTTGAAGAACTTATTTAATTAGTCTGTGTCTAACTTTATGCATCTGTAAAATGGAGATAATAAATATTCATTTACCTCATGGGATGTTTGGGGAATTCATGATTGTAAAGAGCAATGAGATTTGTGGATGAAAATTATGTATCAAAGTGTAGAATGGAGAGCATGTCAGATGTTATGCTCTGCTCTGTCTAGCACGTTCTGGGTAAGCAGCAAACATTTCTTGATAATAGCTGCATTTTGTATAACCATTAGAGTCAGAAAACTGAATATATAAGGTTGTTGAACAAAATGAAGAGACCACTATATTCTGGTGAATATAGATTATCTGACTTCTAATCCTACCATAGTGGAATAAGACATTACCAAAGAAAGGCTATTCCAAAAAGGAACAAATGCTCAAAGGCATGAAAATTTGTGCAGTAAATGCATACAGCTGGAGAGCAGATGTATAGTTTATTGGTCAAAACTATGCTTTAAAGTTAATTAGGAGACCTCATTTCTATTCCAGCGTTACTTGATATGTGACCTTGGGTAAGTTACTTTGCTTCAATTACCTAACTTGCAAAAGAAGAAGAATAGTAATGATAATAGAACTCATGAGATTTTTGTGAGGATTAATAAGTTAATGTATATGACACCTACATGTTTGATACATGAATGGTACCTATCATTCAATTGCTCAACTAATTATTTGAATAATGACTATATGCCAAACTTTGTTATATATATTGTTGATACAATGGGGAACAAGATGGATAAGTTTTGTACCTTCAAGAAGCTTACATTCTAAGGTGTAGGTGGAAAAAGAATAAGGTAGCAAAGGAATGTAATAATTTCAGATGATGAGGTGTGTTATGATGCAGATAAAGCCAAATAATACTATACATTACTGAGGATTGATCAGAGCTACAAATTAGAATCACCTGGGAAGATTTTTAAGAATATATGGATGCTTAGAATCTAGCAGAGAATAATTAAATCACAATCTCAGGTTTGTGGTCCATATACACTGGATGTAGGATGTGTCACCATCTAAGACAGCAAAAAGACGAGAGAAGCAATCTGGAAAAAGGAATACTATTAAGATTTGTGTCCACATTAAAATATCCAAAAAGAGTTGACTGTATGCATTGAGATCTTAGAAGAGATATTTGGGCTTAGACACAGATTTTGTAAACAACAGTATATAGCTACTAGTTACGTCATATTTGAAGGTGAGATTGCCTAAGCAGAGTATTTAGAGTGAGAAGACAGAAACTTAAGGTAGCTCCCATGGTCCTCACTTCCTGTTGTTCATGCCCGTGTGTGATCCCCTTGCTTAAGTGTTGGCAAGCTCTGTGACTTGCTTCTATAGTTGGAATGGACGTGACTATGCATATAAGATCTCATGATTACTTTACATAAGATTGTAGTATCCATCTTATTGGAGTCTGTCTCTTATTTGCTGGCTTTGAAAAAGCAAATGACCATGCTGGAGAACCCCAATGTGGCAAAGAATTACAGGTGGCTTCTAGGATATGAGGGTGGACATATTTAACTCCCTTTAGCTATTTCAACAGCCAGAAATTAATTGAAGATCTTTGTTCTACAATTGCAATAAATTGAATTCTGTCATCTATCTGAGTGAGCTTGGAATCAGAGCCTCCTCAGGTGAGACTACATTTGGATCATCACCTTGATCACAGCCTTCTGAGACTCTAAGCAGAAAATCCAGGTAAGCAATACCTGGACTCCCAACCCACAAAAACTGTGAGATAATAAATATGTATCGTTTTGTGCCACTAAGTTTGTTATAATATTGTTACTCAGTAATAGATAACTAATATACTAGGTAAAAAGATCATTGAAGGAGAAGAAACATTCCTAGACGTGAAAAGAAAACACGATGAGAGTTATTTAAGATAAGGGATGTGTTATGGTGTCCATAAGTTAATTTTAAATACTTCTGTAAAGGCAGTGTAGTATGATACATGAGTTTATGTGTTTACATTTCACTTGAAGGGGCAGTCAGACTACGTACTTTGGGAGTGTTTGATTACATGCAGTTAGCATTACAGCACAAAGGCCATTCTTCAGAAGTAGCTACTCAAGCACTTCAGTTATCCCTAGCTTAATAAAACACCAAAAACTTTGCTAACGCTTATTGTTGTAAGTTGCTATAGAGTCGGCTCTGACTCACAGTGACCACATGTAAAACAGAACAAAAGGTGTATGAGTCCGTTGCTGCAGTCATGGTATCAATTTATCTCACTGAAGAGTTTTTCTCACCTTTGCTGGCCTTCCACTTTACCAAACATGATGTCCTTCTCCAGTAATCGGTCCTTCCTGATAATGCATCCAAAGTGAGTGAGTCAAATTCTTGGACAATATTCTGTGATCCATAGGGTTTTCCTTGGCTACTATTTGGAAGTAGATTGTCAGGTCTTTCTTCCTAGACTGTCTCAGTCTGGAAGCTCTGGTGAAACCTATCCACCATGGATGACCCTGCTGGTATTTGAAATACCACTGGCATAGCTTCCAGCATCATAGCAACACACAAACCATCATACTACAACAAACTAACAGACATCTTGTAAATTAGCAGAGTTAATATCAGCAATGGATTTTATTTGCAAAATTACAGATGTGATAATTAGCATGATAAATTTTAGAAAGGGGTTGTCATGATGATTTTTAAGGTATGTGGTTTGACTGAAGAATATAAGACATTCTCCACTATTATATGAACAGAGTGTATTTATTACAACGAGTAGCATTTAGGGAAGGCACTTAAGGTTTCATTCCTAATGGTTCTATGTCCAATCTTGACCTCTAAATAATTTGGACTGCCTGATGAAGACGACAAAGTAACAGAATTCTGCCTCCAGAATCTTGGTGTGTTTGCTTTGAGTAAATCTTACATGCAAGGTGGTGGTTGGAGCACTTAAAAGACAAAGAACATTAAGGGCACCAAGCTAATGGTACAGGTTTCAGGAACTATTTTTATGCTAGTATTTCTACAGTTCACTTAAAATTATCTGCATGTGTGGCAGAATTTTATCTCAGATTTGCTTTCATTATAACTTCCTTAATGGCTCTAGTGATCTACCGAAATAAAACTTATAAGAGTTATATGCAACCAGACTGATTTAGATCAGTTCGAATAAGATGAGCTTCAATAAGAGAATGCTCCGTATTTTGGTGCGCAGCAAAGATACCAAGTAAGACAAGAACTAAACATTGTACTTTCTATTGGTCTATTAAGATTTCAATGGTTCTCTGGCAAGAGAAGTTTCAGGGACTAGTAAGAGTTCAAACCCAGATTGCAGTAGGTGATAAAGCACTGACAATGAGTGTAGACTATTCATCCCAGAATCTTAGCTGAGGAAGAAAGGAAAGGAATGAGGAAGTAGCTAGATGGTAAGATACAGTTTGTTATGGATTGAATTGTGTCCCCAAAAAATATGTGTCAACTTGGCTTGGCCATGATTCCCAGTATTGTGTGGTTGTCCACCATTTTGTGATCTGATGTGATTATCCTATGTGTTGTAAATTCTAACCTGCACGATGTTAATAAGGCAGGATTAGAGGCAGTTACATTAATGAGGCATGACTCAGTCCATAGGATTAGTTTGTATCTTGAGATATAAAAGAGAGAATTGAGCAGAGAATAGAGGGACCTCATACCACCAAGAAAGAAGCACAAGGAGCGGACTGTATCTTTGGACTGGGGTACCCTAGACCAGGGGAAGATTGATGGCAAGGACCTTCCCACAGAGCCAACAGAGACAGAAAGCCTTCCCCTGGAGCTGACATCCTGAACTGGGACTTCTAGCCTCCTAAACTGTAAGAGAATAAACTTCTCTTTGTTAAAGTCATCCACTTGTGGTATTTCTGTTACAGTAGCACTAAATAACTAAGACACAATTTAAAGGAAATAATATTTATTCTGAGAAGAGCCCAAGATGACAGAAGAGTTGAAAATTCAATTAGAAAGAGAAAACTTGGATGGAGGAATATTCTTGAAGAGACGAGAGGACAGGATCAAGAAGAGTATCAAATATGTAGATCACTTCCTTATAAAACCATCTGAGGCGCTTGTTAAAAGGCAGATTTTGGGGACCCAAAACATGCCTAATAATTCACAATCTCTGAGAGCAGGGTTTGAGATTCTTCAGGCTTAATTTGATACGATCACACTAAAGTTTAAGAAACTTTAGATCTAGAATGTGGGTAAATAATGAAAATTTAAAATTAAAAAAACAAAATAACTGCTCTGGCATGGGAACAGGAACTAATCTAGATTCATTTACTAGAATTGCAAAACATTGGGAATCCAGATGATACTGAGTCTCCTGAACTGTTAGAAATAATTATATCCTTGATTGTGAGGTTTTCTACAGCAGCATAAAACATCTGCAGTGCAGAGTCACTATCTGAAAGATTTTCGGTCCCCTTACTCTTATCCATAGCTTTCTGATGATCACTTACTATTTCCCTTTTCTGTATGTCTGTATGACATCATAACTGCTTGTATTTGTTTTCCAAAGCGCAATATTTTCTGGCTCCAAGTAAAGCCTCTCCATTTGCAATTTCGTTTGTTCTTTCCTGCCTCAAATCTTCCACTACCTAGTCACAGACTCAACCATAGGTATGTCTTTCATTAATCTTTGTGTTGTTCTCCACAAATGCCCAACTCATCTCAAATCTACACATTTATAAACATCCCTTCCAATTCTCCCAGTGGAGCATGTTGTTGCTGTTGTTCAGTGCCACTGAGTCTATTTCAACTCACAGTGAACACGTGTGACAGAATAAAATTGCCCCAGAGGGTTTTTTAGGCTGTAATATATACAGGACCAGATCTCCAGATCTTTCTCCCATAGAGCTACTGGGTGTGTTCCAATGACCAACCTTTCAGTTAGCAGCTAAGTGCTTAACCATTACACCACCTGGGTTTCTTCCAGTGGAACATAAGACTTTGTTTTTAAATTTAAGATGTAGTGGAAAGACCTGGGGAGCATACCGTCACTTGTAAATTCTTGGGCCCTACTCTCAGAGATTGCAATTCAGCACCCCTGGCCCCAAGAATCTTGACCTGCAGGAAGCTCTCCATCTGATTCCGAGGCAGGGCAACCTGAGCATACTTTCCAGAAACCTCTCTGAGGAAAATTCCCTGCAAGTGCAAAATGATTGCAGAGTCTGACAAAGCTGCCAGAAGTGCTAATGAAATCTTTGGCAGCATTAAGAACTATATAATATACCAGTCAAGGAAGGTAAGTCTCTATTCCCTACACTGGCCAAACTGAGCTTGAAATATTGTGATTTGTTACACATACCATATTTTAAGAAGAATATGTGTTACTGCGTGATACCTTTTGACCCAGTGAGTGCAATTCATATCATTGATGCAGGTGGGGTATAGAGTTCAGGTCATAGTCAGGATTGTGTTCATATATCTTGTGGCTGGAGCTCTCTGACAGAAACTTGGGAAATACTGCCCTCTACGTTCCACTCACAAGCACTCTTTATATTGTACAGAGTTGCTTAATCTAAGAATAAATAATAAATAAAGCATTCAATCTGCAATAGGCATAATATGAACACATGGGGATCCATCTTATGATGTCCCATAATCTCTTGTTGTTGTTGTTGTTGTGTACTGTTGAGTCAATCCTGAATCACAGCGACCCTGTGGAATACAGGAGAACTGCCCCATGGGGTTTCCTAGGCTGTAATCTTTAGGCGAGCAGATCGCCAGGTCTGCTGGCGGGTTTGAAACACTGCCCTTTTGGTTAGCAGCCAAGTGCTTAACCATTGCACCCCACAATCTCTCAAAGCCCATTTATGTTTCAAGAGCCATCTGGGTCTAAAAATATTAGGGACAAGACATATTCTGGGTTCCCTAGGTCACTTAAAGCTCTGAGGGACAAATAGACAAATGTGCCAGTCCAGTCCAGTTACTGTTGATTCCAACTCATGGTGACTCCATGTGTGTCAGAGTAATTGTGCTCCACAGAGTTTTCAGTGGCTGTTTTTTGGAAGTAGATCATCAGGCCTTTCTTCTAAAGCACCCCTGGGTGGACATGAACCACTAACCTTTTCAGTTAGCGAAAACCAAACCAAACCTGTTGCCATCAAGTTGATTCCAACTCATAGAGACCCTATAGCACAGAGTAGAACTGCCCCATAGGGTTTCCAAGGAGCAGCTGGTGGATTCGAATTGCTGACTTTTTGGTTAGCAGCTGAGCTCTTACCACTGCGCCAGCAGCCAAGCACAATAACCCTTTGCATCACCCAGGGACTTCCATACAAATGCTAGAATCTTAAGATTTCTGATATATTTATATATTTCCAGATCTCTTTCTTTCTCTCCTCTTTCTGTCTCTGTCTCCTGGCAAATCTAAGACATATTTTTTCCAGTTTAGGGGTTTTCAACAATGCTGCATATTATAATCACCAGGGTTCTGTTAACAATAAACATCTGAGGCTCCAACCTAGAAATGGAAAACAATCGCTACAAATTTAAGAATGAGAAACATCTCCATTTTCTAACTTCAAGAATCTGAAATTCACGGTCTTTCTTCCTGTTATACTTCAAAAGAAGCCTCACTATTTTTAACTTAGTCATTATTTCTCTATTATAGACAGTCTTTTCTTTACACTTAGATTAGAAATCCCCTGAATCTTTCACCCACTCAAAATAAAATATTAGATTTCAATATTTTTCCAAATCGCTTAGTTTCCTCCTTCTTTTCAAATGCTCTGGGAGGAGATGGATAGAGTGTTTCTTTTCCTTCAAAACATTATACCTCAGATGCATTCCATCACTCAGATGATGGTCACATAAATTGTAAACAAAGACTCACTAAAATCCTTATGCATTACATTTCTTAGTAATTCAAGCTGTTTCATAATGGGGAGGTTTACCTTTAGGTTTACTTGTGCTGGAGTATTCAAGAGGAGGTTGGAAGACTATTGAGAGAGAACCCACATGTTGTATAAAGTAGAACTAGATGGCACATAAGAGTGTGTGCACGTGTGCACAAACACACATACACACACTCACACAGATTACATGAATCTTTCCTGTTACCAGATGTAAAAATCTCTTGAAACAACAGGAAAATGACTATTGACTACAGAGATGATTTCATAGTGTTAGAATTTCAGAATCTTCCTCAAAATAGTCAACTTAAAATTTTTAAAAACCTTAGCAAACTAACAGATACCTTCTGAATTCTGATGCCATGAATTGCTAATGGAAGTCTTGGTAAATCTGTAGAAAATATATCCCATAGCTTATTTTAGTGTTCAATATTTTATTTTACAACTTAGAGATGCTACATCTAGACACAGCTCCTGATTAGTCTGCTTTCATAAAGAAAAAACAAAATCAGGCAATTGAAAGAAGTTGACTTGTGCCAAAGCTAGTGGAGGATCTCATTAAGTTATTTATTGTAAGGGCTTCTAATTTCCCATGCATTGCCAAAACTTAAAATTTGTAGCTGACGTACCAGCAACAAATGGAAAAGTGTGACAGTTGCAAAGATGAAAATAAAACAAATTAGCTATCAAGTCCATCATACAAGTTTATAAATATTTATAGTTCAATATTTCCTAAAAACAAATATTAAGTATAAATATCCCTGGCACCACTCCCATAACACACTAACACCAATTTTAGAAATATCACTTTGTCACTTTTTTATAAGATGAAAATATGGTTTTTAACAGAGTACTGGTTGGTTTATTTTAACATAGTCAAAATTCCCTGCTGCTATTTCATGAAAATACGACTACTGAGCCAATTAAACTGGCAAGATAAGGAAGAAAAAAAAAAGGTCAATGTCATGTTTATTAACCAATGAGAATTTTAAAACTGGGACTTTTAAGTTTGTTTTTCTTCATTCTAACACACAAAAATGTGAATTTTAATTAGGATTTTATGCAGAGAACCCCTTTTCTAATAATTTCTAATAAATATTGGCCAGATCTGTGAAGATTATGAAACCATGGATACTTCAAACATTAGAAGATATTAAATTTTAAAAGATTTATAAACATGAATTTGCTTCTACTTAAATGATACTGGAGTCCTGATGGTGCAGTGGTTAAGAGCTCTGCTGCTAATCAAAAGGTCAGCAATTCGAATCCACCAGCTGCTCTTTGGAAACCTTATGCGGCAGTTCTACTCTGTCCTATATGGTAGCTATGAGTCAGAACTGACTCAACAGCAATGGGTTTGGTTTTTCTGGTTTGTTTTTTTTTTTTTTTGGTAAATGATACTAACTCTGTTACCCACTGCCCCCTGCCCTCAAGTCGATTCTGACTTATAGCAAATCCACGGGGTTTCCGAGTCCGTAAATCTCTAGAAAGCAGACTGCCATATCTTTCTCCTGTGGAGCAGCGGTGGTTTCGAACTGCTGACCTTTCCTTTAGCAGTGGATTGCTTTAACCACTGTGCCACCAGGGCTCCTTGTGACTGTTACCATAGTACTTATCAAGCTTTCCCTCTGGAGTACAATTAATGGCAAAGGAGAGTGAATTTGTACCCCAAGAGATCTATGGGACAAGTACAAAGCAGTCTGCCATGAATGCAAGCACAACATATTTTAAAGTCTAGTGCTAAATATAAAAAAAATGATAATTTTACACAATAATGAATACATTCTAAAGAAAAATAAATAAAATGTGAATTTTTTTCTCTCAAATTATCTAGTAATTTCAATAGTCCTGATTACAAATACCTTGCTATAAGAAGCATATTTTTAAGAAAGTAGCCAGCATTTGAAAAACTCAAAGCACTGAGGGAAGTTGAATTCTAGAAGGATTAATCCAGAAATTATACTATTATATTTTTTGAATCACATAAAAATACATTTAAAAAAAGCACTTGGAGTTAAAATCTACAAGGAAAAGGCAAGAACAGAATGAGACAAAATAGTTAGTAGGCAAATGTGAAAAAAATATAATTGTTGAGCTTGACTATACAGGTGAATTGTAAAATATTTTAATAAAGAAAATGAAAGACCAGGTCTAAATGCTATGAAGGGGCTGTGAGTGAAGCACACATTTAGAAGAGATTATCTTATTACATATTATATAAAAAATGAAAGACAATCCACAAAACTCTACTATTTGGAAAACGTACAAACTATACCAAACCATGACCTGTCACACAAATATCTGAAATTATTTTAACTCCAGCTCACTTAGACATATATTTTCTTAGATACAACCACACAAACAAACTGATTCAACAGTAACTCCATCAACCGCATGGGCTATTGTCTTACAAATATAAAACTATGGACAATTTCAGCAACTCCCCTAGTTTATAAATTCTGACCAATCTCTGCCCAAACCTCATTTATTAACATGTGCCCAAACCACCCTGTAACTAACCTCAGCCCCCCAAACTCTGTAAGACTTTTCCCTAACTCTCCCTATGTTAACGTGGGTTCTCTCCACTACTCAGAGAGTTTAATGAATCCAGCTTTGTATGATCCACACGTTTTCCTCGTGGCCTTGGTATGGCCACTTGAACAGATACTTTATAACGATATCAATATTGTCAGTATAATTATATCAAAGTTTTGTGATTGTCCTTTCCTATTTAAATTTAGCTACCCTCTCCATTCCTTCTATGGCCAGGTTTTTAATCCAAGACCAACCCAAGCTTGATGGCTGACTCAGATGATCAGATCTGTATAAGTGCTTTAGTCCATGTTGTTTGGTAACTAATTGGGCTTCTGTCTCCAGGTTTGATGAACTTAGCCTTCTCCTCTGTGCTTCATTTGGCTCTGCAGGCTTCCTTGATTTATGGATCCTCCCTCCAACTGAATTGGGTAAGTAAAATATTTTCATACAAATTGACATGTGCACTCCATTTTTTTAACATTTTTGGTTCAGAAATAATCAAGTGCTTTAAATTAAGTTATAAAATTAAGGACATTCAGACTTATAGTCTAACTTGTTTTAACTTACTCTTCTACTATAATAGAAATATTTGTAAATATTAGCTAAAATTACATTAAAAAGACCAGTGTCAAAACTAGTTAATCTAGTCTTGGATGTGGAACAGCAGTGAATAAATCAACCTCCAATAAAAGGTGAAGAAAAAAGAAGAAAGCAGGACTCAAAAGGTTACCAAAAGTTGATTCAAAAATTCATCTCTTTGGAAGTAGCGTCAAGTATTAGACAAAGGAAAGATCTTTGGTTTTGTAAGTCTAATTTTCACTGGGAAAATGGCCCAATATACATTCTTTAAATCACAAATATTAAGGCATAACTTACTGCGTGTCTGAAACTAAACTAGAAAATTTTCGTGAGTTTTTTTCACATGTACCAATTGACCCATTTCATATTTTCAGCTAAACTGCTAATAAATGATTTGTGTTTTCAGCTGAGTTATCAAACACAAAAACAATATTCACCCAGAATATTACAATGGGCTGACTGATTTCCTTAATGTTCTTTAACTACCACTATGGACTAGTCATAAAAATTACCGAATAAAAAACACATCTTACACTGAATGCATTGGTTTGGTAATGCTCTAATACTTCTCCTGCTATAAATATGGCTCCTGCCAATTTTCTATCACGGCAAATTGGACATGCCTTTTTTTTTTTTTTTTTTTTGGCCTTCTTTTTTTTTCTTCCTTCAATCAGCACATTCTGAAATATAAGTGGGTGGGCATTAGCTTCTGGGAGACAAAACAGTGAATGAAAATATTATCAGTTAAATAGAAATGAGTGGTGGGATAGAGACATGTCTTTTAGATGATATTGTATGGTAAATATAAAACATATTTATTGCCAATACTGGTAATAAAAGAATTCTCTTTCATTGGCAGAAAAAATTAAAAGCATTTCTGAGATGGCAGACTGCAGAACTGAAGACAGTAAATAACTAGTTAAGAGAGGCAGTATAATATATTGGAGATGGAGACAGATTTGATTTTCAATAGCAGTTCTAACAATATTAGTTGTGTGGTCTTGGAAAAGTAACATAAACTCTTTAAGTATTTCTCTACTTATCTTTAAAATAGAGGTAATAAATATAGTGTTTTTATTTTATTTTTTGGTTTTGCATTCTAGTATCAACTTTCACATTCTTTAATAACCATACCGTAATATTCCTGTCCATTTACTTCCCTCTCTTACCAGTTGCCATCAAGTCAATACCAGGTCATAATGACCCCATATATGTGAGAGTAGAACTGTGCTCCCTAGGGTTTTCAGTGGCTGATTTTTCAGAAGTAGATGGCCAGCTCTTTAATCCCAGATTCCTCTGGATGGACCAGAACCTCCAATGTGTCAGCTGGCAAAGGAGAGCATTAGCCATCTGCACCACCCAGGGACTCCTTCCCTCTTTTAGTGAATTCAATTTCATGTAGATTTGACATCACTCCACTCCAGGAAATCCTAATTAGCTTAAACTAATTAGCATATTCCACCCAACTGGTTACAATAATTGGTTCAGGACAGGCACATAGTCCATCTGAGGAGATATTTCCTGGGACTAATTGGAAAGAAGCTTTCCGTCACTTCCAGTGGTTGAAGGTGTGAGGCTGTTTTCTCTGTAACTGTAGAGATCTTTCAACAAAAACAGGAAAACCTAAAGTACTGCAGGAGTCAACACAGAAAAGTAGAGCTCATGTGGGCCCAGAATCAAGTTGTACATAAGCCATTACCATTTTCATTAAGTTGCCCATATGGGCCCATAATCAAGTTGTGCCATAAGTCTCTTTTTGCTAAAGCCAGTTTTATTTCATTTTTTTATCACTTGCAAATGAAGAAATTCTGATTCATTACTTAAATTGTGTGCATGTGCATATGTATATGTGTGCATACACACCGATTGTACTCTAAATTCCAAGCCATCACGAGATTGCCAGTATGAGAAGTCTACTATCTGATCTAATTGGGTTGTATACACAAGATAGATATGCAGTGTTGGCAATTGAAAGCCATTACTATTATTTAAAAGTAAACAACAAGAACAGATTACTCATAGAAAGCAAACAATGAAAACAAAAGAAATAGATTTGAGGTGAACTGGTCTTCTGCACCCCTAGAGTGTTCCACTTAGCATCAGTGGGGAGGAACCCACTTGTGTCTAAAAGGGGACCTACTCACCCATCTCAAATTACCCATGTCCAATTTTGTGTCACTGGGCAGGCATGCCCTGGACCAGATGTCAGCAAGTCTCTCTCTTAGCAGGTGTGTCATCAGGTCATGTTGGATAAGGCATTTTCAGCATGGCTGTGTTCATCTCTCTCTCTCTTCCGTCCTTCTCCATGACTTTTCTTGACCAGTTTTGGTCCCCTGTGTTTGCTGATCCAACTTCAGCCAGCAGCTTCAGGATAACCCTGGGGCAATGCCAGGGTTAGGGCAGCATATGACAGCTCTCACAGCAAAATTTTACAGACAACCTTAATTAGGTACATGCTCAAGTCTCGGCTTTGTTGGAGAACTCCTGCCTGGAGGTGCCAAGCTCTGTTCCATGGGCCGCCTTGCCCACTGCCCCCATCTGCTAGGCTGATGGTTTCTCCCATTGGCATCACTGCTGCTGTTTCTCTACCATTTCGCTCTTGCCTCTGTTTCTCTTGGTCTTCCATGTTATCAGTTTAGTGAGCGTTACCAGCTCTGTGTTACAGCCATTGATCTGACTGCTCTTCTAGGAGGTTCTCAGTGCAGGGCCCTGTGTCCAAAGGATGTGCTCCCCTCCTGACTTTCACAGATCAGGAAGCCCCATCCAAGCCTCCATGTTCTAAGGTTTTCATCAGTCACTGGGCAGGGCCCCCAGCCAATCCCGGTAAAGGTCAACTACTAAGCAGCCTCCCCCAGCCCCAGTCAATCTGCATAAAGGTAGATAGCAAACCGATCAATCCCTTGCAAACCAGCTATGTGGACAGCAAACGACCAATCCCTTGCAAGCCGCTTATTCAGATAGAAAACTGACCAACCCTTTAGCACAACTGCTGCCTGATCAATGATTTTGAGAGAATTGCAAACCCAGGACCAGAAGGCCACATAAAAGAAAACCCGTTACAACATATTACTTCATTAGGAATATTGTGAGAATTAAGTGAGGTGCTATAAGTAAAGCACTTAGCACAGTACTTGGCACAAAGCACTTTCTAAATAATGCACGTCTAAGGTCGAATGGCATGTGAACAGCTTAGTCAACAAAAAAAATTGTTACAATGGTTCCTACCAACAGTAATTCTTCTCTAGCATGCACTTAATTTTCATTCAAATCAGCAAATACTTATTCTTTTATTATTAACCCAGCAAATATTAGGGAATTTATTATGAACAAGGCATTGTGCCCAGTACTGACAGTTATATCTAGAAGTATAATAATGATTACTTCAGTACTGTTGCTGATACAAAAAGAGAGAAACCAATACTTTAGCAAATTGAATTACTTGTAATCTCCCAAGGAGATAAGCATTTAGAGAATCTTATAAACATTGTATGATAATGTGCCAAACTGTGTGGTACATAGGCAAATGAGTGCTATAGAAGAGCCACTACAGAAAAAAAATAGTACATAGTAAGAGGAAATATTCTCTAGAGCAAAATGCTTGGGTATTAAATTTTATCAGCTAACATATAAAGACTAAGTATGTGAAAAAATGTCTAATAAATCAAATGTACTATTTGCTTGTAGTGCTTTTTTTGCTTTGTTTTGTGGTGTTTGTAAATTGTTTCTCTCCTTAAATTCTTCTTGGTTGTTAGTCTTTCTTGAATACACCAAAGCCTTGCTATACTAGGGTGCCTGGGGCTCTGTATTATCAGTAAACAATGTTAAAACAGGTCTCTTCAGGTATTACAATATTGAACACTTCTGGAGACAGTTCTAAAGAGATTTCACGAAGGATCATAGATTCTCAGCAATAGAAGAGACTTTGGAGGTCACATACTCAATTCTCTACCCAAAATATTTACAGTGAATTTCACAAAGTAACAGGTAGTTATTAAAAATTCATTTTAGTCTATAAAGACAGAAAATAAGATAAAATTTTGGGAATTAGAGTTAATGGAATCATGTTTTTTAGACAAGGAGAGGGTGGTATGCAAATTATCATTAAAATGACATGAAATCTAAGTCCTCTGTAGCAGTCTGATACCTTAATACTGATTACTTATATCCAAGGGCAAAAAATGAAAAGTAATTTCAAAAATCTCAGACTCCATCTTGCTGTCATTTTAAAGTGCTGCCAACTATTGAAAGGTTATGACACTGATTTCATGAAAGAATGTGCTTGGGCCCCTCTGCTGGGACCTGGGGTATTGGGAATGAATGCACATAGCGTAACCCTTGCTGCTGATTGGTAAATGAGAAGGACTGAGGAAAGGGAGATTGACTAATTTTAAGGAAAACCTGACTTGATACACTCAGATGCACTTTTATAAGTTATCACTTGTGTTCTCAGCTTGAGGGTGCGAGCGAATGTTGTTCCATTGGTCTGTTCCTAAGGACTCTCCGTTTTCATTTTTTGTTTGCCTTTGTTTTACTTTGGTTCCTGGATCTCAACCTTCAGGAACCTATTAAAGAAGACCTATCAGAGAAGAACATTTCTCGCTCTTTTCTGCCAGGAAGGTTCAAAGGGATGGCCCTCTTTTCTCCTTTTTGGGAATACCTGTTAGTTGAATTATATTTCTTTCCTGATAGTTTGTTTATTTCATGCACTTTTATTAACATGTCGTGATTCATCATACTTTGCAGAATTTTTGTTTATATTTTACTACTTACTTATTAAATTGTGGAAAGAGGAGGTGACAGCCTTCCCCTCACCCCATGCCTTCGATCTCATCTGTTGTTGCTGTTAGGTGCCGTCGAGTCGGTTCTGACTCATAGCAGCCCTATGCACAACAGAACGAAACACTTCCTGGTCCTGCACCATCCTCACAACTGTTGCTATGCTTGAGCCCATTGTTGCAGCCACTGTGTCAATCCATCTCCGCGAGGGTCTTCCTCTTTTTCACTGATCCTCTACTTTACTAAGCATGATGTCCTTCTCCAGGGACTGAGCCCTCCTAATAACATGTCCAAAGCATGTGAGACGTAGTCTCACCATCCTTATTTCTAAAGAGCATTCTGGCTATACTTCCTCCAAGACAGATTTGTTCCTGCTTTTGGCAGTCCATGATATATTCAATATTTTTTGCCAACACCATAATTCAAAAGCATCAATTCTTCTTCGGTCTTCTTTACTCATCGTCCAGCTTTCACATGAATATGAGGCAAAAAACACCATGGCTTGGGTCAGGCGCACCTTCGTCTACAGGGTAACATCTTTGCATTTTAACACTTTAAAGAGGTCTTTTGCAGCAGATTTTCCCAATGCAATATGTTCTTGGATTTCTTGACTCATCTAGCATTCTATATTTCCCATTCTAGCTCCAGATTAAGCTTTGAATTCCATATATAAAAATCTCCAACTACACCTGATAAATAATATTGAAATAATCTTATAAATTTATGATCATTAAAAAAAAATCTGCTTTAGGAAATAATTGGACTTACATCCAGTTTCTGTAAAGTATAACTGCCCAATCTTGGCCAGTTCTCATGAGGAGTTCGAGATTATGCTAAAGTGAAGGGAGACAGGGAAGCTTAAGCTCAGATCTAATGGTTTTCATTGATCAGTTTTGGAAACCTAAATAAATTGCTTCACTTCTCTGAGCCTTAGTTAATGCATCTATAAAAAAAATTTATAATGTCCAAAAGTTGAGGGGACCTTGTATGCGCTATCCAACTGATTGCTGTGATTGCTTTAATTGATCTCTCTGGCGTGCTTAAAAGTCCTTTTCTCCTTTGAAGCTCAGTTAAATACCCTCTTGAACCTCTGTTTCCCATCAAAAACAGTATCTGTCTCAGATGAAGGTAGATTATTTTTCATTTATGTGTTCTTTAAAATACTCATTTAGTGTCTGTATATGAAAGGGACTCCTCTAAGTCTTTGGGGCTCATCAACAAATGAAAGAGAAAAAAGAACTCCTCCCCTTCTTGTGTTTCAATTTTATATTTACAGTTAATTCTTTTTCTAGAAGCTCCCAACTACAAACATCATGCAGTTGCTTTGAGGATTAATTAAATGAGATAATCTTTGCAATAGTGTATCGATGAACCATCAGTAAATGTTGATTCCTTTTCACAAAGTAAAACTTTAGGTTAGGCTTCAGAAAATATTCAACTTCAATGGCTATTTACCTATTAATGAACTGTTTTAATCTGTGTTTCCCTAAAAGCAGATCTTGAGAAAATTATCTAAGTACAAAGTTTATTTAGGAGCTAACAAGGAAATACTGGTAGGGAGTAGACAGGTGAGACAGGGAAGAGAAAAGCAAATGAAAGGAGCATTATCAGACAAATTGAAGTCCCTGGGTGATGCACATGGTTAATGTGCTCAGCTGCTTACTGAAAGGCTGGAGATTCTAGTGCAACCAGAGGCACCTTGGATGAAAGGCTTGGCCATCTACTTCCAAAATGTTAGTCACTGAAAACCCTATGGAGCATAGTTCTACTCTGACACACATGGGATTGCCATGAGTCAGAATCAACTCAATGCAAACTGGAAGATCAAACAGGTGGAGCTTAATCCCACCAGAAGAAAGTGTAGAACATACAATTCAGAGTTATTCTGCCTGAGAGGTCAGGGAGCTGGGTTATTCCTCCACCAACTTCTGTTATTGTTTAAAATCTGTTCCAAACCAAAACCAGACCTGTTGTTGTCAAGTCTATCCCAACTCATGGCAACTCCATGTTTTTCAGAGCAGAACTGTGCTCCATAGGGTTTTCAATGGCTGTGGTCTTACAGAAGTAGATCACCAGAACTTTCTTCCACAGCACCACTGGGTGGAGCATACCTGGAACCACCAACTTTTTGGTTAGTAGTCAAGAGCAAACCATTTCCACTACCCAGGAGCCTAAGGGCTTTCCTAGAGAGAGTCAATTCCCCAACACTTAGGACCTACCTGCAGTGCCTTTGGGCAAACATGCTGCCTGATTGGGATTTGGACCTATAAGCACAGAAATGCTAACTATTAAGGTGATATGGGCAGAGCATCAACAGCATGTACTACATGAATCTTACAGAATAATACTTGTAATGAAAGAACAACTATGATTGTTGGAGTATTAGCTCCCTAATACAGTTCAGGGTCAAATACGGTCTAAGTGATGGCTCGGGAATTCAGAATAAGATTTGACTTCTCATTCTATTTGTTCCAGGCATTCATCCTGGCATTCCTTCCTTCTGGTCTATCTGCCCAGGTTTTCTCTCTAATCTATACCTACATTCCATGTTCTCCCCTTCATTCCTTCTGTCCCGATGACACTGCCTTCACCTCATAGAGCAAATATTGTTGGTTTCATCTCCAACTAATCTTATTTTGACACTTTATATCACTTGTATCACAAGTACCCAGTAGCACAATAGTATCCTAACTGGTCCCCTGCTTATACACTTGCCCCCTATACAATTCATTCCACACCAAGAAGTCAAAGTGATCTTTTAAAATAATAAACAAAATTATGTCAGTACTGTGTTCAAAACTTTCTCAGCTCACTTAAAATCCAAAATTATTACCAAGACCTATGACCTGTGTTTTCACACAACCTTTAAAAACTTACCTCCTACAAGTATTCACCTTGCTTGGTCCACTGCAGACACACTGGGGTCTAGGCTTTTGCCTCCAAGAGTCCATATTTCCTCATTATTTCTCCAGATATCTGCAAGGCTCTTGCCCCCTTTTAAATCAGCTCTCTGATCAAGTATCACCTCCAAAGAAATTACTTTCCTGACTATTCTATCTAAAATACTATCCGTTGTCATTTTATCTCCTCACTAAACTTTTTTTTTAGAGCACTTATCACTATTTGTTATATATTATATATTGATTTATTATTTTTTTTAAATTTGAAGTTTCATCCCTGAACATTAGATCCATGTGAGCAGATACTCTATCTTCTTTGCTCAGTGCCTAGAATGGTATTATATTCATGAGAGTATGTTAGGTTATGCTTTACTAAAAAAACTCCAACTTTTCATGGATTAATACAGTGAAGGTATCTTTCATGCTCAGTCTGCACAGCTAACATGGGCCTGTGGTGGTGCTCTGCTCATTGTGAAGACTTAAAAACACAAACTAATGGAGTTTCATTGTACCATGTGCTTCTACAATCACTTGATTTTGAACACTACACAAAAATGACGAAAGTCAGGAAGTACGGCCAAGATGGCGGAGTAGTCAGTTGCTTCTGGTGTTCCCTCTTACAACAAAGACCTGAAAAAACAATTGAATCGATTATATATGACAGTCTAGGGGCCCTGAACATCAAAGGAAAAGTTTAGGAAACAAACTGAGTGGGAGGGGGAGGGAGAGATTGTTCGGAAGCAGCGAAGAGTTGCCAGACCTGACCCAGTGAGAGCCTGAGCCATTCAGCCCAGATCAGCTCAGGGGTGAGCCATGAGGCAGGCAAGCAGTGGCGTTTGGGAGGCGTTTTCCACACTGGGAGAGACCCAGTGGCAGAGAGTCTATTTGGCCCTCCAGAACTAGTAAGAAGCAGTCTTCGATTGGCAAAAGATAAGTACTTGCATCTGGCCTAAGGCGCAGCTCAAAAACAACCCCCTTAGGGAAAAACCTCTCTCCCATTTACCTCCCCACTCCTGGATCTGCACTGGGTCCCAGACCAGCTTCAGCAATTGCCGAGTCCCCTGGGTCAGAAGTAGGACACGTCACGTTCTCTGAGCCATTGTCCCAGCCTTGGAAAGGGAATAAATTAACAAACAGGGGAAAAAATAATCTGCTGGCTCCCCTAAGCCAGGAACTCAGGGTAGGCTAGCTACTTTGCCTAGGCAAAGGCATAAGGGATCCATGGACTTTGAGTTCCTTTCCCCTGCATAAACTTGTGTGGGGCCATTTCAACAGCGTAGGCCCTCATTACCACAGTACAACAGGGTGTATACCTGAAGTCTAACTTCAGCAGTTTCAGCTGTGAAGTGGCAGGTTCGTGACATTTGACACTGCTCTGCTCATTATGCAGGGTCTTCACCTACCCACATCAGGGGCCTGAGGACTGATGGCTCCAACAACAGCACCTAGCCACCTGCTACAGGGGCTCAAGAATAAGAGGTGCACCAGTGTCCTTACAGCCAACAGTATTGGGTACCCACCGTATGGCTGCAAAACCCACCCATCTACATGCTGTAGGGAACAGGTACACACTTTCCTCCTGGACACTCAGGGGTGGCCATCAGCCCCCTGCCTTGTTCAGCCTGTGTCCTCCTGCTGCAGCCAGATGCCTGTGCCTACACCAATCACCCATGCCTGTATAGGACTGTAGGTGAGAGCCTGCACCACACACTTGGTGGCCGACTACCTGGACACATGAGCTGAATCCATACAGGAGGAGTGGGCACACTCCTGGGCTCACATACTTAGTCGCAAGTCTGGCCACCTGGGGGCAGGACATTGGAGCTTCAAGGGTGCTCGTGACTGGGTTAGCTCACACAAGCAGACTATTTGGGAATATCAAAACAAAATAAAAAGTTAGGACACAGTAAGCAAACAAAATAAATAAATATAATAACTTACTGATAGCTCAGAGACAACAGTCAATATCAAATCACATAAACAGAAAGCCAAGGATGGCTTCAGCAAGCTCCCAAAATAAAGAATCTAGAAATTTTCCAGAGGAAGAAAATCTCTTGGAATTACCAGAGGCAGAATATAAAAGATTAATACACAGAACTCTTTGAGAGATTAGGAAGGAAATTAAACAAAACACAGAATACGTGAAAGATAAAATTAAAAAGAATAGAGAAGATCTTAATGACAAATTTAACAGGCTGCAAGAATCCATAGAGAGACAGCAATCAGAAATCCAGAAGATTAACAATAAAATGTGAGAATTAGACAACCCAATAGAAAGTCATAAGAGCAGAAGTGAGGCAATGGAAGTCAGAATTAGTGAGATTGAAGACAAAGCACTTGACATCACCTTATTTGAGGAAAAGTCAGATAAAATGATTTAAAAAAATGAAGAAACCCTAAGAATTATGTGGGATTCTATCAAGAGGAATAACCTACAACTGATTGGAGTACCAGAACAGGGGGGAATAACAGAAAATACAGAGAGAATTGTTGAAGATTTGTTGGCAGAAAACTTCCCTGTTATTCTGAAAGATGAGAAGATATCTACCCAAGATGCTTATCGAACCCCACATAAGGTAGATCCCAAAATAAATTCACCAAGACATATTATAATCAAACTTGCCAAAACCAAAGATAGAGAATTTTAAGAGCAGCTACGGATAAACGAAAAGTCATATACAAAGAAGAATCAATAAGAATAAGCTCAGACTACTCAGCAGAAACCTTGCAGTCAAGAAGGCAATCAGATGACATACATACAACCTGGAAGGAAAACAACTGTAAGCCAAGAATTATATATCCGGCAAAACTGTCTCTCAAATATGATGGCGAAATTAGGGCATTTCCAGATAAGCAGAAGTTTAGGGAATTTGCAAAAACCAAACCAAAATTACCAGAAATACTAAAGGGAGTCCCCTGGTTAGAAAATCAATAACATCAGATAACAGCCCAAGACTAGAACACAGGACAGAGCAACCAGATACCAATCCAGACAGAGAAGTCACAAAAATAAATCAAAGCTAAAACACTGAAAACAAGGAAACAGAGATGTCAATATGTAAAAGATGACAACATTAAAACAAAAAAGAGGGACTTAAAAAATGTAGACATCTATTTTTCATATGGATAGGAAGTCAAGGCGATATAAAGAAATAAAAGACTGGTATAAACTTAGAAAAATAGGGGTAAGTATTAAGGTAACCACAAGAGAAACTAACAATCCTACAAGTCAAAATAAAAAACAACAAAAATATAAAGACTCAGCAAACACAAAATCAACAACAAAGAAAATACATAAAGAAAAACGACTCAGCACGGAAAATTAAGTAAAACAAAGAAACTGTCAACAACACACATAAAAAGACATCAGGATGACAGCACTAAACTCATACCTATCAATAATTATGCAGAATGTAGATGGACTAAATGCATCAATAAAGAGACAGAGAGTGGCAGATTGGGTAAAAAAACACTATCCATCTATATGCTGCCTACAAGAGACACATCTTAGACTTAGAGACACAAACAAACTAAAACACAAAAGATGGAAAAAAATATATCAAGCAAACAACATTCAAAAAAGGGCAAGAGTAGCAATATTAATCTCTGATAAAATAGACTTTAAAGTAAAATCCACCACAAAGGATAAGGAAGGACACTATATAATGATTAAAGGGTCAATACACCAAGAGGACATAACTATAATAAATATTTACACACCCAACGACAGGGCTCCAAAATACATAAAACAAACTCCAATAGCATTGAAAAGAGAGATAGACAGCTCCACAACAGTAGTAGGAGACTCCAACATACCACTTTCGGTGAAGGACAGATCATCCAGAAAGTAGCTCAAAAAAGACACAGAAGATCTAAACTCTACAATCAACCAACTTGATCTCATGGACATATACTGAACACTCCACCCAATAGCAGCCAAGTATACTTTCTTTTCCAGCTCACATGGAACATTCTCCAGAACAGACCACGTATTAGGCCATAAAGCAAGCCTTAACAAAATCTAAAGCATCAAAATATCACAAAGCATCTTTTCTGACCAGAAAGCCATAAAAGTAGAAATCAACAACAGAAAAATCAGGGAAAAAAAACCAAACACATGGAAACTGAACAACGCCTTGCTCAAAAACTACTGGGTTATAGATGAAATTAAGGATGGAATAAAAAAATTCATATAATCAAATGAGAATGAAAACACATCCTACCAGAATCTTTGGGACACAGCAAAAGCAGTGCTCAGAGGTCAGTTTATAGCAGTAAATGCACACATCCAAAAAGAAGAAAGGACCATAATCAAAACATGAACCCTACAACTGGAACAAGTAGAAAGAGAGCAGCAAAAGAAGCTCTCGGGCACCAGAAGAAAGGGAATAATAAGAATTAAAGCAGAATTAAATGAAATACAGCATAGAAAATCAACTGAAAGTTAACAAGACCAAAAGCTGGTTCTTTGAAAAGTTCAACAAAATTAATAAACAATTAGCAAAACCAATAAAAGAAAAAAAAAAAAGGAAGCAAATAAGCCATATAAGAAATGAGATAGGTGATATCACAACAGACCCAACAGAAATTAACAGAATCATAACAGAATGCTATGAAAAATTGTTCTCTAACAAATTTGAAAACCTAGAGGAAATGGACAAATTTCTAGGAACTCACTACCTACTTAAACTAACACAAACAGAGAAAAAACAACAACAACTAAATAAGCACATAACAAAAGAAGAGATCGAAAAAGTAATTAAAAAATTCCCAATTAAAAAAAAAAAAAGCCCTGGTCCAACAGTTTCACTGGAGAATACTACCAAACTTTCAGAGAAGAGTTAACACCACTACTACTACAGGTATTTCACAGTGTAGAAAAGGATGGAATACTCCCAAACTCATTCTATGAAGCCAGCATAACCCTGATACCAAAACCAGGTAAATACACCAAAAAAAAAAAAAAAAAGAAAATTACAGACCAATATCCCTTAAGAACATTGACACAAAAATCCTCAACAATATTCTAGCCAATAGAATTCAGCAACATATCAAAAAAAAAAAAAAAAATTCACCATGATCAACCTGGATTTATACAAGGTATGCAGGGATGGTTCAATATTAGAAAAACAATCAATGTATTCCATCACATCAATAAAAGAAAATACAAAAACCACATGATCTTATCAATCAATGCAGAAAAGTTATTTGACAAACTCCAACACCCATTCATGACAAAAACTCTCAACAAAATAGGAATAGAAGGAAAATTCCTCAGTATAATTAAGGGCATTTATACAAAGCCAACAGTCAACATCATCCTAAATGGAGAGATTTTGAAAGCATTCCCCTTGAGAACTGGAACCAGACAAGGATGCCCTTTATCACCACTATTATTTAACATTGTGCTGGAGGTCCTAGCCAGAGCAATTAGGCTAGAAAAAGAAATAAAGGGCATCCAAACTGGGAGAAGTAAAAGTATCTCTGTTTGCAGATGATATGATCTTATACACAGAAAACCGCAAAGAATCCACAAGAAAACTTCTGGAACTAATAGAAGATATCAGCAAAGTTTCAGGATGCAAGATAAACATACAAAAATCAGGTGGATTCCTTTACACCAACAAAGAGAACTTCCAAGAGGAAATCACCAAATCAATACCATTTACAATAGCCCCCAAGAAGATAAAATACTTAGGAATAAATCTAACCAGAGACATAGAAGAACTATACAATGAAAACTACAAGACACTACTGCAAGAAATCAAAAGAGACCTGCATAAGTGGAAAAACATACCTTGCTCATGGACAGGAAGACTCAACATTGTGAAAATGTCAATTCTACCCAAAGTGATCTACAGATACAATGCAATCCTGATACAACTTCCAATGGCATTTTTTAATGAGATGCAGAAACAAATCACCAACTTTATACGCAAAAGGAAGAGGTCCTAGATAAGTAAAGCGTTACTGAAGAAGAATAAAGTGGGAGGCCTCACACTACCTAATTTTAGAACCAATTATACTGCCATGGTAGTCAAAACAGCCTGGTGGTACAACAACAGATACATAGACCAATGGAACAGAATTGAGAATCCAGACATAAATTCATCCACCTATGAGCAGCTGATATTTGACAAAGGCCTAAAGTCCATTAATCGGGGAAAAGATAGTCTCTTTAACAAATGGTGCTGGCATAACTGGATATCCATCTGCAAATAACTGAAACAAGACCCATACCTCACATCATGCACAAAAACTAACTCAAAATGGATCAAAGACCTAAATATAAAATCAAAAACGATAAAGATCATAGAAAAAAAATAGGGGCAATGCTAGGAGCCCTAATACATGGCATAAACAGAATATGAACCATGAGTAACAATGCACAAGCACCAGAAGAGAGACTAGAGAGTTGGGAGGCCTAAAAATCAAACACTTATGCTCATCCAAAGACTTCACCAAAAGGGTAAAAAGACAACCTACAGACTGGGAAAAAAAATTTTGGCTATGATAAATCCAGTCAGCGTTTAATCTCTAACATCTACAAGACACTACAAAACCTCAACAACAAAAAGACCAATAACCCAATTAAAAAATGGGCAAAGGATATGAACAGGCATTTCACCAAGGAAGACATTCAGGAAGCTAACAGATACATGAGGAAATGCTCACGATCATTAGCCATAAGATAAATGCAAATCAAAACTACAATGAGATACCATCTCACACTAACAAGGCTAGCATTAATCCAAAAAACAAAAATAATAAATGTTAGAGAGGTTGTGGAGAGACTGGAACACTTATACATTGATGGTGGGAATGTAAAATAGTACAACCACTTTGGAAATCAATTTGGTGGTTCCTTAAAAAGCTAGAAATAGAAGTACCATTCGATCCAGCAATCTCACTTCTTGGAATATATCCTAAAGACATAAGACCCATCACACAAATAGATAAATGGACCCATGTTCATTGCAGCACTGTTCACAAGAGCAAAAAGATGGAAATAACCTAGGTGCCCATCAACGGACAAATGGATAAACAAATTATTGTATATTCACACAATGGAATAATATGCAACAATAAGGAACAATGATGCATCTGCGAAACATCTCATAACATGGAGGAATCTGGAAGGCATTACGCTGAGTGAAATTAGTCAGTCTAAAAAGGACAAATATTGTATGAGACTACTATTATAAGAACTCAAGAAAAGGTTTAAAAACAGAAGAAAACATTCTTTGATGGTCACAAGTGTGGGGAGGGAGGGTGAGGTTATTCACTAACTAGACAGTAGACAAGAATTAGGTGAAGGGAACGACCGCACACACTACAGGGGAAGTCAGCACAACTGGAATAAACCAAAGCTAAGAAGTTTCCTGAATACAATCAAACACTTCAAGGGACAGAGTAGTAGGGGTGGGGGGCTGGGGACCATGCTTTCAGGGGACATCTAGGTCAATCGGCATAACAAAGCTTATTAAGAAAATGTTCTGCATCCTGCTTTGGTGAGTGGCGTCTGGGGTCTTAAAAGTTTGCAAGCAGCCATCTAAGATGTATCAATTGGTCCCAACCACCAGAAGTAAAGGAGAATGAAGAATACCAAAGGCACAAGGAAAGTATTAGCCCAAGAGACAGAATGGGTCACATAAACCAGAGACTTCATCAGCCTGAGACCAGAAGAACTAGATGGTGCCGGCTACCACCAAAGCCACCCTGACAGGGAACAAAACAGAGTTCCTGGTGGAGCAGGAGAAAGGTGGAATGCAGAACTGAAATTCTAGTAAAAAGACCAGACTTAATGGTCTGACTGAGACAGGAGGAACCCCGCAAAGAACGGCCCCTGAATTCTCTGTCAGCCCAGAACCAAAACAATTTCCGAGGCCAACTCTTCAGACAAAGATTGGACTGGACTGTGGGACATAAAATGACACTTGTGAAGAGTGTGCTTCTTAGGTCAATTAGATATATAAGACTAAACAGGCAGCTTCTGTCCGGAGGTGAGATGGGAAGGCAGAGAAGGTTAGGAGCTGGTTGAATGGACATGGGAAATCAGGGGTGGGAAAGGGGCGTGTGCTGTCACAGTATAGGGAAAGCAATTAGGGTCACATAACAAGGTATGTATAAATTTTTGTATAAGAGACTAACATGAAATGTAAACTCACTTAAATCACAACAATAAACAAAAAAATAAGTAAATAAATAAAAATGACATTAGTTGAGTCCCAGTCACATGTTGTTAGCCAAAGCAAGTCACATGTCAGAGGATGGAGAAGTTTAAACCTCTTTAGCATCCTTGTGAACAGCCTAATAACTACCACAAACACTTAGCTCCAATTCAGTAATCAATATGTATTTGCTGAATGAACAAATAAATAAGTAGATTGAATAAACCACACACCGTATAAACAAATTTAAAGATTTTTTTCTTAACATCTATGTAGGTTTATAGATAAATACATTACATTTAAAATATGAAATACTTTATTAGATATGTTCCATAAGAATAAGATCTTATCTGTTCTATTCAGTTCCCTGGCACCTAGAACGTGAAACACACGATAAGCCCTTAATAAATCTTTGATAAAGAAATAAGTTGGGTAATTTGGTGAACGTATAGGTGCCCAACTACCTGCACTTTCAAAGATGCACATTTTAAATGTATATATATTATGTATATATAGCTACATAAATAGATATAGACAAATATAGAAAAGCAGTTCATAATTAGTCATTTCACATCAGAAATTTTAATTTAAGAATAAGGAAAGTGTGTAGAAATTTATTACTTTAGAATGCTTGAACAGAGTTGTTTTCTCTTCCAAATTATATTTATGATTCTACTTAACATTTAATTTACTTACGGAGACAGTTAACCTCGATTTTTGTGATCATAATATTTAAATACACATTTTGTGACAGTAATGGGTTCCTTCCTAAATGGGAAGCTGGTTTCAGAGAGCTGTTTTTGAAGTGAAATCTTGTAAGTATTGAACTTTATGGCAAAAGCTTTCCAAGACTATTAAATAAGCAACTCCCATCAATGGCTTCTTTACAAATCACGCATATAAAACATGTAAACTCCCCATTACCCCAGGGAACCTCATCAAGCCTAATAGAGACAAAGAGAAAGATTGAATTCCATTCTATAGACCTCTCATCATAAAGCTAATTTGAAAATTACAATTTCAACCTCACTCTCATTCATTTTTGTTCAGTCTACAGAGTTATTATTTTCATATTGAGAAGCTATGTGAGGACATTCAGCACATGCCCTGCATCTAAATTACATTATTGCAACATAAATATATTAATTGACATGCAGATTTAATGAAGCAGTGAAAAAGAAAAGAAAACAATAGGGCATTCTGGAAAGAAAAACTCCTGACAGGTATTTTTTAAGTGGCAGATTAGGATATAATTATGCATCTTCACTGTAAATTATATAGGTCAGCCTGCAAACTATTATTTACAGCTAGCATTTATTGAGAATTTCCTGTATGCTCTGTGTTGGTGTAAGTGCTTTGTATGTGTTCACTCTTTGAATTCTCATAACATTGTAGGGAAAGTGCTATTGCTATCGTTTTTACCAATGAGGAACTGAAATGTACAGGACTTGCTTGAATATATGAGAGCTAGTAACTGATGGGGTTCAGGCCTGTACCCAGACAGTGAGATTTCAATGCCTGTGTGTTAGGCCATTTGCAACACTATTGCTGGTGCATTCCCAGAAAAGGCATCTATTGAAATCTTTGAAAACATCCTTCATACTTTGAATCTAGATTCTAGAACAATGAACAAAATGAAGTCTAATGATTCATGTTTTCAATATAACGTACAGAAGTCAGAAATCCTAACATACATGGATTGCATATGTTTTCAGTTAATATCTCTGAGCGTCCATTTTTCACATAATAGCACCTATGTCATTGTAAAGGAATTGAGAACAAAAAAGGAGAATGAAAATGCATTTGATAATGAGATGATATATAAGTGAATAATTAGAAATTTTGCTTATCTAATATATCTATGTATGTATCTATAAAATATGCATCAACACTGATTAAGGACAAAAAGATCGTTGAAACAAGACCCTTTGTCCATCAAGAATCAACAATCAAAGGAGTGGGAGCAGGAAGACAGATAAACGAACGATTGCAATGTAAGTTTATACGTGTTATATTAGAGGCACATGTAAGTTATTACAAAACAAAATTAAAAAAACAGAATGAGGATGCTTCCCAGAAGTAACCTTTGAGCTAAATCTTGCAGAACAGTAGTTCTTAGCAGAAAAAGAACAGCATATTCAACTTCCGTGTGTGTGTATATAAACACACACACGCACACGCAATTTGCAATTATACAGGGACTTATATCAATTTAAGTCCTACAATTAATATATAAATTAATATATGTAATATTGTAATACATATGTAAATGTATCAGTTAAGGATTGCTTGCAGCTGCATCTTAAAATATAATCAGTGACCTAAACAAATTAAGAATTTACTTTTTTCCCTTAAGAAAGTCTGAAGGTAGGCCTCCCAGGGCTGAAACAGTCTCTAAAGTGATTATCAGGGATCCAGATGCCGTCTGTCTTTCTTTTAAGCCTTCCTTAATTGTTTCATCTCCCATATTGTGTTTTCATACCAGGCATGAAGAAGGGGAAGGTCAGAGAGCAAAATGTGGGTGATACCTGAGACAAACCTATTTTAAAGAAATTTTTGGATCCCTCACTCAACCATTTCTGCTTATATTTCATTAAGCACATCTGTGTCTCATACCACCACTGCCTTGCAGGGGTGCTGAATTAATATTTTTAGCTGAGCATATTTTCAGTCTAAACAAATTCATGGTTCAGTCAGTAAAGAAAAAATGGAAAATACTTTTTGGTTAGACAATTAACTATGTATGCCAAAATGAGGGATAGTCATAGAAAACTTGGAAAAAGTTTAAAAGCTTATGAAGAAAAATAAAATCACCCATACTGTCATCAACTACAACTGCTGATAATATGGGTAATATGAATTCTTCAGCAATATTTTCCTTGAACCACTTTCTTTTTTTTATTTACACAATAACTATAACATACTTTTTTTAGATATTCACTCATTGTTGGGCCCTTGGATTATTTCTAGCTTTTCACTGATATAAATAATGCTATAATGATTATCTTTAATCTCTTATATGAGCAACACATTGCCATCTCGTCTACAACTAAATTAGATGTTAAAATTTTAAACCCTTTGGAATTTTATGTGAGAAATGAAACCTTATTTTAATTTGCATTTTGATGACTAAACATTTTTCCATTTTTTCTATTTCTTCACCAGTTGTAGTTCCTTTTTGATTTTTGTAAATTTTATGTACATTTCATTTTCCTATTTATTAATAATTTGATTCTCAGTGGCTTTCCTAAATAGTGTGTGTGGTCTTTTACTATAAACTAAGATACTAACTCTACCTGCCAAAATTTGTGGCAAATATTTTTCTCAGGTTATTTGCTGTCTCTATCAATCTACCTATCTACCTACCTACCTACCTACAAATCTATCTATCTGTCTAATCTATCTATCTGTCTATCACCATAATTCATAGACTCTGAAAATCTTAGTAATTAAGGCACCAGTTTCTGAAGTTCTGTTACCACACCTTAGAAGATTCAGTAGATCTACAGGTGAAATTTGTTTCAAAATTTAAAGTCAGTCTTAGTTTCCACAAGAACTTTCAAAAAGACCAATATAGGCAAATATATTAGTAAGGGCTATTCAATACAACTATAAGTATCTGTGGTGTAATGGATTGCTTTTTGTATGACCTTTCTAGCCATGGTCTTGTAAATCCCACCCAGGTGATTGGGCAGGACTGTGTGATAGGGTAATTGTGGCCTACCAAGAGGATTGGTCAGTTTTGCCATCTCGCTGGGTTTGAAATGAGCCACCAAAGAGGCAGGAAAAAGAAGAGCCCTCCACCACGAAGGAAAGAGAGACCAGAAGGAGAGACCCGCAGGAGATACTCGCAGGAGAGGAGCATTGGGCTTCCCAGCCCACGGAGCTAGAAAGCTGAGTGCCTTTGGGGAGAGACTGAGGGCCAGGGAGAAGCCTATGCCTGACCGACCAATCTGGGATTTGCCAGCCTCCACAATCGCATGAGCCATTTCCTTAACACAGAGTGGTTCCTGAGTTCTGTGAGATGTTGCAGCGAATTTGGGAACCCAAAGACGGAAGGGAGCGTACTTAGGTGAAAGGGAGTCATTGATGTTAGAGATGATGGAGTGGTACAGCAGCTTGGAAAAGTTGGACATTTGGGACGTCTTTAACCTCTGCCTCATAGAAACCAACTTTGTGCCGATTCTTATAAAAGAAATTGTTCGTTTAAAATCTAATAACAGTTGTTTATTAAAAATACTCATTTTAAGTAAAAAAAAACTACCAGAAATCTATTGGAAATATATTGAATATATACTGACAATTTATTAAACTCTACTATGATTTATCATTTTAATAAAAAATAATGGCAGTCAGATTTAAAACATGATTTTTCTTTATCTAAAACAGAACAGTATATAATTACCTAAATTCATGTTATAATTTGTTCTTTTCATGCTACTCTGGCTGTATTATCATTAATGCTAATAATCTGCCTTCAGTAACTAGTTGAGATTTTCATTATCTAAAAGTGAATAAATAAATATTAAAATAGCATTATATTAAAAACATGCACACTGTGGCTACAGTGTAGAAATAATAATCCTATGTATGCCTGTAATACAAGCTAGAAGGTGAAATGCAAGACCCCAAGACGTGTCTTATTTCTGCCATTAATTAATATCGTCATCTAGATTGTACATTACCCTACTAAGTATATTTCAAATGCCCATTATCAAGCCCTTCACTTATTCCAGATATAATGTGGTTATATTCAGTTAAAATATTAGCTATTTGGGCCACTGAGGTATATTCTGTGAAGCAAATTTGGAGGGCATATAAATAATCAGAATTTTAAACACTCTTTAATTTTGCTGTCAAATTGAATTTAGATTAAAGATATCCTCATTTTAAAAAGAAAGCTAACACAGTCAAATAATATTATTTTTCCTATGTTTAAGTTACACATTAAATACAAAGGAAAAAGTTCCTATTCCTGGTTTTGGTTATGACTTGGCAAAAGCCATCATTTCAGCTTTATCCATGTAGAAGAAATCAATGATGTTGTTCTCTTCCATTTCTTATTTTTATCTTTTTCATTGTAAAGGAGTTTTACCTTGGAAACATGATTGTGAGGTTAAGAAATTATAAATAAGGCCTAGGTCTTAATCCGGGTTCCACCATTTACTTGCTATGTTACCTTGGGCAAGTTACTGAACCACTTTAAATCCTAGCTTCTTGTCAAATTGAGATAAAATCTTTCACATAGGGTTGTTAGAATTGAATGAGAAAATGTACAGAAAAATTGCTCAGTGAACAACGACTTTAAACTATGTTTTTTTTCTTCTGAAATGCGATTATCTAAGCACTGTGAGTATCCACTCTTTTCTGGTTTTATTTACTTTTTCGTTTTTTTCCTTTAGTACCATCAGGCCAAAGGAAAGACAGATCAGTTCAAATGAATTAATTTCAGGAATCAACTGTAAATTTTTATATCAGTCTGATGAACTGTTGAAAACAATTTTAAACTATATTGATACTAAAGCCTATTACGCATATTCTAGTCTTGGTAATTTCAATACTTTTCTACCATGCTGAACAGTAATTGAACAAATGTAAATATGCTTGATTTTTTATATTTATGAAGTAAGCAGGTTAACTTAAAATGTAAATGGTATTATAATAAATGTATTTTTTAAGTCAAATTTGTATAATTTGTCAACGATCTTTAATCCATTTTAAAGCTGTCACTCCAAAATTAAACCAAACCCGTTGCTGTTGAGTTGATTTCCAACTCATAGTGATCCTATAGCACAGAATAGAACTGCCTCATACTGTTTCCCAGGCTGTAATCTTTACAGAATCAGACTGCCACACCCTTCTGCCATGGAGCAGCTGGTGGGTTCAAACCACCTACCTTTTGTTTAGCAGCTGAATGGTTTAACCATTGTGTCACCAGGGCTCCTCTAAAGTTGTCACTACTTAAGACATAAAACCTTATATTAATATTCAAGTATTCATTTGAAATAGATTTTTGCTTTTGGCACTTTTTCTGTTTTCTGTTAAGTTATATCCATATATACTTACTAATACATCTAATGTAAGTATGGACAATGTACCTAGATCCCCCAATACTAAGATCAAAAGGCTGAATGATGTATCTGACCACATGATGGTTGATCTTATTTTGTCAATGAATTAAGCCACAGTTGTGTTATCTCGTCATATATCCATTTTGTGATAAATATATAGGAAGAAAGAAGGGAAAGCCAGGTCTAAACTTGGAATAACGTAGAACCACTGCACTATGCTCAGTTCTACTCTGAAACATGTATGGTCATCATGAGTAAGAGTCTACTCAACAGTGACAGGTTTATTTGCTTTTTCAAATCCAAATTGACTTAGGAATTGAGCTGTAATTGAGGTTTCCAGTAGGGATGTCACTGAACCAAATGAAATGCACTGGATGGGACAAAAATTGGAGCAATGAGTACCAACTGACAATATATCATAATGTGCGTGGGGGATCAAGTGTTCTACTGTGGGAAAAGGAGACATGCAAAGGTTAGAAACAAGATATTTCAATTTACTATGCAGTTTCTCTAGTGAGCATAATTTTTGTAATGGCTGAATTCATTTCAGAGTAATGTGTAATTTCATCTCTAAATCTTTGAATTGTGCTTCACAGTGCTTTACATACAAAAGCATTAAATAAAATCTTTTTTTAAAAAAAGAATGAATAATTAATGAAAACAATGTGAATAGACATGTCTTGTGATTATAATTTCAGGTATCTGTCAATTCTAAATTATAGCATTAAATGTCCAATTATTACAAAGAAAGCTATTTCCTTATCTTTAAGGGATAGGATTGGGCTGTTCTCGCTGAACTGTCATGCTGGAGCACAATTCATAAACAAGCATAGGCAAACCTAATATTGAAGCATGTGATGTGAACACAGTCTGGATTGGGTTATTAATCTGAAGCATGCACAGCAAAGAAGAAGTGAGGCCTAGAGTCCGAAAGGTCTGTATCAAATGGGCACGTTAGGTTCAGGAGTTCAGAAGTCATAAGCAAGCAGAAAAAGAGAGGAACTGTGATTTGAGTTCAAAAAACTGTGCTTTGTGATTTGAGATAGGTAAGTAAAACAGATTACTATCAGAGCAAGAAGAAAAGCCGTAGAGGCAGAACGTCTTTGTTCTTTCCTTCAACAGGAATTTGAGGTTCTTCCTTCATCAGATGACAGATTATGTTTTGAAGTCTCAGGCATTGAGTCTAATTTATCTTTGGCAAGCTATTTAATCTTATTATGTCTCAGTTTTCTCAAAAGTGAGGGTACTTGCTATTGTTATTTTTAGGATAAAATGGTGCAAGACCTACAATACCTTTAGTACAGTGCCTAGCATATGTTGTTGTTAGGTGCCTCCGAGTCAGTTCCAACTCATAGTGACCCTATGTACAATAGACTGCAACACTGCCCGGTCCTGCACCATGCTCACAATCGTTGTTATGCTTAAGCCCATTGTTGTAGCCACTGTGTCAATCCATCTTGTTGAGGGTCTTCCTCTTTTTCACTGACTCTACTTTACCAAGCATGATGACCTTCTCCAAGGACTGGTCACTCCTGGTAACATGTCCAAAGTACGTGAGACAAAGTCTCACCATCTTTGCTTCTTAGGAGCATTCTGGCTGTACTTCATCCAAGACAGATTTGTTCATTCATCTGGAAGTCCATGGTCTATTCAATACTCTTCGCCAACACCATAATTTGAAGGTGTCAATTGTTCTTTGGTCTTTCTTATTCATTGTCCAGCTTTCACACGCATATGAGGCAACTGAAAATACCATGGCTTGGACAGGGCCACCTTAGTCCTCAAAGTGACATCTTTGCTTTTTAACACTTTAAAGAGGTCTTTTGCAGCAGATTTGCCCAAGGTAATACGTCGGTTGATTCTTGACTGTTGCTTCCATGGGTGTCAACTGTGGATCCAAGTAAAATAAAATCCTTGACAACTTCAATCTTTTCTCCGTTTATCATGATGTTGCTTATTGGTCCAGTTGTGAGGTTTTTTTTTTTTTTCGTTTGTTTTGTTTTTTATGTTAAGATGTAATCCATACTGAAGGCTGTGGTCTTTGATCTCCATCAGTAAGTGCTTCACGTCTTCTTCACTTTCAGCAAGCAAGGATGTGTCATCTGCATAATGCAGGTTGTGAATGAGTTTTCTTCCAATCCTCATGCAGCGTGCTTCATAGAGTCCATTTTCTCAGATTATTTCAACAGATACATATTGAATAAGTACGGTGAAAGGATACAAGCCTGATACACACCTTTCCTGACTTTAAACCATACAGTATCCCCTTGTTCTGTTCGAATAACTGCCTCTTGGTCTAGGTACAGGTTCCTCATAAGAACAATTAAGTGTTCTGGAATTCTTATTCTTTGCAGTGTTATCCATGATTTTTTATGATAAATACAGTTGAATGCGTTCCCATAGTCAATAAAACACACACACACAAACAAACCCGTTGCCATCAAATCGATTCCAACTCATAGCAACCCTACAGAATAGAGTAGAACTGCCCCATAGGGTTTCCAAGGAGTGGCTTGTAGATTTGAACTGCCCACCTTTTGGTTAGCAGCCGAGCTCTTAACCACTAAGCCACGAGGCTCCAAAAAAACACACGTAAACATCTTTCTCGTATTCTCTGCTTTCAGCCTAGATCCATCTGACATCAACAATGATATGCCTTGTTCCAAGTTCTCTTCTGAATCCAGCTTGAATTTCTGCCAGTTCCCTGTTGATGTGCTACTGTTGCCACTTGAAAATGATTTTCAGCATAATTTTACTTGTGTGTGATATTAATGATATTGTTCAATGATTTTTTAATTCTGTTGGGTCACCTTTCTTTGGGGTGGGCACAAATATGGATCTCTTCCAATCAATTGGCCAGGCAGCTGTCCTCCAAATTTCTTGACATAGACAAGTGAGCACTTCTAGCACTGCATCCATTCGTTGAAACTTCTCAGTTGGTATTGTCAAGTCCTGGAGCCTTGTTTTTTGCCAACGCCTTCAGTGCAGCTTGGACTTCTTCATTCAGTACCATCAGTTCTTGATCATATGCCACCTCCTGAAATGGTTGAATGTTGACCAAATCTTTTTGGTACAGTGACTCTGTGTATTCCTTCCATCTTCTTTTGGTGCTTCCTGCTTCATTCAATATTTTTCCCGTAGAATCCCTCAATATTGCAACTCGAGGCTTGAATTTTTTCTTCAGTTCTTTCAGCTTGAGAAATGCTGAGCGTGTTCTTGTCTTTTGT